>CM034148.1:941071609-942271609 GCA_019776745.2 Taxus chinensis | reverse complement strand
AATTTAAGGAAATTCTTTCTGTTGCCTCTAGGCAATTCATGCAATGGCTGAAGAAGAACAAGAGGCCCAACCCTTTGGCCCTAAGGCAGATGAATTGCCGTCCTTGGAAAGATTGTTTGGAGAGGGACTGAAACACCAGCGAGCGTCGAAGCATGCAAAGTAGGACTGATTTGGTCTTGAGGGATGCCACTCTTAGAAGTTTTGTCTCTAGCAGGAGGAGTGCTTACAGATCTTGTTCCTCTTTTTTTTTCTTGATGAAGAAGGGAGGGAGAAACCTTGATGATCCAAAAGTTGGAAATGAGGGTCTTCTTCCCCAAGGGTTATTCTACCCCAAGTGTATCTTTGAGTCGCTAGATCAAAGATGATCATGAAGTTATTAAAACTTGGAATCCATTTGCAATGAATTCCCCAATGGAGTCGCAAAAAACTATTGGGTTTTAGAATGGAACATGGGTTGAACCCACAGTCAGAGGACAACAAGTCCCTCCTCTTTAATGAGAGAGGTTCCCTTATTGAAAGCATAAAAAACAAATATAAGGATATACAACTCTCAATGTTAGGACCCTGATATTCTGGAATGTTTTCATACTTAAAAGATTATCAATAAGAAGGAATGAAAGAATATAAAGATGGGAGAAGGAAGAAAACAACAATGCTTTTGGGAAATATAGATAGCAGAGTATCTTCATACTCACATTGAACCAAGAAACTGTAGAAATGATCAATTACTTCACCACCTGCACAAGTCTGTAGACACAAAGTTCTAAAGATTCACACAAACCAGAACACAGTTTCTATTCAATTCAAAATAAAAGATCCATTGAATCGAGCAAGGAGAGATAAAGGTACAACAAAGGAAAATAGAAAGAAATAACTTCTGTATTGAATTACTTCAGAATTTACAACTTTCCCAAAAAAACCAGAATCCCCTTTTATCCGTGGCCAAAGCCATATATTTATAACAATTTATTTACATCCATTTTATTTTCTAAGGCATTGTGGCAAAAGGAAAATTTCTAAGTTGAGGCCCACAACCTAGGGAAAAGTCCATTTTTACAATGATAAAAGTAGAAACCGTATAGTAAAAGTTAAAATCTAAGATCTATAACTCATGGAAGGTTGGGAAACCATTTTGGTATGGTGCCTTAACATTTTGAGGTGTTCAACCCTTTCTAAATGAAAGATTTTCAAATATATAAAACAAAGGAAAGAAAGGGCGGGAAAGAAAAGGAAATGTGCCATTTTCAAACCAACCAACTAAATGCCATAAATGTCTGGAAGACTATGTGGGCGTTTGTCAAAGCCATTCCTTCACGTGATTTTATTTGTAGGTGGTATGGGTGCCATTAAAATTGTATTTTTTCACCTCTAAATTTGTGTTTGCAATTTTGATTCTAAAAAGTCTATTTTTTTTACATTTCTTTATACCAAAATGAAGCCCTTGAGGAGATGGGTTCCAATGCCACTGATTTTTTTGCAATTTGGCATTACGATGTCAAATGTTATGGCCCAAAATCCAAATTCCAGCTGACCCAAACAGAGTTCTAAAGAACTAGAGGAACAAGGGAACAATTCCATGTGTGCCTTCAAAACTTGTTTTAATTGATTTTACTCTTTGAATGGTGAATCGAGACTTTGGGGGGGTGATGAAACGTAATAGTTTTTATTGATACTTGGCGTATTCGATTTACTCGATTGCTTTTCTTTACGCCCTTATTGACTAATTTGGGGAAGTAAATGAAGCAAAGGGAATGTTGCATGTGGGTATGTTTAACTCGATTTATCTGACATGGAACTATTTGGTAGACATGATGGGCATGTAGAGAAGTGATGGAGCACAGGGATATTTCCCACCATTCTCATGGTGCCTAATTTAACCAATGTGCCTTGCCCTTTTTGCCTTGTCTACTTGTTAACTGGTCAACAAAATCGTGGGAACGTGACAAACCGTTGTAAATATTCCTAAAACCCTCAACTTAACTGGCACTTCACCCTTTTCCTTCTTGGATCTGTGGAGCATGTGGGGAAGCAGAGAATCCAAGGAACATGAGAACTATTCCAATAGTGTAAGAAATACTGATATATCTAATCATTTCTTGTAAAGCGACCAAGGTGGAGATGTGGGGAATATGAGGTGATGAGGCCAGAATATGTCTGATTAATGTATAATATATGATCTCATCTTACTCTCCTTTTGATTAAATTTGATTGCATTATGTGACTTTTAGTTGATCTGATATGAGTTAGGATGTAATTGACTGTCTTTTGATTGATTGGGATTCTAATGTTAAACTTTAAAATTCTTGACAAGTGTGTGTTTGAATTCAGTTTTGTAATAAAGTAGGTCTAAATCAGTTGAGGAAATGAAGTAGGAAGCGTTCAGTTTGTTTTTAGCAACATCTGTTCCTACACAACTTAGTTCCGAAGCTTCCAAGCTAGTTCTGGAACTCCACCACATAGTCATCATTTAGTTCCGGAACTTTCGGGTTTAGTTCCAGAACTCCAATATTTAGTTCTGGAATTTTTCGGACCTAGTTCCGGGAACTCCTGGGGGATAGCTCCAGAACTCTCACAGTTGGGAGCCTTAACAAATTCCTATGGTTCTGGAACATCTATGAAATTCCGGAACCAATAGGGAGTTATCTATTTTAAACCACATCCGGAGGTTTTTCATCTACGACCCTTTCAATCAGGAAGGACGAGAAGATTTCTGAACGCAGATCTAGGGAGAGTTATCCTACAACTATCTGATCAACCACAATCCGGCTCAACATCTATTCTGGGCATGATTCGATTTCATCGGAATAATTGAGACAACTGTGATTGTAAAATGTATATAAAAACAGACTTGCAGTAGATAGAGAGGATATATAGAAATAGAAGATATAGAATGAGATAGAAATAGAACAGAAAAGAGAAATAGACTAAGTACTCAGATCCAGTATGTTTGTAATTCCAAATATTTTATCAATAAAATAGCCATTCTTATTTGAGAGAATTCTGAGTTAAATCCTGATTCGAGGAGGAGTAAGGACCCACTCCCCTAAGGACCAGGATATTCGTTTATTTGGTATTTATATTTTTCAGCAAATAGTTTAGTTATGTTAATTCTGTATTGTTTTAATTCTTTTGGTTAAACTCTGTTGTATACTTTTTCCTATAGGTGTTTAGATAGATTCTTATATTTCTTGCAATTGTTTTCAAGCATTCTAAATTGAGTGTGTTTATTTCCAAAAGCAAGTGTGTTTACTTTCAGAAGAAATTGTGTTTATTTTCCAGTAGCAAGTGTGTTTCCATTCTGCATAGTGTGTTTCCTTTCAACAAAGCTTCAAGTGTGTTTACTTTCAACAAATTTTCATAGTTTGATTTAAATAAGGTTTTACCAAGAAGTCCTTAAGACATAAAGAGATCCCCCAGAAAAATACAAAAATAGCTCCAGTGAACTACTAGATCGATGAAATTACTTTTGTTGCATATAGCTTTAGACACACCCTTGGTTTGATATAACATCAACAAGAAGTTGATTAAATAAATGGAATGATGACCCCCATCATTTTTGGCGCTGTTGCCGGGGGACAACTAGTTGGAACTCTCTAATTAAGTGTTAGTGAGAGCAACAAATCATACATCTAGTGGTTGAAGGATCTTCCCTGCTATATCACAAAATATATGAGTAGACCAAGAGACTCACATGGTAGATTCCTCCCAAAAACATCTTCACAAGAATTTATAACATCCTCTAGTCAAAGTAAGGAAATTGATTAAGAATTGGAAGTACCATCATCCATTATCAGATAAGAAACAAAATTGCCATTTTTTGAATTCTTAGATCAGTCACATGAAGGAAGTAGAACTTTTAAGAAAAGACTTATTAAGATCCATTTAGGACGAGTTTCGATTCTCAATTAAGTAGTCAACCTCCTACTCCTGATTTTTCACCTTCCCCAAGGCATATCGCTTACCACATTGATTGGGAGGAAAATTCAAAAAATATTTTAAAAATGACATGAGACACTAAGAGAGAACCTGATAGGACCTTTACCTATCCAATCCAATTGGGAGATGATGATACATCAATGAAAAATATTTCCCCTGCACATTTACCAACCTTTAGAGGGATGTCATCTGAAGATTCTGACCAATTTTCTGTTTGAGTTCAAGGTACTATGTCAGACCTATGATTATAAGACAGATAATAAAAAACTCGAGTTATTTCCATCCACTTTGAAGGATGCAACAATGAGGTGGTTCATGGGATTACCATCCAACTCTATTAACACTTCGGCACAAATGGAGATTGCTTTCTTAGATAAATACCAGGATTATTGCAGAGGGAGAAATACGAAGGAAGAATTCTTCAAAATCAAGCAGGGGGATGATGAAAACGTAGAAGACTATTTAGAGAGATTCTTTTTTTGTTAGCAAAAGATGTGGATTTGTGCTTATAGAGGAGTTAAGTAAAACCATTTTTCTTAAAGGTTTGGATGACGAATCTAGAGAAGCCCTTAACTTGATAGGAGGTGGAGACATTGATCAGATAAGAATGAATAAAATTAAAGAGATTTGGAGAAACTATTCTAGAACGCGAGGTGAACCTAGAAAAGGAAAATCAGTGAAAAGTCTAAATTTAGATATAAACAAACTAATGGATGAGTTAACAGACTTTTAAAACAAACATTTTAGTGCAATTAACCTTTACTATGGATGGATTACAAGTTAAAGCAAATTCCAAAACTAAACCATTGGCTATGTATTGTCCTAGATGCAGGAAGAAGCATGCAATTAAGAGATTGTCCTTTGGATAAAACAGAAATGTGTCTTATCTGTGAATCTAAAGAACATGATATTGATGTTTTTTCTTTACTTCCCATTATTAAGAATCAACTTAAACAAACTAGTGCCTCACCTACAATAGAAGAATTAATTTTTTTTAGAGACAACCTAACCAAGGGTAGTTTATGCCAAAATCAGTTCCTAATCCTTGGACGATGCCATGGGCTGCTCAGGTAGTACCACAAAATTGGGGATAACCTCTTTGGGTACCTCAACCAACTTGGAACCTTCAAGATTGGGCAAATTAAGCTTGGTATCCTTAGGGACATCAACAACCATGGGTTGGTCAAGGAAATCCTTATGCTTGGTCATAACCTAGATGGAACCCTAGTAATTATGCTTAAGGAAGAACATATCCAAATCAGAATCAATAGGCCATCATGTGATCCCTTGCACAAAATTCACAAAATGAGATTGTAGTCCAAACACAAATGTCAACATAGCCAGTAGCAAATCCAAGAAACAAACCAACAACTCCTGTTTATAGAACAGAACTAAAAAAATCAGTTGATTTACATGCTATGAATTGTAAGGATATTCAAACTAAATCTAGGAAAATCATTAACAGTCCACCCCTCGTAATCACTGAAATGACAGAAGAAAATGAAATCCCTAGTACTGTTGTTCTAAAAGAGGATATAGAAAGAAAAGAAAAGGAGCTAGATAGCAACACTACTGAGACTCCATTTCTAGATAGATTTAAAGAAGCTATAGAAATCAAAGAGTTTGAATTGGTACAAGAACTAAGGAAATTGAATATTGAAATACCACTGTTACAAACAATTAAAGATATTCCAGAATTAAAAAAATTAATCAAAATTTTATGTATGAAATTTTTTGGAAGGAAGAAACAATACCCCAAGACTATCAAAGTAGATGGGAAACTTGCTGATTTATTAGCAGAAAAATTTTTATTTCCCAAATATGGAGATCTTGGAAGTCCTGTTATTTCCGTCTCTACAGGAAATAAGAATGTACATAATGTTTTGATAGATTTGGGAGCTGCTATCAATGTAATGACAGTGGATACTCTGAAAACATTACCATTAACAGGTATACAACCTACTAATACCATATTGTAGATGACAGATCCGTCTGTAGCAAAACCAGAAGGAATTATTGAAGATGTGGCCATTATGGTGGAGTCATGGGAATATCCAGTTGACTTCCTTATACTGCAACTAAAAGGTAAAACATTGGGTAATCCCATTATTTTGGGTAGACCATGGTTAACTACAGTTGCTACTTTAATAGATTGCAGGTCAGGTGATATGACAATCTCGAATGGTAAGAACTCTAAATAAATCTCCTTATATCCTACTACACAACATTTTACTAACAATCATGAACAATTGTGGGTTGATTCTCCTGAAACTAATAAACAAAATTTGTTTTCTTTGGCTATGATCACATTGCAAGATCATGTAAGAGAAGTAGACGAGATGATTAATCCACCATTGGAAGAGACCTTGTTATCCTCGAAGCAATCATAAATAGTTCTGGAATCCGCAAACTTAGTTCAGGAACTCGCGAATTTAGTTCCAGAACCTGCGGCTATAGTTCTGGAACCACCACATTTAGTTCCGGAACCATGACAACAACAGTTCTCGTTGATTGAAAATGATTTCACTCCAGAGAAACGAGATTTCTTGTGGAGAGAGGATGAATCAGTAGCTTCAGTTTCAGATACATCAGGAAGTGGTGAAGAATTTATGGAAAGTAGCAGTGATGAGGAATTTGTCCTGTAAAGAGATAAGTATCATAATTCTCATTACTATCCTTTTTCAGTATTCTGTCTTAAGGAACTTTTGGAGATGTTACTACGTACCATATGTTGTTACCACATCCATGTCCATTAAATACTTTAATGAAACCCTTCCCACAAATCAGCTCATCACATATTGGAACCAAGCATGTTGAAATTCAACCGGGTAAAACTTTAAACATTAACAACTGGTTGAAAGAGGATGAGGAAGCTAAATTGTTTGATGTTGTAAAAAATCATACTAAAGCTTTTACTTGGGATTACAAAGATATGAAGGGGATTCATCCAAGTATATGCACTCATCACATCTGTACTGAAAACATTATACCAGTTAGGCATCCTTAAAGAAAGATTAACCCAGCTTTAATGGATATAGTCAAACAAGAAATTGACAAACTATTACAAGTATGTTTCATCTACCCTATCTTAGATAGCCAGTGGGTATCTCCTCTTGTAATTGTTTCCAAAAAGAACGGAAAATGAAGAATATGTGTTGCCTATAGGGAACTAAACAAAGCCATAATGAGATATTATTTTCCCTTACCATTCATAGATCAAGTCCTATATAACCTTTCAGGTAAACAATACTTTTTTTTCTTGGATGGATTTAGTGGGTACAATCAGATTAGAGTTGCTGCTGAAGATCAGGACAAAACTACATTTACATGTTCATGGGGAACCTTTGCCTATATGGTGTTGTCATTTGGTTTATGCAATTCTCCTACAATTTTTTAGAGAGCTGTACCTACAATCTTTGCTGATCTAACAAATGATTGTGTTGAAGTATATATGGATGACTTCACTGTACATGGAAATACATTTGAAGATGCTTTGAGAAATCTAGATATAGTGTTAACAAGATGTGAACAACACAACCTATCTCTTAGTGGTGAATTTTTTTTGATGATGGTGGATGAGGGAATTGTATAAGGACACCATATTTCAAAAAAAGAAATTCAGGTGGATAAAAACAAAATTAGGATCATTTCAGACTTACCTATTCCTTAGACCCCCACAAATATCAAATCATTTCTAGGGCATGCTGGGTACTATAGGCGCTTTATAAAAGATTTCAATAAAATTGTTGTCCCCATGTTTAATTTGCTAACCAAGGACTGTAAATTTCTTTGGGATGAACAATGTCAACATGCTTTTGAAGAAATTAAAGACAAATTAATCATTGCCCCAATATTGAGAGGTCCTAATTGGGAAAAGCCATTTCATATCCAAACATATGCCTCAAATTATTCCATTGGTGCAATATTGTGACAGAAAGATGAGGAAGGAAAGATGTATGCCATTTACTATCTTAGCAAAAATCTTACTCCCACTGAAAAGAATTACACCACCACTGAAAAAGAATTTCTTGCTGTGATTTATGCAATCAATAAATTCAGACATTACATTACAGGGTACAAGATATTTGTACACACAAATCATTCAACAATTAAATATTTAATAAACAAACCAGTGGTTGGAGGAAGAGTCATTAGATGGTTATTACTTTTGCGAGAATTTGATATTACCATTGTAGACAATCTAGGTAAATCTAATGTGGTAGCTGAATTTTCGTCAAGACTAACCACCGCAGGGGAGCAAGATCCAGTCAAGGATAACTTTCTAGATGAACAACTGTTTGCAATCTCAGTAAATACACCATGATTTGTTGATATGACAAATTATCTTGCAACATGGAAGTTTTCTCCTTTCACTAAGAAACAAATAAAGAAGTTAATTAAAACAAGTGCATAATTCAAATGGTTAAATGGAATGCTATTTAAGCATGGTCCTGATTTTGTCTTGCACATGTGTGTAAGAGAGGATGAAATCTTTGACATCCTTAGAGCATGTCATGATGAACCAAGTGGATGACACTATTTAGTAAAAATAACAACTCATAAGATACTTGGAACTGGTTATTATTGGGCATCTCTGTATAAGGATGCGAAGAGATATATCAAGAGGTGTGATCCTTGTCAAAGGATGGGACATCCAACTTTCACCAGTGAAATGTCTCTTCAGCCTCAAGTTGTGGTTGAACCATTTGAGAGATGGGGATTGGATTTTGTTGGTCCCTTTAATCCTCCTTCACCAGGGAAGGAATATATTCTTGCATGTACTGACTATGTGACAAAATGGGTAGAAGTGTAGGCATTGCCAAATGCCACTGAGGAAGCAGTTGCTGATTTCCTTTGGCACAAAATTATGATAAAGTTTGGAGCACCAAGGAGCATAGTTTTAGATCAGGGACAACAATTCATGTCTAATATGATCCAAGCTTTCACAAGGGATTACTAAATCAATCATATGAAGTCATCTCCTTACTACCACAGTGAAATGGACAAGCTGAAGTAACAAACAGAGAATTGGAGAACATCCTTACCAAAACAGTTGAAGCTGGAAGAAAAGATTGGGTAAAGAGACTACCTGAAGCTGTCTGCGTTTATAATACAACTTGGAAAACTACAACATGGTTTTCACCATATGAATTAGTCTATGGGAAAAAATCCTTGTTGTCTATAGAGTTTGAACTTCAGACATTGAGGACAATAGTGAAGGTGGGAATTGAGTTGAATGCAACTCAAAAAGAAAGAATCTTTCAACTCAATGAGTTGGATGAATTAAGGTTGGAAGCACTTCAGTAGATAGGGATGATTCAAGAGAAAAGGAAGCAATGACATGACACACATATCAAGAAAAAACAATTCAAAGTAGGAGATTGGGCATTGCTGTTCGATTCTAAGTACCAACAGTTCAAGGGAAAATTGAGAACCAAATGGTTGGGACCCTGTCAGATTGAGCAGATATTTGACAATGGTTCTATTCAGTTACTTCCCATTGATGGCAACAATATAACACTCTTGGTCAATGGACATAGGATGAAACTCTATAGGAAGCCTTCTACTAAGGATGAATTCTTGAAGAAGATTGAAGCAGACAAAAAATTTGATCATATGGAAGAACCCAATTCTTTCAAAATGATCAAATAACCAGATGATAGATTCAGAATAAAGGGAAGAAGATGAAAACCAACAAATTACATTTTCTTCCAAATATATATATATATAAATTCTCTCAAAGATCAATTGAAAACCAGTAAATGGCGGTTGACCTCTCTTTTTGGCTAGTTCAAATAAAGGAATTCTTTTGAATTCTAGCTGTCTTATCTAATCATGTTTTGTTCCACTTATAGGAATGACGAGTCATCATAACAAAATGATTACATCATCAATGATGATAATTATGTCTTTTAATTTATTTAGGGTTGATTAAATGTTTGTATGTGTGATTTGACTTAATTTAAAATTAGGTATGATGAGTCATCTATTTATACATTATGATTACAAGTATGTAATGATGAAGTTGATTTGGATGGAATAAGTGGCGGCATTGTTATCATTAGTAATCATTATTGCAAAAATCAAGTGAAATAAGTTGCAAAGGTATTTTGAGGAAGGAACAACGAATTGAGTTTGTATTCTGCAGCAAATAACAGAGAATTCAGAAGTTTTGCAACTAATAACTGAGGTTTTGCAACTAAGAACAGAGGTTCCATAACCAAATTCGTCAGTTTTGTAGCTAATAAAAAGGGCTTGCAACCAATTCACACAAAATCAAAAGAGCCAAAACTCAAGCTGATATGGGGATTAAGAAGAAATCAGAACCAGAGGACGATTCCCAGCTACACATAGACGAAGACGAAGAAGTGGCATCCATCTTTGAGCATGTAGGATGACTAGTTTTTGAAGAAATTTTCAAGGCACAATGATGAATTGGTAAGAGATTTCATCAAAAACCTAGAATAATCCAGAACAAATGTGAGAAATATCTTTATTCCTTTTTCTGTAAATACTGTGAGTAACGTGTCTGGAGTACCAATTGTGCATGTTCTACAACCTACCTAGGGGACTTTGAAAGAACTGGTTGAACTCTTACTGCAAGAAGAAGAAACTAAACCCCAGTACATCTATAATACAAAGAAAATCATAAAAGGGGTCAGAAGGGCCAGTTTGTCCAAACCCTTTGATAGGGTAGCGTTTTGGATAGTAAAATATTTAACCTATGACAGTTAGTTTGGGTTTGTGGGAAAAAAAGTCTTAAAAATGCTCATATATCTGAAGTATGGAGCCACCCAACTTGATTACATAATAAACCTTCCAGGTTTCTTTTTTATTCCATTCAGAGCATGGCTCAGAGGTATTCTTGGGGTGTTGGGACAATTAGGCATCATGGTCTAGCTCATTTAATATGCCAACATCGTTTCATGTCAAAGAAGAATGGAAAAGAACTTTGGGACAAGTTTCTTGGCAAGTTCAAGAAAAACCCTAATATTATCAGAGGGACAATTCCAGCCCCATTCTCTCCTTCAGTGAATCTGGAAATTAATGCCCCTGCAGAAGGACATAGGGAAATGGAAAGAGAAAATATACCAAAAAGAAGAAGGTTGGTGAGAAAGATAAAAACAATAGAGCCTTCTGTACCTATGAAGGAAATTCATTATTTTGCAGCAGCTTCAGGGGAGCCAATATTTGTCTTTGATGGTGATAGCTCACCCACACAAGAGAAAGAAAGAATAGTAAGAAGAAACTCTAGAAGGAAATTCATTGCTGGGCATGTTGAACTTCCCTAGATAAGAAAAATTCATAAGAAGTCAAGGGAAACCCCAGAAGGAAGGAGTGAGCAGGAAAGGATGGAAGAAGACGCTGCTAACATTTTGGGCAGCATGGCCATGACTCCTCTTGAGCCAAGTCAAGCTGAAATGGACATAGGAGAAGAGAGATTTGAAGAGCAAGATTTTTAGGAATTGGCTGAGCCATCAACAATGCCACATGAAGAAGAAGAGTTTGCATCTAGGATAGAAAAGGAAAATTTCCCTTGATAGAGGAAGAATGCCCAGCTCCTCAAATAATTTCAGAGGAAGAAGAAAGACAGCAAGTTAAACACACTCTGTTCTTGTCTAGAGCAAAGCTCATTATTAGAGAAAATGATGAGGAATTAGATTTCCTCAAGCTCAAATTGGAACAAAGGGAAATGCTCATTAGAGAGCTGACAACCCAGCTTGTAGCCAAGACTGAGGAATTATCAGCAATCAAGAAACAACTGATAGAAAAAGAGGAAGAATTTCAGGCTTCCAAAAAATAGAGTGTTGTGTCCACAGCCTCTGCACATACTTAGTTGACATATTTACCACTCCAACATTTATGGAATGATACTTACAGGGAGCTCAGAGAAGCCAAAACATTAAACGAAGAATTAAAGACCAAAATGGAGGAAGAGATGAAGGCAAGAAAGGAATGGGAAGAAAAGTTTTACAAGGAGGAAGGAAATAAATATAAATTTCTTGCCAAAATTCATATGGTCTGTAATATGAGTGAGAAATTACTTGCATGCAGGAGGCCCTCTCCTGCATATAGTGTGTTTTTAGAAGAGCAGTTCATTCGCTGACAACTGTCAAGGATTTGCGTGTGGGGTTCCACGTGAACTCAAAGATGAATCTGAATTCATGGTAGCTTACTCTCTCTCCAGTCCCAAGCAAAAAAATCTTCTTTGTGAATTTTATCTTTGCAATTTTATGCTAGAGAAAAACATAGGATTTATGATCAACTTGTATGTAGGGGAGAGCCAACTCAATGCATTTGTCTCTGTTTTGCAAAACCAAATTGCATGGCAGGAAAGGGAATCTGAATTTTTATTGAAAGCTGACTCAACAGGTCTCTGTATGAGAGCTCATTATGGTAAATCCTCTGCCTTCCTCACACATTTTAGAACTCATGCCTTTGATGAGAGATTCAAGGCACACTATCTTGTCATTCTGTAAAAGAGTATTGATGCCTTCAACTTCTATGAGGAGGAAAATTTTGAAGGTATTCATGAAAGATGCTCAAAGAGGTGGGAACTCCTTACTGTTTCCTTGAGAAGAAGGGAAGCAATTTCCCCAACAAATTTGATCTGGAGTTTCGAAAGGGCAAAAGCATTATGCACAATAATTCTCCAAGTCAATGAAACCTGCGGGCAAATATGGATGGGAGTGCGAACAATGCCCCCTCTACTTCTCATCCCCATGTCTCCTTGGCAAAACAGCGAACCTCAAGACCCTGCTAAATTTAAACGGTGGGAGAGGAAAATAGGAGCAAGATACAGTACATCCAAGTTTAAACATTAGAAAATCCAGTTTCAGCCATTTGATCTGAGCAATCAAATGGAGTTCAGAACATATAACCCCAATTTTGAAGAATGAAGTTTGTGAAGGGACTTACAAACAAGTAAGTTTGGGGGAAATGATGAGGCCAGAATATGCTTGATTAATGTATAATATATGATCTCATCTTACTCTCCTTTTGATTAAGTTTTATTGCATTGTGTGACTTTTAGTTGATCTGATATGAGTTAAGATGTAATTGTCTGTCTTTTGATTGATTGTGATTCTAATGTTAAAAGCTCTAGAATTCCTGACAAGTGTGTGTTTGAATTCAGTTTTGTAATAAAGCAGGTCTAAATCAGTCGAGGAAATGAAGCAGGAAACTTTCAGTTTGTTTTTAGCAACATGAGGAACTGTTCCACTTGTTCCTCCAAAGGTTGATTTTGTTGATTTTGCCTTGTTTTGTCTAATTTTGCAAAAAATAGTTAAGTGTTTGGATTGCGAGGACAACTTGCACTGCTTAAGTTTAAGAATGGATTTATAAGTTGTCAAAATATCCTCGGGGTTATTTTAGACAACAAGTGATTCAAAATCAAATTAAAGAGACAAAATAGTAAGAAATGAGGTTTAAAAAAATTGAAGAAAAAACAAAACAAAATATTGCTCTCATTAAGATTCCTTTCCATTGTTCAAAACACATGTCTATATAACCTAATAAAAGCAAGATGTAATAATGATTGTGTATATTTTGGTGTTTACATTTGTTTTCCTTTTATCGCAGTGAATGAAAGTTACTAGTGTAAAGAAAAAAAGAGTTGTACTTGTGAATGTTGAAGTAAGAAACATACTCGAGATCCAAAGGGATGCTATCCATAAACACATTATCCACACTAGGAGATGAAGCTAAAACTAAACAATTTACATCAACATGTTCATTTATGTAAGAGAAGTACGAATAATATCGAGATTGTATGGGTGCCATTTACCATTAAATTTGGTTGGTTGAGCCGTTAAAACTATATTTTTTCACCTCCAAATGCACTTTTGACTCCCAAAACTCCATTTTCTACATTTATTTATACCTAAAGTGAAGCCCTTGATGAGATGGTTCCAATACCACCGATTTTGTGCAATTTGGGGTTTTGAGGCAAATGTTATGGCCCAAAACCCAGAGCTCAGTCGACTTAGGCGAAGTTATGGAGAACTAGAGGAACAAGGGAATGGTTACATGCAGGACTTCTAAAGCCACTTTAATTGATTTTTCCCTTGGATCGGACTTTTAGGGGAACAAGAGAACAAGAGAACAATTTTGTTGGTGTTTGGTGGGGCCGATTTATCCAATTGCGTTGCTTTACGCCCTTAGCAGCCAGATTGATGGTCCGAGGAAGTGAAAGAAGAGAAACATTGTTTCGAGTGGGATTGTTTAACCCGATTTATTTGATGTTGATTTTTTTGGCGGACATGGCGGGTAGGCGGAGAAGTGACAAAACATGGGAATAGTTTCCAATGTTGCCACGGTCCCTGATTTAACCAAGGTTGATCCAAACCACAACCTAGGCAAAAATTCTAGTGGGGCAACTTCCGAGAGTCATAAATTTTGCACCATAGCTTTGATTGACTATGTTCAAAATGCGTTGGAAAGTTTAAAACATGTAGAATATGGTGAAAGGGGTGCGAAACTTATTTTGACAAATTTTGACCCCTGAAATTTGCTTCTAAAAGACTCAAAATGAAATTTTTGTAGTGTTGTCTAAAAATAGTAATTTATAAAATATAAATTACTACATGTTTCACCATATTCTACACATTCCATGTTTTTCAACCCATTTTAAGCGGAGTCAATCGGAGCTATGGTGTAAAAGTTATGACTATGAGAAGTTGCCCCACTAGAATTGTTGTCTGGGTTGTCTGGATCAGATGTGCCTTGCCCTTTTCTCCTTGTCTACTTGTCGGTCGGTTGGTGAAATCGTGGAACACAAGAACTATTCAAACTGTGCCTGAAATCCCCCTACTTAATTAACGCTTC
Organism: Taxus chinensis; assembly: GCA_019776745.2. Lineage (NCBI taxonomy): Eukaryota > Viridiplantae > Streptophyta > Pinopsida > Cupressales > Taxaceae > Taxus > Taxus chinensis. Next base: position 942,256,846 of record CM034148.1, on the reverse strand, counting down.
GCGCTTTGCCTTGTTGGATTTGCAGAGCATGCATGGAAGCAGAGAACCCATGGAACATGAAAATTGTTCCAATAGTGCAAGAAATGCCCGATATACCTGATTTTCTATTGTAAAGATTCAAAGGCGAAGATGCGGGGAACAAGAGGAACTATTCCTCATGTTTCCTCCAAAGGTTGATATTGTCGATTTTGCCTTGTTTTGCCAATTTTTTTTAAAAAAATAGTGAAGTGTTTGGACTTTGATGCTAACTTGCACTGCCTAAGTCTAACAATGGATTTGAAAGTTGTAAAAATAGCTTGGGAGGTGATTTTGGATATGGGATTCAAAATTATAGTAGAGAGATAAACTAGCAATTGCACAGGGGTTGCAAATTATGCCAGAGAGGATCCTTGTTCTAAATCTTCCATTTTGGCAGAAGTTGGGAGGATGCTGAAAAAGGTTGTGGAGTCCACCTGTACACCTGCTAATTACATTTTCTGGAAAGGTGCGAAGGTATTTCCAACACACCCAGTTTGTGCATATCCTGCAATGATTGCAATAAGTGAAACCAAATCGGTTTTAGACCTTTTTTCAAATAGTTCATGATATGCCCATTTTAGCACATACTGGGAGTATGAGAAAATAGGTTGAGAAGTTTGGTTTTAATTCTCCCATAATTTTTGTCAAAGCTCTTAGTTTTGGACAGGGTGGTAGTGTTGGTACCCAAATTGATCCTTGTACACTTGCCTATTACATTTTTTGGAAAGGTGCCAAGGTATTTCCAACACACCCAGTGTGTGCATATCTTGTAATCATTGTACTCAGTGAAACCAAAGTAGTTTTAGACATTTTGTCAAACGATTCATGATATGCTTGTTTTAGCATAGACTGGGAGTATGAGAAAATAGGTTGAGGAGTTTGGTGTTAATTCTCCCACAATTTTTGTCAAAGCTCCTATTTTTGGACATGTTGGTAGTGTTGGTACCAAAATTGATCCTTCCTTTGAAACCGAGCAACATCACAATTTGATCAGGATGCTTAGAGACAATAAATCATAATAGGAGTTGTTTTGTAGTCGGGATGGATTCTAGATGACTCTTTATCACTCTAGTTTGGAAAGGACTGGGTATTAATGTGCTAAAAGTTATACTTACCCTTACTACTTTAGGTTGTGCCTATCAACCAGGGTGAGAGACCCACTTTGTGCCCTGTATTGGTGGAAATTATCAACGGATTAACAATATTTGAATCTTCCTTTGCTGTATTTTGAAGGAGACCTTGAGAAAACATGGCCAATGCAACATAACCTAACTCTTATGAGTTGTCACTTTAGAAAATGAAGATGTTCTCTAGACAAGGCCCAGGTCACTAAAGACAAAATAAAAAAAAATGATTGCACTTGCATATTTTAGTAAAGGATGGATGAATTTAATGATCTTCTTTATCATTTTTGGAAATATAGTGCAATCAAGGATTTCATGTATGATATATCACTGAATATGAAATTTATGGTTGGGAATTTAAGTAGGATAAAGTTGATTATATCGAATATTTGATAACTTTAAACAAATGTTGATAGATCCACAAGGCAAAATGACAAATGACTTCAAATAGTCAAGATGAACCTTCAACTAGAAAATTGTGTATATATGAAAGCTCAAAGACACACGACTTCACACATTCTTCAAGGATTTAACATATGAACTCATGTTAAAGACTTAATTAAACCTTAAAAGTCCCTAATATATCACGCTTATGATACACTCATAAATTGACAAACAATTTGTATCACTAAAATGAAAGTAAAGTGAATTTGAATCGCTTATTGCATCATGTAATGAAAGCTCTCTTCAGAATGTAACTGCAAATGCCACAATACTATCATGAAAACGAGATCTTGTGTGATTTCAGAGGGATTCCTAATGTAAGATTGCAACAGGAATTCAAATAACTATTTGAAGATATCTTAAAATGAAAGTAGACACAACATGGTTCATGATCAACACAGATTACTTTAGGTTTTTCAAATTGATCAACAAGGGGAAAATTTGTTTTCAATCTCAAAGTTTGTTAATGGCAGTACATTTGCAACCATCTTGACATGATCAATCTCAAAGATACACAAGAAATAACTGGTTTTTCAAATGATTTCCTTTAGAAAATGGCTATTCTCAGCTCTCTCCTCTTTTCTCTGAACAAATTTCAGAAAAATTAACTCCCCTTTTTTCGTGATTATTCTTCTTCCTTTTATATCATCTGTTTTGCTTATTAACTTTCAAAGTTCTTTCCTCCCAAAAATTCAGAAATAATCCCAAGAATTTATTCTCCTTTTGAAAATTGTTCTAGAACATGGTATTTAGAAAGGTCTTTCTTGAAGTTCCCAGGTGTACAAATCACTAGTCTTTTCAATCAACTTCACTAGTGTTCTACTGGGATATCAAGTAGTCTTTTTTGGCGGTTTATTTTAATCATTATTGCTTGGTATTGATTAGATAATCATTTCAAACAATCTCTGAATACCTCCAGATAATATTGAAATGACATATATCCATACTCGCTTTTCAATAATCTACCTTGGGTGCCACACCCTTTGCTTCATGTCTCATTGGCTTAATTGCCACACATAGTTTCTATCGAATCACCTTGATTTACCATCTTTGCTCATCCTTAACTTTTTCCAAATCTTAAATTCTCCTATGTGTGAACTGAACAAAATCTCCTTCATTTCATGGGAAAGATTGCATCAAATTAGAACGTATGTCTTCTTCTCGTTATAAAACTTGGCTCAATTTCATTATCATCATGCCTTTCCCTTCTTATTTTGAGTATAAGGAATTTCAAAGAGAATGACGAAGGTGCTCGTAGCTCAAAGCCTGAAGGAGATTTCTTTAGAGGACTTAAATTAGATTTTCTATTTAAGCGGTCATGATGAAGCTTTTGTCGGGGCTCTGTTTGAGATAGAATGTGCGGGTGACACGAGAGGGCCCCTAACATACCAACAAGTCCGATTAGAGTTTATTACAAGGATAATAAGGATCAATCATGTGTTCGCATCCTTCTAGGTTATGTATATCCATCTTTTTAGATGAGAGCATATGAAAAATTGCGAAGACTTGAAAAATTACTGGGTTGAGAGAAGACCCCAGGTCTGTGGGGAGACCAATTTTCAATGTCCCTTTTTGTGTGATGAGGAATTTGTATCAAAAGAGATTCCTAAGCAATCATATGTGTTGTATGATAAATCCTCCATCGACATAGTGCCTGCTATCTCCCACAAAATAGAAGAGTTAGAGAAAAGGATCAACTTTCTGGAGAAAAAACAAGTAGAAATTGTGCCTTTGCAATCAGTTTTAGCACCAGGGTCATCTTCAGGGAAAATGAAATGTGAACCACAATCACAACCTCCAATTGTTATCGTAGATGGGGAAGAAGACCAATCATTGTCTACTCATCGTTCAAGGGCAACCATTTCCTCCGCTCGAGACAACAAAGAGAGATTTTTTATTCAATTGTCCACTCACATAATGGATTGTGCTCCTCAAATAGAGCATGAATTATTGGGCCCTCAACAAATTCCTTCCCCAAAGGAAAATCCACCTTTTACATGGAAATGAGAGGCTGGGTCAAGTTCGAGGCCTCATAATCAATCCAGTCAACAACATGCAATACCTACCCCTCTAACCACTTCAGGTGTCCCCTCTCAAGAAACTCTCAACATGTCACTCCCTCACAAAGGGAAAGGAAAGATGACTTTCTTTACAGGAGGTTTGGATCTTTTAGATTGGGTTTCATCTCAACTGAAGAAAGTTGAACTGGGGCAAATCATGAGTCTGTTAGGAAATATTATTTAATTAGTGCTCTCATTATTATATTGTAATATTATTAATATGAGTTATATTATAACTCATTATTAATAATTTAGGTTTGTTATATTGTTGTACCCGTAATGATATTAACGGGTGTTTTGTTGTGTGACTTCCTGGTTTGTAGGAAGTCAGTTTTCTATTTCTATGGCTATTTATTAGCCTCATTATTATTTGTAATTGGTATGCTGAATAGAATATCATCTGGGTATATTGAATATCATTTGTAATTGCTTTATAAAATGCTTGCAGTCTGACCCAAATCAATATTTGGTATCAGAGCAGGTTCACATCAAAAATCTGTTATTCTTCTTCAAGGGTTTCTGACAGTCAATTCATGATTCATCCTAAGTTGACAAGTCTCTCATACGCATAGCGTTCGATGTATTTCTCGTGTGTATAAATCAGGTCAATCTGATCCACATTTTTATGAGATTTATTTAACTGATTCAACAGAGAGGATTTTGCACAGCCATTGAAAGCCAACGTAGTGTGTTGTGTAACCATATTCTTCTACCTGCGTGATTTTTCTAGCCGCACCTTTCCTATGCATTAAATTCATTGGCAGACATTGTGGAATTTTTTTTGATTCTAATCTGCATGATAATGCATATGACGTAAATATCTGGCGCTAGTTGGATTGCTTTACCCCTCTCATTGTTCATTCGAAATCTTCAACATGAATCTATTATTAATAATAAATATGTCTGTATTTTGTGCGTGATCAAGATTCGGTGCTTATCTGCAAGATCTGGGGTATCATTTCTTTATCACAGTAATTTAATTGAAGCACTTGTGGTTTTCAAGCCGGCAGTAAAGGAGTTTATGGAGGACGATGCTCTTTGAGATCTGGGCTTAACTGCAAGATGAAATTTCGATGCAGTTTTTTAAAGAAAAGAAAACATGGCAGTCTCTCAGCTTTCATACCTGAGAATTATTTGGTCAAGTAGGTAGTTGTGATAGTCAATATTTCATTATTATCTCGTGTTCATTGGACAGTATGTAGTTTTATAGTAATGTTTAAGTTTTTTGTGGTGTATTTGCTTTCAGCTTGTGTTTAGGAGAATAATAGGTTATCAAGTCTAATGTTTCTATGATTATAAAAGTCAAATGTTGTCCTCTCAAATTCGAGTCAGAAGTCAAAATTGAGTGATTAGTCTTTGTAAAAATAGTCAGAGTCAAGGTGGTCAAAAATATATTTGTGTCATTTTGTTATCGTCATTTAGGTGATTATTAGGAAAATTGTCAAAATAAAAAAACTTTCCCTGCATTTCAATTGGATGCATTATCGCTTGTACGCGACGTCCAAGTGGGGGGGTGCATTTTCGGTGGAAACCGACACCTAGTAGTTTGTAAATGAGCCTCATTTCCATATCTGCTAAGTAAGTAGCAGAACACCGGAGGATGGAGGCAAATGGAGGTTGGAGGTCATTCAGCGACCTCTCGTCAGTTGCCAATGACGGGGCCGCATATCATCTTTGGTGACATGTGTGTGTGCAGTTTGATTTTAGTGCTTCTAGTGTGGTGTGCCTCAGTTTGCAGCGATCCTGTTTTCAATAAGTGGAAATTTCACATTGAGGGGGGGAACATGATCCAATGTTCCATTTCCAGTATGTCAGCTTTCTCTATGTATGTATGAGCAACAGATTTCAGTAGGATTTCCTATGTTATTCCCTGCAGTGAGATAGTGATGAGAGTTGTTGATACTACTGCATCATCATGATATTGTGGTTGTTAGTTATCCAGAAAAACTATCCAGAGGTTGTTGGTACTGTCCTCAAAAACCATCTGTTGTGTGGTTGCTGGTTAACCACTTGGAAAACTATCCAGAGGTTGTTGGTATTGTCCTTGAAACCATCCAGATCATGAGCATGCTACGTAGCGGCACGTTGCAGTATAAAGGCAGGTTTTCCCCATGTTCGCACTAAGGGGGGGAATGTTAGGAAATATTATTTAATTAGTGCTCTCATTATTATATTGTAATATTATTAATATGAGTTATATTATAACTCATTATTAATAATTTAGGTTTGTTATATTGTTGTACCCGTAATGATATTAACGGGTGTTTTGTTGTGTGACTTCCTGGTTTGTAGGAAGTCAGTTTTCTATTTCTATGGCTATTTATTAGCCTCAGTATTATTTGTAATTGGTATGCTGAATAGAATATCATCTGGGTATATTGAATATCATTTGTAATTGCTTTGTAAAATGCTTGCAGTCTAACCCAAATCAATAGAGTCATCCTAGAATGACTCTAGAGGCGTTAATGGATATGGGAATTTCCTGGGACCTGGCAGGGTCAATCATTTTCGTTCAAATAGCACAAGGCTCAAGCGAGTTTGTGTTGAGGAAAAACATGCTTCTGAACAAACTCCCCTTGCTCAGAGGAAGCTATGAAGTAAGGCTAAAGAATACCTAAATGTTGTCTTCTTTTCACTGTTTCCCTTTCTGGCATCTACATATTTATCCTTGTCATGGGCAGGGGCCCCTATAGAACTCCATTTTGTTCATTTATTTAGAGTGTGTAGACACGTATAATTACGCCCGAGTAATTTAAATACTTAAATTGTGCTAATTATTTCCTTTCCTGCAAATTGGTGACATATCGTCAAAAGTGCTCATCTTCTTTCATATCGTCATTAATTAATTCCACTATGCTAATTAATTAAGTCGCCTACCCAACAAATACCCTAATTAACGACCTTCCGTTAATGAATCATTCCTTCTATCTAGACTAATTAATTATTAATAATTAATTAGCTGCCCCTTTCATTAAACCAATGAATCAATATTTAATTGATTTAATCCTCTTTAATAGTCTAAATCATGCTAATATTCCTCTAAAAATCTTTTATAAGCTTGGACATCTATTAATTAATCATCTTGATCAATTAATAAACCCCCTTTATCCACATGAGTCACTAAAGGACAAACTAAAATATCTTAAAGTTAACTCAACCCTATCTAAACCCCCCTTATCCATTACTAACTCAACATCTCTATTATCCCACATGTAAAGGGATGTAGAGATTGCTTTATCCATTGGACCATATAAAGAGCCCTCCTCCTACCTTTACACTTACACCTAATTCCTTAAGAAGTCAAAATCAAAGAACATAACAAATAAACTATAAGCTTTTTGTTATTCTTGAGAAATTCACCATTTGAAGAGCTAAACCTCCTTTCTTGCATTTTCTAGCCAAGTACTTGGGTCATATGAGAATAGTCAAAGGGGTCTTATAGCCAAGCTTTGATGAGCTCCCATTCCTAGGTTCTTGAAGATCAAAACAATCAATTTGATTTCCATGGAGTCTACATAGGTCCATTTGTTTTTGTTGGTAATCTAGAGAAGTAGAGGTTTTGAATACTTTAGCCTGTTAATTTGATCTTATTTCAAAGTTAATGCATTATGCTTAGTATTGATCTTGTTTAACTTTCATCTTGATGGTGCATAGATTTTGACCTAGCTTTGTTATAGAAATATTTAGGTGGTAGTTCTCATTCATCTAACTTAGCTTAAGCAAAAATACACGCACACATTTGGCATGCCCAAGGGGACAGATCCTTAGTCCCTTAACATTTTTAGCTCGAATTCTATTATTTTTGGCTAACATTTGATATACACATATAGTAAATAATGGTCAATTTCTTAAGATTTTTGCTAGTATTATATATGTAGGTTCTCATTTATAGCTATCATTTTAATGGGTTATGTCCAATTTCAAGCTAACTTGCTAAAATTTGAAATATTGTGAGCTCTTTTGTGTTTTTTGCCATACTTTGGTTGCAGGAGGGGCACAGGTGCATTATCGGAGCTTGAACCTCTATTTGCCAATGCTGGCACGCATGAACTAACCCCGACACACATACCCTAACCAGAGCGCAGGCACACTAACCCGAGCGTAGATGCTCTTTCGTATTATACCTTCACTACAATGGGAAAATCTGTAAGACCGACGCATACACACTAACCCAGGTGCATACGTCTCTTTGGTAGTGCAGACACTTTTTTGGTGGCGCAGGTGCTCTGTCATAATCTGGTATTATTTTTTATCGGTTGTGGCGCAACCACCTCTTTGGTGGCGCAGGCGCTCTGTCAAAATTTGATACGGCCATTTACCTACCCCAGTGCATGCACCCAGATCCCAGTGCACGCACCCTAATCCTAGCACACACACCTTTCTGGTGGCATAGGTACACTGTAAGTCTAAAAAACATAGAGGGGCGCATCCACCCTAACCCGCGCGCACCCGCCTAAACCAGGGCACAAGTGTCTTTTAGTTGTCAAGTGAGATTAAGGTGTTAAAGTGATAACTTCCATGCAGGTTTTATCTAATTAATGCCTCTTTTTGTAGGGTATGTTTACATGCTTTTGCTAGACTAAATAGACTTTTCATGCTTGCTTATAAGAATAAGGTCACGTATGCTCTTCCCTCACATCCCTTGAGGTGATCTTGGGAATCAGAAATGATTTTGAGGTCTTTTTGATGCTTTGAAATTGTTAGGAATATCTGAATTGGAATGAGTTAGCTTGGTGTGTTTGAATTAAGTGTTTTTCCATGTGGCATCTTCTTTGATTTTGGAAACGTCACGTATGCTCTTCTCTTGCTTCCTTGGACAATCTTAAGAATCAGAAATGATGTTTACTCTTTTTATGGAAAATTACTAAACTCGTTGTGCAGGACCAAAACACATGCTTGTCAAAGAAAGGTGGAATCGAAATAAAATCAAACTACTAATAAAACTATCATACATGTTGCCAAAATGTTTTCAAGAAAACCATGTCAAAATTAAACAAGATAAAAAAACCAACATATTCAAAACAATGTATTGCAGGTTTCAGAAAAGGGTACGTCCCTATCCGCTCAACTGGAATATAATCCCTTTGGCATAACACCTTAAGCTACAATAATGGGGGTGGTACTAGGAACCCCAAAGTAGTCCACGCAAGAGGGAACCTTGTGGACGAAACGGGAAGTGCTCCGCATAACCTACTTGACTAGTAATTCCTTATGAGTTAGCGTTACTGGTTGTCCGTATGACGATCCCAGTGATGGTACACGTAGACGCACTAGTTGCCTACTGTGCTTAAATGGGGTAAAGTAAAGCCAAGATACTCCCAAATTAGTCATTGTGATTTTTTTGGGTAAATCGAGATCACTTAAGACATCTTTGTAACACCTAGTAAGAGAGAACCACCTAGGAAGATATTCTTTAGACAGGAGCCCACTTTGACCATTTTAAAACAATGTTGAGTTGTGAGCCATCATTCATCATGAAACATGGAAAGCGTTACTTTTGTTTATTTTTTCACTTGCCTTAAGGCGAGGTGAAACTCTACCGAAGTAAAGCCAACATTTTTCATCTCCATTTTGACCTACTTCCTTCACATTCTTTCGACACTTTATTGATCAAAAGAAGGGTGATTACCTTTACATTACCAATTGATTATTTTTGCCATTTTTTTGTCCGTTTACGCCCATCCATGTTTGCGGCTGGGTAAGTTAAACATCTAAAGTGTGCGGAGGCATATTCATATCATTGGTGGCCTTGGTGATCTTGATACCCATGTCAGGATCGTCATCATAGTTATGCGTGCTTCATCATCTTGAAATTCTTTAGAAAGGTTACCTTGTTTATATCGTATCACTACAATTTTGGTATTTGTGTCTTGTTTCTTGTAAACTTGACCTAAATATATGTATTGTAAGGCTACCATATATACATTTTAACAATTCTTAGTTATACTTTAAGATTTTTAGTTCGATTCTATTACTACCTCAATTTTGAAAAGTGCTACGAGTTACCACTTTTGTGTGTTATATCAATATCATCTTGATATCAATACCTTAATTTCTCGCAAAGTTTGGTTAACATATCTTGGTGACATTGTTGTGTCACTCACAAATTGTAACTGACACTTTTTGGGATATAGATATTAATTAAATTTGGGCTTGCTTCTAGTATACCTTGTTAGGAAGTCCAATTAACTTCTTATATTTACTTACGTCTTGTTCATTCCCTTGAACTTGACGTAAGTGATGACATCTTGTTAATTATCTTGTGACACCAACTGCTTTTTGAAGCACAATCTAGGAAGTACTTCATTCATTTGATAGGCTTAGGTACCAAACATTGTGTCACTATTGATTTATCACTCTAGCATATTAGTATTCTAACATTTGTACTCATTCATATTCTTCACATTCATTTTGCATTTCACTTAGGTGTGGTCACAAATTTTTGAACACGTTTACAACTTACCTTAGTGAAACTATTGTACATCATAGCTCCTAAAACACGATTAGGGCTCAAGAAGAAAACATACGAAGCACAACAAGCGCAAGCTTGGGAAGCCGTAAATAGACAAGGGTCAAACCCTTTTATTGGTCATGATCTAGGGCCTCTCTTTTCCGTAGAAAAAGAGATAGAAGACATGATAGATCATAGTGATGACAAATTGGAATCCCCACATGCGGAATTTGACTTTGAGCCCACCTTATTAGAGAAATTCCTTTTTAGGAACAAGGATAGGGTGCTAGCACAGGGTGTAGAATTGGGGGCCAAAATACCCACTGAACAAGAAATAATCCCGCCTACAAATAACGCTAATGAAGAGGAGTGACCTCTTATCAACATGGAGGATATTTTAACACATGGATATGCTTCTACCTCTAACGTAGGAAATGATAATGTAGTGGGACATAGAATACCCTTTATCAAAGTGCCACGTAAAATCAGGTCAGGACACGAGAATGTTGAAGAACCTCCACAATATGAAGAAGAAAAGGAACCTCTGGAAGAAGAAGTCACAATTCAGCAACAAATTAACAACCTTAGTCAATAATTATCCTTGTTAACCTCTCATGTACAAAAGGAAGCAAAAAATAATGTCCAAAAGACAAGGCCTAAGGTCAAAATCAATGAACTTCATAGAGAAAACCAAGGAGGGGACAATACAGAATACAGCCGAGTGTATATACCTTCTTCCCCCACTAAAGAACAATTGCTCACACAAGAAGTACAATCTATGAAAGCTACACTTGCAATCCTTCAAGAGAAAAATGTGGGGAGCATAAGAAAATATCAATATGAAGAACTATGCCCCCATCCTTTTGAAAAAGCTATGACACTTCAACCTTTCCCTAAAAAATTCGACATGCCGAAATTCGACGAATATAGAGGAAAGGGAGACCCATGAGATCATGTCAAGGATTTCTATATGGCGTGTCAAGAGGTGTCCTATAGTGATAATTATCTCATACAAATTTTTCCCAAGAGTCTAGGAGGTCAAGCCCTGGAGTGGTTTAATCGTTTACCTCGGGGGTCTATTTTTACCTGGCCATAATTGGAAGAGAGGTTTGTGTGCATTTCTCATACAATATAGAAATTGATATCACCATGGCAGACTTATGTGGCACCAGACAACATCCTAATGAGACATTCACCAACTTCCTACAACGATGGAGAGGGATACCCAGTCGCTTCCCCTGCGTTTTCCTTGAAAAACAACTAGTAAGTATCTTTGTGCCCAACCTAAATCCAGACATCGCTTTCCACCTTCAAATGCATTGTGTTCGCACTTTCGAGGAGGTCATTAAAAAAGGCATTCAAATAGAGAAATCCCTTATTGCCAAAGGAACTCTTAAGTCACAATCTAAGGATAACCAAAGTGTTAAACCTACGGAGAAGCGGAAAATATTTAACAAAAACAAAAAACGTGGTGGGAGACGGGATCACAGATTCCAAACGTGTACAAATAGTTCAAGCTGGTCAACCTTTTAAACTGACCAAAGGACCTATTCAACCACCACCTAAGCAAATAATGTTCACTCCTCTCAATGAGCCTTATCAATTATATTGAAACAATTGGATGCAGCTCACATGGTGACTTATCCCACGTCACAACCCTTTGATGATAATTCTCCAAAACCATCATGGTACAAAGAGCATGACTATTACGAATTACATCATGTCACAGGACATAAAACAATGAAATGTCTGCGACTTTGTCACTACATCCAAGACCTCATCGACAATAGGGAGATATAAGTGGATAGCCCAAAAAAACTCAGACACCTAATGAAAAGATGGGGATATATAAATAACCATTCCCCAAACATGGTAAGTCAGAAGAGTCAAAGGCCAGATCGAGGAGAGTCATCCCAGAGTTATAAAGCAGTAAATTATTTATATACCAAGAAAAACAACAATCATTATGATTATCTCATTGGATGTATTCTCTCTTCTAGTGACCATGTGAACACCATTTGAATCAGGGGAAAATATTGCGCCACGGTAATAAGGCGTTCACGCCTCATGATTCCTGAACCCTCTCCATCAACCCTGCAAAATGGTAGGTACAACCTCTTAGAACAACTTGAGAAAATTTCTGCCAAGATTTTGATCTTGGATCTTCTTAAGATAGCAAATGTACATAAAGACATTTTGAACCAAACTCTTCAGGGGTCAGGAGTGTCACTAGATGTAGATCCTACACATCTTCAGGCCGTAGTAGCAAACACTGTACCAAATGAACACATTTCCTTTAATCATAGGGAAATCCCTACTAAAAATCCAACGCATAATCTTCCTTTTTAAATTTAGGTAGTCATTACCCACCGAAAGATCAAGCGGGTGCTTGTGGACAACAGATTAGGGTTGAATATATGCATGCTGAAGTTGGTTAAGCAAGTGGGACATACTGAAGCAAACCTCGAGTCAATCATCATTACCATAATCGCTTATGATAACACGGAAAAGGAGTCAGCTGGCACAATCATGTTGCCCATGGAAGTTTATCCTACTTTTCATCACACAAAGTTTCATGTCCTAGACTTCGAACTTCCATACAATACACTTCTAGGCTGACCGTGGATTCATGCCATACAGGCCATGCCATCAACGTTCCATCAATGCATTAAACTGAAGCATAAGGGAAACACTATCATAATACAAGGAGATTTAGAGCCCTTTGCTCACTACAGAGCTCTCAATAGTTTTGCACGTAAGGGTACTTATGTGTGTCCCTCCCTTGATATAGTTGTTCCTCTCCAATCTGAAGCCATGGAGTCCCAGGTAGATTCAGATTCTCTTAGTTCTTGCACCCATGGTGCCTCTACATCAAATTATCCTTTTGATTCATAGGAGATGAAGGTTATAGAATACAGATGTGGAGAATATAATGTGCAAAAAGCCCTCTTAGTTTTAGACCTCTCATTGTCACCTAAGACTAGAGGTCGACCCAACTATCATTTCAGAAGACCTAGAGATGAGCAAACTATTGGGTCATTCTTACCTAGAGGCTTGTTGGCTGAAGAAAAAATGTTGGATCCACCTACGACTTGGGTCCCATAAGATACTCAATCAACTTGCTATCAAACCCTTGAATATGAGAAATCTAGTCGAATGATGTACTCCATAGGCTATAAGGGCTTAGGATGTAGAAGGAATGAGCAAGGACAAGGAGAACTAGTGTTGCTCCCACATTTTAAAACAAAAAGGTACAACATTGGTATTCACCTGTATGGGGCACATCCTAATGATCAAGATGGTACTTTCTCTAAACGTGAGGATAGCTCTAACTATTTAGACAACGATACAGATTCCCATTGTAGAAAATATGAGGATTTTGCCTCCACGAAGTTGTTCATGAATACCACTGTCCTCACCTTAATCCCTATAGAACCTACACTTGATCTCGTTTAACCTTCCCTTGTTGAATGGGATCAACAATGTCATATGTCACTAGATCTATTTGAGAGTGATGAAGCTATTGTAGAATTCATGGGAATTCAGGATACAATCCCCATTGGAGACCACAAAAGGGCTTCTCTATTGATTTACATACCTTTACCTACTTCGAAGAGGAAGCTGAGCTTCGTGGTCAACAAAAATTAAGAAAACGAGAGGGTAAAAGTTCCAATGCAAAGCCTCGAAAAAAATTAAAGTCCAAGTCACATAGTGAGAACCTTTTTGAGGCACTGGCAGACAAACAGGTGAAAAAATCAAATGACAATAAAAGTGACCACGCCAAGGATGAAAATATCATGGAGACATCCTTGGATGAAGATTTCAACCTTCCTCCTGATCCTACGCGTATGGAGGACTTGTCAAAGTTACTAGTAGATGAGACTATCGATGTAAACATTGGCACATAAAAAGACCCAAAAATAGTCAAATTGGGAGCTTCATTCTCGACACGGGAACATAAAACATTCACCATGCTGCTATGGGAGTTTATAGATGTATTCGCATGGTCCTATAAGGATATGCCAGGATTAGATCCAACTTTGGTCATGCACAACTTAGTTGTACATGCATATGTTAATCCTATTAAGCAGAAGATCAAAAAGATGCACCTAACGTTGGCTCTCCTGGTCAAGGAAGAATTAGAAAGATTGCTTGCAGTAGGATTCATTCGGCCCATTGATTACTTTGAATGGATATCTAACATTATCCCTGTCCAGAAAAAGCCCACGGGGATAAGAATCTACATGAATTTTATATACATAAATAAGGCATGCCCTAAGGATGATTTTCCATTACCAAATATTGATATGATTGTGAATTCAACAACACGATATGAAATGTTATGTCTTATGGATGTTTTTTTCAGGTTATAATCAAATTAAGATAGCCGATGAAGATCAACACAAGATGGATTTTACAACTCCTTGGGGTACCTTCTGCTATCAAGTAATTCCATTTGGTCTTAAAAACATAGGAGCTACCTATCAAAGGGAAATGATGGTAATTTTCCATGATATGATCCATGATATCATAGAAGACTATGTGGATGATATCCTCGTAAAATCTAAGACAAGGGAGGACCACCCCACTATTTCGTGGTGTATCTTTGAACACCTACAAGAGTACAAGGTCCGTCTGAACCCAAAGAAATGTGTTTTTGGCTTGCTATCAAGAAAATTGTTGGGTTTCATTGTATCAAGAAGGGGAATTGAGGTAGACCCTACTAAAGTATTTGCTATTGCTGAGATGCCTCCTAAAAACATTAAGCAACTACGCAGCTTGCAGGGAAAAATGTAGGCTATTCATCGCTTCATCTCCTAGCTTGTTGATAAGTGTCATTCGTTCACTCACCTGCTTAAAAATGATGTTGCCTTCATCTGGGGACCAGAGTAACAATAGGCCTTTTCCTTGCTTAAGTAATACTTGGCCAATCCACTTGTACTCATGCCTCCAACTCTTGGTGAGCCGCTTCTACTTTATATCTTTGCTACTCAATTTGTTATTGGTGCACTTCTCGCCCAATACGACCTTGGTCACAAAGAAAAAGTAGTATACTACCTCAGTCGCACTCTCATCACTTATGAGCTCAACTATCCTCAAATTGAAAAGGCTTGTTTGGATGTAGTTTTTACCTTTCAAAAACTTCTTCATTATCTATTGAACACCCAAACCAAGCTTATATCCAAAATTGACCTGCTCAAATACTTGTTGTCTAAACCCACCCTCACCGGTAGAATGGCTAATTGGATCATTCTACTAAGTGAATTTGACATTGAGTTTGTGCATCAAAATTCGGTCAAGGGATAGGCACTCACTAATCAATTAGCAAAATCACCTTTACAAGGCACTAAACCTTTGAACCTGGATCTGCCAGATGCCTCATTACTGTATATTGAAGAATCTATCATGTGGCAGATACACTTTGATGTGTATTTTAATTTTCATGGTTAAGGGGTAGGTGTGGGCCTCATTACTCCTGGTGACCCCATACCTCAGGATTTTCATCTTAGTTTTCCTTGCATGAAAAACATTGTAGAGTATGAGGCACTCATCGCAGGGATGAAGCTCACCATCAAATGGGACATCCATCATGTTAAGATTATTGGTGACTCTCAGTTAATCATGAAGCAAGTCAATGATGAGTACAAAGTTAAGGATGAGAAACTCATCCCTTATAAGAAGCTGGTACAAACTTTGAAAGAGTATTTTGTGCGCATCACATTTGAATAGATCCCAAAAGAACAAAACAAATCTGCAAATGCTATGAAAACAGTGGGTTCTATGCTCTACATTCCACTGAAAAGTAATGACATGCCATTCTTTGTGGAAAATGTACGTCGGCCTGCATACGACATGCCAAAATCCTATATGGCTTGTGATGTTGTTGGTCCCAATTCCCCATAGTACTGGCCCATCTTTACCTACCTCAAAGATAACACGTTCCCTCCTGAAATCTCATGTTCCGAGAAATAAAGCCTAATTCTCCAAATAGCCCGTTATACCCTTTTAGGAGGTACACTTTATTGTCGTGGCTACGATGGGAATCTATTACGTTGTTTAGATGTGACAGAGTCAGTTCAAGCAATTAAAGAAGTGCATGAAGGGGTGTGCAAAGCACATACTAACAGAATGGTTATGGCCAAAAAATTTTTAAGAGTAAGTTAATATCAGCCTACCATGGAAACCGACTATTGCAACTATGTAAGAAAGTGTGTACTTTGTCAGAAGTATGGAAATTTCATCCATGCTCCATCACAGCCATTACAACCCATCACCACCCCATGACCGTTTTCTAAAATGGGGACTTGATTTAATAGGGAGGCTTACCCCTACTTCATCTGATGGCCACACCCACATCATTACGGCTACTGAATACTTTACCAAGTGGGTGGAAGCTATCCCTTTAACCTATGTAATGGGAGCTTAGATTTCCAAGTTCATCATGAATCATATTATTTTCCTGTATGACATTCCTGCAGCCATTGTTACTGATAACGGAAAATCATTCAAGAATATAATGGTAAAGGATCTTTGTCATCAGTTTCAATTTAGGTTGAAATGATCTACACCATATTATCCCCAAGGCAATGGGCAGGCTGAGGACACTAATAATACTTTGGTTTGAATCATGGAGAAGATGATAAGTAAGATAGGTTGTAATTGGAATTTGCAAATCCACCCAGCTCTTTGGGCTTATAGGACCTCTATTCGCACTCCTACAGGTGCAATGCCATATTCCATGGTATTTGGAACATAATCTATCATCCTATTAGAAATTGAACTTCCTTCCCTAAGAATCTCTCTTAGGGATTATCTGGATAAAGATGAAGATTACCGAGTGGCTAGACTGGCAGAGTTAGAGCTCCTGTATGAGAAGCGCATCCGTGCCCTTAATCACCTCAAAGTGTATTAGAACAGAGTCTCTAGAAATTACAATAAAAGAATCATACGTCGTCAGCTTGAGGTTGGTGATTTGGTCATGCAGGAGAATCAATTCAACACAAGGGAAGAATGAGAAAAGAAAAGAAAGTTTGAACCACATTGGTTATGACCTTATGTTATTGTGGCCAAGTATGGCACATGAGCATACAAACTTTCTCACCCCAATGGTGATGAGCTCCATGAGCCCATGAATGCCATGCACCTTAAGTGGTTCTATGCTTAAACATGGCGCGAAAATCAGAAACGTAAAATAAAAAATAGGGTAAAAATAATCAATATATTAATAAAAAATTAAAATAAGGGAAAAATAAAAAGAGAAAACATGTCAATCATAAATGAAAACAATGCAATTGTGGCACTTTGGATAGGTCCTTGGGTGAAAACCGGTTTCCGACGCATTGGGAAGATTAGTTGTTCATAAGCATCTTGCATCTAGAGGGTACTTTTACTTAGCCTAGGGATAGTTCTACCTCCGAGGTTCCCTGTGAGCCCAATCTTGTCAAGCTTTGATCTGAATTTGTCTCATTTTATTCGTCTGTGAAGGCATGGTATTTGTATATTCCCCATCTCACACTGGGGGCACTTCTGCGAATCTACCTTCCTGTTTATAAGCACGTGGTATTTTCCCTTGTATATTCCCCGTCTAATGCTGGGGGCATCCACGCTTTCTTGGTTACTTGTGCATAGCACTGGAAAACTATTAGAAAAACAAAAAAATATTAAAAAAAGTTAAAATCCCTAAACAATAAAAAATTGTTTCACAAAAACATTCACTTTAGTTTACTTGCGTTGTCTTGTTTCTTTCTTTTCTTAATTTCTTGTATAGTTTCTTTATATTTGTACATTTGTATTGTTTGTTGCTTGGACATAATTTGTTAGGATTCTTCTTTTCTTGATTAGATCAGATTTATTCTTACTTGTGCATATTGAAGTGTGTTTTTGCATACTGGTGAATCATGGTACATTGTTTTATTGGTTCGTTATGTTCTTTGTTAGCATTTGATTGTGTTTACTTGTTGCATGTGTACCGTTTTGTTATCATATCATCATATTTCCATCAATATCATCACATCTAACATCATCTAAACATCATATATTAAGAAAAAGCTAAGTATACATCATACATGAATGCTAAGATAATAATCACATATTATATCACCAAATGGGTGCAAAAGGGATCAAAAATATAAAAATATATCCCCCCCACACCCATAACATCATATCATCCCATCCACTAAATCTAGCACATCACATGAGCAAGTACATCTAATATACTCTATAGATTTATCATCTAGAAATCAAAGCACATGCGATATATCAAAAATCAGGATACATATACATATGAAATCAAATCAGCTAACATAATAAACACATCTATATATCCATATCCTCTATAAAAAATAACATGTGTCATGTCAAAAATGTCCATATATATACATGTGTGTGGTATATCTGTATCAAAAATAGATATGCATCATTGCTATACATCAAAAATGCCTTCATCTGAGGCATACAAAAGGGGTGATATACATCGATCAAAGAATACAACTGCCTTTATCGGAGGCATATGTCAAAACCGTGATACATCAAAAAGGCCTTCATCAGAGGCATATGTCAAAATTGCTATATAATAATGAATGTTGTACATCGAGCACAAGCTGCTCATAGCCTTCATCAAGAGGCATATGTATCAATACAATCATCAAGGCTGACTTGAGCCCTCAGATGGGGTGCTTGGTATGTCTCGTGGGGGAGGCATGGCATGAGCACTGCTCGGTCCTACAGGCTGCCCTCGTGGCTGCTCCACTGAGGCCTGAGGCCTCTCTGGCCTCGTACCTCTACTCGACTACCGGCTATAAGAAGGTTCCTGCCACTCAATCGGAACTACCTTGAAATATAAAAATCTATAGTAGGATGCTCGGCCCTCTACTGTAGCTAGATCTCTGTGAGTCTGGGATGTCACTACTATGGCATCTATGTGTTGGAAGGACGCTATCTCTACTAATGCTCGGGCAAGCTCGACCTGACCCATTACTTGCTCTGCTCTCAGCCTATCTCTCTCCAGTATCACTGGCTATAGCTGGGTCTGAGTCTACTGATATAGGCCTATCACCTGAGCCATCTATGCTGCCATCTGTCATATCTGCTGAAAGTGAATAACACTATCATCTTCCTGACCAGCTTGAGCCCGAGCCTAATCCTACTTTACTATCATTACTAAAGTCTGGGCTCAGGCTTGGTCTCTCTCTGTTGTGGCCCAGTCTCTCAATGCTAAGGCCTATTTCAGCAACTACTATAAGGTGGCTATTTGTGCCACTGGCTACACCACAAGGGCCTATCCCTACTCTCGTAATCTAGGATGAGAAACTTGTGCAGGTGCCTGTATTGGTCCCTGCAGCCTCGGTCCCTAAAATAGTGCTGCACCTTGCCCATAATGTGGTAGCCCATCATATGGATCAGCTGGGTCACGGGCTGCTGCATCCTCCCTCTCGTCACCACCATGATGAAGCTCTCGTAGTGGTCGAATACCTTCTGCCTAGGCCTCATCTAGAATGGTCAACCGTTGTGGTAACATAGTGGTGTACCAATCCATGTAGTCCGTAGTAGTACTCGGATCTCTGACCTATCAAGCTGGGGTCCCATACTTGTGGTATCACCTATAAAAAGCTAGCCCTAGCTTGGGTCACCTATATGCATGGCCCCATGGGCGGCCTCTCGGAGTCTCGGTGGGCATACCACAAGTTTGGTTGTGGAACCCCCTGCACCTTGCCTAGCTGTCACTGACATCGATCTACTCTGTATAACTCAATAATGTAGCTGTGACTACTGAGAAGAAAGTGCTCCACCATGTAAACACTGAGCTTTATTGCATCCTCTAGCCACTGTATCTACCTGTAGGGCCTCTATATAATATCCCTGTTTAATAGCTCGTCGAACTCTTGTCAATATCGGTACAAGCTACCTAGGTGACCTTGTATGTCATCACCTACTAAAACCCAAGCCATATATGATGGCTCCTCTGGGTCTTAGACATGTAATGTGCCTACAGGGAACCCAATAGCTATGTGGTCCCATGACCAAATCTACAGTAGAGACGCTGGCCCCACCGTCTTCTAACGGTGGTATGTAATCAGATGTAGATCCCAGTATAGATGTGCCAGTATGCACTGGCCCCAACAATAACGCTCACCACTGAAAATCCCATGCACTAATTTCCTCAGACCCTTAGGGAAGGATGTCCCAGTCTTATTAGTGAGCAAAAACTCACTGATAAGTGACATCACGTATAATGGCCCTCGGTGCAGTGTCAGATCCGCTATGCACTCATGAAATGCAACGGTCATGTCGTCATGCGGTATATCATCTCTGTCAAAAAGGTCACTGACCACCGCCCTGATCCACCCAAGGTCACTAGTATACTTGATCAACGAACCTAGGATAGGCACGTAGAGAATCTACCACACGTCCTCCAGAGTCACTGTCATCTCTCCGGTAGGGATACTGAAACATTGGCTCTCACTGTGCCACTGCTCAGCCAATGTACTCAATAAACTGTGATCCAAGGTAATAGAAGGCATCTGGGATACGGGGCCTAGGCCCACCACCTCTAGGAGTATCACCACCACACACCGGTCTCGTCTCTGTATGCTACCCTCTAGCTTTGTTATGCGGGAATGTTGCTCACGCGTCTAAAGCATGGGAAAATGTCTCTGCAAAATCATTCCATTTGTTAGCTACTAACATTTCTTCTAAATTCTATCTATCATTTTTAGGGTTAACCCAAAAAATCCTAAATTTTCTTCTAAAATGCCATCATTTTTAGCATTTTTCTATCTGTCCTCCATTTACTCGGTATGTATGTGCGCCCATTGGGGCATATGCACACCCTGTAGCATGTGCGCGCATCCACTTGTGGGCACTTACGCCATCATCCAAGTACCTATGTGTGCGCGTGAGTGTGTGCCCTCTGTATATGCGCTACCATGTGGTGTGCGCGCGTATGCATGTTTGTGTGTACTTGTGCGTGCGCGCATATGCACCATGGTGCTTAAGACACCATTAGGATGCCTGCACCATCATTGGTGCACCTACACCCCCGTGCATGTGCACCGGCGCGACCTCTAACCCTAGTTTCCTACTTCTAGGGGCATTAATTACAAAATTGATGAAGAGGGTTAGGATACTCACAAAGACACCATCGTCTGTGTGTCTCTCGTACCCTCAGACTATTTCTACTCATCTCAAATGGTCTTGTGCTCTCACCATCGTCCTCTTCACTATTAGAGCCTCGCGGTAAAAATTCAGCAGCGGTCGGTAACAAATGAATTGGTCGCGGTGATTTACCCCCTAGGTGGGGTATATCAAGCTATTTTTCACCGGCTGTGGTGCCTGGAGGCTTGTTTTGACCGCCGTTTTCTCCTCTATTCACTGTCAAATAATTATTTTATTTAAATAATTATTTTTCTTTCATTTTTCACCGTGTTGGGGCATTTTTTTTTCATCTAGTACCCCTTTTTTCTCACTAGGACAATTTTTATTTCTCATAGGCAATTTTTCTTCTTCTCCACATTCTCTCGCATAATTTTTAAAAATAATAATTATGTTAGTAATTTTTTCCACTATACAGGGACATTATTTGTTACATGTTTCTTCTCTTTCCCCCCTAGCGCATTTCTTTTGCATCTAGGCACTTCATTCTATTTCTTCTATTTTCTTCTACTGTCTACCACATTTTAGACAACACAAAACCAATATATATATATATATATATATATATATATATATATATATATATATATATATATATATATCACTTCAATATCCAAAAACAAGGCAAAATTCTCCATAAAATCCTAAAAAATAAAAAACTTGCAAAAATAGGTAACCCACTTATTACGGCTGAAACTTGTGTCTTGTGCATGGTATTCTTTCTGTATCCTACTGGTTTGTTTCAAATTTTCACTGATCAACATGACTTGCAGATTGTTAGATTTAAAACCATTCATAAAGCTAGCTGCTTGATTTGTTTGTACTCTGGGACACATCTTGTTTCCTGGTGATGTTTCATTGTGCACAAAGCTTTCTACTTGGACCTAGTGTCCATCATCATTTCCCCTTGCACGTATCCTTGTCTGGGGCCTCATTTTTAACCCTTGTTGTCCATCACGAATATGTGGCCCTTTTCAACTTGAAAACATAACATTTGTATAACTATTTTGACTGTTGCTGGGTTGGATATGTGCATTTGTACTTGTTTTCCCTGTTAAATGAGCTTGTTTCCTTCTCATATTGCATTGCATTTTGTATGTTGCAGGGAGTTGGTCTTTTTAGCAATGGAAAATTGTTCGTAGTATGGCTTTTCATGTCATTGTACTTTTGTCATATGCTTATATTTTTCATAAGGACCGATGACATAGATCTTTTGACAATATAATGACACTGAAGTTGTTCTAATACAAAGGATAGAGGCTAAGTTCTTCTCTCCACTTCTTCACATTTCTTCTACGTCACTTTCCTCTCACCCCTAATCTTCTGTTTCACCTGGGCATTCTGCCCTTGCACATTCTTCTATCTATTTCTTTCCTATTGCAATCGTTCATCGTCTTCCTTCATCACCCCATTGACACTCGAGGGGGCATCTCTCACTTCTACCATTATTTTTCTTCTACCCTCTCAAAATTTTATCCGTCTACTATCTTTAAAGTGGCGTCACTTATGCCACCCCAAAGAGGGGCAAATGTAGACACCTATAATTACGCATGAGTAATTTAAATACTTAAATTGCGCTAATTATCTCCTTTCCTACAAATTGGCAACATATCATCAAAATTACTCATCTTCTCTCCTATCGTTGTTAATTAATTACACTACGCTAATTAATTAAGTCGTCTACCCAACAAATACCCTAATTAACGACCTTTCGTTAATGAATCCTTCCTTCTATATAGACTAATTAATTATTATTAATTAATTAGCATCCCCTTTCATTAAACCAATAAATCAATATTTAATTGATTTAATTCCCTTTTATAGTCTAAATCATGCTAATATTCCTCTAAAAAGCTTTTATAAGCTTGCACATCTATTAATTAATCATCTTAATCAATTAATAAACTCCCTTTATCCACATGAGTCATTAAAGGACAAGCTAAACTCTCTTAAAGTTAACTCAACCCTGTCTAAACCCCCCTTATCCACAACTAACTCAACATTTCTATTATCCCACATGCAAAGGGACGTAGAGATTGCTTTATCTATTGGGCTATATAAAGAACCCTCCTCCTACCTTTACACTTACACCTAATTCCTTGAGAAGAAAAAATCAAAGCACATAGCAAATAAACTATAAACATTTTGTTATTCTTGAGAAATTCACCATTTGAAGATCTAAGCCTCCTTTCTTACATTTTCTAGCCAAGTGCTTGTGTCATATGGGAATAGTCAAAGGGGTCTTGTAGCCAAGCTTTGATGAGCTCCCATTCCTAGGTTCTTGAAGATCAAAACAATCAATTTGATTGCCATGGAGTCTACATAGGTCCATTTTCTTTTGTTGGTAATATAGAGAAGTAGAGGTTTTGAATAATTTAGCATGTTAATTTGATCTTAGCTCAAAGTCAATGCATTATGTTTAGTATTGATCTTGTTTAGCTCTCATCTTGATGGTGCCTAGATTTTGACTTAGCTTTGTTATAAAACTATTTAGGTGGTAGTTATCATTCATATAACTTAGCTTAAGATTGTAAAAATACACGCACACAGAGTGCAAGAAACATAACAACATCAATGATTTACATGTTTACCTAAATGTATGCTAATTTCATCAAAGTAAATATGGCATTACTGCATTCTTCCATTTTTCAATTGAAATAAAGGAACGATAAAATTCAGAGAAACAATTACTTCCAATGCAATAGAAGTGTCATTTTAAAACATTAGTTTAAAAATGATGAATATGAAAAGAGAATACAATTCAAGGAACAAGTGTCTAAATATGTTCGTCATCCTTTGCATTTTCTTCTTCAGCTTCTTATTTTGGATCTTGTTCTGTTGGTAGCCTTACCACATATGCATCATATATTTTGATTAATTCATTAACCTCATCCTCATCTGGTCCAGTATGATGTTGGAAAATCAATGTTTGTCTAGATATTACATGAATGCAATGGCCCATTTTCTACTTGTATTCCAGTGGCCTTGCCTTCAACTCTGCAATTTTATTTTCTATCTTTCTCATGGTCTTAATGACTTCATAAGAGAAGTCATTCCTTAGAACATTGCATTGTCTCACTTGATTCAAGTAAGAAAGGTCTTAATCTTCATGTCCCCAATTATGCACTCAAATCTTGAACTAATCAAGCATCATAGCCTCCAACTTTCCACGCAATTGGGTCCAATCGAGAATCAATATCAACCCAATTACATTTGACTTCACACTTTTCCTCTTACATGCTCGATTTCGGACCTCAATTGCGCGCTTAATAGAGCCAATTGAGCCTCAAGGTCCAAATTCACTTCATAATTAGGGTCAATTCGAGCACTGCTTCATATGTCCGCATTGTTACACTTAACTCATAACTGAGGCAAGGTAATGCGGTCCAATTTGTGCACCTGATTACCATCAAAGTAGAAAATATCTAGTTGTCACATTGTTCAAGTGATAGGGGCTCAATCAAGCACATTACATTCTGCATTGTCACATTTTCATCCTACGATCTGACGTCCGTAATTGGCCTCAGTTATGCACCTCTTGGTGCAACTAATCAAGCCATATATCTACAACTTGGAATGCAATTGGCATCAACCAAAAACTTGATTCACGTTATTCATTCCTTCACAGGGTGTTTATCTAAGCAATTGATCGTGTCCCAATCGTCTAACCAATCAAACTAATCAAGCATCTTGTTCACTAAGACATGTGATAGGGGCCTTAATCGAGCACCGATTCATATAACATTATTGTCATTGAACCAATAAGGCTCTAATTCACACCCAATTGAACCAATACAACATATACTGCCTCAGACTCAACATGCTTCAATTGTGGCCTTGAGGGTTTTACCGAAGCACTAATCTGATTGTTATACCCAATTACATGCAAATTATGTCTGCAACATGTTTTACACCTCCAAAATGAGTTGTCGATTTCTATGGTTCTTGTAAAAGATGACAAAAAACTATTTACACAAACATTTCACACATTTATTAGGATAATCATTATCCCTTGTATTAACCCTAGACTTGTTCACGTTGAAATTGCTTAGGCGTACTAGTTGTGTGACAATTAGGGCATTCTAATTACATGTTGAGTCAACACCATTAGTGATTATCTGGAGTTAGCTTATTAGTCTTTTGGAGTTAACTTAACTACCAGTATTAGTTAGATGGAGTTCTTCACCACTGATTTAGGTAGTAGTTACACTACCCTTCTCCTATATGTACATCTTTCTTATTGAATAATTCAAGTCATTATACTGTAATGTATTGAGCATTATGGATTATCGATGGATTTCCATATATGGTATTTTAGCTCTTCTATTTTCCAAATCTAATGTGGTGTGTTATTATCATTTAAGATCGCGGTTTGGAACAATCTTCTTATCGTCCATTTAAACCAACGTTGGAACATTCAAGGTTAATCAACATGAGAAAAAGGATTGATCCCCTATAGTGTTTGGATGCTCCCAGAAAATCCAAAATACAATTTGGAAAAAATATTAGCTTAAGACTTGATCGTAAAAGGTTGATGATCAAAATGTCACTAGAACTATGACGCATTGATTGATGTCTATTTCCTTAAGAAGAAATGTCAAATCACTTGTGGATTAACATCCTTTAAAGGTTTTCTATCGTTTTTAGCAAATATTTGCATGTGAAAAGACCCTAACGTAAGTTTCTGTTAGAAAAAGTACTCATGAGTCATTGGTTGAATTTGTGTTCAAAATGTTGCACGTAAAGAGGGAAAATGTGCAAAAACCTCACAAACTTATATCAATAGGTCTAACGTGAGTGCTCTCCCATATGTCACTAATATTTCTAAATACATGTGCCTTTCATATGGCTTACAATGATTGAATCTTCAGATATGATGACATACCCTGCAATGTTTGTATATTTATCAACATTCAGGGGATAGCTCCTGTCATTGAGGCTTCTTCAATACTAACTTTACCATAGTGGAAGTGTGTAACTTTTTCATATGAATCAATTTCTTGTGTAAAATTTGGGCTTTGTTTACCCTTTCTCTTGAAAACTCTGCAGGGTTGTAACCATGACCCTTTGTCATGACTCCCAACTGATGTTTTATATTATAATTCAAACAAAGGTAGGTTAGTTCCTTTAGACTCAACAACTCTATATGGTTCAAAAGATGAAAGGTTGCGATATAAGGCATTACCAGTGATGATTTTACATCAACATGAGTTATCACATCTGAGGTATTCTATATGTTTTCAATACATCTCATCACACGAGACGTGATTTTGATCCATGGAGAGTGAGGCGACTATCAGTTATGAGTCACCTGTATTCAATGACATTTTTGAAAGGACTTCTTTCATTAATTGAGCAGACAAAATTGTGAGGATGGAGACATATACAACCCATGGAGCAAAGAAGTTGAAAAGTCATTTGTCTACAAGGGATAAGATCCATTTAGTTGACATGTGGTTTTCTCTTTGTTGATCCATAAGTAATGATCTATTGTTTCAATACCCTTGTTCTATTCTTTAACGATATCCATATTGGTCGAATTAGTATTGGTTCACATTCTCCATAGATGAGTTAGGTTATTCAACATCCGAGTTCTGTGGTTAGTCATCGGCACCATACATCAAATTTTAGCATCCGTCTTCAGTTTGACACTTTGCACATCTTCATCTGCAATGTTTCATGATTCTAATGCAAATTACATCTTCTCTGGCAATGCACCCAAAGAGCATTCCCAATATCATGGGGTAACAAATTGATTGTGGTTCACTGCCATTAAATGTCATTTCATTCATTCCTTAAATGCCTCAAATGTAATGATACTCTGTAAGCATGATGATTCCATTAAAGTTTTCCCATAAAAGTATGAGGCATTAATCAACAATGATCTGATTACTACTTTCATAACGTGAGACAGGTGATGCAACATGCTGTTTTAGGACATGCATCAACATGAATATGCATAAGTTGATTATCATTACACATCCTGTTGTTTAGAAATTTGTAGGGTGATAATATCAGGCCTCATTCTTATCCAAACTGGTGGTCACTATAGAACCCATGTGTTTGTGCGTATGCACTCAAACTCTTTTCAAATCGGGTGCTGACCTTCTTTGGCATCCTAGTGACAATTAGACATGAATGTTACGACTTTATCACATGGCTTTCACTCAAATTTGGATTAGAACATACGTTGCTCTTGAGGCACACTATGTTGCATTTGTCTATGTTTTAATAATTACTCAAGACCTTTCCGCTTTCCTTGAATCATGAACTTACCTTCCAAAATGTTTTGATGATGGGCATTCTCCATATCATTTTACAAAGTTATGGTTTCCAATCTTCATTGTTGAGTCCCAACTGAACAGATGGAAGGAGGCAGTACATACTGAGTGGATCTAAAGAAATCTTTGACTCATGCAACCAATCACTAAAAATTATAGGATTTCCGTACAAGGCACCGTCAATGTTAAGCTTAAAGCATTTCCTCGGAACAGATGGGATCCATTTTGAGTTTACGTCCTCCGCTGATGGGTGATTTATCCTACAAGGTAAAGCTATGTCCCAACCCATTAATGGGACATACTTCAAGATATTTGTAATCTGGAGTGATTTAAGATCAATATTGTTTTGGGTCAACCAGTTCATAGTTCTCCTGAAATTGATAGTCTTTTAAACTTAAGTAAGTGATCATGAAATGACTGTAAGAGCAAGTGTCTAGTCTGTAAAAAATATAAATTTATTAAAGAAAATAATTGATAAAGTATAAAATAATTGAAATTTATCTGTGTGTGGATCATCCATTATCCCTTATAATAAAATTAACCGTAAATATTTCAAATATATTTATCTATGACATAGTCATTCTGCGAGAGATTCAATACCCAAAGTTATTCATCATCCTTAGACTTTTTATCTATTATATTGATTAATAATGGGGCTAATGCTCAATTTAAGTGTTATGCGATGTTGTTAAATACCTAGGTGAAAACTGTATTAATCTATTCACTTTATTCTAAAGTATATCCATATCGTTAAATATTATTGCATTTCCTCTGGTGAACTTCAATCTAAACATTTATTATGAAAGGACATAAATACTTTGTGACGATTCAATAGACATCAAATTTAAGGTCAATTTTCTTTTGTGATAATCAAATTTGGATTAGTTTTACACTTGAAAACTAAATATTATTATTCACGGAATAATGAGCTTCACTCACCCGGTTACATCCTCCCCTTGTCAGCTACACCTATCATACATGGAGTAAACAAGACTTATATAGGAGGATTTTGTATCTTATAAAATAAGAATTAAGGTTTATTATTACAAATCCCCTATTATCTCTTCAAAAAATATCACATAATGTTTCATGTATCCCATACATGACTCAATCATCTCATGAGAAGCCTCTATTGTAATGCACAAACAAACTTTCAACGTACCATACAGACGTGGATATACATACGTAATCACAGGTTGTTGACATCTCACAGGGACACGAACACTAAAGTCTATTAAAATGAGTTCGAAAAACTCATGATTAAGTAGTGATTAAGGAATTTATCTGAATTATGTCACAATATATTTGTAATATTCACTCCCCTAAACTCAAAATTATAAATTTCCAATAATAATAATCCCCTAATAAATGACACAGGTAGACCCATTTTTATTCGATGAGGTTGCTTTTGCAGCTAATTGACAAGGCATATTAATTATTGTGTTATGGTTGACTGTGGGACAACTTAATGCATTGGACGAGTGCATCATGGTTATGGTTTCCGAATACAGGACGAGTCCAACAACCTAAAATAAATGATGGTTTTACTAGGACAACGGCAGGGAGTGCTGAACTAGTCGGCAGGGAGTGCTGAAACCCAGTTATACAAATGTTGTAGCTAATTAATTATGTGATATCGTCTAACCACTATGTCTTTGGCATGCATGGGACCAAATAATAATTAAACATAAGGAGACTGAGGATACAGAATTCGAATCTCATCCAATAATTGATACATTGAGAAAATGTAAAAGTTCCCTCCTCACAATGTGACTTCTATCTTCAGTTTATGTCAAACATTAACTTTCTAATGTTAACTGGGCAAATTTGATATTTATATACTCAAGTATTCATATTCTTATCGATGCTTTATGTACATGGAGTTTTACCACGACTTCATGGAGCTCCGTTGTTGGTGACTGACGAGAGATCGTTGATTAGTTTTTAAAGCCTCCGTGAATGCTTTAGAGTTCCTCCAGTAGAATCGATGTATGCTTAGTTAAGCACCACTTTTGAGAGTGTTGAATATACTAATTTAATGTTGACCGCACCTTTTATCGATGCTGATTATATACTTACAAATGGTTCTCATTGGTCCTATTTTATGTCCAATTATTTTGGTTTATTGGGGCGGCAACCCCCATATATGGTCAAGGGTGTTTTAATAACCCCTAATAGAGTATATAATAACAAGAAAAAAGGGTAGTCATATAACTCTGAATTCATCACGGTCCAATTTGGGGTCTAGGGGCTTGAAACATTGAAGTTTAGGCATAGTTTACTTCTTTGAACTTGATTAGAAATTTCATGTAGCAACTGATTCAATACAATTCATCTTATTCTTTGACAAGAGAAGTTAAATATGGTTTTAAGGAGTTGAACGCCATAAAAATAAATAAACAAGTGTTAGTGCAATTTTTATGTTCAAAAAGGTTTTCACAAATGGATTGACGAATCATGAAATTTGACACTAATAGATTGTTGATGTTATTACATTAGAGAGGGTAGTCAATAATAGCTTATTTTGAGTGATGAATTTTAACAAAATGATACTTACAATAACATTTTTGACTAGACACAAATTTGACGACGACAAGATGACTATTCATTGACTTAAAAATATATAGAGGACGGACTTAAAATCTTGACAATGAAACCACTATTTAAACTGAAACCACTTCACACTTAATGACTCAATGACTAAGTGTACTTGATAATATTGTAATGTTGGCACAAGACTCTTAACAAAATAATAATAATTGGAGATTACTTTTTATAACAATGTAGAAAAACTTTAAACATATTTATGAGACAAAAGTATATAGACTAGAAATACACGATATGAATCAACTTGACAAAAATCACAAATAAACCTTAAAAACAACAATCATACACAATTTTATTAATGATGGGACACAAAGACTTGTTACAAACCAAACTAAAAAAAAACATCTCTAGAAACAACACAAACCGGCTGAGTGGAGCAAAAACACGTGGAGAGTAGAAGTGGTTTTCACCAGAATGTAGAAAGCTTTATTACTGTAGATCAATGTGTAGATTAATCATGTGTAGGAGAATGCAATGACGTGGCTTTTAATGCAAGGGTTAAAATCGTAACACATTGTCAATGCAAACATAATGCACAATGAAGAATGACAGCACCACGTTGCACAACTTATTGAGAGTTCTGACGCAAAATGTACGTGTGAGGATCTGTGAGAGAGTATTCAATGGTCTAATGCAATCTGTATGCAAATCTTCAAAACGCAGGTGATGAGAGCTATTCTTTAGATGAGTTGTTTTTTACAGAAACATGTGAGTAGACACGTTGAAACAATAGCAGGTGCACACAATACATGTGCATTCAATATGACAACTAAGATGGACTCTACACACTAAGAAGCTAAGCAAAGCAAAGTAAAACTATAGCCAAACTCGTAGTATACCACCACATGACATTAACAACTTCTAGCGCTGGATTTGACAACATATACGTTGTGCAATTTTGATTATAAATACCAACACAAACTTGGTAGATAGATTTGTATAAGTGCTAAAATGGCCAATCAACCACCCGGAGAAGTGCTTACAGCTTAATCACAGTAACTACCTCAAACGTAGCAGGTACATTTAGGCTTGGGTAAATTGAGGTGACATCTTTGAATTTGGATGATATGTAGATTGAAATTGTATGGACAGAAACAAATGTAACTGTCCTGTCTGCTATAAACTAATTCCAATCATGCTAGTAATGCTCTGTAAAAACTTTGATGGAATTGACGTGGAAAAAAATCACCTATGCAAATTTCAATATCACCTTCAATCCAAAGTATAGAGCGATGCAATCAATAAAAAATAGGGTTACCCTGTTGAGAGAGAAATACATGCATATCACAAAATATACAACTATGACTGCACCAAAAAAAATCTAAATTCTTCTCATCATTCGGGGCAATGGAAAACACTCGCCACCCCTCACAAATTCTCACAAGTCTATCTCGATCTGCTACCAAATAATAATCTTGGATCAGTTTTACACAGGGAAACTTAATATTATTATTCACGGAATAATGATCTTCATATTAATTCATTCCGAATACATTTACATATATGGAGTTTACATTATATAGGAGGATGTTATCATTAATACAAGGAGTCAACATCAATCACCAATCCCCTATATCTCTCAACCACTACTAGAATCTCTCATCTATCTTGCATATCGCTCTATCATCTCATATCCCTATTCTAATGGTGAGATTAAATCACGTACATAGAAATATGATATTAATATCATAATATTAATATCTCATACTCACCTAACTATATTATTAATATGAGTTCTGTAAACTCATTATTAATAATATTACAATTTATTAATAATGTCACAATATATTTGTAACATATGCCTCCCAACAATTATCTTATGCACAAGTGTCAGCTGTCTTACCAGTTCCCATAAAATCAATTTATCACCTACATACCTAGGAAACTTATATGGCCTTCCCTCAAAACCACTAACTCTTATGTAAGTAGACCTTTTATACTGGATGAAACAACATCCATATTCCAAAATTACTTGTCTAGCTTGTTCAGACATCTTATACTGTCCCCACTCTGGCTTAAAAAGATAAATGACTGGGGCAAAGAAAGCGTCATTAACTAACCTTACATTCAAACTCTAGTTGATCAATTAGAGTTGGGGAAATATCTTGTGCATTTGACATTGCTTAAAATCTGCACATGGTGACAAACCTGAGAAACGTTTGTGCCCTGCAACATTATAAATGAGATATGTCATCATATAAAATTCAAGGTCTGCAATATCTCCCATTTTAATTTTTGTTGCTAGAGTGACCATGTGATCATGGAGTGCGTCTGCAATAAAGGTGGCCCAAAAAATGCTCCATTTTTTCTCCATAATAATCCATATGTATGTAGTCATCCATTCTTTGAATTCATTTGCTATTTCTAAACCTGCAATTCGACTTAGCAACATGATGACATCCTCAACCTCCTCTACAAACTGTGCCCTAACTAGCTTCTTAGGGATTCTAGCCATTGTCCTCTTTGTGATAAGCCAGTTTGTATTTATCATCTTGACATAGTCCTTCTTTGTTTCATAATCCTTCAGAGCCAACTTGATGCCAATGGTAATTGAGTTTGTGACTATAGGTAATTTCAACATTATTCTGATGGGTTTTGGTGTTAGTGTTACTACTGCATCCCCACTCCCATCCAACACCTCCCTCTTTTCTAGATCATAGTTCATAGTACAATGGCACACCAATTTAGGGTAATGAACAGAGGGTGGGATGACACCAACTAGAGCAATACAACTTTCCTGAATTACTTTTAAGGATTCATTCTGATGGGAAATTTTTAACCTTTGGAGGAATTCATCTAGATCAACGCCCATTAACTTTGTGTTTGTAATCTTATCTAGATCACTTGTGATTCCCGACATGAACGAGAACGAGGATGACATAATATTCATTGTTAAAAAACCCCAACTTTCATTTTAAACCAACCTTCCACTGAAAGAGAAATATAGGACTTTCAAAGCTCTTACAAGTCAATCCATAAGTCCTTGAACAATTTAAACCCAAATCAACAACTCCTTAAATCCTCATGTTCACAATTTTGAGCTCCATAGCTAATAATGTGATAGTTCTTCATGCAAATCATAAAGGCAACAACAAAAATCAAGCAAATTGGTAAATAAAGACGAAAGCATCACAAGATTTTAAACGTCCTTGATTTTTGTAGTAACATTAATGGTGGTAGAAATAAATGCACTGCTTCGAGACTGTTCAATCCATTGCTTGTAATTTATAAAAATGAACCGTCCACGTGGAATAAAGATTTTTTCTATCACGGGCTCGGGGGCACCTTCTGTAATTTTGTAACTTTAAAAACTTTACACACTTTTGGCAAACTTGACCCGCCCATCCACCTTTTTGTTTTCAATACTGGCTCGACACGCGGTCGTATTTGAGTGCTAGCGGGGGCTACGATTCTTTTTTTGCAATTTTACTCTTTTTCTAATAAAAACCAAAAGTATCAAAAATATCCGATGACCCATTTCCCCACCTACTTTATAAACAAATACCACATGTCCTTTTGTGGGCCTCAAGGGACCCTTTTACACTTTTAACACCTTTTATTTTTAAAGTACACAAATACAATTATGCACTACTTCCCTGCATCCACTCAACTTGAAACGTGTGTACACCTTTAGGGAAGAAAGAAAAAATACTTATGTTAATTTATGGTCGCGAATATTCAAGGAATATTTTTTTAGGTCGCGGGGACCAATTTTTAAATCGTGAATGCCATAGAAAATGTAAGT
Organism: Taxus chinensis; assembly: GCA_019776745.2. NCBI lineage: Eukaryota > Viridiplantae > Streptophyta > Pinopsida > Cupressales > Taxaceae > Taxus > Taxus chinensis. Next base: position 942,222,965 of record CM034148.1, on the reverse strand, counting down.
CTACGAATTACACCCCCACACCACATCCAATTTAAATCCGCCATATACCAACAGGCGAAGGGGGATAAAATGCACATACAAACATGATCCTCAACCAAAAAAGAGGAAAGACCAGACTATACACAGAAAAACCATAGATCCGACTTGCACCTCAACAGGGAAAACATAAAAGTATAACAGACAACAATGGAAAAGGTAAACTGAATAAGGGCGAGATTAATTCAAGCACCAACAGGTAGCATGCTGACAAAGTGAAATAATTTTAAATCAAAAAATCAAACGATTGCCTCAGCCACAAAAATAAATGACATTTCTCTAAGGCTTCAATCAACAGCCATGAAGAGGGCCCTAATAGCTTATAGCATAAATATGAAATTAAACCAAGAAAGGAAGAAATCTAAAACATATTAGAAATTTATAGTAGGGTTAGAAAATACCTTTTACAACAAGGTTTCAAGTATTTTCAATTGAAAATGGTAAAATGCGTTGGAAGACAAAAGTGCAACTGTTGAAGAGGTTGGTTCAGAAAATAATCACGAGAGGAACAATTAAATCAAAATATTTAGATTATCCATTCAAGATCTTTTGTTTCCAAGATATATAAATAAACAAATTCTTGTTGGAATAACTCCCAGATTTCAAATTGGCAGCTCAAGGATCTCTTCGTATTCACCTCTTGGCTCGAGAAAAAAAGGGTTAAAATTTGTCAATTTCAACTATTATTTCTACGGAGATAAGAGACCAACAATTAACCAATAATTTTGTGCTTCTCATTGGTCAAAATACTCATGTTTGCTATTAGTGTACGTAATTCACCCTTCCCACCTCTAAATTGTGACAGATTTATCGATGAATATCTAGGATAGTAAATATCTAGGACTATAGAAAAATATCTAAAATCTGGAAATCTACAAAGTTTAGACAGTAAATCTTGGAGTCGCCAGAATTTGACACTTTCCAGCAAAGGCATCTTTAAACATGGACACCTACCGATGAAATAGTAATAAATCAAGTTTAATAACATTGAAAGAGCAAAAAAAAAACTATTACCATTAAGATCCCGTTCCATTGTTCAATTCTCATGTATATAACAACCTGACAAAAACATTTTGTAATAATAATTGTGTAGATTTTGGTGTCTACATTTGGTTTTATTTTATGGTAGTGAATGGAATTTACTAGTGTACAGGTAAAAATATTTGTACTTGTCAGTGTTAAAGTAAGAAACATACTAGTGTGCTAAGAGAAAATAACCAATCACGGAAATTATGTCATTGGCTTACCCACACAGAGATAAGGGAGAAGCATGTTGAATGTGTCAAAAGGGGATATCGTTGTTGCGGAGAGAAGTTTTTTTTAACATGAAGACTCAAATTTTCAGATTTGTAAGGTTGAGGGGGTAACTTAATTTCCAACAAGATGTTTGGTTTTGCAATGCCATGAGAATTGGGCACTGTCGACATCAAGAGAAGAGTGTCACAAGGCTATTTAGCTTGACCTAATAATGCTTCCCAATAATGATCCAACACCATTACAAAAGGATCTAGGTTTCAAAGTTTGTTTAAAACCTTATAAAGTGAAAGGGATTAACATCTCATTGCCTCCACTATGCATTAAATACGAGTGCATGTGATATGGGTGCTTATATTGTGTTTGAATATTTCTATATTACCCCCTGAATTCATACTAAATACATTGACATTTGATGCTTAGTGCATTTGGGTAATCACAAGTGACCACTTCGGTGTTGAAATTACATAGCATTGGGCGAGAAAATTGGTTATGCATAACCAACTCATTAAATTTGTATGAAGTTTACACGGGAGAGGATAACCTTGCATAGTTAACCCATTGCACTTACTTAGTGATATTATGGGGTAAAACAAGACAAAGGGGGTGATATTTCCTAGTTAGCCCCCACTATGCATTATATGAGTGCATAATTGTGATATGAGTGTTTATATTGGGTTTGGATATGTACATATTACCCCCTATATTCATACTAAATACATTGTCATTTGATGTTTAGTGCATTTGGGTAATCATAAGTGATCACTTGGGTGTTAAAATTACATTGCGTTGGGCGAGAAAATTGGTCTTGCATAACAAACTTGTTAAATTTGTATGAAGTTTGCATTGGAGAGGATAGCCTTGCATAATTAACCCATTGTACATTGCTTAGTGATTTGTGGCTAAACTAGACAGAGGGGGTGACCTTGCCTAGTTAACCCCATATGTTTTCCCCTTTTGATGAAAGGGAGAGTGTGAAAAATAATTTATTGTGAAGAAAATGAAGATAATGAGCAAGATTGAGAGATATTGCAGTGCAGGGGATAATAATAGACGTGTATAATGAGAATTTTTGATCTCGTGTGAAAGAGCTAACTGATAGGAAATACATTTTAAGTGTGCAAATAGAGTTAACAACATAGGTGATAAGAGAAATACATGTGTTGAGTTGGAAAAATAAGTGCAAAGTAGGGTAGTGATGTAGCGACATGAAAATGATGAGAAACATGAGCATAACATCGTAGATGACACGAAAATGGGTAAGTAGAGCTTAAGATATGACCCGCACAGTTGTAAAACCCCAATTGGATAAATTGAGTAGATAATAACATATGGTGTGTAGATGTCAATAGTAAAAAGATGTTATAAATATAAATTGTGAAAGTAAAAGGTACTTTTCATTGTGTGTGATTGCGTTTGAATGTGATAGGAGATTTGAGTTTGTGAGGATGTTGAGAGTTAGAAAGGTGCATACATGATCTGAGAGCGTGGGAGATGGGATTTAGTCATTGACAATAGATGAGTTGGTAAATACATTTAATGTTGTTGATTTTGTGCAAAATAAGGTATTTTTTTTTTTAAATATTGTTGGTTTTGCATAGTTTGGGTTGGGACCGTACATATAAAAGGAACGATAACCATATCATACCAAACTAAGAACACAAATTGCTAATCAAACACGACGATCAATAAGATGAAAGTAGTTCGCCAGAATAACTTTACATAAACCTTTGCAAACAAATGAGCAACAATATCATATATTATTATAGAACTCAATAAAATACAATGAGAATGAGCCTTGCTTATATAGGCAAGAAATAAAAAATCTAAGAACCAGTCAATGTCGTAGATCAAGCCATAAACAAAGGAAAGAAATAATAATCAAAGAACTAGTCAAGATCATAGATTTAGGAGCGAACTAGACATCAAGGATCTAGTCAATACCATAGATCAATAAAATAACTAGTCAATACCATAGATCAAGGAAAGAACTATACCTAACAACTTGATAATATCCCCCTAATATCTAAATAAATAAAAAGAAATATCCACACACATAAGTGGGTGATGATAAATACAGTAAATGTAAATAAAGTACCTAGGTGAACATGAGCTAAGGTAAATAGCTACTCTACCACCCCCCTCAAGTGAAACTAGGGGCCAAAATAGAAGTGGCATGTCCATAGTATGAGTCCTGACAACTAAGCCTAATGAGGGTACTCATATACAATATATCCATGAAGAAATATCAAACCAAAATAAGGAAAAAATCTTGCTAGAAGGAAAGAGAAAAAAGAAGAAGGAAGATGTTCTCGCAAACACCCCTAAGAACAAATTCCGAAACCCCAAGCATTCCACACAACTCAAGGTAGCAAGGTGATGGAAAAAGCTTCGTAAAGATGTCTGCAATCGGAATGTTCTCCAAACAATGAACTCCATCCTACCCAATTTGAATCTGTATACTTAACCAACTGATTAGAACCCCTAGTGTAGTGTAGGACAAAGTGGGAAGTGCTTTGCAAATAGTGCAAAATCCTTTTAGTAGCCTGCCAATGACTACTACGAGGAGAATGTGAAAACTGAGATATAAGCCCTACTGCAAATGAAATATCAAGGCGAGTATGGGTCAAGTACATGTGACTTCCAACAAATTGCATATACAATGTAGGATCACAAAGTTGGTGTGGTACATGTAGAAGTAAGAGTAACCCCAAACTGAAAATGAGATGGACTTGGCTTGCAATTAGCCATATCACAACGCTGAAGAAGATCATTGGCATAATTTTTTTGACTTAAATGAATCCTTGAATCTACTTGAGGAATTTGTAAACCAAGGAAATAATGCAATAAACCAAGATTTTTCATGTCAAACTGTGTAGAAAGATCCCTCTTAATAGTCTGAATGTGGGAAGAAGAGCTTCTAGTAAGTAACCGATCATCAACATATAAGACAAGTATCATAATATCCTCACCAACATGTTGGAGATAGACTATATGATTAGAGTGGGCAACGAACAAAACTAGTAGATAGAAGAAAATAATCCATCTTCTCATACCAATCCTGAGGGGATTTTTTGAGACCGTAGAGAGACATTCGGAGCCTACAAACAAGAGAAGAATCTTGAACAAATCCAGTTGGTTGCTCCATGTATATTTCCTCTTGTAAATCTCCATGTAAAAATGCACTCTTCATGTCCATTTGGTATATGAGCCACCCTTGTGATGTAAACTATAACAAGTACAAGGTGTCCAAAATCCATCTTGGTAACGGGTGCAAAAGTCTCGGAGTAATCAATACCTTCAACTTGTGAAAAACCCTTTGCAAAAATATGGGCCTTACACTTGTCAATGGACCCCATCATCTGCGTATTTGGTTCGGTATACCCATTTACACCTAACCATATTTCTTCCTTGAGGAAGAGAGACCAAATCCCAAGTTTGATTCTTCATCAAAGAAGAATAATTTGTTGCCATCACATCATTCCACTCCTGTATCCCATGAGCCTTTGAAAAAGACTGTGGATCCTCAAAAACTACCTAACAAAAAATTCCAGAACCTGTAGAATGTGCGTAATGATGCCTAGTGGGTGGAAGATCTTGTATGAAAGGTGCTACCTTAGAAACTATAGTATGATCCCACTTAGGTATAATGACAACATCAGTGGCAATAGGATCACCAACAACATCTATAACCTCCTCAAAGAAAGGATCCTCAAGATGAGATGATGAAGAGTAAAGAGGCATAGAAGAAGATGAAGCATCATGAGGAGTGAAATGCTCATTAAACTGAACATGTGTTCAAAAAAGAATGTCATGAGTATCAGAATCTAGAAGTCAATAAGCTCTCATGTCCTCATCATACCCTACAAAGATCAAGGGTTTGCTCTTCTTATCCAAAGCTTTACTTTTCTTCTTTGGCACAAAGGCCCAAACATGGCTCCTAAAGACTCAAAAAAATGAGACATCTGTCTTAATATTGGACCAAGCTTCCTCTAGAGTTAAATGCTCAAGTGTATTTGTGTGCTATGCGATTCTGAATGTAGTTAGCACAATTAATTACTTTTGGCCAGTAGATATGAGGTAAATCTCTAGAATGCATCATATAGTTAGCCATTTTCTTCAAAGTTATATTTTTTCATTTTGCTAAGCCATTCTATTATGGAGCATGAGGAACAAAAATGCTGGTGAATAGTGCCTTGAGTTTCCAAAAAATAAGAAAACTCGTTGCTGAAAGTACTCCCCCCATTATCACTGCGAAGGTTTTTTTATGCAACTAGAAGATTGTTTTTCAACCAAAGCTTTGAAGATTTTGAAGTGTGAAAAAACATCACTTTTGTACTTGAGAAAATAAACCCAAGTACACCTCGAGAAATTGTCAATAAAGGTAAGTGCATACTTTGCTCCATTGAAAGAGGGGTTAGGAAAAACCATCAAGTCACTATGCAGAAGCTCAAGTGGTGAAAAAACTCTCTTGGAAAAATTCTTAGGAAAAGGATCTTGATGTTGTTTCCCTAATGCATGACCAGAGAAAACTCCCTCAAGACAAGAAACTCTAAGAAGACCATCTACCATACCATGAGTGCTCAACTCTTTAAAATATCTGTAATTAATATGTCTAAATCTTTCATGCCAAAACTTACTCTCTGAATCTGCATGAGAAACCAATCCTGTCCCTATAGAAGAAGTGCCATAAAAACTCTCAAAGTGATATAGTCTAGAACTATGATCAACAATACCCTGAGAAAAAAGTGAATAAGGCTCCAACAAAGTTCTTACTTCTGCCCCATGTGGTGTAAAAATTCATTATTTTCCCTTGACCAGAATGACAAATTTGATATACAGAAAGTAAATTTGTAGTGATGTTAGGAACATATAATGCATTTTAGATACTACCACCATCAAGTTGTATATCACATTTTCCCTCAACAGAAAGAAAAGAAGAATCTCCAACCTCAATTTTGGAAGGAGAACTCAAACCTAGAGAAAGAAAAGACTCATTAGAAGAAGTCATGTGATGAGAAACACCAAAATCTATAACCCAATTATCTGCAAGTGGTGACTGAGATCTCCCAACAACATTAAGTGCTTTGTCATCCTGATTAGAAGGAGATGGAGTGGAGATATAAATTTTGTGTTTCTTGACTACATCCTCTAAGTCTTGCATTCGCTTATAACACCTATGTTCTTCATGACCACTACCCCCACAAAAAGAGCATTAAAGACTAGACTTATTCTTGGATTTAGAAGACTCCTTGGGTTTAAAGTTATTTTCTTTGGGTTTAGGAACACTTTGAGATGAAGAAGGGGTGGATTTGGTTTTTAATTTTTGGTTTTCCTTTTCCCTTAGGATTAGATGCAACTAATGCATTTTGAGAGCTGGAAGACTCAAGGTGAGACAATTTGGGTTCTTCCCTAGTAAGTCTTTCACAAAATATTTCTAAGTTAAACATTTTGAATGTGTCACCTACAACATCCATGCTAGAGAAAAAGGTAGAACAAAATATTTGAAATGATCCTCTCAACTTGGATAGAATCAAGTAAACACACTCTTCATCTTTCTTATCTCTTCCACTCCCCTTCATCTGTGTCAACAAAATGCTTGATCTTGGTAAGATAGTCTATAATTATTGGGAAATATTCAGGATTAAGAGAAGTGATCTCAATTTCAAGTTGTATGGATCTTAAATGACCCACCTTACCAAATAAATCCTCCAATTTCTCCCATATTTTTGAAAGGAGAGTCACATTTTTACAAATGAAACAAAAGAATATCACTTACATAAGTTCCTATCAAACCCATACACTCATCAAATTTGCACTGGTATTGAAATTTCTCATATTCTCTAGTGAGCACTAGTTGTTCTGAAGAATTTAAAGCCCATAATCCTTTCCGCTTAGTTATTGTTTCCATTCTTGGTTTCCATGTGTGATAATTATGTGTTGTTAATGAATCAACATGATCTAATGCAGAAGTAGACGTCATCCTCAAAACAATCATCAAAAGAAATGCAAGAAGCAAACAATGCAACAAGACCCCCAAGAAATGCAATAAGATCCCCCCCCATATTTTGGCACTTTATAATGATTGCATGTTACCATATGCCACTTTATAATTATAGTGCAATTCTCAAAATAAATATTTCCAATGGAAATAACACAAACAAACAAGCACTTTTGTAAAAAATGACACTCAAAATTGAAGTTACCGATAAAAAGATACAAGATTTTCAATATTATGCTCTACTATTTACTTTAGTTGCCACTGAAACAAAATAAAATACTTTTGTCTTCACCACACAAATAAAATGAAAGTGGGTAGGAGTTAAGCACATACTAGTAGGAGTCACAAGCTTTAAACTCTCATATGACCATACCATATGACCAAAGGCTAAGGATTTCAATGGTTGTGAGCAACTTACTATTCTAGGGTGTGTTACTTGGTAAAAATTTCTATTTCAGGATTGTGTAGACTGTGACCTGCATTGCTGAAAATAACATGACAAAAAATTTCCTTAAATGGAAGACTGTGTGCGCGGTCATCCTGGTACCCTGCCAAAAAAGGAAAGATTCATCCTTCCAAAAAAAACCTCCTACACGTAACCCCAAAACACTACACTACAATAGAAAAACCTAGTGTAGATCTTGAGAAACCCAAAAAATTAATTTCTATTTTTCTTTCTTGTCTCACATGAATCTTGAGGCGAACCAGTGTGTTTCTTTGCAACAACAAAAAAACAAAAAAAACAACTGCCTCCATAAATGGTTGAGTTTACATTCATTCTTAGGGTTTTTGCCACCTTTCAGATCTAATGGAAGCTTCAGTTTTGCATAAAAACACATATAACAACAAAATACAACCAAATATTGAATATATAAACATATATATATTTTTTGCAAAATGATACTTACAGACAACAACAATCTTCTGCTCTGATACCATAAAATGAATGATAACCAGATTGTACCAAACCAAGAACATAGATGTTAATCAGACACCACAATCAATAAGATGAAAATAATTGGCCAAAATAACTTTACATAAACCTTTGCAAACAAATGAGCAACAATATCATATATTATTATTGAACTCAATGAAATACAATGAGAATGGGCCTTGCTTTTATAGGCAAGGAATACCAATCTAAGAATCAGTCAAGGTCATAGATCAAGCCATAAATCAAGGAAAGAACTAGTCAAGACCATAGATTTATGAGTGAACTAGACATCAAGGATCTAGTCAATACCATAGATCAATGAAAGAACTAGTCAATACCATATATCAATCAAAGAACTATACCTAACAACTAGATAATATCCCCCTAATATCTAAATAAATAAAAATAAATATCCACACACATAAGTGGGTGAGGATAAATACAATAAAGGTAAATAAAGTACTTAAGTGAACATGAGCTAAGGTAAATACCTACTCTAACAACATAATTGTATGATACTAACCCTGACCTATATGGTTTTTTTTTACTAGAGTATGTATGGTATAGACACCAACTACCTGAAATGAACCTACATGTGAGGGTTTTCTATTCTAGGTAATGTGAATATTGAGTGCATTTTGTATTGATGTATGATGATATTTTTGTAGTATTTGTGATGTTTCAACACAATGTTTGTTTCTCATTTTGTGCTTGTAGAGGGACGTCCACGTACATGAATTTCGTGGTCGACACATGCTAACTTTATTTAGTTTGGGTCTAGATGATGTAGGATGGGATGTGTTTGATAAGTTAGGATTATGGTATGTGTCTTGATTGGGGGAAATCACTCCAAATATGCATTTGATTACAACTTTGTGTGAGCAGTGGAATGTAAATTCTTACACATTTTGGCTTTTTAATAGGGGAGATGAAAATGACATTGAAGGATGTATATCGAATATTGCATCCATCTATTATAAGTGATAGGGTATAGGGGTTTCCCCTTGACATGTCATACCACATGAGATAGACACAAAATTTTTGGGTGGGTTATGATGTGGTGGAATCTAGTATCCTTCTACCTTATGCACATATCAATATTAAGTTTGTTGTGCACAAGTTCTCCTTCTAGTCGTGCTGGCATATCATGTCTATGCAAATTAATGTCACACTCACATGAAGTGTGAATGGTTTTTAGGTCCCATCATAGCTATTAAGAGTGAAATGAATGAGGATATTCATTTATCAATTAACAATATAACATGATTGTGCACACACAAACCATAATGCTCATATATTAAACATTACGCAATACAAGTTCTATCTATCTAGTAGCCCAAAATCCAAGTACAAGTCCTTTGCATCTCAATATACTATCTTTCTGTCAACATTACATCTATCTATCTATCCTCTAGACTACAACCCATCATGGGTATTTATACTAGTGGGAACTTGTCCTTCAGTAGTCTTTCAAGGGCTAATAATAGCCTTTGAGTTTATGATTTTAGTTAACTACTATATCAAGTTGGTTAGCCAAAGTTAGTCTTTTGTTTCCCCTAACTTGTGTTACATGTTGATCCTCCACATAAAACACTACTATGTTTAGCTTTGTCCACTTCCCTCTATCAACTTCGTGTACATGACGAGAACTAAAGATATGTCAGCTTTTGGACTCATGTTTCATCCTTTTTCCTTTGCTATTCTACATGCCCTTTCTTTTGATCTTATCTTTTCCTACGTAATCCTCATGATTTATTTTGTGCATGTCTCCTATGATTTTATTTTGCGTATGCTTCCTCTCTTTATTCCTTGCATGAACACTTCTTATACGCTCCCATTCTTACATATGTGCTTTTATTTAACCCATTCTTGCGCGCCTCCAAAGAATAAATCAAATACAAAAAAATACTATGTCTTCCAAGGCTTAAAAAAAAGGAATAAGATAAACATGGGCCCAACATGGTGGTTTCGGGGATCCAACTATTTAATTGAGCTCCATTGTGACTTCTAGAGTTTTGCGATCGTAAAAATATACTTGTGGGCTATTAGCAATGTTCATGGCCATAGATGGTAGAGGAGTATCCATATCCTACAAGATGTAGAAGATTTGTCACACTAAAGAGGAGTGTGGGTGGCCATATGCATGGGATTGGTGTGTACTAGAGCATTTACATAGGTTTACACTGGAGCACCATGGTAGTGTAACAATAATGACACTATTGCATGAGTGGGCATAGACGCACATTGCAGTTGTGTGGCCCATTCGTGAGATATGTGTGGGTTGGGCTCACCTGAAGATATTTGCTACGAGATGAAGAATGTAAGGGCGGTGATAGTTAAATACTATGTTATATAGATCATTGCTAGACATATTGCGGCCAAGAGATATTAATTGGAGGCCGTATATTAACTATAGAATATGGCTTAATGATGAGGTAGAGATGTGGTAGATACCTCAAACCATGTTGCTAGAAGATTGATTTTTCCTCTAAAGGGAGGTATTTCGGTATGAACATGCTACACAACATTTTGGCACCATACCCATTGAGGAGATTGATGCATGCAACACATAGAGGGGACATGACCAGGGCCAACTCCAACAGATTTATTGCTGCCACTAGTTGATGAGGTGGATCCAGTTGTCATATTGAGTGATCGTGATGATGTAGAGTATATCCTAACATATGTAGAGTGGTGTTTCAAGACCTAATGTGTACTACTGTTCTTAGTTGAGGTGGGAGATTTAAGGGATAATGTGGTCTGTATACATGTAGGTGGTGCGGGTAATGCCTCCACATACACATGGAGAAGTGGAGAGGGTGAGGTGCCCTCGGTGGGGAAGTTGTAGTAGCTGTCGTGGCATGAAGTAAATATTGTATAGTATTTTGATGTGTTATGAGTGGTAAAAAATGATAGTGTTGAGTGTATAGCTATTGATATAAATGTTGTGTTGATTGCAGGTGGCATTTATTGGATGACCATTATAGATACATCCATGTGGACATTTCTCCACAATGCACTTGGGGATGTGGTGATATGCAACATGTTATAACGTGTTGATGATATAGGAGGTCAACATTCATACTTATTTATTCTAGTGGTAGTGGTTGTAACCACCTATACCGATTTTTAGGGTGAGTGAGATGAGAGTCGAGGAGTGTTAGTTCGACTGCTTGAGCTGTGTCCTAGGGTTGATCTAGTTCAAGACTTGATATCGTGATTGTTGGAGTCTGAGATACAATATGCATAGGTATTGATAGAGAATACCACACTACAGGATTTCTTATCACATTATCGGGCTAGATCATGTTTGAGAGAGCACAAGGACATTTGAGGAGCCTCAAGCTCATGAAAACTAGTGCCTATTGAGATTAGCGATGAGGATGACCAACTACATGAAGGGTTGTACCATCTTAAGTTTGTATACACCTCACAAAAACTAGTGCCTCTTGAGGATAGTGAGGAGAATGAGTGAATACATGAAGGGTTATACCCTCAAGAGTTTGTATATAGTATTTTTGTAAATCTTGCAATATATATGAGTATATATTTCATGATTTGTGTAAAAGTTGTAATTGATGTGATGAGTAATACAAAAATTTTGTGATTAAGTGTTGATTATTTGAGATTTGATTATGACTATGTGATTGCATTGAATTAGGATGCATGTATGATTGAAATTTATATGATAGATATTGTTTATTGCATGATTAATGCTGATTGGATTTCATTAGTTTAGAACATGATTGAATTAGAAAGTTGTGAAGTAGGCAATGATGGCACGGTGAATGATATGCAATTAAATTCTATGAGTATGCTATGTGTGGTTCTCACTTAAGTACCAATGAGCATGTATGGTGATGAAATCACTTATTGTGCAAGAAGGGAGGGAGATCCTCATATATGCCATGTGAGACTTTAGTAAGAAAAACAAATGATGGTAAGAGAGATAGACACTACATAAAGGAGATATTAGGTTGTATCATGGTGTGGTAAATAAACGATGATCAAGAAATGATAGGTCATTCAGGGATTTTGAGAGAACATGAGTGCATACTATATGAGAAAATTAAACTTAACCATTCATGTTGTCGATGGTGCCAAAGAATAGGTGGAAATTATTGTGCAAATTTTGAAATCCACCTTTGCTCTATGGAAAGCCATGTTTGTGTGGGTTCTGGAGGATCTTGTGGAGTAGTTGAGTTATTGTATGAAACATCATTGGTGGCATTTGTGGAAAGAGACTTGAGAGTTGCACTTGCTGCAGGTTGACGATGTAGAGGAAGTGAAGTAGATTTATTAGAAATTAGTGTCGCAAAGGTGATGTTGCCTTTATCTTATAAGAGATTGAGCTTTTGATTAAATACATAATATTCATTTTCGTTGTGTCCATTAATGTGATGAAAGTTACAAAAAGTATGACCTCTTTCTCATGTAATTTGGTGAGGAGGGTGTTGATTGTTAGGTTGTAAACAAGTCAACCTATTATCCATGAGGGGAATATCGTGTGGTCGATCAACAAGCTTGTCAAAGAAAACTAGTCTATGCTGAGAGTAAGGAGGATATTGTATAACAATTTTAATTTTAGCAAGAGGTTGATAAGAAGTGTTACCACAATGCAAAAAATTAAATTGATTATTAGTAAACAACGATGCTGATGGTAGATCAAAACCATTTGAAATAGAAGCAACTGTATTATCTGTATCCATATGCTTAGGTGATTTGGGAGGAGAAAAAATCACTCTAGGTCCATAACACAAAGACATAACTCAGTGAAAGATTCACAAGTATCATATAATAAGTGTTCTTTAAGAGGTTGGATGAGGTCTCTATTCTGTGTGTGTGTGTGTGTGTGTGTGGTGTGTGTGTGTGTGTGTGTGTGTGTGTGTGTGTGTGTGTGTGTGTAAATCAATGGGTTGGAATAACAAGTGCATATTAGCTTTGAATCGTAAGATATAATCAAATACAAGTTCATTATCACCTTGTATCGTTAATCAGATACAAGTGTGTGTGTGTGTGTGTGTGTGTGTGTGTGTGTGTGTGTGTGTGTGTGTGTGTGTGTGTCTTAGCTTTGAATCGTAAGATATAATCAGATACAAGTTCGTTATCACCTTGATGGAGAGAGGGTAAACACTCGTATGTAGTTGTAGGTCCTTTATTGAAGTTAAAGAGAGTTATGAAAACATCTTAAAGTTCTAGGAAAGTACTTAAAGACCCACCATGTAAATGTGTAAACCAATACAAAGCATCTCCTATGAGGTTCTTATGGAAAAATTTAAGAAGAAACCAATCATTGCTATATGAGGCCATAAGGGACCTAAAATGATTAAGGTGTAAATAAAGATATGAAGTTCCATCAAACAAGGGGAATGAAGGAACATGAAAAAATTCCTAGGGGATGCAGATTGCAAGATTTTGCATGGAATGGGATTTCCATAGTATTAAAATCAATGTTAGCATAATAATCTTTTCTCTCAAGGGTCAAAGTTTTAACATTAGGTTGTAGATTTCCTATTGCATGTATAAGGGAAAGGACCTCTTAAGGAGGTATGACATAAATCTCTAAAGGCTCGTTCAAAGGTTGTAATTTACTAATAATGGTAGCCATGGGAACACTTTCTTTTGAAAGTAATAGGGCATAACTCATGTGTAACTACCTTGGGTAATACTTGGGGTTCTATGGGTTTGGCCTCATGTTGGGGATCTAAAGGGACATTATCCATAAACACACTATCCACACTAGGAGACAAATATGAAACTAAACAATTTTCATCAACATGTTCATTTATGCTAAGACAAGTACGAACAATGTTGTGATTTGGAACACTATCATTTACAAATGAATCAGATGTACAAGCATGAATTTCAATTTCAATAAAAGTATAAACACAAGTTAAATGAATAATACTATGTGAAATTGGCATATAATCAATTATATGATTAGTGCATGAAATAATAGCATCAGGAATATAAAAAAGAGTAGCATTGTTTTCAAATTTAATAGAAATAACAAAAATATGAGTAGAAACACATTCAAGAGGCATACAAATTGATGTGGGAGTATAACTTGTGAAGGCCATAACTTTTGATCCGACTATTAGATCGTCTCAATTTTTTTGATGGTGGTAGATTTTGATTAGTAATATGTTGTGACCAACCTTCTAATGAATGTTTCTTCCATTTTGACATATTTTCAAGGCCAGATTCCTTCATCTAATGGTCTAAAATTGGCTCTAAACGTTTTTTTTTGCTTTTGTCTAAAATTTATAGTTTAATAAATTTTGCTATGATTTATAGAATAAGCTGAAATTTGGTGCAAACCTTCATTTATGAAGGCATATTTTGTACTCAAAATTTGGGGTTCATGAAAGGTGTTTTAGTAGTACGCGATTTTTGGAATTTTAGGATTTTTTAGAGCTAATATGAAATAAAAGGAAGATTGTAATGATGTAAAATATTAGTGTGGATTCCGGAATGAGAAGAAAACTATTTTGAAACTTCTAGTATTTTTTCAAATAATTTATGTGTTTTGGAGGTATTTTAACCTCTTGCAGCTAGATCCATATCAATCGGTATCCGAGTAGGATTTAGATCTTGCAAGAATGGTGAAGGTAATATATATTACATTTGTCTATGTAATTGTTTGCCTCTATTTTATATAAGCATGGCTAGACTCGGAAGGGGAGGTTATGCCCAAATGAATAGGCATATGCAAGAGCTATAGAGACAAGCTGCTGAGCTCATAGGAGGGTGGACTAGTTTTCAAGTGTCATTTTTAATTAAAGCATTGTATTCATATTTCATAGCCTTGATCCATCTATCATCTTGACAAGATTCTTTGAAATATTGTGGTTCAATCTCATATAGGGATATTAAGGCATGATAAGTATGTTGACTATGAGTCATATTTCTAAGGCTACCAGGATGAGAGTCATTGACTAGATATTGAGCCCATTTAGGGGATCCGACATATTTTGGGATGACTCCCCCTTAATCTAAATCATATTTAGAGGAGGATATTCATCCTCTTAAACTTTTTTTTCCATAATCTTAGAAATGGAATATTAGGATCTATTTTAGGAGAAACAAAGGGTTCATAAGAAGCATCACAAAATGTTTTCTTTAAGACATGAACATTCTTGTTTTCAACTATGTCATGCTTGAAAGGGTCATAGACTCTAAATTTTTTTATTTGAAAACTATTAAAAAAAAAACAAGAATAGGAGGTTGGGTCAAGCTTCTTCCTTTTAGATTTTGGAATGAAGATAGAAGCAGGACTACCAAATAATATTAAGTAAGAGATACCTAGTTTTTTCTTTGTCTATACTTCATGAGGCGTGGTTTGATGTAAATCTTTTGTAGGAAGTCTATTTAGGATATAGAATGCAATATTCATTACTTTTTCCCATAGAAACTGAGACACATTTTACGCATGAAATCATAGTCCTAGCCATCTCTAAAATAGTCTTATTTTTCCTTTCCATAATGGCCATTTTACAATGGGGAACAGGGAGTTGTCAATTCACGCTGAATCCCACATGACACACAAAACTCATAAAAAAATTTGCTAACATATTCACCTCCATTATTAGTCCTAATTATTTTTATTTTTTCATTAGAAGCATTTTCAGAAAAGGATTTAAAATCTTGGAATTTAGACAAGACATCAAACTTTTTATTTATACAATAAGATCGGGTCATCCTAGAAAAGTCATCAATAACACATACAACATACAAAGCGCCACTGAGAGAAGGAACTTCAAGTTGACCTATCACATCACCTGTGAGTCAAATATAATAAATGAGAGGAATGTAGATCATGATGTTTGTGAAAAGGTTTAACATGCTGCTTACCATGCAAGTAACTTCACATGTGTCACGATCGAATTTCATCTTAGGGAGGACCAATTCAAAGATTTAGGTGAGACATTTCCTACAAAATTCTGAAATTCAAATGCCCTAATATTTTCATACCAAAGTTGAAGATCATTTCTAGATGAAGAAGAAAATCAAGATTTAGAAACAAATCCATCAAAAATATATAAACCATTTTTTCTGTATAATAGATGCAATAACATTACCAAATTTATCTTTTACATACCATTTATCTTGCAATAATACAACTTTATAATTTTCTTTAGTTAACTGAGAACAAGATAACATGCTCTTTTTTAACTAAGGAACGTACAAGACATTCCTAATTATTCCATTTAATAATTGAGATTTATCCATTTAGACACCAACATTACTAGCCATTATTAATAATAACTTAGCAAAAAAATGAAAAATAAAATGCAATAGATTACAATTTTAAATAAAATGGCTTTATCTTGATAACATAATATCTAACCAAAATTTCAAGATCCAAGGAGGGAGCTTGCAAAACACAAAAACAAACTGTAAAAGACTGCAAAGCTAAGGAGGAACAAATATAAAATTTTCAAATTTAGACGCCCACACTATAAAAGGAAAGAAAATTTAAATCAACGTTACAAAGGAATTTAAAACCCACGGTACAAAGAAAGTTTGAAACTTGTGGTATAAAGAAAAATTTGAAACCCATGGTTGAAGCAGGATATGACACGTGATGAAGATCAGAACAAAGAAACATGGCACGTGTCGTATTTCTGAAAAATTCTAATGTAGATCCCCCTAGCGGACGTGAAGTCCCAATAATTTAATTAAAAAAAAAAGATTATTAGGTCTGCAACAGGGTTGAAAAGTCAACAGAAATACGTGGTGAACAAACAAAGAACCTTGCGGCATAAGATATAAAAAATATGACATTGCGAAAAATAATGTATACGTAATGCTTTGCTATTAGTTTGCACTTGACAATGCAACATACAAGTCCAAAGACTAATTAAAAGTAGAAAAAGACTTTGGACACTGTTATGACAAAAGATAAATAATTTGTGAAAGAATGTGGACACATTCTATTGGTTTGCAAAGTCTTAATGTAAAGTAGCAAAAAAATGGTGGCGTATTCTTATTGGTTAACCACTGTCATGTTTAACAATAGACTGATATCATGAAATGTGAAATGACTTGAATTATTTCTTTTTGGTTAGATCTTGCATTGGACTAAAAAAATAATGAATTTGCGAAGACCGTGGAATGTCCTTATTGGCTTGTGCTTCAAAACTTTCATTAGGATCTATTAAATTTATGACATGGCAAAACTACATGGAATTTTCTTATTGGGAAAAATATTTACAATGTAGAACTTTGTAATAATATATATTGCACATTATGTCTGACGGACTTAGAATAACGAAATTTACTGTATTCAAAGGAAAACATTTTGGGTCTGCTCCTCCCTTCACAATCAAATAAAAGGAAAAAACACGTGGAATAGAGTCAATGCAAGTCAGCTCGAACATGTGTCACAATTCCTTCACACCTCTAACGAAAAGAAAACTACAGACCTAAACCATCTGGAATAAGTAGTAATTAAAGAAATTTGAAGTCCGCTCAGGAAGAGAAATAAGCCCGAAAAAGCTAAAGTAGTCTGCAAAATAAAAGAACTTATTTAAATAAGATGCACAACTATATAATGACTATATAAAAAAGTACAAAATATTTGAAATAGCTGAAGACGATAGATTAAATCATGAAAGACCAAAAATAGGTTGCAGGTAGATAAAAAATCATATATCTATGAACACAAAATGTATAAGAAGCATCTAATCAAGAAATCATCCAATATTCATAATATTTGGTGGAAAAATTGGAATATTGAACCTGATTAACTTGAAGTTGACAATGGAACAAATAGGGTTTTGCAGATCTGAAAAACTTCAAGTTCATTACTCCTACAAATAAAAAAAACATCCAGATATATTTAGGGAACTAATTAATATCCTTGAATGGGCCTCTTCTTATAGGAAAAAGTTAGAATTAATTAATATTTTGGAAGGCCCAAGGACAAACATCAAGGAGCTTATCAGGGTTCATTTTAAGATCCCCCTCCAAAAAACTATTATAGAATGGGTGACGAATCTCCAAAATTGACTGTAAAAAAAAAGACAAACATAAAACAAATGATTCGCGGAAAAGGCACTTTGACATACCAAATTTTTCTACATTTTTATAAAGTTGGACGGTTATGAGATGGCCGTCTATGTAGCATTAAATGACCTGGGTTGGATAGAATTCTATGTAGAATCAGATAGTTTGAGTTGGATGACCATCTATGTAGCATCAGAAAACCTGGGTTGGACAATCATCTATGTAGAATCATATTTCTTGAATTGGATGACCATCTGTGTAGAATCAGATGACCTGAGTTGGATGACCATCCATGTAGAATCAGATTAATTAGACTGGATCATTATCTATGTAGCATCAGATGACGAGAGTTGGATGGTCGTCTATGTAGAATCAAATGAACTCAGTTGGAGGGTGAAGTGTTGGTTGATCATTTTTTTATTTATATCTCATCCATGTATAGATGTGTATCTCTATGCATGGACATCTCTTAGCTAGCTGTTTCTTTAGAAATACATGGTCTTCTCCCCTAGAAACAAACATAAAATGTGACTTTCGGGGTCGCTTCCCCCGAACCCTTGTCGGGGTATGTATTATACCTTGACGAATATGAGCACATTTTGATTAGAAACGTTGGTGAAATACATGCATATTTTCATGTTTAAGTGTAAATAGTAGGCGAAATGACCCATACAAATGACTTGTCGGAGAATGTTTTAGGTGAACTGGGCGGTAGTCGATTGCTAAAAATTCATCGTTTCCAATTTCCAAAACCCCTAATATTCACGAGTTTACAGAAATTCACCACTAAAATTTTCCCTGGAGCTTATGGACAAGGGTATGTCTCATGGTTTACTAGGAGATGTTCAATATGTTTATATTGCTCAGGACCACAAAGATTTTGAGTTTAGGAAGAAAAATATGTTAGATCATATCCGCGCCTTTGCAGATGATTTTGTAATCATAAATTGACAATGTATTTAGTTACAAAACATTCTTTTTGTATATACATACCCAAAAGTTATGTGAATTTCAAGGGTTAGGGCCCCTATAGAATCTTCATTTTGTTCCTAGTATATATATATATATATATATTCTTTTTCACCTTATTTTTTAATTCAACTATTATTTCTCCCAAATGAACATACATATGGATGATAAAGTAATTATATTTCTAACAAGATCAATCTTGCATGACTTTGCTACCCGTACCAATAATTATAGGTGAAAATGATCCATTGCTCGTTCTACGGATTTTACTTAAATTCCTCTGTTCTTCGCGATTATTTTGAATGTCCTACGACCTTTTCGCTTGTTTGGCTGATTTTTGAGCACCCCACGGTTTTCTAAAGTCTGCAGAATACTAACCTTTGCAACACCCGTGGAACATTGAATCAATGTACCACAAAATTATCATATAGCCGCACTTTTAATTCTTTGCAATAAGTATCCCCACGGTATCAGATCCTTCATCAATCAAAAAATTTCACCTAAAGCATTACCAACTTACTTCCTTTGCTTCGCAGATTCTATCATTAGCCATATTTAAAATCTCCCGCGGGTTCAGACCCCTCGGTACTTTGACTTTCCTTAGCCTATGAGACTTAATTGATGTTGTAACAACCAACCATGCTAAAATCTTGTTTGATTTCTGATATGATTCATGTTGTACCATGGATTGGAAAAAATCTATGGAACACTAAATTCTACACTCTGCGGATGACTAGCTTAGTATACCACGACATTCTTAGAGCATAAATGGCCCAACCCATTTTAAAAATTGTTTCAAAATTATGGGAGGGGTAACTTATGGAAATCATAACTCTTCATGGTTACTTAAATCTATTTTGATACAAAGTCTCAAAATATTAGTTATGTAGATACCTAAAATTAACACCACTAAACCCTGTGTCCACGTTTGCTAGCACCCATTCATTATCACATCACTATCATATTATACATTAAACCCTTATCCTAAGTCTTATTTCTCCCCATTATATTTTCTTCCCATAAATATCATCCTATAACTATAAAATCTTATTTACCCCTTCGTAAACCCACCCAAAACCACTTAAAAACTAAAATCATATAAAACAAAACAAATCAACAACTTGTTAAACCATTTCAAAACCTTCCTAACCCGGATAACCTCTTTCCAACACATATCCTTCACTAAAAACACAAAAACCTTGATTTGGGAAGTTATTTCAACCATTTTTTCATATTTCCCAGATCGTCAACGATTCCCAACAATTGCCAACGATTCTTCTTTGCTGACATAAACCTATATAAACGTGTTTCATGCCTTCATTTCAGGTTAGATTCCTCAAGCTAGGCTTGAATTCTAATAAGATGTTTCTCAAGGCATTGATATTGCAATCTTACTGTATTATATCCCTCTTCATCACAATAATACATCACGTATCTCTTCTTCAGCCCTTCGAAGTCATTCACACATCCAAGAATTTGAATCAATAAACCTTATACATCTACAGTCTTCCTCCCTCGAGTACTATCATTTTATAAGAATTATCTATCAAATTGTGTAAGGTAAGTGCCTTCCTCTTGTTTTATTATCTTGTTCATTCATCATTTACAAGCCTTAACCAATTCTATCTCATTTATTATCAACCTATACACTTCTGCAGCAATCGTCAGAGATTTTCCTAATTGCCGATGATTGGGCCAAATCACCGGTGATCATCTTCAACCGCCAGTGATTCCTATCTGTTAGACCAATTAACACCTAATATTTCCCATATGACATCCATATCTCTTCACCTATTACTACTCTGCCCTTGCAGGTTCTGCCAAACCCCATCAAACTCCTTTGAGCCATCTTTAACATTTTGTCAATTATCTAAATTAAATCTATCATCTTGTTGACCTTTGTGAGTACACAACTATCTACATCCTTACTCCTTTGAGCCATTTTGTGTTTCCCAGAATCCCTTTGGATCAGGTATCACCATCATACCATCATATAGTCGTGGACCGTGTCAGTCCCTTTTTATTTTCATTGTTGGTTATATAGTCTATTTATCATTTTATCTTACCATTATTAGATTGATTTCTCGAATGTGGATTAAAATCCTTGCAAGGAATTCCACTAACTTCTGAGGATTGGCCTTTGCTAGGAAATCTGCCATATATCTATCTAATCCCATCTTTTTCTGAGTGTATGTGTATTGTAGGTAGATTATCCCATTGGAAACAAGAAGTTGTATGCACACTTGGATCCGTCGACATCGATCATCCATCAGATTCAACATTCATATTCATGGGTATTGGTAAACCCCATTGTATTTTGAGGTTAGTTTTGTTTTTATTGTTTCACTTCATCAATGTAAAGTAGAAAAGTAAAAACATCTCTGAAAAGGTTGACTCTAATTATAGGCACTGGTTCAGAATGAGTACCAACACCGACCTAGTATGGTTTTTAACCAGACTCAAAAACAATAAAAGGGTATTACTAGAGATCTATGTAAGATGACTCAAAATCAAATCAAAGAGATACAATAGTAATAAATGTGGTTAAATTAAGTCAATAATAAATACAAAGTAGTACTGTTGCCACTAAGATTTAATTCCATTGTTTAAAACTCATGTATATACAAACTTAAAAAAAACATGGTGTAATAACGATTTTGTGTAGATTCAATTAAGACCCTTCATCTTACCTTTCTCCTTGCATTAGTAATGTAATAAATGTGATATACACGTATGCTTTGTAAGTCATCCCGTAAACTATTAAGTATTATCACACATGCACGGGTAGTAGTAATTTCTATAATAGAACTAGTATATTAAGGAGTGCTTGGGCCAAGAAATGTATCCATAAATATTATTATATTGAGCTTACTTAAAGGAAGTTTCCCCCTCGAAGTGGCCTATGATATAAAATTTATTGAATTTATTTTCTAAAATTTATTTCATTGTTCTTTTATTTTCTATAATTTGTAAATCTATGCAGAATGATCCTCATGTATAGTATCAGAACACTTTCTTGGCCTTGTGGGTAGATTTTGGAGATTTTTTTAGGAGAGCTTTCTAAGAGATGCACCATTTCCAGAAATATTTTCGTTACATTTGTTATCTACATATTTATTGCAGGTTCTGAAAAGTGTAAACACCCATTTTCATAATTGTGGTAAATACTTGGGCACAATCCCTAAAAATCATTGTGAGTACTAAAAGAACCTTGAAGTAGCTGGCCCATTGAGAGGACTTGCCAAAAAAATGGCACTAACTCATCGTGATTAACTAGTTTCCACTTGTGAGGTAAACCAAGAGCTATCCATGGTAACGACCCCATACTGATTGATTAAGGGGTAAAGTCCTTGACTATATTTTTTTTGGTGAGAGGTACTCGTTCAGGAAACATTGGTAGATAGAATACTTAAAATCCTTACGCAACCTAACTGAATGGGTCCATATCCAACATAACCGTTTAACTGGAAAACAACAAAGCAATCATAGTTGATAACCACACACTTCTAGGAAGGTTGTTGATAGAAAAAAAACAAGGAATATTTTTATAGTTTTCCCCCTATCTTTCATTTTATAGTTCTATTGACTCTCAAAATTTCTGGGAGCACCTAAAATTTCATTCTACATGTTTCTTTCCTTGAGGGTCCATATCCAAATTCCATTTTTATTAGCTTAAAATCTCAAATTTTTATTTTTTCAAGTTTTTCCATAACTTATTTAGTTTTTCTCCAATTATAATGAAATATTTATAAAGTGTTCCTCTCCACTTTCTACTTCCTTTTCCCTCTTGCAAAAATTTATCAAAATTTTCATTCCAGTTTTGAAATTGCCCCTACATTCGTCAATCCTAATCAGGAGGTGCCAAAAAAACAAGTAAAATTCCATTTACCCCTTCTAATTGAGGTCACATAAATAATTTTCATTACTGGGTCTTAGATAAAAAATTCTATCCATTGCAAATAATTGGTTATGGTTGTCACTCGTGTAGTTGCAAAAAACATGGAGGAAGAAATCACTACCTTGAAGGCACAAATGTTTGAGCTCACACACATGATGCAAGGACTGAATCAACAAAATCCCACCCTCACTTAGAAACTCCTTACTAAGTCCACTTCGGAATACAATCTATTTGTGCAAAATATGCCACATGACACCAAGCTGAAGTTATCCCTGCTTTAATGGGATGAAGCCAACTAGATGGATATACATGGAAGAACAATTCTTCAGTCTCCATAATACCTAATGTGTGAACAAGGTCACCATTGCTTCTTTTCACTTGGAACAAGAGGCCCTATAATGATATCGTTTATATTTAAAATCACCCGATGAACTAGACTGGATGTGGTTTGCATGTCTCATCCTATAATGGTTTGGCTTAGGTGATTATGATGATTTCGTAGGAGTGTTCACTAAATTATGACAAAAAAGCTCAGTTTGTGACCATCAGATAGATTTTGATAGATTGTCCAATCAAACAAAAGGCTTGTCAGACAATTTTTTCAAAAGTTGTTTCATAAGTGGCCTTAAGGAGGCAATACACTTATAAGAAAAAATGTTTAAACTCAATTACATGATGGAAGAATTAAGATTTGATAAATTGGTGGAGGAATAAATCCCAACACAAATCCAGCCTTCCAGTTTCCCTTTGGTAAAAAATCCAATCACTTAGCGTGCTCCCACGATGCCTCCCTTGATGTCAGCCCCAATTAAACATGTTATTGAAGCAGAAGTGTAAGAGGACAAAGAGAAATGACTATAGGGCATTGATGTGCAGAACAAAATTTTTACCTCCTAGATGTTGAATCACCTCTTGAATCAAACAACTACGAATGTACCCATGAAGTACAATAATAAAATTTGCCATTATATGAAACACCTCAGGATTCTCAACCAAAGATATCACTTCATGCCCTGACAGGAGTCACCACCCCTTAGACCATGAGGGTAAAATGGTATTTAAGAAATATTCCTATAACCATCTTAATTGATTTAGGTAGAACACATAACTTCTTTATTGATCCAAGTTTGGCCAAACAAACAGACTGCCTTGTTTACACTTGTTCTAGTTTTGAAGTTATAATTGCTAATGGTGGTATAGTAAGGGGAAATGTCGTAATGTTTGTATTTTGATGGGATATTATCATCTTTGTTATAACATTTTTTTCCTACCCCTAGATGAATGTGATTTTATTTTGAGAGCTCAATGGTTACACACACTTGGATCCATCCTATGGGATTTCTCTGAACTATGGATGTCGTTCGCTACCAATGGGAGAAAACATACCTTAAAAGTTCTGTCTCTAGGATATGCTAGTATTATTAGTTCCCATTGTATAGAAAATATTCTGATGAAAGGATCACATGGGGTAATTTCTCAGTTGTTTTCTATCCAACCAAATCCACTCACTTCTTTCAACACCCCTATAAATTTACAATACATTTTGGAAAAAATACTCTTGTCTTTTCTGAGTGCAATGGACTACCACTTTCACACCAAAAATATCATCGCAATTAGCTCCTCCCAAGAAGTTCTCCACCCAATATTTAGCCCTATATGTATCCTTTTTTATAAAATATAAATTAAAAATCTTGTTCAAGAACTTCTCAATGTGGGAGTCATTCACCCTAGTACCAGCCCGTATTCCTCCATCGTTTTACTTGTCCACAAAAAATTGGCTGATGGTGTCTTTGTATTGATTTAAAAGAACTCAAGAAGATTAGTATCAAGGAAAAGTTCCATATTCCAGTGATCGATGAGATTTTAAACAAACTTCATGACACTCGGGTTTTCTCCACATTAGATCTCCACTTGGGGTACCACAAGATTTGCCTTCGTGAGGAAGATATTCTAAATACAACCTTCCACACTCATGATGGTCACTATGATTTTTTATTTATGCCATTTGGGCTTGCCAATGCCCATCAACATTCCAAGGTTTGATGAATAAGATTATATGGCCCTTCCTTCATTATTTCATCTTGATATTCTTTGATGACATCTTGATCTATAGTCACACTTGGTTCAAACATCTATAACACATTAATAGGGCAGTATATCTTCTCACTGACAATCAAATGTGCACCAAACGATCGAAGTGATACTTTATCCAAACTGAAGTTCAATATATGGGACATATTGTATCTGCGAAGGGTGTCTACGTAGACCCATATAAAATCAATGTCATGCAAAATTGGCCACTCCCCAAAACACTCTGAAGCCTTCGTGGATTCTTGGGTATCACAGGATAATACAAAATATTTGTTCAAGATTATGTTAAAATCATAGCCCTATTGACAACCATGTTGAAAAAGGATGCTTTTTCATGGAATGAGGTGATTAAAGAGGCATTTGAGGTCTTAAAACAAGCTATGTGTAGTACACCTGTATTAACCATGTTGGATTTAATCAAGAATTTCATCATCGAAAGTGATGCTTGTGGAAAGGGCCTTGGTGTTTTTCTCCTTTAAGAAATTCATCTCCTTTCCTTCACTAGAAAATCTATCTGGAGAAGGAATTTAGTCATGTCTACCTAAGAGAAGGAGATGATAACAATTTTGCATAGAATACAAAAGTGGCAACCATAGTTGTTAAGAAGGAATTTTTACATCAAGGCAGATATTCATAGTTTGAAGTACTTCCTTGATCACTGGATCTAATCTCTTTCTCAACAAAAGCGGGTCTCTAAACTTATGGGGTATGAATATGATATCACCTATAAGAAAGGAAAATATAATGTGGTTTTTGATGCTATCTCTCACACATTTGAGGATCAAGTCTCCCTATGTGCAGTATCTGTGCCCATACCTGAATGGCTTCCAGAACTCTAACAAGAGTGGAACAAAGATCCAACCCTACAATGAATCTTCCAAAAATTGGCATATGATGCTACCTCATCCTTGCACAAATCTTAGGATGACAACTATTTACCATATAAAGTGCACTTGGTGTTACCATCTAAAGTTGAGCTGTCATGCAATTCTTCTTGAAATCCACATTTCTTTATTTTTTGGTCACACAAGTTTTTAAAAAATCTATGAGTAGGTTTGTAGGAATTTATTTTGGAAGGGAATGAAGGCATACATCAAAATTTTTGTGGAGGAATGTGATACATGTCAACAAAACAAGGGTGAATTAGTGACAACCCCAGGTTTATTACAACCATTACTCATACCAACTCGAATTTGGACTTATATTTCCATGGACTCAATTGAAGGGATTCCTAAATATGGGGGAAGTCAATAATCCTAGTTGTAGTGGATCACCTCTCCAAGTACGCGCATTTTTGTTCCATATCCCACCTATATATGGCCTCATCCATTTCATAACTATTCATTGATGAAATATTCCACCTCCACTGTATCCCAACCTCCATTGCCTTAGACCGTGATGCCACTTTCACCAGCCATTTCTAGACATAATTATTATGTAGTAAATGTTCCCAATTGAGGATGAGTTCAAGATATCACCCAAAAATAGATGGTTAAACTGAAATTGTTAGTAAATGTTTGAAAACATTCTTTTGATGTTTTACCTCAGAGAACTAGCAATAATGGGTCAAGTGGCTACCTCTTGCTGAATGGTGGCATAGCACCTCAGATCACACCTCCACCAAAATGAACCCGTATGAAAAATTATATGGCCAACTGCCACTACCTCTCCTCCCTTACACTCCTGACAATTCTCTAGTTCAGGATGTCGACACCTCCCTCACCCAATGGGGCAAAATTATCTCCACTCTTTGGGACACTCTCAATATCGTGCAAAACCATATGAAACAATAAGCATATCAGCACTACTCGAAGCACAATTTTCAGCCAATGCATACAATCTTGAGATTCCACCTAGCTCGTGAGTTCACATCTCTTGTTTGAAGATTTTTTTGGGCTAACAGATTATGACACAAATAGTACTACCAAATCTCGATAATAAAGGATCCATAATTCTCGATAGGCACACCTGCCAATGTTTTAACCACTCTATTACCAAGGTCTTGATCTAGTGGCATGGCATGGAACCAAAAGATGCAACTTGAGACCCCATTCTTCAAATTTAGTAACAATGCCCACAATTACAACTTTGAGTTTTTAAGGGGGAGGGGATGTTAAGACCCCTCATCTTACCTTTCTCCATGCATTAGTAATGTAAGATATTCCATAGACACATATGCCTTATAAGGTGTCCTGTAAGCTATTAAGTATCCAACATGCATGGATAGTAGTAATTTTTAGAATAAAACTAGTATATTAAGGAGTGCTTATGCCAAAAAAATATATCCACGAATAATATTGTATTGAGATTTCTCAAAACCTCGTTTAAGTGGTCTACGATATAAAATTTATTGAAGTTATTTTCCAAAGTTTATTTCATTGTTCTTTTATTTTCTATAGTTTGTAAATCTATGTAGAAGGATCCTCACAAATTTTTGTGTCTAAAATTATTTGTGTTGAATTGTCACTCTATTCTTGTGATTTATTAATATGTTTGTATTTTCACTAAGCTTCATTAATACATATGTGATGATTGTGTTTCCCACATAACTATATTCTGTGACATAAAAAGTGTTAATTTGTAATTTAGGTGTGAGTTTTCAATACCCTTAAGGTGAGTGAGTATTGTTTACATAACATATGCTTGTGATTTAAGAAGAGGCTAATGTGTAGTTGAATTGAGTTTCTTCAACACCCATATGATGATTGAGCACTACCTATAAAAAATAATTTGAAGAGGCCATAGGTCTTGTAGTGTTTTCTATTGGTAGGTGTGTGAGAACTTGTTAAAATGATCGAAGTATTATGGTCATTAAAGCTTTAAAAATTTGACAACGATGTTTAACTTCAAACTATTGGTATATGATAAAATGGTAGGTGTGTGAGAACATGTGAAAATGATTCAAATATTAAGGTCATATTTACCTTCAACTTTTGACAATGATGTTTCACTTTGAAATCCTATTACATGATAATTATTTACTGTCGTAAAGAAAAATGTATTCAAAGTTGCATAATTTATTGTAATGTGCTTTAAAGGAGAGATGATTCTATGATTAGTCCCAAAGTTTTTTATTGATCTTGAATATGAAATTAATATATGTATTTACTGAGTAAGGGGCATGTGTTTATAAATATATTCTATGAATGATTTCTATCTTGATTAATCATATGTTGACAATTGTAAGTTATGAATTATAAATGTGACCAATATAAGAATAAAGAAAAGTCATTTGGTCTCAAAAAATTATGTTAGTTGTCCTTATTTTTGAATGATGAACTTATTTTGGCTTATAATAAAATATGATTTGAGATATCTAGCAAATTGTTGGGAGTTTGAAGATAAATTTTCCTAGCCCACTACAATGATTCCATCACTTCCCATTCTTTCTTCTTTCTATATTATTTCATCCCCTTATTCTTTCCCACTTTGTAAGTCTATTATATTATTTCTTTTAACTAGAGAAGTGTTCCCACGGATGGAGAATAGGCGTAGTGTGGGGTAATGTTGGGCCCCTAAAATATTGGCTAAGTACAAGAGGGAGCATCGACACACAAGGCCTAGTTGAAGAAAAGTGCTAGGATAAAGCACCTAGGGTAGGGTTTAAGGAGGGATTTAAGGAAACTCGTGGCACGCGTGTGGACAGAACCAAGGGTTTGGGACTTAGCCATATTGGCCATTTTGGAAGAACACATGAAAATAATGAACCAACTGCACATGTGGAATGGATAAGGTGCCAACCTGGCGACAGGGTGGCCTAGGAAGGAGTAGGCCTAGGGTAGAAACTTCTAGAAGCTCATCATGGTAAAAAGTGGGAAGCTCAACCCTGGAGGAGCATGCTTGCATGGAGGACCACATTCAGACATTTGGCATCTGATTTGAGGCCACTGGAGGATGAGTTGGTAGTCCAGAAAGCCTATATATACAAGTGCCTGCAGAAGTAAAAGGGAGAGAGATAGATAGAGGGTAGAGCTTTGTAGAAATTCTGCAAGAACTCTGTTAGTTTGGGTAATTGTGTTTAGGGAAGGATATATTAGGGGTATGGGGTTTATAAATTTCTTTTGAGAACCTAGCCATATGAGTCCAAATATAATGCATGATCGTGGTCTGCTTCTCTATAATACTTTGTAATGGCTCCATGAATGTAATGCGGTTACCAACTTACATGAATATGAACATTGATGATTCTAATGCATACATATTTCTCATAGTTCCTTTTCAATTATGCTTATGATTAAGTATGGATGTCTATACAACTCCTTTCTGTTTTGGTATAGTTATAAAATATGTTAAAGCACTTCTTGTCTGAAATGAGTGCAAGGACCTAGAAGCCATTATGAGCTCTATGGTGCTTGTATGTTTTACTTCCATGTAGATCTCTTAACATGAATCATAGATGATGTTTCCCACTAAACTCACATAAAAGAGAGACTCAACACCTACACGTACCTCGGGTGAGCACCCAGTGCCCGCTGGGTGATAGGCCGATGTGCATGGGGTTCCTTTCTTTTGTGACGAGGGTAAAAATGACTACATCTTGGTTCTTTTGCTAGGACCTCTTTTTGAATTTGTAGTGGGAAATGAAATACATCATGATCTGGGTAATGAGTAATGATAGAATGTTGAACACTGGAAATTTTTGAATCATGGTTCAAGAGCACGGAGGATGAATTTTCTTAGAGATTTAGCACTGTACTTGAGTTTGATGCATGTAGATGGGTAGAAGAGAACCTCTACCATGATTAATATGAAATTTTTTTCTGCTGTTTCTAGGTAGAGATGTATGAATGAATCTCAGCATATGCGTCTAGATCAAGCTGGTATTCTAGATCACATGCATGGACCCAAGAAGAATACTAGAGGCTGTAGGATGCAGATCTAACGTGGAATCATTCTGTGGGTCATTGGTGGAAGGTGTGTTGGCTAGCTACACTCTGGAGTACTCTATGTCCACATATTCTTTCCTAGAAGTTGTTGAGTTTGAATTTTTGTGGCAGCCTAGAGGATCATTTCTACATGTTATCACTCTGGAAATGAAGATCTTGGTTGTTACCTTGAGTTTAGAGGCACTTCCAATGGCCGACTAAACCATTCTAAGCGTTGGGTGAGGGAGCTGATGGGTCGTTGTATTCTTCCAATCATTTAACTGACGTAATCTTTGTCAATGTAATTCTAAACCAGGGATGTGTCCAAGGTAATATGTAATAGAGTATAGAAGAACCAGTTATATGTTGAGTTTGTTGGGGGGTTGCTTAGCTTGATGGTTATTCTACGGAAGTGCAGTTAAATTCTATGAAAATTAAATACAAGTCTATGGAATTCAACTGTTTGCAATGAAATGTATTTTAACAACTAATCTTCTACTGTAAAGTAAAATACGCACACACTTATTCTTAACAATTTAAACCATAACTGAATAATCTGGAATTCAATAGAAAGCAAGACTGTTTATGAGCTAAATTTACATGGCCAAAGCATCTACTTAAAAGTGAAAGCAATAATGGAGAAAACAAAGATAGTTAATCAAAGCATGCATGTAAAACTCATCAAATGACAACTGTAGTAAAACTAATCGAAGGACTGTATGCATGTAAAACACAGAGTAACCTCGTATCTCCTTAGTTGAGTGGGCCCTTGCTCTTCCTCGGGATAGAGTGATCAACAACTTCTGATTCTCAAAATGCCGTAGATTTCATTAACTTATAAATGAGTTCATAACATATCAAAAACAAATCCAGAATAGAATAGTATGCAGATAATTTTCTTTGATAAAAAATTGGTCCTCAAGTTCTGAAGACAAAGTCTTCATATAGATAATGTTTGTTACAAGATCCACCATATCAAGTGGCATTAAACACTGTTTCCTCAAATATCAATTGAAACTCTTAGATTCCTACGGGCCGTTAGAGTCAAGCCCAAACTAATAGGTCAACTCCGAAATAGTCTTCAGCTGCATGCATCGAACTCGGGCAACTTATCCACCAGTAACCTCCATCATTCTTGCACACATCATCATTTTTGATCTCATAAAACAGTTAGCAGGAGATCATGTGATAAACATCTTTTATAAATAATAGCAAGTAAAAATGCATCAATCTACTAAGACATGACTATACAAAACATCCCCATATACAAATAAGTCATATCATGAAGAGCATTTCTGGTCTGAAGAAGTGATATTAATGAGCCAATCTATGCACTCATCATTCCCAGTGACTTTACTTGTTGCATGTCCCAATGTAGCTCATCTGTGTCCTACTCACCTTCCAAGTTGTTCAGCCATGTCATACTCCTCGAATTGATCAGTGTATTGCTTTGTGGTATTCTTGCAGCCTTGAGTATTAGAGGTAATTTCCACCCAGGAAGTGAAACTATCATGGGACTGTGCTGCATTGTTCTACCATGTTGTGAGAGGGCTCAAGAGGAGTGGAGGCCGTACCTGGAGGCCTACCCATTCATCAGTGTATTGTTGGCTGGTTTTCTCTGTAGTTTGTTTGATAATGGTGATGATGGCATCAACCCTTCACATGCTCCAACTCAAATTCTGAGGAGAGAGGACCTCCCTATGTTTTAAAGGCAGGCTTAAAGTATCCCATCTCCTATCACAAGCTTGCCAAGAAGATCCAAAATTCTCCTGACTATAATTTTCAAAATCAATAATACACTGAAGCAAAATCTGAGAAGTATGCACCCCCACCCCTGCCTGGTAGTATAATGATCTAAAGTTCTTCCACAGGGAGACATCTGTGTGATGGGTTGGGCGAATGTAAAATCCGATTGACTGAGTAGTGTTATTGAAACTGTCTGTTTGCTATCTCCAAGTTATCTAATTCCTTAATACACAATGAAATGCTTTAATTTGGAAATCCCCCACAAATAGGTTGATCAAGAAACCAGGGACATTGGTTACTACCATGTTATGTAAATAAAATTCACAGAGTAAATTTTGAATTTTCGGGGTGCTGTTCTTGTAGACTGATAAAAAACTAGGTCCATCGAGAATTTCACGAGGAGCTCGAGAACACAATTGAAATAACTACCAAGAATAAAATTGCTCCTGGATATACATGTTGTAGACAGAGGAGGGTTTTCTACAGCACAGTAGTTTGATGGCTAAAGGACAAACAAAGTCTAAGATAAATGTTAACTTTTGTTTTTCCTTTTCCAAAGATTCTTTTTCCTTTTTTAATATTTTATTTTATTACTGCAATTCCCTTTTCTGAAGGGACAACTGTTGGAAATTATCTAAGAGGGTAAGACTTGTATCATGTTGTCGCTTTAGACAACTCACCTCATGCTGTAGGGCAGCAATCTCCCGATTTTTTTCTACTGTCTTTTGTGTAAATTCAGCTTGTAATAAAAGGGTGGATTCTTCCATACCTTGTAATTGAGATTTTAGTAGTGCTATCTCCTCCAGATAGTTGTAAGAAGGCACCACTTGAGTGTCAAGAATTTCCAGAGTTATAATGTGAATTTCCGTAGATGACGGAACAACAGATGATGGAGCGGCCGAGACATCCTCCGTATGCAGTTCCTCCCAAATGTGGGCGGTGTCATTAGGCAAGGAATCTGATAGGAAACCACCTATCCGCAAACATGAGCCAAGCCACCAGGACCGTAGTTGCATGGAGGAAGAGGGGGCCATGGGACACTTGCCTTTTGAATCAGAAATGGATGGGGGTGGTCCCTCAGGAACGTCAGCTGCCTCTACTTGATTATGTGAAGGGCCTGAAGCAAGGGTAGACTGAGGTGCAGAAGAGATGCCAAATTTTAGTTGCTTAGGCCTAGACCCTTCGCCACTAACACGTCCCTCAAGTCTCTGCTTTGGGTGAAAGAAAACTTGGTGTGAACACAACAGATGAATCAACCCTGGGTGCTTAAGCATAAACTTGCCCCCACTGGACCGATGTTTCTGGCATACCTTAATGATAGAATCTGTGAGGTACTCTGGAAAATTGACCCAAAGGGCCTGGTTGACATGTCCCCTTTTAAGGTGAATGAGCATTTTGAGTGCATCACCACCCAGAATAGAAGCCTGTCCAGTCAAATATAAAATACCTGTTGACCCATTTAGCAATCTCACCCCAGATTCCAGGAAAACTTTTCTGCTTAACACCCTTCTGGACACCCAATGGAGTCAGGATGACCTCTGGGAGTGCCTGTCCTTCATCGTGGAACTGAGCAATAAGAGTTTGCAAAGGGGCATTCGTCATAACCTTTAACCTGAAATTTGGTAGGCCAGACAGGTCAAAAATGACTTGACTGGTGATTTCAACTCATCATCCACCAACTTGCGAGCATGTGGACTCAAAATTGTTCAAGAATTCTTCCACAATGTGCTCATCAAACCCTTCAAATTTTCGAATGAAATCTAACCATCCGAAATCATGAAATACCTGTGAAAGGGTGGAGTTCCAAAGCAAGGCGTCAGGTGAAGCAGGTTCTGATGTCTTTCACGGTCCCATGCTGAGCCAAAAAGTGAGAAATACATGGTAGCGAGAAAAAACCAGAGCCGAGCGTCCCTTCCACTTCCTATCTAGTGTCCAATAAAACCAGTCGTGACTGATGGGCATACCATAATAGAAAGAAGCGGTTGCAGAGCATTAAATTCCAAACGACACCAAATTCCTTGGGTAGCGCAATCATCAAGCGAGGGTGACGGCGGAAAAATAGTGATGAGACCGGCCATCCTGTGTGAGATTAAGATTTTTGCAGCGGCACATATCCCATGGTTAAGGAGCACGCGCCACCTTTCCTGATGTTAGAGAGTGCGACACATCAAAGCATGTGGATATTTATGAGGCATTACTCCTGTTATGCCGTCATTCATAAAGCCAGATTTGGAAGGAGATCCAAGATGACCATAGTAATCATTTGATGATGGCGTCATAATGACAAATGGATACACGGGGAAATGTTCGCATAGAAATATCATTAGCAGGTTAAAATGCACTTACCCATGCCACATTTAATCAGCCAATATCTGTAGATTCCCACGCCCTGCAATTTTGGGATGAAACATGATTAGTGGCAGTAGAAACAATGAAAATTCCTGCATTTATTGGAAATTACAATAAAAACCACTAACTAAGGGAAGAAGATCAAAGGAAGGATCATCTTCCTTTATTGAATTTACAAAAGATTAATTACTCCATGCATGAGAGGCAAAAAGCCTTCTCAGCATGCATATCCATTGTTAACAAGATGTCGTCGGTGAAGGTCTGCTTATCTAGTGGTTGGTGATAAACTCAGAGCCTATGCCCATTCACCAGAAGAGTTCGTTTGTCTCCATCAATCGGTATTAATCGAACAGAGCCATTATCAAATACTTGATGCACTTGATAGGGACCTAACCAACGCGTATGTAACTTTCCTTTAAACTGCTGATAGCAGGGAATCAAAGAGTAAAACCCACTGTCCTTCATAAAATATCCTTTTTCTTTATGTGAGCATCATGCCAAGTTTTCCGCTGATGCTGTAGAATTTCAGTCTGCTGCTATGCCTCCATCCGCATTTCATCTAGTTCATTCAACTGCAACACTCGTTCATGTTGTGCTTCATCCAAATCGATCCCAACCTCCAACGCTATTCGTTAGGTGCGCAACTCGAACTCAACAGGTAACAGTGGCTTCTTCCCAAAGACCAGCTCATAGGGAGAGAAACCAGTAGTTGTTTTCTAGGTCGTGTTGTAGGCCCAGACGGCCTCAGGAAGCTTTGGTACCCAATTCTTTCTGTCGGCATTAACCACCTTAGTTAGAATATTCTCGAGCTCTCGATTGGTTACCTCCACTTGACCATTGGATTGGGGGTGATATGGTGATGATTTCCGGTGCTTGATTCTGTAGATTCCTAAGAAAGCTTCAATCATATTTGAAACAAATTGAGGACCTTGATCAGATACAATGGCCCTTGGTGCTCCAAATCACAGCAATATCCGGTTGTAGAGAAAATCAAGCAACAACATCTTCATTGGCAGATGCCAATGCTTGAACTTCAGCCCATTTGGTGACATAGTCCATGCATACCAAGAGATACTCCTTCCCGAAAGATGGAGGATCAAATGGTCCAACAAAATCAATACCCCATTTCTCAAATGGTCCTAGAACCAACTGAGGGTTAAG
The DNA here is from genome assembly GCA_019776745.2 of Taxus chinensis. Classification (NCBI taxonomy): domain Eukaryota; kingdom Viridiplantae; phylum Streptophyta; class Pinopsida; order Cupressales; family Taxaceae; genus Taxus; species Taxus chinensis. Next base: position 942,187,650 of record CM034148.1, on the reverse strand, counting down.
AGGCATTTCCGTAGAAAGTGTAGGTTTTCCCATTCGTTGGCATGCATCACACTGCCACACATACTTCTTGACAGTCTTATGGAGGGAAGGCCAATAGTACCCTACTCCAAGGATCTTGTGAATTGTTCATTTTACTGAATAATGCCCACCGCTGGCTCATCATGACATGCTCACAGTATGTCATGTACCTCATCCTCTCGAACACACCTGCGAAGAACCATGTTAGGACAACATTTAAATAATAATCTGTTACACCATTTATATGTTGCACTATTTCTAACCAATCTCCTTCTTTCTTTATGAGTAAAAGAAGCAGGAAACTTCCCTGTTGTTAAATAATTTGCTAGATCAGCGAACCAGGGAGTCTTTGTGGAGATAGTAAACAAGTGTTCATTGGGAAATTGATCTTGGACTGCTTCGTCATCACCTGAAACATTTATTTTGGAAAGAAAGTCAGCAACAACGTTAGATTTCCCAGGCTTATCTATGATAGTGAGATTGAATTCTTGCAACAAGAGCAACCAACGAATGAGCCTTCCGCCAACCATTGGTTTGTTCATCAAATATCGAATGGCAGAGTGGTCAGTGTAAACAAATTTTTTATATCCAGTGATGTAATGACGAAATTTATTCAAAGCATATACCACAGCCAAAAACTCTTTTTCCGTAGTAGTGTAATTCTTTTCCGTAGGAGTCAGATTTTTGTTGATAAAATAAATTGCATACATATGATCTTCTGAGTCTTTTTGTCCAAGGACAGCACCATGGCTGTATTAGAAGCATCAGTGTGGATATGGAAAGGTTGTCCCCAATCAGGGCCACATAAGACGGGGGCTGTTGTCAGCTTCTCTTTGATAGAATCAAATGCCTGTTGACACTGAGAAGACCATTCAAAAACACAATCTTTGGTTAGCAATGAAAACATTGGGGCGGAAATTTTGCTAAAATCTTTTATGAATCGGCAGTAATAACCTGCATGGCCAAGGAAACTTTTGATGTCAGTCTGATTAGCTGGTATAGGTAATTGAGTGATGACTGATATCTTTTTGGGATCCACCTTTATACCTTGGGCTGAAACATGGTGTCCTAAGACAATTCCTTGATCAACCATCATCAGACATTTTTCATGACTCAGGGATAGTTGGTGTTGTTCACATCGACTGAGTACTTTCTCAAGATTATTTAGAGATTCTTAAAAAGTGGATCCATGGACAGTGAAATCATCCATGTAAACCTCAACACAATCGTTAGCAAGATCTGCAAAAATGGCCAGGACTGCCCGCTGAAATGTGGCAGGGGCATTACAAAGCCCAAAAGGTAAGACTCTGTAAGCGAATGTACCCCAAGGGCACGTAAAAGTAGTCTTATCCTGATCAGCAGGAGCAATACTAATTTGATTATACCCACTAAACCCATCCAAGAAAGAGAAATATTTCTTACCAGCCAAGTTGTCCAGGACTTGGTCAATAAAAGGCAGGGGAAAATAATCTTTCTTGGTGGCTTTGTTAAGTTCCCTGTAATCAACACATATTCGCCATTTACCATTCTTTTTGGGAACAATAACTAATGGGGAGACCCACTGACTATCAGATATAGGATAAATGAAACCTACCTTTAGAAGCTTTTCAATCTCAGTTTTGACTATATCTCTCAATGCTGGATTGATTCTTCGTTGCGGCTGCCTTATAGGTTTGATGTCATCGGTGTAAATATGATGTGTACAGATGCTAGGATGAATTCCTTTCATATCAGTGTAATCCCAAGCAAAAGCATGAGAATGTTTCTTCAGAACCTCAAGCACCCTAGCTTCTTGATTGACCTCCAAGTCGCTTCCTATAGTCAGCTCTCTACCCATACTGACAAGCACCTGCTTAGTATCATCCGCAAGAGCAAGCTCTGTACTAGTGATAAAAGAATTTAATGGGCAAACATGGGGCTGGAGCATGTGTAGGATGGATACGTTATCAAAAGACAGAACCTTAGTTAAAGGACAATAGAAATCAGGAACTAGATGTTCAGAATTATAAGCATAGAGTTTCCTACCAGACTCAGCAGAGGTAATGTCCTCTGCCGATATTCTGAATTCCGTAGAAGTAGTACTGATTTTCGTAGTTGCAGAGTCCTTAGAATCAGTCAGCACATAAGACTCTGCAGCCTCCGTCATATGATTGTGTACTGCAATAGTGGCCAGAAAAGAAGAATTCAAAGAGTTAGCATCCAAAGAATCCACCCATACCTGGTCACAATTGTTCGTATAAGGCTGGGCAGGAGGATATAACGAAATGTGTTTGGATTTCTGCCCATTTAGAATTGTCATGTTGCCTGATCTACAGTCAATGTAAGCAGCAACCGTAGCCAGCCAAGGTCTCCCCAAGATGACTGGATATCCCAACTTCCGAGCTTTAGGCTACAAAACCATGAAATCAACTGGGTACTCCCATGATTCAATAGTGACCATTATATCTTCAACCACACCATCAGGTACAACAATGGATTGATCTGCTAACTACAGAACATAGTGTTGGTTGGTTGAAGTCCTGTCAAGGATAGTTGGTTAAACATTTCTATTGTGATGACATTAATAGCAGCACCAAGATCCACCAAAACATTAGAGATTGACTGGGTGTTTATACAAATAGTAATGACAGGGCTCCCAGGATCCCCATATTTTGGTGAGATGAGGGTGCCAACAACTAAATCAGCCAAATTTCCTTCGACTTCTGACAGTCTTTGGGTATTTCTTTTTTCTTCCCGGCATCTTTATACATTCGTGTCTAATGGTTTGATTTAGTTCGGGGATGTCCCTTATTGCACGTAGCAGTGGAACCTCAATATGTACTTTTTTAAATTCCTGAACTAGTTCTGTTTCATCTACAATCCGAGTGTCATGTAATCGCTCAGGAAAAGGAGCTGTAGTCGGTGTGGGTATTTGATCATCCTGTTTATCTGGGAGTGGTAAAGAACCAGTGTTACCCTCAAGTTTTTCTTCCTTATTGGCATCATCAGGTAGTTCTGTGATAACAACAGGAGGGTTCAATATTTTGCCAGATCGTAATCGTAAATTTCCAATAGTGTTAACCTGCATGGTGTTACCCACATCTGTGTCATCAATCGAAGCTGTCTGTTGATTTTTAGGATTGGCCACTGGTTGAGCTGGAAGTTGTGTTTGTGTTGCTTGTCCTTGATTTTGGTAGGCTTGAGGTGGAGGCATTAAAGCTTGCTGTGGCTGCTGGAACCTACGTTGTTGATTATTGTTTTGTGGTGGTGTCTAGGACTGATTTTGGCTAAAATTTTGTTGAGGACCCCACTGCTGATTTTGCCAAGGATTGGCTTGCAGGTGGTGGAGCCCAACCCGGATGAGTGTAGGGATTTGTCCAAGGTGGTGGATATGGATAAGTCATCCAGTTTGAGTTTTCCCACTCAGGTTGTCCCCAAGAAGACTGAGAGGCCTGATTTGACCATGGCATTCTCCAGGGATTCTGAGTTGGTCTAGATGGGAATCCACCCTAATTTTTTGGTCTTTGGACAAAATTTAATTCAGCACTTGTTTGAGAGATTGCATTCAAACCTCCCTTCAATTGTGGTAAAAGTGTGCAATGTTTAGTGTCATGGTCAGTTACTTCACAGATTAAGCACATATCTGTGACATCCAAAGGACATTCTCTCAAGGGGTGTCTCTTCCGACATTTAGGGCAATACATGTCCAATGGTTCTTTAACAGGGGTGGATTTTGCCTTGAGTCCATCTATTGTGGATGTTAATTGCAGCAGAATGTCTGTTTTCATGTTGGCCATCTCTTCTAGAAGTTCAGAGGTACCCAAAGACTTGGATGTTGGTTTCCTTCTTATTCCTCCACGTGTTCTAGAATATCTTCTACATAGCTCAGTAATTTGTTCCATGGTAAGCTTATGCACGTCTCCTCCTCCCATGAGGTGGAGAGAATCCTTGGTTTCCTCATCCAGTCCTTTCAGAAAGACTGTTTTAGTGATGTCTGCATGTAACTCATACCCACTGCGTTTATGGAGAAAGAGGAATCTATCCAGATAATCTTCTAGATTCTCATCTTCCTTTTGCCGTATTTGAAAGAACTCCTCCCTCCTATCCCTTCCTCTGCAATAGTCTTGGTATTTATCCAGGAAGGCTGTTTCCATGGCTTCCTAGGAATTAATGGAGTTAGATGGTAACCCCATAAACCATCTCATAGCAGAATCCTTTAGAGTGGAGGGAAATAATTTGAGTTTTTGATTATCGGTTTGGTAATCATATGTCTGGCACAGGATTTTAAATTCAAACAAAAACTGATCAGGGTCTTCTTTGGTCATTCCTCGAAATAGGGGGAGGATGGATGGTGAGATGTTTTTCATGGGTGCATCCTCATCTGCATCGAGGACAATGGGGTATGTAAATGTTTGTCCCAAAGGTTGTTCTTCAGCATTCCCAAGATCCCCCATTATAGAATGATGTGAAGAGGATACAAAATGCTCATAAAAGGTTCTAGGTGTGGAATTGGAATTTGTATCACTCTCAGTGTTTCTCCCTTGCAAAGTGTCTAAAGAGATTTGTTGAATATTGCGTGCTATAAATCTCCCTTGGTTATCTCGTGACCTATGCATCCAGGTTGGTTGGTTTAAATCAAGGTCCGGGAGAACTACTGGTCTCCTATATGGACTCTATTAACACCCATAACATATGGAATAAAATAATGGAGCTTAAGGTTATGTGTGGGTCCCTGGCAACGGTGCCAAAAATGATGGGTCATTGTATTCTTCCAATCATTTAACTGACGTAATCTTTGTCAGTGTCATTCTAAACCAGGGCTGTGTCCAAGGTAATATGCAATAGAGTCTAGAAGAACCAGTTATACGTTGAGTTTGTTGGGGGGTTGCTTAGCTTGATGGTTATTCTATGGAAGTGCAGTTAAAATCTACAGAAATTAAATACAAGTCTATAGAATTCAACTGTTTGCAATGAAATGTATTTTAACAACTAATCTTCTACTGTAAAGTAAAATACGCACACACTTATTCTTAACAATTTAAACCATAACTGAATAATCTGGAATTCAATAGAAAGCAAGACTGTTTATGAGCTAAATTTGCATGGCCAAAGCATCTACTTAAAAGTGAAAGCAATAATGGAGAAAACAGAGATAGTTAATCAAAGCATGCATGTAAAACTCATCAAATGACAACTGTAGTAAAACTAATTGAAGGACTGTATGCATGTAAAACATAGAGTAACCTCGTATCTCCTTGGTTGAGTGGGCCCTTGCTCTTCCTTGGGATAGAGTGATCAACAACTTCTGATTCTCAAAATTCCGTAGATTTCATTAACTTCCAAATGAGTTCATAACATATCAAAAACAAATCCAGAATAGAACAGTATGCAGATAATTTTCTTCGATAAAAAAGTGGTCCTCCAGTTCTGAAGACAAAGTCTTCATATAGATAATGTTTGTTACAAGATCCACCATATCAGGTGGCATTAAACACTGTTTCCTCAAATATCAATTGAAACTCTTAGATTCCTACGGGCCGTTAGAGTCAAGCCCAAACTAATAGGTCAATTCAGAAACAATCTTCAGCCGCATGCATCGTACTCGGGCAACTTATCCACAAGTAACCTCCATCATTCCTGCACACATCATCATATTTGATCTCATAAAACAGTTAGTAGGAGGTCATGTGATAAACGGATTTTATAAATAATAGCAAGGAAAAATGCATCAATCTACTAAGACATGACTATACAAAACATCCCCATATACAAATAAGTCATATCATGAAGAGCATTTCTGGTCTGAAGAAGTGATATTAATGAGCCAATCTATGCACTCATCAGGAGCTAGGGTGGAGGAGGATGGTAGATATTATGATGGAGAAGGAAAGGGAGGAGAGATGGCTCAAGTATAGTGAATCAAATGAAAGGGAGATTGCTAGATGACGTGAGGCTGCAAGTGTGATGGATCTATGGAGGTAGACATTGCGGGAAGGAGTTGAGGTTCACGTGGAGGAGGTGGAACCTGAGAAGTATGTGCTACCTCATCTTAGCAAGTGCATAAGAGAGACCCCTTAGGCTTCTAATGAGAGTTCGTCATATGGAGAAAGAAGAGTTGTTGGCATGTATCTGAACCCACCCAGTGACCAAACCCTGACACTTGGTTTTCCAGAACAAGGAAGGAATATCATTAACCTAGTTGGTATCAGCGGAAGTGTCAAATATGCACCTAGGAGGTACAATTTTTTAGTTCCCACTTCTATGGCTACACATATTCTAGTATTCAGAGGAGTCTTTGGATAAGGAGAAAGTATACAAGCCTTTGGTCTCACATATGGAAGTGGCACTGGGTACAATAGTGGTAGTGGGGAATTATCATAGACCATCGGCACACAGTTTAGTGGAACCTTGGGGGCACTTGGCACAAATACTACAGAACCTGGTGGTTTTGGTGGATCTGGTGGGTCAGGAGGGATAGGACCTGGTAGACCTAGTGGTATTGATGGATCTAGTTACTCAGGAGGCGCAGGACCTGGTAGACCTGGTGGATCCGGTGGTCAAGGAAACACCGGGGGAAACCAAGGATATGGCTTAGGAGGACAAGGGCCCCAGCCACCCCCTCAAGTCTTCTTTGAGATGTCTTTACTCTTTCCAGATTATAGAGGGATTGAAGATGTTGCAGAACATGTTCACAAGTGTGAGCTGCTATGGCGCGCAAAGGGGATCACAACCTCTGAGTGGAAGGCTAGTCAATTTGCAACAATGTTACAGGGGCACACACATAGATGGTATAGGAAATATGAACCTCATCAGATAGTGGTGGATTATACTACTTTAAAGAACGTCTTCTTGGTAGAATTCCACATCCCTGAGTTTGAACAGAAGAGCATCAACACCCTGAAAGAGATTCAATAGGGAATGGTAGAGAATGTGTGGGAGTATGATGCGCACTTTAAAAATCTCTTGTCTAAGTTATCATATGATATTCACCCTTCACAACATGCTCAGTGGTTTGTTGGAGGATTGATCACACCTTTTATAAGGGCCTTTTCTCATAAAACTTTCACAGACCTGCGTGAGGTGTTGGAAGCTACTCTGCGAACCGAGGCTGTTGGTAGTGTTGATACTGGAGTTAGCCCATTCCTGGAGGCTCAAATTGCTGCTATGGCTAAGCAGCTGGAGAAGTTTTCCATGAAACTCAGTCCATGAGACTCACAGTGGTTTATGGTGTACAAATTGTGAGGTAGAGGGGCATGTCAAGGGTAGTACATCCCCGTGAGGGCAGTAGACTGTGAAATTTTTCATGGGGACCATGATGCAAGTAGATGACCCTTGTTATAGCACACAATTCAGAAGAATGTGTCTTGCTACTATAAGATCTGCACCTCTACAACCCATGATACTAAGGACTATAGGCTCATTGATAAGATCCATGAAGCCATTGATCATGGGGTACGCCAAACCAACATTACTAGTAGTTCTAAAAGAGATGATCACTGCTATGAGGAGCGCATAGATGGTTGCACATGTAGAAGGGGATTTCACAAATGATTCCGTGGTCATGGTAACCGTGGAGGAGGAAGGAGTGAGTTCCCATGTGGAACCTATTTTAATTGTGGGTCTACAGAACATTATAAACGAGAGTGCCCAGACCTGTTGTAGTGCTCATGGTGTAGAAAGAAGCACAAGTATGAGGAATTCCTAGAGTTTTTTGAGCACATGAACCAGCAGCAACGGAATGACAAGGGCACTGTAATGGTAAGCATTAAGAAGATAGATACACAATGGATGCTACAGGTGACATGTGATGCAGGCTTGGAACCGGTTTTAGTAACAACAAGAGCAGAGGCCATGTGCGCAAAAGAAATACCAAGGAAGAGGACTCTAGTTTCAAGAGAGGAAGTAGTTCATGGGAAGTACCCAAACCCTACGCAACGAAAGGAAGTATATCAAGATACCATGGATGTCATTCGGAGTTTACAAGGAGAAATCCAGTGTCTAAAGGAGCAGTCTAGGAGGGAGGAGCAAAGGAGGAAGGTCAAGGTGCCAAAGGATGACCTGGATGAGGTCAAGGAAGTATGTAAAATGCTAAGGCAAGAGAATGTTATTCCCTTGCTAGGAGCATGGTTGAGGGAGAAGGTACCATGTGCCGGAGAAGTGTGCGAGAGATAGTTACTACATGTAAACCTCCCCCCTCATAGCCTTGACTATGACAAGGAGATCACATTGGATGCAGTCATGGATGGATGACTCCTTAGTAATATCCTCATTGACACAGGTGCAGAGGTCAATATTCTAACTTTGGATGCTTGGCATCAAATGGGGAGACCTGCATTATAGCCATCTTCGAATGTGCTGTATATGGAAAAAAAATGAAGGTAATGCCCATTGGTGTCTTAAAGGATGCAACTATCACTATCCAGGGAGCTAAGTTTACTGGGGACTTCGAAGTCTTGGTGCTCACTGAGGCAGACAATTTCCTAGCACTACTTGGGCACCCATGGTGTTACAAGAACAATGCTGACCTTCAGTTCAACAAGGGGTACATCAACTTTGAAAATAAGGAGGAACGGGTTATTATACCCTTGGCTGATGGGAAGTCGACACCCTATACTAAACCTTTGGGGGAAGAGGTCATGGATAGGATATATGTACGCTCAATCAGGGATCCAAAAATAATCCATCCTACTGATAAAGTTATTCAGTTTGAGGATACTCAGTAAGTAAGTGACACCACCAGCCTAACATGTGATAATTGGGCACATGGGACTTATGAATTGATCAGACGATAGTTGAGAGGATCGGTAACAAAAGTAACAAAGGCACGTACAGTCTGGTGCCTAGGGGAAAATAAAATACCTAAGTATTCAGGAGGCACCTTCCCTGAGATCTTCTTATAGGAGATGGAAGCTCAGTGGAATGAGGAGAAGGAACGAAGGGGGATGTTAAGTTATGTCTTGCTCAGCATAGTGGCACGATGGTGGGCTACACATCAGGAGAACCTTTTGGAATGGCGTGAGGTGAGAATTTCTCTCTCTGTCAGGTTTTTTAGAAGTAACGTACCCACCACCATCAAGGACTACCATGGTAAGGAACCCGCCTCTTTCCACATCCAAGCTTGTGAGAAGGTCTGGAGAGAAGGTGTGGAAGATTTTCCACCATCCCTTTGGGTGCACAAGATGTATTCTACACTACAAGGTTACGCGCACACATGGTACATACATTTAGAGACACGCCTCCAAACAGGGAATTTGCAAGAGCTAGCAGTTGACCTCATTCAAATGTTTGAATATTGAAGTACCAAGCCATTAGTTGATAAGGAATTATAGGTTGTTAAGCACCTTACCATGGGGGATAGTGCCATGGTAGAAGATAGGCTATTAGAACTGCTAGGTGGACTAGGTTTGGAGGCACGCTTTGAAGAAGAGGTAGAGGAAGCAAAAGAGATACAACTTGAGCGCGCGTGCTTGGAAAAGGAGAAAGGGAAATTAGTATATGTTATTGATGGGGAGGAAGCAAAGAGCTTTGATGTTAACCATTTTGTAGGGATGCGCGAGGTAGTGGATAGTGCAGATGCTCATACGCGTGCCTACCATGAGCCTTTTAAGACAAAGAAGGTTAACATCAGCTCAGGAAGAACCTAAGGAAGCTATTATTAAGCTAAGAGAAGGAGGTTTCTAAGATCATTGATCTTTTGCATGAATTTGAGGATTTATTCCCATGTGGGTACCATGAGCTCAAAGGCATCCACCATTCCTTGGGGGAGATGAGGATAAAGCTGAAGGATGGTGCGCACCTAGTCAGGAAGAGACCCTACCAGATGAATCCCAATTTGCGTGTAAAGGTAAAGGAAGAGATAGACAAAATGATAGCTTCTAGGATCATTGAAGCTGTGGAAGAATCAAAATGGATAAGTCAATGGTAATCAACATCAAGAAGGATGGGCGGATTAGGATCTGCGTGGATTATAGGGAGCTGAACACATTTTGTGTCATCGATCCCTTTCCAACCCCCTTCACTGAAGAAATTTTAGAGGGAGTCAGTGGGCATGAAATCTATTCCTTTACGGATGGATTTTGGGGTACCACCAAGTCCGGATTGCAAAGGAAGACCAGGAGAAGACAACTTTCACCACTGAATGGGGAAGTTTTCCATACACGGTCATGCCCTTTGGGTTGAAGAATGCACCTGTTATTTTCTCACGCATAGTGGTTCAGGCATTCCAGGACTTCATCCACAAATTCCTTCAGGTTTATCTAGATGATTGGACAATGTATGGGCTAGTGAAAGACCATTATGATAATTTGAGGCTGATGTTTGAGAGGTGTTAGTAGTTAAGGATATCCCTCAACATTAAAAAGTGTGTCTTTGCTACACCCTTTGGGATGTTATTAGGGCATATCATATGTAAGGAGGGCTTACTAGTAGATCCTACCAAGGTTGCAGTTATTGTGGGATTGGGGGAACCTACTAGCCAAAGCGCAGTGCATGGATTCCTTGGGCATATGGGTTATTACAGGAAATTCATCAAGGGGTATGCCAAGATCACTGCACCTCTAGAAGAATTTCTCAGACATAAAAGTGCTTTCCATTGGGGAGAGGCTCAACAGAAGGTATTTGACACATTAAAGGATAGGCTTGTCACCGTGCCTATATTACATTTTCCCTCTTGGGACAAGCCCTTCCATGTTCATGTAGATGCCTCAGGAACCGCCATTGGAGCAGTACTTACACAGCCTAGGAGAAGGAATTGTTGATCATCCTCTATGTTTTGCAAGTAGGAAGTTGACACCAGCAGAGCAGAATTACACCACGACTGAGTGCGAAGCATTGTCAATGATCTACGTGCTTTTCAAGTTTAGACAATATCTACTGGCAACACCCTTTGTATTTTACACCGACCACATGGCATTAAAGTACTTGGTGAACAAGCCCATTCTACAAGGGTGCATATGTCGGTGGGTGCTATTATTTCAAGAGTTTGAGTTTACGGTAGTTGTGAAGCCTGGAAAGAGTAATTGTGGACCTGATCATCTGTCAAGAATTGATTCAGGGGAGGACACACAGAGTATTGAAGAGGCTATGCCAGACGTGCAACTATTTAGGTTGCGGCACACACCCTTGGATTTGGAGGAGATTGTAGTATTCCTAAAGGAAGGTGTGGCAGTGGAAGGGATGAAGGCATTAGAAAGAAAGCAACTAGCCATACGCGTCATGCCCTACATGTTGATCAGTGGGGACTTATACAAGTTAGGGCATGATGAAGTTTTACACAGGTGTGTACTAGAGCATGAGTTCCTCGCCATCATAGAGGAAGCACATGGAGGAAGTGCGGGTGGACATTATGCAGGTGATGCCACCGTGTGTAAAATTTTAATGGTAGGATTGTGGTGGGAAACTCTGTATAAGGATTGCAAGGACTATTGTAAAGTGTGTGACCATTGTCAGCACATTGGCAAGCCAGGAAAGAGAGATGAAATGCCTTTGCGCCCTATCCCTAGTGCTAAACCTTTTGAGAAATGGGAAATAGAATTTGTAGGCCCTATTGCACCAGTAGCACATAGGACTGGATCACGCTATGTAATCACTTGCATGGACTATTTGACAAGGTGGGCAGAGGCATCCCCAACTAAAGACTGCACAACAGCCACAATGGACAAGATTTTTGTGGGAGAACATTATCACAAGGTATGGATGTCCTTTAAGTTTAACCAGTGATAGGGGTACACATTTCTTGAATGAGACCGTGAGGATCTTGTTAGCAGAGTTCATGGTAGCTCATCACAAGACTACCCCTTATCACCCACAAGCAAATGGAACCACAAAAGCATTTAACAAAATACTGAGTCATACCCTGACCAAGATTTGTGATGTCGGAAGACAAGATTGGGATGACAAGGTATCAGCCGTATTATGGGCTTACAGGACAACTTATAAAAGGTTGAACAAAGCCACACCATTTCAATTGGTGTTTGGCATGGAAGCTGTTCTGCCAGGTTGAATTCATGTTACCTTCTCTGCGAATAGCACGTGTAGGAGGGCTGGCTGATGAGCAAGTGCTGGAAGAGAGAATTGATGAACTGATGAAGCTGGATGAAATATGATCACTCGCCAGGTGGAGCCAAACAAAAGAAAAAGAAAAGCAAAAAGCATGGCATGATCGCCACATCAGAAACAAGAAGTTTGAGGTTGGGAAGATGGTCTTGTTGTATGATTCTAAGTTTTTGTGCCATCCTGGGAAGTTGAAGGTCCATTGGTTAGGTCCCTATAAAATCTCATACATCCTTGATTCGGGCGCGTGCCAGTTACAAGCGCTGGATGGAATGAAATTGCCTGGACACTTCAATGGGAGTAGGTTGAAGCCCTACTATAAATAAGTCTTCTTGGTGTTTGTAAATAAGGTAGTTTTTCCAGTTAGTTTAGAATTTCCTTTATGCATTTCTTTTCTTGTGTTTCCCTTTTGTTGTTGTTTTGTTTTACACCTTGGGCATCCAGTAACCCTTATTACTCTTTGAGGATTTTTGAGTGTGCAGAGGACTGCAAATCATTTTAGTGTGGGGTGGAGTAATGTGAAGGAGAGCATGGGTAAAGTGCCAAGGAAGTTTGTGTTGAAAATCCCGGTTGAATGGCCCTATTGAAAGAGGTGCATGGAAAGAAAATATGGAAAAGGATGGTTGGTGTCAAGATAAGGTTACTTTCAGATCCCATGTACAAAGGAGGAAAAAGTGCATAAGCAACACGAGGTAGGCAGAGAAAAAACTAGGACAGAAGAAGTGCCTTTGGTGCCGGTGATGCGAGCACAAGAGTCTCCTGTCTAGAACAGATTGGTTGTGTGCCATAAGGTTGGAAGATTGTCCGCGCAGGGTTGGGCATGTGAGTTAAAGCACTAAAGTCAGACTTTGTTTGAAAAATCCGCATTAAATGTGAAAAGTATGGTGGTAGGTGAAGTAGCATTTAATTCTTAAAAAGGGAAAAACTATAAATAAAGGGTCGAGGCACTTCATTATTCACTTTGCGTATAAGGAGAAAGAAGCACTTTTTGCATTTTCACAAACTAGGGCTTCCAAAAACTGATCCGTGTGAAGAAAAAATTGAAGAGATTGAGTGTAAGTGACTAGTTTGGATCTGTGAACTAGAAAAAAAAGGGATCTCACAGGCATAAGAGAGTTGTGAGAAGGCACCATCTTGTGAAGGGATTATCCCAGCTAGGGTTTGAAGAACTAGGGCATGAGTTTAAGGAATTTTCTTCACAAATTCGAGATCTAAGGTGGGAAAGAGTGGAAGAACAGAGTTACAAGAAGTGATTGAAGTAAGAAGTGAACCTAGACAATGGCACCCAAGAAACCAGTTAGCACACCCAAAAAGGGAAAGGGCAAGGGCAAGGGAAAACAACAAGAAACTGATGCACATACAAATGAAGAGTGGTATGCAGAAATGCAGTACCCAGATGGAGTATTGCTAGGGAAGGAGTGGGAGTCCCACCTAAGAAACATGTCTGTGAATGACTACAATCATCGTACGAGCACAATCGAGAAGGAGATGGCGCTGGAGTTAGTGCACCCAATGAATAAAAGGACACCAGAGGGTTTTCCCATTTATAACGATGATGTGAAGGTAAAGTTGGAGAAGGCAGGGTTATTGCAACTCTTTGAGTTTCCCTACTTCAGGAAGCTTGAGTGCCTATATCAATGGCTGATGTCACACATACATGAAGACTACTTCCATTTCACAGGGCATAAGATGCACATTACCCCTCAGCTCATCTCACATTTCATAGGCCTCATCTGTGAAGGAGATGGTTTGGAAGATGACCTAGGTGACAAAGAGGAAATTAAGGAAACTATCGCTGCCTACGCATACAAAAAGGGGTCAAGGTACTATGATATCACAGACATCAAGGACCCGGTAATGAAGATGGCCGTGCATCTGGTGACAAAGTTAAATGGCTAGGAGAGATGGACCCAGGTCAATAAGCCATGGTTGCATGTTTGCAGGAAGATCTCAGAAGGCACCATCTACAACTTGTCTACATTCATCGTAGATGAGATTGTCAAGTTGCGCAAAGGAAGGTGATAGGATCCTATTCGGTAATGTCCTACTAACAATTGTGTTTTCAGAAATTAGAGTACCTGATGCATCAGACAAGTTTGTATGGGAGTACCTGGCTGAGGACCCTTCACCCACAAAAAGATTTGAAAAATACGCATGTGACTCCATGAAAACTGTGCACAAGGCGCACCTGGAAAAATGGTATACGTCGCCTGAGGAACGCGTTTGGGGCAGAATGGAGAATTCCCGAACAACTGCCAGTGGCCACCAAAGGAGAAGCTAAATTTGCTGTGTACCAACATTTCTACCTGGGTAGGTTCAAACTAATGGATGAGACATGGAGCCCATGGTGCAAGCTCCCCTTTTCCTTCACAGCTCAATACTTCCAAGTGGGAGTAAACAGGTTCAAAGAGTCCAAGAAGCTGAAACTGGACCTTGGTAATCTAGACCGGGAACATAGGGAAATGTGCAAAGGGTTGGTCTACCTCGGCAAGCATGCATATGTGGAGAGGTACGTGTCGCATGAAGTTCAGATGACAAAGCCCATGACTCTGCCCATTGCAGGAGGATCCGCAGTGCGCACATATACCTCCGCATAAGACCCAAATCGGAGAAGGGCACATATCTGGAGAATGAGGTGTCTATGCCTGAGGATCCAACTGGTAGGAAGAGACCCATGCCCAAGCAGGTGGAAAAGGAGCCAGAGAAGAGAATACCAAGTGTGGTGGATACACAGGTAATAGGCTCCCCTGGGACAAGTGCTAGAACAAGCATGTATTCGCACAAGAAGAGGCCCATAGTCAAGGAAAAGACTCCAGAGCCAGAAAATCCATCAGACAAGGAGTCCTCGGGAGAAGAAGAAACAAAGTCACCTACACCGGAATCCCCAGTTAGGAAGAAGTAGAGGCTAGAAGAGGAGACCGCATCAGAAGACACTGGAAGTTTGGACAAATACATAGGTGGAGAAGAAGATAGTGAAGAAGATGTAGTGGGGAAGACAAACCTGAAAAAGATCAAGGGCCACCTATTTTTCAACGTACATGATTTGGAAGAAGAAGGTGGAGAAGAGGAGCAGGGGTTCCTCTTCATGCGGCGCAAGGATAGCCAGGAAGGGAGAGGCACCCAGGACATGAGAAGTGAGGAGGATGGCACACAGACGCAGAAGGCTCCAAGCCTTATGGTGGAACAGATAACCAAGGTGGCAGAGAAAGAAGAAACAAAGGCCATCGAGACCTTGGTGGAGGAGAAGTTGGAATGCAACGCTGAGCCAATGTTAAACAAAGAGAAGGAGGAGAGCATGGGAAAGGACCACGACAGCATTGGAGGCCCCATTTTAACTGTAAGTATTCCTAAGGGCATGCGCATAGGGAGGAAGGTGTGCAGGGGAGGAGAGGCCAGGGATGGGTTATATTGATGACCCCAAAAAAGTGTTTCACGCATGGTTCCAAAGCATGATTCCAGCAGAAGAGCTCATAGCAATGTCATCTTTTGACAAGGAGGCTGCATACCCATGGATGAGGAAGATGCTCTCATGGGAAATTGAGTCCCATCTTGATGAGCCAGAATTTGAAGTGAGCCACGGGGCAATAATAACATTGCCAGGGCCAACAGAAGACAATCCAGTGGTGAACGCTCAACAACTCTCAGATGAACAACTATGCAATGTGCTCAACAAGGTCTCTATTGAAATTGAAGCTAGACTCTTTGGGTGGAATGATAGAATCAAAGATCTAGAGGAGGACCTGAAGAAGAAAGAGGAAGAGCTAGCTGTACAAGGGAAAAGGAGCTTAGTCAAGAGAAACTAATCAGCGCCCAGTTACAACGTGAGTTGAAGGATGAGAAGGCCAAGGTGTGTGCGGTGTACAAAAAGGTGGAGTCTATTAATAATGCTATAGTATTGAAGCATCTAGACCTAGCACCCCCCACGCAGAAGTATGGATCTACCTTAGGATGCCTGGAGGATTTAACAAGAGTCCTCACCATGGAGAGGCAACCATTAGCCTTGGAATCTGCAGAAGAAGTGGCCGCGTGCTTGGAGAAAGAAGATAAATTGAAGGTCATGGCATTTGTAGCTGAATACAACAAGGTTCTTGCTGATATAAAAGTTGCTTCCCAGACTACTGAAGCTGCATACGACAATTGTGTGGACAGAGACAAAGTGGCAGGCATCTTGGTCGCCACTCATGAAGCAGAACTCAAGGAGTTTCAAGAGAAGAATAAAGGAAATAGGGCAGAAAGGGAAAAATCCTTGTCGAGGTCAAAAGAAAATATGAAGCCATTGAAGCCTTAAGGGGTTCAATTAAAAACCAGTTGAAGGAACTGTACCCATAGATTACACAAAGAATGGATGCACTGGATGATGTAGGCAAGGAGTTAGAGAAAGTTGCTAACACCATAAGCACACAAGGAAATGGGCTAAGATTTGTGGAGGTGAGCACCCTAGTCAGTGACCTCTATCAGAGAGCGCAGAATGAAGTCGATGCTTGGAACAAGTTGGAGGTTGACTTGCAAAAGGATTTTCCTAGCCTACTGCAGTGATTCCATCACTTCCCATTCTTTCTTCTTTCTATATTCTTTCATCCCCTTATTCTTTTCCCACTTTGTAAGTCTATTATATTCTTTCTTTTCACTAGAGAAGTGTTCCCATGGATGAAGAATAGGCGTAGTGTGGGGTAATGTTGGGCCCCTAAAATATTGGCTAAGTACAAAAGGGTGCATAGGCGCACAAGGCCTAGTTGAAGAAAAGTGCGCAAGGATAAAGCACGTAGGCAAGGTTTAAGGAGGGCTTTAAGGAAACCCGTGGTGCACGCGTGGACAGAACCAAGGGTTCAAGACTTAGCCATATTGGTGAATTTTGGCAGAACACGTGAAAAACATGACCCAACTATGCATGCAGAGTGGATAAGGTGCCAGCCTGGCGACAGGGTGGCCCAGGAAGGAGCAGGCATGCGGTAGAAGCTTCTAGAAGTCTCATCATGGTAAAAAGTGGAAAGCTCAGGCCTGGAGGAGCATGCTCGCATGGAGGACCACATTCAGAACACTTGGCATCAGATCTGAGGCCACTGGAGGATGAGTTGGCAGTCCAGAAAGCCTATATATACAAGCTCCTGTAGAAGTAAATGGGAGAGAGATAGATAGAGGGCGGAGCTCTGCAGAAATACTGCAAGAACTCTATTAGTTTGGGTAATTGTGTTTAGGGAAGGATGTATCAGGGGTATGGGGTTTATAAATTTCTTTTGAGAGCCTAGCCATATGAGTCTAGATATAATGCATGACTGCAGTCTGCTTCTCTGTAATACTTTGTAATGGCTCCATGAATGTAATGAGGTTACTAGCTTACATG
Source organism: Taxus chinensis (assembly GCA_019776745.2). Classification (NCBI taxonomy): domain Eukaryota; kingdom Viridiplantae; phylum Streptophyta; class Pinopsida; order Cupressales; family Taxaceae; genus Taxus; species Taxus chinensis. The sequence goes on along the minus strand of CM034148.1, from coordinate 942,170,261 downwards.
AATATGAACATTGATGATTCTAATGCATACATCTTTCTCATAGTTCCTTTTCAATTATGTTTATGATTAAGTATGGATGTCTGTACAACTTCTTTCTGTTTTGGTATAGTTATAAAATCTGTTAAAGCACTTCTTGTCTGAAATGACTGCAAGGACCTAGAAGCCGTTCTGAGCTCTATGGTGCTTGTATGTTTTACTTCCATTTAGATCTCTTAACATGAATCATAGATGATGTTTCCCACTAAAATCACATAAAAGAGAGACTCGGCACCCGCGCGTGCCTCGGGTGAGCGCCCAGCGCCTGCTGGGTGATAGGCTGACGCGCATGCGGTTCCTTTCTTTTGTGATGAGGGTAAAAATGACTACACCAATAAATTAGTTTTGGACTCGATGAAAAGATCAAAAATGAAATGTAAGAGTTGTGTTAGTTGATATATGAAAAACAAATATCACACTAACATTATAATCACCTACCCATGTATGAAAATAAGGGGCGTATATAATGTTGCATTTTGAAACTTTTATGGGTGCATATACATCATAATAAAACATATAAGTGTATGTGGGAGGTGGCGGAGCTTGAAATTGTCATTTCAAAGTAAACAAAATATTGGAAGGATTATTGGTTTTTTGATAAGTTTTTCCTTAATACATTTAGTTGATGTCTAAATGCTTTATTATTATTACTGCTAACATGTCAAATTTAAGTTTGTAAGTAGAATCTATAACGCCATCGATTCTCTCCACTTGGAAACAATCAATATCATCATGTTGCAGATAACCTTGTGCTTTGAATTTAACTCATATTTTATAGAGTGTCAATTTTCAGCAAGTGGTGCTAACCGATGCTTTAAAGACTCAGGAAATTCTGAATTCCTTCCTCCTTGATTTGCATGATACTAGTCCTTGACACTTGGCACCCATCATTGAAAACTTTTTGCCCCAAATCATTTGCAGTGAATTGATTACAAACATGTGGAGGCAATTGGTGTCTTTCACATTTGTGGGCTATGAAATTATTAACTTGTCTCCTTTTTTTATTGTAACGTCGATGTGTGACGCATGTCCCATTGGTGAATTTTTAAATTGTCAGTGTCTACATGGCGGGTTAAATTTGACGGTCTATTAATAAGGGAAAGGGATGCTTTGGGACATTGGAGGAAAATTCCATTAGGATTCTCCTTAGGTGTTATATGTTTCTCAATGTGATTGCTTGAGTCCCTTGAATCTTCAATTTAATCATAATTAGTTACCATTTTCATTTGATTTATGGTGGAGAAAGTAATATGTGCCTCCTCATTCTTTTCTCATTGGTTCTTCACAATTATGAATTTCTTCCATTTTTAATTACACCGTAAGGCGTTTTCCTTATGAGGAAAGACTAGATGAGTTTGACAACACTCAGAATACGGATGGCTAAGATTGCAACGTCAGTGATGCATTGAAATTTAACGGTGGTGCTACAAAGGAGAAACAAATTTTATACAACGAGGGAATCGATCCGGAGTCGTGCATGTTTGAGAGTGGTAATCCAATCACTTCGGGGCAGAGCAACAACTTCCTCCGCTTCCAAGTAACTTCCAAATTATTTTCATTTTACTACTTAAAAGGATGCCACCACACGCAGGTGGCTATTAAATGATTTTCATTAAAGGAATTTGTTCTTCAATTTTAAACTGATGGAAAAAATGAGTGGATAGAGGAAAAAGAAAGTGTTGAAAATTTTAGAACAATGATAGCGAACGAATTCCTGCGAGTCTACGAAAAGAAGAGAAACACCTCCCAAGGGATCCAAAAAAGGGTGCATGCATGGAAACAGAGGCCCTAAAAAATGGGCGGCACAGTTATAGAGGAGTGTGGTAGCGGACGTGGGGGAAATAGGTGACCCAAATTAGAGAGCCCAAGGGAGGGAGGGAGACGACTTTGGCTGGGCACATTCGGATTTTCCCATGAGGGTGTTACTGCATATGACCATGCCGCTAAAATAATGTATGGATCGTCTGCCTGGCTTAATAATCCTCCTCCTCATCATCTGAAATCCTATAATAATTATACGGCTGAGGTAGATGATGGCGAGCTGCGTGACATTAATACTTCCGAAATTTCGGCAACCAACACTCCGATGTATCCATTGAAATGTATACACCATTTTAGTTTGTAACTGTGTACGAATCCAGTTGATTTCTGCCCACGTACTGTATTTTTCGTATAGTTTACATGATATATGGTGACTGGTTTAATATGATTGCGTATGTTAATTTTTCTTTAATTCTAATCCTCCTCTCTAAAAGAGATCGTAGCCTTATTTTGCATGTTTTATGACTTAAATTGAGATCAGATCATTTTTTGGTAAGTTGTTTTATAATACCTGTGATTATACAATGATAATTTTTATTTATGTTATTCAAATTTATATGGTTTTTATGGTAGTATATTGTATAAATAGGAGTAGTTATGCTGAAAGGTGTTTCCAAAGGGGATTGAGACCACATATCCCTGACATGCATGAATGGATCAACAAATTTAGTGGCTTCGTATGTGGACACACGTTGCAGTTGATGTATTGGAAGTTGCATATGTTTTACCGAGGTTTCCAAGTCATTAGTCATATTGCGTCCCCTCCTATGCACTACGCCCAAATGAAACGTCTCGTAATCCTCAATCTTCTTCTTCTGCATACAACAAACAAAACAATGGCAGGTAATTTCCTCTCAGAGACGATTGAACCCGCTTCAGATACAAATACAAATCTAGATTGATCAATTTTTATATAGTAAAATGAGGAGATATTAGGGTTACATATTTATCTCCATGTGCAGGTCTGATTTAAACCATAATGGTGCTGATTTTAGAACGGTTATTAGGGAGAGCTATGTTTAGCACATATACGATATAACACATGGACGCACTCTGTCGGAGATAGTATGCGGTTGATGTGGAAGCTGTGTATGTTTTACCGAGGATTCCAAGTCATTAGTCAGAATGTGTCACCCCTGTGCACTACGCCCAAATGAAATGCCTCAGAATCCTCAATCTTCTTCTTCTACATACAACAAACAAAAAATGGTAGGTAGTAGTTTCCTCTCAGAGATAATTGAACCCACTTCATATACAAATACAAATCTAGATTGGTCAATTTGTATATAGTAAAACGAGGATATATTAGGGTTACAAATTTATCCCCTTGTGCAGGTTTGATTTTAACCATAATGGTGCTGATTTTAGGACGACTATTAGGGAGAGCTCTGTTTAACACATATACAATATTTTTGAAGTTGTATGTTTCATAAAATATCTTTTCAAATGGAACCTTATCACTTTAACGAATATCTATTTTGAATGCCCTTAAAAACAAATAAAAAATGTGTCCTAACTCATAAAATCCTAAATTTCCTACATTAAGCTTGTCTCATTAAGAAAATATTGATAACTGCGTACATGATGAGGATAAATCTAAAATATCTATAACCTACAAACCAAAAAAATTCATTGTTATACTTGTTATATCGAGAAAATATTGATAAAAAAGCATACAACGTGGAACTTTTCTCTTTTTTTATCCCTCTGGAATTTATTTTTTTCATTGGTAGTTTTCACCCTATCGACCGATCGGGGTTCTAAGCTGCCCCAACATCTACATGTCTCAATTCAAATGCATGTCATGCCTTGTTATAATGGGCCTCCCCTCTTTACGTAACAAAACATTGGTAGGAAGTTCCTATGTTGGTTTCCAGTATCTCCATTCTAAATGCCATGTTTACAATCTCTAACGACGTGGTACAAGCTAACTATAAAATGGATTGGGATTTTTCAAGATTGATAAAAAGATAACTCCATATCGCTACTACTTTTGAAGATGATTAGGATTTACTTTCCTATTTCAATGGAGAAGTGAAAGAGATAATGAATTTATCTTTTCAATTATTTCCTCATAATGTGTAGAAGGAGTCATTTCCCTGCAGAGTCAACATAAATAATTACCCTATTCAATTCATTGCTTGCAATAATAAATAAATAAAATTATTTATTGTGTGGGATTTTTATCCATTATTATGCCGAAAGGTGATATTGACAATGGGACAACCCACCTAGTCTCTCGTAGGCGCATTCAAATTGGCGGCCCTGAGTTTAACGTACTGTGATATCCTGTACGGTGGCACTTGACAATCATTGTTTGACATGTGTATAATGTGATGCCAAGTGGAGAAAGAGTGGGTGATATTAGACACTGTCTCGAGTGTGGGCACGCAAAATAAGGGACATGTCATGTTTAGAGATTAAGTGAGGGAATTTATCAACGATTATTATATCGTATATTTGTTTTATTTTAAATATTTTATGTGAGTGGTTTAAGGAATATATGATTATTTAAATAGACATATCCTTATATGGATGAAATTCTATTTTTGTTTTTAATTTAGGCACATAACCAATCTCTAAATGAATACATAATAATATCTTACATAGTTTGAAGCATATTGATTATGTTCATAATTTATTTTTTTCATTTTTATCTCGTCGCATATTTAAAGTTGAAATTAAGAATGTAATAAAGATACACTCATACGCTTCTTACGCTGTATCTCTTTGCGATCCTTAGTGACAATCAAGGAAGGATTAATGATTGGTTTTTTAGTAAAAAGTCGGTCTGCCACACAAAACTGCTGAAAAGGGAGTGGGTTGGATTTTCATTATTGGCAGAGCAATATCGACAGGGAATACATCACCGCCTAGAAGTTAAGAAAGAAACATATTATTTTTAAGGCATTATATTTCTTCCTTATGAGGGGAACACTTTCGCATGGATATCCCTTGATCCACTCCTTCACTGATCAGGGTGCCTTGCATGCACAAAAATATGAAGTTTGATTGGTGTAGGGTTATTTAGTTTAAGTTGTATTATTACAGATCTGTTGTGGAAGATAGATTAGGTGTTCTTCTTGGTTGGCTATTGAATGTACCTTACCATTGTGAGTTACGATGAAAAATTGTGAGAAATACATTAATCATTCCAGATCTACATTGAATAAATATAACTAAGAGATTTTATGTCATTTCCTTTCCATTTAGTCAGATATGTGAATGTTGTTTATTCCCTTTGTGATTCAGAATTTATATGGCACCATTAGAATCCCTTTATTAGTCATCTAATCTTGCTATGTACAAAAAAACACACCATGACTTCTGACACTATCTATTAATCTTCGTCATCCACACCCTCATCCATATCAACGTCCACATACTATCACAATCCTCACCTTCGACATCCTTGTTTGTATCAATGTCCATATTAGTATCAAGTTACCTATTTGACCTTCAAAAATAGGCATTCATTTTAGGACATGTGTATGAATTGACGTAAGGTAGATAGATGGTGTGTGAGATTATGATTCATCCAAAGTGATAACAAGCGAAAGGAGGGTCACTTCATGTCTAGAGATAAAGGGAGAACATTTATCAACAATTATTGTATAAAAATTTTGCTTTATTTTAAATTATTTATGTGATTGGTTGAGGGAGTATATGGTTGTTTTAATAGATGAATCCTAATGTGGATGAAATTTGATTTTTTATTTTTTCCTCGTCCTTTTTCATACCACATTCTTTACGGTCAATTTCTAAAGTTCGAACATGTTGGCTGTTCCCTTCTTTATTTTTCCCCTTTGGACGTAAATTACACTTGCGTGAAAATACACTACCCTAATCGGAAATTTGATAGTTGGGAAAAAACATCAATCTAAATTTTGCATGAATTCACTACTTGACCATTCCATGTATAATCAACAACTTCAAGTCCCAAAAATTTTGTACAGTTATTTAATTTTTAGATATCATCCTCTGTAGTATCATTTAGGTCTTCCCGACAACATTTTTCTCCTTCTTTCCATTGAGATATGTGTCATATTCTTCATAGATACCTAATTTTTAAATTGTCTCCTCGATTCATATTTCCTTCCCCATTCACTTCTACACCCTCAAGCACCATTTTCTACACCCATCTTTGTTTCCAATTATTCCTTTACATCCACTTTTGCTTCTTCACCACATCCCTTTCAACGTTCACATCGTACATTTCACGTATGATTGTTAGTTGTATATTGTTCTCAAATTGTATAAATAGACACAGTGTTAGCTTCATTACTCATCTTCCAACTTGGCTAAGATATTTTAGATTGCCAAATTGGGCTATCCATTTTAGCTGGATCCTCTCAGTTGTTTAGACTCTAAGTGTTCCTTTTGGCTATGATTTAGATGTTAGAGTTGTGAATAATTGTGATCAATTTAAGGTATTATAATTCATACCTAGGAAAGTAGATATATTTGTTAATTGAGTCATAAATGAAATGGTGGATTTAGAAGGAAGCTGTCATTAGAGTTTAAAGTGTATTCATTTTGATGATTATAATTTTCATCTAGTTATTTGGTGTCAAAGTTTGATGTGTAGTCATTGAAATATTAAATTATAATTTTTTTATGGAATTTTAGTTTTATTTTCATTCATGAACTTTTCATATTTTGTATTTCAGATTGTGAATTGTAGTGGTTTATAATGGGAAAAATCTAAGTGTATTTGATATACTAATTGTCTAAATTATGGGGAGTTCATTTATCGTGTAAATTGGTGTTGTTATTATGTTATTTTGAATCCATCTTAAGTTTTATATATTATCCCAATTGAAAAGGTACATGTTAAAGTTAGAATGATTAACTCCCCTCTTTTATAAAAAAAACTAGTATTTCTTATATTGAGAGCTCTGTTTCATCTTGCATACATTTACAAGCCTCCAAGCCTCCTTGCTGTAATATTAGTTTCATACTTGTTTGAATATTGTTTAAACCTCTGTTAGAAGACCAACAAGCTATGAATATATATATATATATATGTATGTATGTATGTATGTATGTATGTATTACTACATTAAAGTAGTTCAGATATGTATATTTTCTTATAAATGTGTAACTATGTCACAAGTGACACTTAACCGGTTGTTTAGTTATGAAGGTTGTTTTTTTTGACAGATCTAGTATGTGCTTAAGTTTATTTTGTGATAAGAATTACAAGGTTCTCTCCTTTTGGCCTTGTAGAATTAGTAGTATAGAAGTGACCCCCTTCTTATATTTATTAGTCTTAAGTCTATTCTTGAGTTGTTGAAAAAACCACTTTGCTATTATTGACTCACTTTTTGTCTCTCTTCACCAAACACACAACGAAAGCAAACTTGAGAGCCAATATGAGTACTTGAAGAAATTAGACAAAATAAAATGTGCTCAATGTGAGTTTCTAGAAAAATTAAATGATTTGAAAGTTAAGGATATATAATTTGGAATAATAAATATGAAAAAGAAGAAGAGTAATTGAATGGTTAAATGGGGTTCTTTCTTACTAATTTGAATTCTATATTAGTTAGAAACGTAATATATATTTATATTTTTATAATTAAATATTAACATTCATATTAAAATACTATATTTATAACTATTGCAAGATAAAACATTTAGAATATGTCGTAAATGTTCTAAAGCATGATAAGGTGAGTGTACTTAGATATTTGACTAATCTGATAGTTCAATAGTGTGTGATAGAAAAATTGGTTGGGATGCTTTGTATTTGATTTTGGATTTTATGCACTCCTTTGAGATTGAACTGTTACTATTAGGTAAAGTAGTTTGGGATGTGAAAAATAGACAAATTGGTTGGGATGTATTGTAGATGATTTGTATATGATATTTCCTTCTTCTCATTCTATTGAGATAGAATTGTTATTTTCAGGCAGGGCAAGTTGACAATTTTGTTCTAATCTAATAGTTTAGTCCAGGGTGATAATGAAGTTTTGAAAAATTTCATGCCTTTGCAAATTGTGAAATTATGTTTTGTTGTAAGTTATTAGGTCTCTCAAAATTTTGAAATTACATGTAATCAATTGAAATGACCCAAAACTATAACCATAAGCAAAAAATTTACAAAAAAATAGTGTTTGGGTTAAAGTGTAATTTATAGTCTATGTTGACATTATTTTGAAGAGGTTTCAAATTGCATGTAGGTCTCTCCATATATATAATAATGTAAGGAATTACATTTCATAACCCGATCACTTGATAATGTTTTATAATGAATTTAATTGATTATGGTTGACTTATATTATAGTGCCTTTGTTTTAAACAATTACTCTTAAGCTTCGGTTAGAGAGTTTAAGACCAATTTGAGTGCTGTTTTTAATGTTTTCCGATTTTTTGGAAAAATATAAGAGATATTTGTATGTTTTTGAATGATTTTTTCTAGTTGGGATTTTGCAAGTGCCCATAAGTAAATGAGTGCATTTGAATTGATTATTTAGGTTGTTGTAGGGATAATATTGCATTAAAGTTGATTAATATGAGAAGTTACAACTTGGTTTACACTCTTTTTAAGAGTTGATTATATTTTAAATATGTTATGGAATGTACACCACCAATATTTAATGTAAGTTTTGAAATTGTAGACACTCATTTTGGTAATTCATGCCTTGTAACAACATACATTGTACAACACTTTTATATTATCCTAAACTTGCTCAATTTGGAAAATAATGCTATCCCTAACTATATCTCACTCAATTTTTCTTGCATGCACAACCTATTTGTTCACATAACACTCATATTAATTCATCAAATCATGCTATACCCTCACATATTATAATTCTAATTTTCAAAGAACTTGCACATGTATCTAGGACCATAACACCCCAAAAAGGCCATAACATTAATATGTTATGGGCCAACTTGGATGCTTTGGTCCTTTCCCTCCAACAATACATTTATTAATTTGAACTTCTTTGGTACACTTGTAGTCAACTTTATGTGAGTTTTCTAGATCCAGAACACTTATATAAAGTTATTCATATCTAATTAAGGAGGGAATTCTATATACTTAACACTTAACACTCCACTGAGCAAATACTAAGAGAAATCAGAAGAAAAGATACTCTAAGACTCCCTTGAGATTCATATAATTCACATACTCATTCTCGGGAAGTCATCCACTCATATCTACAAGCACAAAAGACACATTATCAAATTCAAGTCAAGCTAGGGAAAATGTTCAAATACAATTGCATTGTTGCAAGGTCATGGTTATCAATTTGGTTGTATACATTATAAATGTCACATGCTTAGTGAGAATGACATGTGGTTTGATCCCTTTTTAGAGTAGTGGTGACATCAGTGGTGCATATAGGTGCCCACAACATAAAAATATTTGTTTTGCAGGACTCCTCACCATTTAAGGTTTTGAAGATTCAATCGGCTACACAACGAGCATCACATAGTGATGAAGGTCCATATTGCATATAATAACATATCTTTAAACATTGCAAAAATCCAGAAAGTTTCAAGAGATAAGAGTATAAAGGGACATAAGCATATGGAAGGGCCATAATGGTCATACATTTGGGCCATACCATATGCCTTGGTCTAGGAAGCTTTGCAGGACACAGTTTCAGAGATAAAGCCTTGTCAAACTATTTCCAACCATTTCCAGTTATTAGGCCAATCCATATTAGCATACAATCCATAATATTAGCTATGTATTCTTCTCCCTCTCATTATTAGTACTTTGTTTCATTTGTCTATAACTATCTATTTTATTCATGTATTATCCTGATATTGTTGCAATTAGCTCTATAAACTATGTGATTATGATAATATACCATCGGTTACTACCCCTATTAATCAAACCATTTATGTTAAATTATTTAGTGAATTAAATGATAGTTCATAGTTTCTAATGTTCCTTGAATATCTCAAAACTAGTTACATACATAAGTACTCTTAAAGGTATTCTGACATCTTTTGAACGGAGGAAAACATAGTATGTATGTGGAAGATTACATCCATATAAATTCTGTGCAAGATAGAAAAAAATGAGCACATGATGCACAACAATGAAGTGGCGGAATGAGAATGCGCCAAGTGGTAAAATAAAGGAGCAACAAGCAGAAGTATATTGAAGAAAAATAATGGGTTAATAATGGGTTTTCACTTATGATATTTGACATTCGATGGTTACAACCACAACATGTGTCAGCTAGGGGCCACTTTTTGTATAGAGGGGAACACTGCTTCCATTATTCACTAAGCATAACATGTGATTTTTCTTATCAAGCTCACAAAGGTCAGATTATTGGTGCATGTGGGAATAATTCCCAAGATTTTTTAAGTTTCCCAACCAGTTCGACGAGTTGGAGGGTGATCCAGGATCGAGATGGGTTCAAATTCTTCATTCTACATTTCCACTTCGTAATAGATTGAGTCATCAAGAGCAAGTATCAATATCAGAAAACACATGGCATAATCCTCGAGAACCATGATCAGCTCATTGAGTTTTAAAATCCTCTTATTCTAATTGCGTGACATAAGTGTGATATCTTATCCCACGGATAATGAAAAATATGATAATTTGGATATCCCTCTCCTTCACATGAGCCATATGGATCAAACCAAACACATCACATGGGTGAGCCATGGAGCCTCGTGAATAGGCTATAAGCCTATTATAGTGTATGTGACTGAGGAATTAGATAATACAATGGATATTTTGGGAAAAACATCTAAAAACAAAGGCATAGGAGTGGTATTCTAACCCATATCACCCATTTAAAATGTTAAGACTCAACCAAATCACCCGTGGGTCAAGAATGTATATAAAAGACCTCGATGATACTTAACAAGGTTTTGATATAGGATTGTGTAAAGTCCTAAAGCTTACTCATGGAGTCTTAATACATTTCCTTTGGAGAATTTTTGTTGTCATATTTTTATCGCAGTAATGAAACAACATAGATATATCAGAGAGATTATTTCCCATTTTAGAGTAAAATTATGCCTTTGGAGAGATGTTTATACCTTTCTAGAGAGAGACATTATATGTGAAGTAGATAACACGGTGCGGGAAAACACAATCGAGTTGAGAGATGAGAGATGGTTGTGGAAACTTCTCACAGTTGGTCTAAAGTTCTTACAAATCCTATTTACTCAAATTGGATAATTTGATGTAATAATTATGTTTAATTCTACATCATAAATAGGATCGATTCATCATTATACGAACCCAAAGACGCATCCATTCGAGGTGAACTCCATTATCATTTTATGGAGTTATGAGTATATGATTTTCTTTCATTTGTTGCTTTTTATTTCAGTTTTGATATGATTTTTAAACCTTTAAACCAATTCACTTAACTTGCATATTTTATGGGAAAATGGAAAATAAAGGATATGAATATAGAATTTGGGGGTACAGTTAAAATTGTTGATTACAATTCAATTTTAGAATGTTTAAGTTCCAATTATAATGTAGTACGTTAATTTGAGAAAAAAATGATTTAAATGTCCATGATAATGCGAAAAATTGAGTCAGTAAAATTCATAGTTTTCAGATCATTTGGTAACCCTAACTGAATGAATCCTTCACTTAATCTAAAATCTTGCAAGTTTCTATAGGTTAGGTGCGTGATTTAAAATCCTTATTTTCCTTAGGGTTCATATTTGTATTTTATTTTCAGATCCATATCTAATTTATATCTATTATCTTCTCTAAACATGATTTGCACAACTTTTCCTAGGGTTTCATGGTGGGTTTTACCATTTGGGTCACTTTCTAGGGCTTCTAATTTCCAAATCAGCTTTTGTTCCATATCTCAAGCATAAAAAGTCTATTTTAAAATTCCTTTGAGATTATTTTTAAATTTTTCATTTTAAATGAAAACCTTTTTTTGTTTGCACTAATTATTAGCACATTTTTTAGAAATTGAAAATTATTATTTTTTGTCAATACTACATAATAAAAAAATTATACACTTTTGGAATTATCTCTTGAAGGTTTTTATTTCACATAATATGATTCAAAAATGCCTCTTTTTGGTTTGTCAAATTCAAATTTTATATCGATATATGGTCATTTTATTCATTTGACGATGGTCACATTTTGCTTAAACATCATTTTTGGGTCTTATCCTCATGGTCTATTAATTATCATCCCTGTATATGATTCTCTTTATCCTTTTATATCTAGTTGGGGTTGCATCTCCCGTTTTTCCACCATCATGGCCCATGCCACTGTTTCTCAAGTATCCTTGTATCATTTACTCCAATGACACCCATCATGTAGAGATACTCTCACAAAGTGTGCGTGCAAAATACGACTCCATGATAATACGACACCTTCCCATGTGAATTTAACTTTGAGTCATATTTCAACACCTTCCATTAGTAATGATAACACATTACATAAGGCTATCTTAGAGTCTATACAAGCTTTACACCATTCTTTTCAAGATAATATTCAAGTTATGAATACTACAATTATATCTCACGGATGAGATACACCATCTCAAGGATACTTCCAATTTACATATTCAATATTTTTCTATGCATCATGATATTTCAATGGCCAAAGATATGCAATGTGTTACAATTTTTATGTCAACTACATGTGCTGATACAAGGGAGGTTAAAGTCCTACATGTAAGCCACAATGTGTATGTTCCACAAGATCAACCTCTCTAGTTTGAAAAGAATACTACATAACATGATATTCTATCCAACCTAATCAATAAGCAGTTAATCATTTTTTCACCTACTCATTATTACCCTCACTGCTGGCTTACAAAACTCAAAGGTCAATCATTTTGTAATTATCATGGAATTAGTAGACATCATGACAATGATTTACATTCTTTGCAAAGAAAAATCCAACACCTTGAGTGTAAGGGATTTATTTCATTTACTACATAATATTATGCTACACATTCATCTCAAGTCTACAATTGTTAACGGGTTCCCAAAACTAATCCATATTTTTGGTGAGCATAATGCAATATCGAATGATGAAAATTTTGCAATAGTACAAGATCCACATATTCAATAAGAGCATAAGAATGTCATATCTCCTTTGGAAGTGCCCACCTTAATAACAAAATCACATCCTACTATTATTAAACTGAAGCACTATGAAGAATTAACAAGTTAGTTCTTACCACAAATCCAAAAAAATTAGTTGAGCCACCACAAGCCCAATCCGGGAGAAAACAAAAATGAATTCTACAAAACATCTACTCCACAAAAAATTGAGATAAATTATCACAACACAAGTATCAATGACTTACCTGATGATTTGTGGTCTCCATAGACATGGGATCATATAGGCCAAATCTTAATTATGATTTTAAAAAATATTTTGGGAGCAATATGCAACACATGAATATCACTAGTGATAAAAAAATGATACTATTTCATTCGACGCATTACAAATTACTTTTACGTTTAGTTACAGAGTATAAGGCTATACAAATGGAAAAATATAACACCCTAGTGAAACCACATCCTCAATTATGGTAGAACCTGTGTAACAAAACTTCATGCATCTATCCTTACATTCTCATTCATGACATGTTAAGTAAGCCTACCAATTGTTTCTATATATTTAATTTTTGTCCACATGCACTATTATATGATACCTTGTCCAACACTGGGGGCATCTAATTTCCCCCTCATTTCTTGATGACACACTCTATTTATAAGTTTAACTTGATTATTGAGGGAGTGACTATACACATGAACCTCACTTAGTACACACACACACATTAGGGGAAACCTCGCTTTCCCACGTTTAGTGAAACTGTTTATAATTGATAAAAACACACTAAAAATATAGATATCTCCCTCGGGGGCATGATTGGATCACCCTTATTTCTCTTCGGAGAGTAATGTTTCATCTATTCCCTTAGGGGGGATAAAAATACAAAAACATTTAATTACACTAAAAAGTAAAAAAATTTCAAATGTGTTTAAAATCCATAAACATTAACATATATACAAGAATCAAAAAATATTTGCATTTTTTTTGCTTGGTTGTTTATATTGCATACTTATATTATTCATGTTGCACATTAATTATCATGTTATCTTGATACATAATATGCCATATCTTTTTTCTATACACATTTAAATTCATGTGGTACATTGAATTGAATGTAGGCTACACACAATAAAGACCATATTGTACAAAAAATAACATAGTTTCTAGATGCTATGGCCCTTTCTATAAGCTTCTGTCATGGGGGAAGATTCAACAAATTTCTTAGTTGGTACAATTTCTCAGTGAAAATTACAATATCTTTACTCAATTTTAGTAAAAATGCATTTGTGATACAGTTTAGATTATGGTGGCACCAAGGGCATGTGTAAGCTACCATTGCTTCGATACATTGTTTCATCATTTAAAAATCAATTGGGGTCATTTCCATATGTAGTGGATCTTAGAAAGTATCAAGGTGACTGTTATCCTCATAGATATAATAACTTGAATGCTCCCCATATAGTTATCTTCACCATGCGGGGTTAACTTACTCTTCTTTCTATTCTCCTCGACACATTCCACTAGGGGAATGATCACCCCAAGTCTTTCCAAACAACTCCATAAAAAAAGTTCACATCAAATATCCATGACAATGGTAGCAAGAGAACTCTCCTCCTTTATCACAAAACAATCAAGTGTATACTTTCCTGTGTTTTATTTTTCTACTTACATATTGCTATTTTCACACTAAGTATAAAATTTTCAAGTTAAAGTTTTATTTTTTATATTATGTAAATTGAGTAAATTTTCTCTCCAGGTACTCGTCTTGGTAAAAAACACACAACTAGAATAAAGAGAAGGTCTGAGCACAATCACAAGATGATCTAAGCGAAGAGAAATTGTACCTATACACTTAGGTAACTTTTCTTTTAAGTACACAATTTTCAATTAGATACTTAAAGGGGGAAATGTATACACTTATTTTGGTAATTCATGCTTTACAACAACACAAATTATACACCAATTTTCCATTAGCCCACAATTTCTTGATTTGGTTGATTACGCTATCCCTATCTATATCTCACTCATTATTTCTTACACACAAAATCTATTTGTTCACATAACGTTCATATTAATTCATCAAATTAGGCTATACCCTTACATATTAAAATCTCAAATTTTAAATTACTCGCACATGTATATGGGACTATAACACCTAGAAAGGTGCATTACATCCATATGTTATGGGCCGACTTGTCCGTTTTGGTCCCTTTCCCTCCAACGAAATGTTTCTTAATTTGAACTTCTTTGGTACACTTTTATCAACTTTAAATGAGTTTTCCAGATCCATAACACATTTATAAGAAAGTTATTCATCTCCCATTAAGGAGGAAATTCTATTTACTTGATATCTAACATTCCAATGAAAAAATACTAAGAGAAATCACAAGAAAAGCTACCCGAAGAATCCCTTGAGATTCATATACTCTGCATACTCATTCTAGGGAAATCATCCACTCAGCTCTACAAGCACAAAAGACACATTATCAAATTCAAGTCAAGCCATGGAAAAGGTTCAAGTATAATTACAATGTTGCAGGGTCATATTTATTAATTTGGTTGCATACAGTTCTAGGAGAGAATGACGTGTATTTGAGCCCTCTTTAGAGTAGTGATGACATGTGGTGGTGCACAAGGGTGCCTCAAAACCCAACTAATGTTTGAAATTGTAGGACTCCCTCGCCATCTAGGGTTTTGAAGATTCAATCCGTTGCATAAAGAGCATCACACAATGTCGAAGGTGCAAATTGCATATATGTACAAATCAAGAAGCAATGCACATACCTAGAAAGTTTCAAGAGTATGAAGAGTACAGAGGGACAAAACTATACAGGAAGGGACACACCAGCCATATCCCATATATGGGCCATACCAGTATTTACACTATGGTCTCAAGAAGATTTTTAAGGCACATTTTTAGAGACACAATCCTTTATCAAACCATTTTCACCCCTTTCCAGTTATCAAGTCATCCTAGATCAGCATATCAGTGTAGAAGGACAAATATCAACAGTAGCCACTCTCCATCCCCTATTGCTAGTTCTTTGGTTCACTTATCTATTGTTATTTATCTTTCTTCATGTATTATCCCGACATTATTGCTATAATTAGCTTTGGAATATTAGTTGATTAGGATAATATACCATTGTTTACTACCAATTTAAATTTAACCATTTAGGTTAAATCACCAATTAGGAGCTAAATATGATCATTTAACTTCTAACAGTACCTATAGGAATATGGTAGATTAATGTATCTGGTACTTAGAGTTGGTGGGAAAACAACTTTGCTATTTGGCCACTAAAACCCTCAAACTATAAGGTAATATGGATTTTGCTACACAAGATGATCCATATAGAGATCTGGAGATGCACCATCTCAAAGTGAATACATGTATTGTACTAGTGATTGATCAGATTTGATTTTGGAAAAAAGGTTCATAAGGATCAAATCACTTTGGACTATAAGGGCCAATTTATAGAGATCATTTCGAGAATACCCTATATGGTTCATGACCTACAATTTAGATAGATCTTGGTCATGCATGTAATTGAGGTACTACAACATGTCGATGAAATTTAGTAGGCTAACATGTCTTTTGATCTATTCAATCCTGATAGTGTCTCATAATCCTTAAACCATATCGATATAGTCCAACTGAATCAAGTTCAAACCCTGTGCAATGGGTGCATCAGACCATATCATAGATAAGGTCTGTGGCATTTCAATCGATCATAGATAAGTCCTTATGCAGTTGGCTTGATACTGAGCATCTGATATGAGCATAGAGCCTTAGAACCATACATAGAATCTCTACCTAGTCATGTAAGATGTGACGTATGAAAAAAACTATCTTGAAGACATTGTGACACTCTTTAAGCATGTTATGCGATGATTGTACTATAATTAAGACGTGGCACATAGTTTAACAACCTTTGATGTGAGATAAAAACATTGCAAAAAGAAGCTAGACCCTATGATCTAGTTAAGTGATTCATAACCTATCAAAAGTGGTTGTGCTACAACACATGTGCAGTACACTTTTAGGAAGCTCATGTTATAAGGATCCTTGAGTATCATCTTGTATGTACTGCACATGAGAGTGTACAAAACCATTATGTTATTATACACTTGTTAGGTGAAATAGATACTTGAAGACATGGTAACTGCATGGAATTCCTCATGGAACTAGCACACAAAATTCATATCTAATGGTAGAACCAAGTCGTTGAGTCAACAATGAAATTTTATCCAACATCAAGGACCTTGCACAAACTAAAAATAGACCTCTAGATGAAGGTTAGTCGACTTTCATAATTGTGTTCTATTGCTACCGACTTGTCCTAATGCATGCAATCGAGTTCCTAAGCTAATAATTCCATGGGCCCTTTGGACCTTATTCCTCGTTTACATGATTTATGGCACACTTAACTAAGGAAGTTTGATAGAACTATGAAAATGTAGTGGATCCTAATATTGTAAGTAGTTGTTTGTGTATCTATATAAACACATCAGAAGTACACTTGAGAAAGACTATTCAAAAATCGTCGCAAGGAAATAAGAATGCATAGACATGATCAATTGTAAGGAGATGTAACTATAAAATAGAGATGTGTGCATAGGGATTTGGAGTGAGGCAACTAGCACACGTTGC
This sequence comes from Taxus chinensis, assembly GCA_019776745.2. NCBI lineage: Eukaryota > Viridiplantae > Streptophyta > Pinopsida > Cupressales > Taxaceae > Taxus > Taxus chinensis. Next base: position 942,152,712 of record CM034148.1, on the reverse strand, counting down.
AAAGGACTTAGGCAAGAAAGACAAATATAAATAGTGTTGAATTGAAAATGATAAGCTTCTAGACAATGCTTTTATGTGGTTCCAGATAATGCACATATTTGTTACTATGTTGTGAATGAGGCCGTAATATCCAAATGCGAGATCTAGATCTAGAGGTCTACAAATTAAAATAAAAATATGGAGAACTCTTAGCAAATGCTAGAAGATCCAAAATTTCCAACCCTTTACAACTGCATCCACATATCTTACCATTAATTGAACCCACGTCGAACTGAGTTACATAGAGGATTTGAAATAGAGAAAACTCAGATATGGGTCTCTAAACCACCAACAACCGCAATGAGTTGGCCATGCTAATCTACATCTTGTGTATCATAGTTACCACTCGAAAGCACTTCATAACAAGGTAATGTAGTGGAGTTCTAAGAAAATTTAGCTAGATTGGGTGTCTTGAAGTAATCAGATATTTTGATAAATAGATTTTTTGCGACATACATAGATGTAAGCACTCTTTCTCACCTACCAATTTCGACTCACATTTCTTCATATGAATGGCCTCCCAGATTGTCAACTCATATCAGAAGAATTCAGGAATAAGATTTTTTCCCAAATGTGAAAAAACTAGGCTCATGGAACAACAAGTGAAGGCAACATGTCATAAGTCTACGAATAAATTTAAAATGATAAAATGACACATGGTGCACGCTGATTGACTGAGAGATCGACCAAATGTGCAAGTTATTTTTCATTTCTAGAGAATGTGGGGTATAAACTCGGTAGAAGTTTGTATGTATAGGATTCATATATGCCCAAGTCTCACACAACTTTGACCTACTACATGTGGCACACTCAATATTTGAGCTAATACTACATGTCACAGGATGGTATACAAACAACGCGAGATAGGAATACATGTGGAAGGGTGAGGCTTGAAAGTTTAATACTTGGAAGGAGATCTATGAATAAGGTGATGCATTGAAATTGGTAAAAGGATTGCATCCTATACCTATGAGGGTGCCCACCCTATGTCAAGGGCATAATCACATAAAAGGTATATGGTTTTGGTTCTTGTTTGGAAGAGGGTAAGTATAGCACTCCCATGATCTATGAGAACAAAATTAGCTGAATTAAAAAAATGCAAGTCTCAGAAATGCGTAATCACAGGGTATATTAATTAAATTGGAAGTATGTGTGCCAAACTTAGATGCTAACCCCACAGTCCAAGGGAAGATATAGTCATGTTTTGCCAACCCCACAGTCCAAGAAGATATGAAAGTCATGTTTTGCCCTCTCCAAGGTACTTGAGGAATTTGTTAAACAAGGGATCTTTATCAATAATATATTAAATTGAATTGCAGTGTGCCTGTTTTAATGTGGAACCTTAGATCAATAATTAGGGATTTAGTTTATGTTAATATTTTGTTTTATAGATAAATATTGGTTAAATCAAAAAGAATTACCAAAAGACCTATTACAATGTTATTAAACTGAAATTTCCAGTTCCGAATATTGTCTCTTGGGCTGCTGCTAAAGATATTACATGTTGTCAAGGACTAGTCATGCCAAGGCTTGACCTGGTTGAATGTGTTTGATAGATGGCAAATCTACCTGAATTGACTCTGGTTGACATAATCAAGACCGCCCCTGCAAGAAATATAATTTAAGTAGCGACAGTATTATGCATTTACACTAAGAGGTTTCTTGGTATTTAAGAGTGCTAGATATAATGGAGTCCTAGGACTTTATTATTGTTTAGTTTATGTTCAGTGGCTTTAAGGTATGGGTGCTTATCTTAGTACCATCGAGCATAGTTTTTTTTAATAGTGTTAAATGGTGAATTGTCTTATATTTTACTTGTTGATAATATAAACCCTTCTTCATTAAAAAAAATAAAATCTTATTTTCATGCTTAAAATTAAAAATGCTTAAGTGGGTGGTCACATTATGTCTTTGCTCATAATTTAAAGCTGGGAAAGCATGTAGTGGGTGTTGGAATTTTTCCATGATGAAATTTGGAGGATAAACTGGATAGAGGAGAATCTATCACCTAATATCAGGCTGCATACTAATTAATTCTAATTCATTTGAAATACAGGGATGAATTTGTTTTGGTAAAAAGTGTGACAGTAAATAAAATCAAAGTGTGGAATGGGATATACCGACTGATTGCTATGTGAATGTGTGTCAAATTTCAATATTCAATAGTATTCTATAATTAGAGTCTTGGATTTGTTTTGCAAAAGTTGTCAAAGGATTGAGGGTGTTCATTCCCCAAATGTGCTGAAGGATAAAATAGAGTATTAGTTTCATGCAACCCAACACCAAATAGAAGATAGAGGAAAAAAATAGAGGTATTGCAACACCTCGTGAAGGAAGAAGACCGTGTATTAAGTTTTTAGTAAATTTTGATATCTCCCCCTTTAAAAAAGGATAAGAAAGATTGCCTATGAAAAACTTAGCGACATCAATACTTTCCATAATCCCATGGACCACATCATTGTAGAAGAATATGGGATCATGTTGTCATGTATTTTTGCAAGGGGAAAATTTAATGATGAAACATGGCAACTATACCCTAGTGTCAATTTATTTTGTGTAAACCCTCTTGAGAACTTCCTTATATCAGTATTACCTTAGTGTCAGACCTATCCAATCCTTTCAAGTATTCATATGTGGTGTGATAACCTTGCCAAAATGTTTGAAATGTGAAAACAAGTTTAAGAAGTGCTTCTGATGTGATATTTCTTAAGGAAATTTTCTCAGTGAACCTAAAAAGGCTATTTTTAGCCTTTTCGGAACATGTGTTCATTCTCCAGGAGAGATTTGAAGGCCTAAATTCATTGGTAAGTGGTATTGAGGAGTTAAGATTTTTTTTCAATTTATTTAGGAAGATTTAGGGAATATTTGAAGGTTTAAGAACAATTTCAATGAAAGAGGGTTTTTAAGGTGAAGGAGCTTATAGTTAAAAAAATCTAAGCTTCAGAAGATGATTTTAGGAGCTCCGAAATGAGTTAGAGGCCCAAAAATATAATAATGGAAAGATAATTCAATTCCCTACATGGTGGTATTTTTAGATTGTTCACAAGACTAAGGAATTTCTTTCCAAAACTCACTCTTAGTAGGATCAACCTATGATCCTGAGAAAGAAGGATATTTTTGAGAATGCTCCAGGTAGGATCAGACCTTGATACCCATCCCATTCTTATAAAAAGGCCTTTTAAAATAATATTAATATAAATAAGTTCCCAAAAATTCCTCTGGGAGATTTTCGAAGCTCAAAATTTCACCCTGCCCTGAGTCACAAATAACCTAAGATTTTGAGGCAACATGGGACGATCTCCAAGTTGTTGGACTTGCACTGTGAGACAGACCTTAGAGAAGGCCGATTCCTCTCCCTATTCATAATGCTAAAAGTACTCCTACAAAAAAAACAAATCTAACTAATTCTAATCTAAACATTCTAAGGGACCAGGGTTAGAAGGAGATGCATGGAAAGGAAAATCCTAAGATAAAAGAGGTGATAACACCAAAAAAAGGGAAACAAACACTTTATGTTTAGAATATGGAAATAAGAATTTGGCTATTGTATTTGCAGATATTGTGAAAACTGATAAATAGAAGAAGAAAAATGGAACACTTTGCCCCCTTAAGGAATACACACCCCCAATTTTTAAAATTGATTTTGGGCCCACTTTTTCAGCTATTTACAACTTGTGGCACTATTTTTTGATTTACAATAATAAAAAAACTTGGCATAAATGGCCAATTTTATAAACTTTTGATTTTGCTGAAAAAATCACTTGTTTTACACCTTCTATCAACCTTATTTTTTTTTTACAAAAATGCTATCCACCAAAATATCCCTAAACTAACTCAATTAGTTCCGTATTGGAATCTAGAATTTTTCAAATTTTTTTTTGACATTTTTTCGCTAGACTGAAAAAACATTATGGTGTTTTAAATGAAGGTTGCTCACAGTGAAAAACAAGAGCCCCCTTTAAAAAAAATGAATTTTAGGAAACAATTGTGATTTTGGGCTTGTTGGCCTATTTTCCTTTATAAAAGTTTCCCGATATCACTTTTACAATACATTTAGAGATTTATTTTTTTGTCCAGAATAGTGTTTTTGCCTCTAATTTTAGGTGGATTTTAGTGGTCACTAAGTGACTTAATAAGGTTTAACCTGCTAAATTTGGTGAATGCCTCTATTTTCCTCCAAATTCAAAAATTTGAATAAAAGAATGGTTTAGGGGATCTAAATCCAGACCCACCCAATACTATTCACTTATCCAAGTTAGTGCTTATATCACTTATGAAGTGAAAGGGATAAAAATAGATTTGAACATCAACAAAAGCATCTGACCTTGGAAGAGATAGACGTGACAGCTTACGGAAAGCCCACGTGGCATGTATTGGGTGAATGGGATTTTATATGAGAAGGAAGAGGTTAATTAGGGTTCCTTTGGTCGATGTTTTTATCTCAAAACTATTTTATTTATTTTTACAGGGTCACATTGGCATTTTTGGCACTTGGATGATTCTACCTTGCTTTGACGCCTATGCTTTTTATGTTGTATGATCATTATGATCTTGGAATGTAGGGATCTAGGGGGATGAACCCAATTAGTTACATGGGGAAACATGTGCTTGCACCAACTCCTGGGCTTTGGTGATTCAGGTCTTTGGGGATTCAGGTCTGCATGTAGTTCACCCCCTGGTCAATTAGATTATCTCAATGCTACAAAATAGAGGTCAATTCACCCATCTCACTACTCCAGAGCTTTTTTTTTTTATCAAATTTACAACACACCCAACTTCCTTAATACAACAAAATAACTTTTGCTACTTGTGTTTAGCTTGATTAGAAGCTCGAACAAAACTTGGAAAGTGTTTTCAACAACTTTTTCAAAGAGCTATTCAACTTAGCTTTGTGTAACTCGGTCCTCCAAATACAAATATTTAGATATGTATATGAATATAAATCTTGGAAAATAATTTAAATATGTGGGTATCTTGAAAAGTTTAGGCCCCCACAAAAATGTTGTATATTTATTTTAAATTCTTTCAATTTTTTAACTGCAGGTCCACTAAACTTAGTTGATTTCTAAATGTAGAGGTAAAACATGTCCTATTTTTAATAGAATGAAAGAATCGATTCAAAATGATAAGAAATATCACCTTTTGATCTCAATTGAGTTGTTTCTATGTCTGTAAGGTCCGTGATTTTTATCTTCAATTGAAAATTTTAATTACTTCTTCAACTTCTAAAATCTTCAAACCTTCTGCTACTAAAAATCAAACTTCAACAGGGCATGGAATTAGATAGGGGTTGTGAAAATACCGGGGGATGCTATGGATGCCCCTAGCTCTAAATTTTCTATAAATCTCCCGAAACTTCCCTATAGGATTCCTGGATTCGAATGCAACTTCAATACTAAATGTTATAGAATAAATAGGGAAGATCCTGACAATTTAATTGATATGAAAAATGAAGATTACAAAACAATGGAGAGATATGCAATGTATATATGCATTGTATAGATTCTATCCAATCCATGAAAAATGGGTCAAGTCATCTAAACTAAGAAATATGTAGAAATATCATATTTCCCCTAACTGTTGCTAGAAACTACTGCCAGGAGAAATCCAAGTACACACATCACAAAATTTTCCCACAAACATAGGGATAGAAACCTATCACTTAGTTAACTAATAAAATAATGACAACTAATACCTATTAACTTAGGTTAAATAAGAAAATTAATTACTTTAACTTATTACATTTTTTAAATACAACCTAATGATGAATTAAGCTATGATTTATATCTACCATAAACTATATTGATTATTTCAGGGTTGATTTTATGGTTTTGTTTGTAGTAATATTTGTTTTTTTAGGTTACGGTTTTGAAATTAGTACACTTTTAAATTTGAAAAAAAACATTTTATTGATAGCATTTCTTTTGGATCCTGGGGTTAATTTTAAAATTTTGGTTACAATAGTACTAATTATTAAGGACGTTTAAAAAATATTGCAATTTCAACTTATAAAATAAAAGTCTAGTACTAGTAGCACCAATTGTGGATTTGAGAGTTTATTTAAAAGTTTTATTTAGAATAATACCATTTACAAAGGCCATGGTATTAGAAATCTTACAATTTTAATCTTGAAAAAAGTGCTACTAGTAGCATCACTTATCGATTCAGGAGTTGATTTTAATATTTTTGTTACGAACATTATGGATTTTTACGTCTATGGTTGTAAAATGTTGTAATTTTAACCCTAAAATTAAAAGAGAGTGCTACTGATACCACAAATTTTTGATCGGTGGTTGATTTCGGTGTTTTTGATGAAAAAATATAGATTTTTATGGTTAGAGTTCTTGTTTTGAGGTCACTGTTCTCTTCGATTTGGTAACTATGTTCACTTCCCTGATATATTTTAATACTCTTGTAGAAATCATTAGTATTGGCTGCTCCATGATGAGCATGTCCATTTTGGGCTAGAAGGAGGTGAAAATGTCTTCAACATCATCCATAAATCTATGGGTATATAGTTCTGAGTACTCTTAATTTACCTGCTAAGGTCATTTGTATTCCAAAGGAGGGAAAAATTTAGGATATATCAGGACTCCATATACTTCATCTAAAAGATAAGAGGTCATGAAAAATAATTTTGTGTTATTAACGTAGGCATCCTTTGGGATATCAAACTAGATGAGACTATGTGCCCTAAGGCATGGATTTTCCTTTCATCTATTATCATGGAAAGGAGAGGGATCCAAACATCTATTTTATAGATGGAGGGGTTACCATACAAGTGGTTAATTATTTCCATGCCAATTCTCACTCTAGGCCTCAATCTTTGATGAGTATGTTGTTCAAACCTTCGTAATCCATATTGTCAATTGGGTCCTTTGCCCAATTTTGTAAAATAATATTTTCTTGGTGAGTGGCCATCCATGATCCAATGGTTGTGGAGTTATCAATAGTATCAACATTAGATAACTTATAGTAGGCCTTAAAAGCATAACCAATTATAAAATCTACCCTATTGCCTTTATCTCTGGAGCATAATGTATAATCCTTTGCCTTAGTATGAATGAAAATGAGAGAATAATTTTGGGCATGGAAATACCTCTGGTTTAGCCACAATTTTTTAATTCCAGTCCTTTTAAATGCCCCTAATATAAACGACCCTATGAGCTTGATCAACCGACATTCCTACTTCATCGATGGTGTCCACTAAAATTCTCTCCCTTTAGATCATGGAATAGATAACACAATTATGGGGTGATTCATGGTCTAGTGATGTAGAGTCAAAAAATGTATCCCTCTCTATTCTATGGTCTACGTAATAATACATGAAATCATCCAAAATTTGAAGGCCCTTATTTTTTTTGTAATTGTTTCAGAAAATTAGATTTTACAATTGTTGTAAATCTTTAGAAAATTTGGGCACTCCATGAATGAACTATAGAAATTCGGCTCTCACGAAATGAATTATGGAATTTGGATATTGTTGAATGGCCTTGATTAATGTATCAATTTTTTAGACCAAGAAATATTTTCATCCAGATTGGGCATTGTCATAATTAATGGTGCATAATGCATGAATTATTGTTTTTCATCTAGAGAATGTTACTTTTTTGAAACATTCAACCTTTTTGAATGTGATCCATACACATATGAATGTAAAGTCTAATAATATCCGTCAACCTTAATTAGTCACTTGATTTTTTGGGTGCCACATATATGCCCATGCAATGTACCATGTGTAACACTGTGATTATCTCATTACTCTTTGGTTTCTGAAGCGTCTTTGATATTTTTCTTTAACTTTATATTTTTTCTTGAATCTACAAAGTTTTGAGTCATTGAGACTATAAAGTGCAAGATGTGAGATATTTATTTTTTCCTCTTTCACTTGTGAGTCTTAAGTTTTGAATATTTTCATCCTTGAAGTGTGACCTTTGAATCCTCACATCCTTGAAGTGCAAGTATTGAATCCTCGCATCCTTAAAGTACCAATTTTGAATCCTTAAATATGTGAGATGTGATTTTGGAATTCTTACATTCTTGAAGTGTGACATTTCACTTCATTGATTATGATAAAAATTTAAAATTGAATTTTTTAAAATCATTTAATGAATCCACACAAATGTGAAGTGCGAGTTAATTATATTGGGAATTGTGATTCAAAGTTAGTGCAAATATAAATAAAATAAAAAGTGCGAGAAGAAGACCAATTAAAATTGTGAGAAATTGAATACGTATGTGTTGTCTTGCAAATGTGCAAAGGGGAAAATTGTAAGTTTTTCAAGCAAGAAAAAATTTCTCCTATCTCAAAGTTTCCCATGTTTTGATCATACTTGTTAACCAAAAATAAGCTCCCTCTTATTTTTGGTTAACTAGCTTCCTTTTGTGCCTCATTCAAATTTTTACACATTTCAGGCACTCAAAATTTTCTGGGTATTGCTTCATCAGATAGAGAATTCTTTCCCCTTTCCAGAAAGGTAAGGAAGTATTCCTAACTCCTCGTATTTTCCAAGTTATGGCTCGGTGGAGTTTGGAGGGGAAATTTTCCCTAGGCGGGGCCCGCAGAGCTTGGGAGAGTTTTGTGCTAAGAAGGCTTGGGCCGACAGAGCAGAGTTGGAAAATTTTCCATGGAAATTGGTAGGTTAGTGGAGGACAGGGAGATAAATTTTACACTTATCCCTTTTGGGGTTAAAAGCCACAAAGGACAATTTCTGGCCCGAGAGCCCACAAAGGAAAATGGAAGAAAAATGACTAAAGCCCTGCACCAATCATAAGGCATCGCGTGTCTAGTCCACGTCAGTAGTGCTGTGGTGGGGTTCAGGAAGAAGTTAAGTTTTTTTTTCCTTTTTGGACAAAAAGGTTGAAGGAAAGAAATGAGCCCACGATCCCATCAAAGAATTGGGCAATGCCATGTGTCTCGGGGCGACGGGGGGCTGCGAAGAAGTTTGGGAAAATTTCCCATTTTCGCGAAAGGGGGAAAAATGTTATTCTAAAGCATGCGGATGTACCAAAAAGTGCCATGTGTCATCAGGTTGGCAGGGGCATGGAGATTTTGGGGGAAAATTTTCCCAATTTGAAAAAAAGAGGGAAAAAGGTCAAATTTTGGCCCGCATACCCGAATTTTGCCCTAATTTTGCCAGTTTTTCCCTAAATCTTCAAGGAAGCCATATCTTTCGATCTGGAGCTTGGATTTTCACATTTTTTGGTATCAATGGAAAAGATGGTGAAATTATCCACACGATGGACACTTCAATTTTAAATTTTGATGGAGCTTTGTGGGAGAAAATTGAGAAAAACATCCCTGGCATGAAAAAAACATAAAAAAGTTTTCCCCGACTCTGCTCCAATGTTTTCCTGCCATGTGGGATGGCCCTGATTTCAAAGAAATTAGGGAAAAGGATTGAATGATTCATATGCAAACTGGAAAATTGAAATATAAAACACATTTTTACACGCAAAAGCTCTTTTTGGGCTCGTCAGAAGCATTTTTCTTTACGACAGAAGAATCTGGAAAAGGGGGAAATGATCAAATTTATTTGTAATAGCTTTGGGTCAAATGATTTAATGGTTTTTCAAAGTATTTTTGAAAGGGAAATAAAATTTAGAAACTAGAAGCACATTTTTGCGAGGTAAACGACAAAAAATGATTGTTAGTTTTCTTCTATTCTCCTCCTCTACATTTTTTCTTCTATTCCCACTCGTTTGTACAATTTTCAACTCTGAGATCAATAAAAAAGGAAGGAATTTTATGTCCCCTCGATGCAAAAAATCGATTGGTGCTTTGTGACTACCGTGTTTTTATTCTGTCTTGTGCTCATAAATTGCAAATTTGTCTTTCTTCTATTAATTAATGCATGTAATGAAACTTCTAGTTGATGTGTGTGGGGCATCTGACAATCTACCCACAACATTGATTTCCCCCTGCTTCATTCTCACTCCCTCCCCTTTCTCAGATCAATTTCTGCTATAGCAAGGATTTGCTATTATTGCCATAAGGACAATGAAGTTTTCTTATGGATCTTTGGTTAAAAAACCATCATAAATCCACTTTGGTTTTACATGCTAAATAATGGGAGCTGCACCATTCAAATGTAGAGGGACTTAGATTCCCATAGCGTTGGCCTGAAATCCACAAATTTGTCCACAAGACAATTTTGTCTCACTAATAGTTTTTGGCGCCCACCGTGGGGTAGAGTTGCAGCATCTGAACCCAAAAATGACCATAAGGTTTTTAAATATCATTAAGTTTTCCTTTGAAATATGAAATTCCTTGTGATTTTAAAAATATAAAAAGATTCAAATAGAAGAGTTCTACAGATTGGAGTAGCCATATGAACTGCATGGATGTAACTCAAAATTCTTGCAAATCCTTCTAGAAAACCTTCTTTGCTCTGTCATATCCAAAGGAAATCATTTCAGACCCAAAAATAAGTTACTTGGCATATTTGGTAGAGTGTAAATCATCTCACCATTGCTACAAAATTCTGGGCTGTGAAAGAGAAGACAATAAACTTTCAAGCTTGTTGATAGAAGGTATACTCACCAGCTGAAACGAGGAGTGATTGACCCTACTTTTGAGGATTTGGAGAGAGAATAAGTAGAGGTTATAACTTGGTTTGATAAAGAGGAAGAGATTAGAGCTCAACTTGAAGAAATTGCAAAACTCCAAGCTACAGGAGAGGAGAGAGAGGTAGCCTTAGCTGACCAAGAAACTAGAAATAGGAATAGAATGGGTGACCGTGAATGTGAAGCACATAGGCCTATTGTGTCATAGGGAGGAAACACATGCACACTTTTCCCTCCAACAACCTCTTCATGATCTGCCAAGAGGCTCTAGAAAGAATTTTCCCAAACTCAAGGGAGATGGTTCTCAACTCCCTGAAGAACATGTAGGCAGCATTCATCACTACTTGTGGTGTATTAGGAGTTGAGAATGAAGATGTGCCAGTCAAAATATTTGTGGAATCACTTCAGGAAAAGGATGCTAAATGGTTTTTACATGCTTCTTTGCAAGATCTATTACTGGTTGGGAAGATATTAGAAGAGCATTTGAAAATAGATTCAAGAGCACTGAAGATGGTCTAGAGCTGTTGGTGTAATTAGTCCAAATAAAGAAAGAAAGCTTTGAATCCATGAGGGACTTTGTATCAAGGTTTGAATGATTGACAAGAAGAATCCTTGAAGATGTGCTACCTCCTGAGAACCACCTGAGAAGATTCTTCATTAGTGCCTTGCCATCAAAAGTTGGTTTCTTCCTTAGAAGAGCCCAGCCAAAACACACTGAGGGAAGCTCAAGAATTTTCCATTGAAATTGATGATGAATTAATCCTCTCTAGAAAGGTGAAAGGCTCAATTTGGAAGTAGAAAGGTCAGAGTTTGGATTCAATAACTACAGATCATATGTTCCAGAAAATGGAAAATGATCTGGTTTCCCTGGAAGAAACAACTGTCCCAAATGACAATGAGAAATGCTCCAAGGAGGCCAAATTTCCCTGATAAACAAAGAGTTGCACCACCTCCTCACCAACTTGCCCTTGAAGAACCTCATGTCAATGCTATCTATGACACCAGAGAATCAAGAGAGGATGCTGAAATTGATGAACTTGAAGGAGAAATAGTAGAGGATTATGAAGGGCTACCTCAAAATTTGAAGAAGTTGATATGCACAATGGCTTGTTCAAGTTTGTTGATGATGGGGAAGAAGAAGAGGAAGCCCTAAGCTTCTCATATGCTATCTTCACTCGAGCTCAATCCAAGAAATATGCTTTACCCTCTGTGGCTTAAAAGGAAAAGAAAACTAAATAAGATCCCACTATAGCAACCACACAAAAGAAGATCATCAATAGAGGCTCACCATTACCACCCTCAATGGATTCAACCAAAATGAAACTTAGGCCAAATGGCTGCTAGAGATCATGATATTATATCTAGTAAGTCAACTTTTCCTTCTTCTAGCTCATAACTTATTAAAAAAAGTCCTCTCTCTAATGAAGTCTAATCTAAGTCAGTGAAAATTCAGACCATAGCTTCACCTTCACCTCCTTCTAAGATGATGACCTCACTCTCAGAAGAAAATCCAATTTCAAAGTTAGCCAAAGTTCCTCAAAGACCCTTACTATGTAAACCTTCCCCTCACTCCAGGAAATTTCCCCTCATCTAACATTGTCCCATTTGATTTTGTGGAACATGCAAGTAAGACCAAAGTGTAGCTCTTAGAGATTGAATACTTACAAACACACCCTGCTCAGGTTTGATAGGACTAATCAATGCTATTTAGAGTAGTAGTTCTATACCCTCAAGTTCAAATTTTAAAGGTATGCTCCTGAAACCATCTACACCACCTGCTCAAAAACATGTTGGCCCTAAGTGCTTCCAAAATAGATAAGGTGGAACCCTTGTACTTGTCTCTTCTCATGAATGGTTTTGAGCTCAAAAATTGCATCATTGACTCCGGAGCTTCTGATAACGTAATTCCACTCAAATTTTCCAATGCTCTCGGCTTGACAATGAAGATTATTACTCAATGGAATCTAAGCAAGTACCACTAGTAGGAAGGATAAAAGATGCACAAGTGGCTTTGGCTAAATACCCCTGATAAGAAAGTACTTCTACCCATCTTAGTGGTAGACATTCTAGCATCTTTGGCATGCTCTTGAGTAGAAGTTTTTCGTAGAGACCTTGGTGGGGGAGATAAAGATGGATTGGACCTCTGCAACTATTCCAGTAAAGGGTGAGATGAAGAAGCTGCTTCCGGTAAGAAAAATGAAGTTTACAGTAAGAAGTTCCAATGACCCAAGAGCTAATAATCATCTTTCAAGATTGTGGATTAGGAAACTATTTCCTTCACAATGAGAAGAATAATTTCCACTTTCCTTGGAATCAGAAAAAGATCAGGTCTGGACTATGGAGTTTGATGGAATCCATTCCAAAGCAGGCTTAGGGGCTGGTGTTGTGTTGTACTCTCCTTCTAATGTGATGCATCCTTTTTCATATAAACTACAGTTTGACAACACCAAAAATACAGTAGAAATATTGAATCTCTCCTCTTGGGCATAAGTGTAGTGGAAGACATGGGGAATCAAAAAGATGAGATGCCTTGGTGATGTAGAAGTGATAGTGAAACAAGTCTGCCCAACAATACTAGGTGAAGAACCCAAAGCTCAGGCATTACATGAATAGAGTGTGGGGATTGTATTGAATTATTTGATGCATTCTCTATTGAAGCCATCCCAAGACAACAAAATGAAAGATTTTGATTCTCTTGCAGTATCAAAATCCCTATTGACTCCTCATCCTTCTTTTGGAAAGGAAAAAATAACCATTGTGATGGTTTTTTAGACCAAGTGTACCTGATAACGCAGGTCACTGGAAAGTTTTCAATGACGAAATTCATATTTTATCCTTCTTGGAGCAAAGAGACAACTTCAATAATATATTCTTTGAGGGAAGTGTTAATCCACATAGAGAATTTGTGGTTGAAGATGCATCAGATGAAATTGAAAGAGTGGATGATGAAGGCATGATCAGATTGAAAGGGTAACAAGATCCCCAAAGGTCTAGTCTCTCTGGAGGACCTGTTTGACAAGCATGACATATTTATTCATGAAAAATAAAAGCTATCTTCTCGCTGTCCATCTGATTTTGACAAGGAAAACATTGGGACTTCTGAAGATCCAAGGATGGTCAACATTGGAAAATGCTGTTCACTTGAAGAGAAAAGGAAGTTCATTGCTTTTCTTAAAAATTAATCCCATGTGCTGTCCTACTCTTATGAAGAGCTCAAATATTTTCAACCGAAGGAAATGCATCATTCCATTCCTCTGAAGCAGGATGCTAGGCCCTTTAGGAAGAAGCAAATACCCTATAATCCAAAGATTATTGATGTTATCAAGGAAGAAGTGAACAAGATGTTGAATGCCAAAATCATTTTCCCCCATTCACCACTCAACATGGGTGGCCAACATTGTATTAATCAGAAAGAAAAAATGGGGAGATAAGAATATGTGTAGATTTCAGAAATCTGAATCAGGCATCTCTCGAGGACAATTACCCTCTTTCGATCATGGATCATATCCTACATGTAGTTACTAGATCTGAGATGCTCTTTTTCTTGATGGCTTCTCAGGGTATAATCAAATTAAAGTGGCCGAATAAAACTGTAGCAAGATGGATTTCACAACTCCTTGGGGCACCTTTGCTTACAACAGGATGCCTTTTTGGCCTGATCAATGCAGGAGCCACCTTCCAAAGGAGCCATGGACCTAGATTTCAAAGACCTCAAGCATTGCATCGTCATATACCTTGATGACTTAACCATGTTTTCAAAGAAGAGAAGTGAGTATATCTTCCACTTGGAGCAGATTCTTGTAAGATGTAGAAAAGTTGGAATTTCTCTAAATCCCAAGAAGTGTATCTTTGGAGTCACTGAAGGTAAGATGTTGGGACACATCTTGAATAAACATGGAGCACATATTAACCCTGAGAGGGTAAGTGCTATTCAAGCACTATCTCTTCCCACCAGTAAGAAAGGGCGTGCACTCATTCTTTAGGAAGGTAAATTTTCTTCACCTCTTTTTTCCCAGAATTTGCTGAACTAAAAAAGCATATCACCTATATGATGAAGCCTAAAACAAGTTTCAAATGGAGTAGTGTGAAGGAAAATCAGCATTTAAAGAAATCAAGAAGGCCATTGCCAAAGCTCCAATGTTGGTATCTCCATATTTCAGCAAGGAATTCATCATGTACTTTTATGCCTCGGAGTACACTCTTTCTTTTTTTCCTTGTTCAGAAGAATGATGAAGGATTGGAAGCACCTATTGCTTTCATGAGCTACCCTTTAAAGAAGCATGAACTAAATTACAGTCAATTGGAGAAGCATGCATACGCAATGGTCAAGGCCGTGAAGAATTTCAGATTTTACATACTCAACTCTCACACCATGGTGATGGTCCCCTGGAAGTGCAATCAAGTCCATTTTGACAGAACAAGATCTTAGAGCCAAAAGAGGAAATTGGATTGTAAGGATCCAAGAGTATGACCTAGAGATTAAGCCCTCTAATCTGGTTAGAGGAAATGGTTTGTGCAAGTTGATTTCTGAAGATGGATCTCTTAAAGTCTATCTTGGAGAAAGAGATGACACTTGCCCAACCTTCTCAGAAGATTTCCCACAAGTTCTCTTTGTGAACACTACAAAGGAATGGTATACAAACATCACTTTATTTCTTACCTATGGGGACTGCCCCTCCTCATTTAGATTACAAGTAGCGAATAATTCTCAAGCTGAAATCAACCAAATTTGTGATTTGGAATCATGCACTCTATAAGAAAGGGATAGATGGCTGTTTTCTCAAGTGTGTTGACAAGAAACAGTAATAAAAACTCCTCAAAGCCTATCATGATCAAGCTTGTGGTGGACAATTTTCAGCCATGGTGACTTCCCACAAAATTCTCAGAGGTAGGTATTATTGGCCCTTCTCTTTTTGCTGATACTCAGAGCTAGGTTTCTAAATGCAAAACCATGCCAACAATTTGCTGGAAAACCACAGTTATCTACATTACCTCTTAGGCCTATGATTATTGAAGAACCATTTCAACAATGGGGGGTTGGACTTCATTGGCGTGTTGAATCCTCATTCAAGTGCTAGTTATATTTATGTGCTCACTACCATAGACTAATTCACCAAATGGGTGGAGGGCCATTCCAACCAAACAAGCTAGCTCTGAAGTAGTCTACAATTTCATTAAAGAATACATCATTGTTCCTTTTGGAGTGCCTCAAAAGATTGCTATGGATAATGCCACTTATTTCTCTTCAAGAGAATTGACAAAATTCTGTTATGGCCTCGACATTTCTCTTTCTCATTCTTCTGACTACTATCCTCAAGGGAGTGATCAAGCTGAGTCAAGAAACAAAAATATTGTGACCATTATCCGCAAGGTTGTTGATGAGAATCAGAAGAATTGGCACAAAAAATTATATGATGCATTGTGGGTTGATAGGATCACTCCTAAGAAGGCAATAGGCATGTCACCTTTTCAGATGCTATATGGAGTTGAAGCAGAGATTTCTATTATAATTGAAATTCTAGCTCTCAAGCTACTTCAAACAGTGGAAGACAGCCAATACAAAGATTCAATTGACAAGAGGATCCTTTTCCTTGAGAAGCTAGAAGAGAGTAGATCCCAGGTAGTGGATATAATCAAAGAACATCAGTTGAAAGTGAAGAAGATATTTGACATAAGAGCCAAAGCAAGGGAGTTCAGAGCTGGAGATTTGGTGCTACTTTGGGACAAGAGGATAGAGCCAAAGGGTAGTCACGGTAAGTTAGATTCTTTGTGGCTGGGTCCATTTCAAATTCAGGAAGCTTGTAGTGAGAATGCCTTTCTCTTATCATGCTTGGATGGAACTCCATTTGGATTTCCTAGAAGTGGGCAATATTTGAAGCTGTAATAAGTGAAAGTGAGTTGTCCCTGACCCTGTACCATAGTGTTTGTTATTTCCTCTTTTTTGTTGTGCGTGTTTTGGTTTGTTTTCTATTTTGGTGCAGTTTTGGTTTATTGTGTTTTCTCCTCCTTCCTTCTTCCTTCCTCCAGTATTGTACATGACTTTGCAAGGCCCAATGGATAAGGCACTAGTCAACGTTATATGTTTTGAAACTTGTGATTCTGGATCCTCATGTCATATCTTCACCTTGCTCAATCCACGCCATGTCCCCAAGCTAGAGCCAACTGTTGTCTTGTAAATGTGTAGAGGGGAAAATTGAAAGTTTTGAAGCAAGAAAACTTTCTCCTATCTCAAAGTTTCCATGTTTTGATCATATTTGTTAACCAAAATAAGCTCCCTCTTATTTTGGGTTAACTAGCTTCCATTTATGCCTAAGTCAAATTTTTTACACATTTCAGGCACTCAAATTTTTTTGGTATTGCTTCATCAGATAGAGAATTCTTTCCCCTTCCTAGAAAGGTAAGGAAGTCTTCCTAACTCCTTGTATTTTGCAAGTTATGGCTCGGTAGAGTTTTGAGGGGAAATTTTCCCTAGGTGGGCCTGCAGAGCTTGGGAGAGTTTTGTGTCAGGAAGGCTCAGGCTGGCAGAGCGGAGATGGAAAATTTGCCAAGGAAATTGGTGGGTCGGCATACACAAGGAGATAAATTTTGCACTTAGCCATTTTGGGGTTAAAAAGCACAAAGACAAATTCTGGCCCACAATCTCGCAAAGGAAAATGGAAGGAAAATGACTAAGGCCCTGCGCCAATCATAAGGCACCATGTGTCTAGTCCACATCAGCAGTGGTGTGGCGGGGTTTGGGAAGAAGTTAGGTTTTTTTACTTTTTGGTAAAAAAGGTTGAAGAAAAGAAATGAGCCCACGATCCCATCAGTGAATTGGGTAGTGCCACATGTCTTGGAGTGGCAAGGCCACGGAGAAGTTTGGGAAAATTTCCCATATTCACGAAATGGGTAAAATGTTATTTTGAAGCCCTTGGATGAACCAGAAAGCACCACGTGTCATCAGGTTGGTAGGGGCATGGATATTTTGTTGAAAAATTTATCAATTTGAAAAAAGAGGGAAAAACGTCAAATTTTGGCTTGCATACCCGAATTTTGCCCTAATTTTGCCAGTTTTGCCCTAAATCTTCAAGAGGCCACATCTTTTGATCTAGAGCTCACATTTTTATGTTTTTAGTATCAATGGAAAGATGGTGAAATTCTCCACACGATGGACACTTCAATTTTAAATTTTGATGGATCTTTATGGGATAAAATTGAGAAAAAGTCCATGGCATGCAAAAAATGCAAAATTTTTTCCCTCAACTCCGCTACAATGTTCCCCTACCATGTGGATGGCCCGATTTCAAAGAAATTAGGGAAAATGATCAAATAGTTCATTTCTAAATGGGAAAATTGAAATATAACACACATTGTTGCATGCAGAAGCTCTTTTGGGCTTGTCAGAAGTATTTTCTTTGTGGTAGAGGAATCTGGAAGAGGGGAAATGATCAAATTTGTTTGTAACGACTTTGGGGTCAAATGATTTAATGGTTTTTTTGAAGTCTTTGTGAAAGGGAAATCTAGTTTTGAAATTGGAAGCACATGTTTGCGAACAGAGGAGAAAAAATGATTGTTAGTTTTCTTCTATTCTCCTTTGCATTTTTTCTTCTATTCTCCTCCTCTATATTTTTTTCTTCTATTCCCACTCGTTGTACGAGTTTCAACTTTGAGAACAATAAAAAAAGGAAGGGAATTTATGTCACCTCGATGGAAAAAATCGATTGGTGCTTTGTGACGAACATGTTTTATTCTGTCTTGTGCTTATAAATTGCAAATTTGTCTTTCTTCTATAAATTAATGCATGTAGTGTAACTTCCAATTGATGTGTGTGGGAATCTGAAAATCTACCCACAACATTGATTCCCCCTCCTTCATTCTCACTCCCTCCCCTTTCTCAGATCGATTTCTGTTATAAACAATGAGTTGCTATTATTGCCCATATGGATAGTGGAGTGTTCCTATGGATCTCTGGTTAAAAAAACCACCATAAATACACTTTGGTTTTACATGCTAAACAATGGGAGCTACACCATTCAAATGTAGAGGGACTTAGATTCCCATAGCGTTGGCTTGAAATCCACAAAATTTGTCCACAAGACAATTTTTCTTGCCAACAGTATGAGAACTTAAAGTTTTCCCAAAATGTGAGTAATACATAAGTTCTAAGTTTGAGATAAATTTTAAGTGTGAGTGTGAGGATTATAAAAGGGGAAAGTGCAAAGTTCTTACAAGTGTGAAGTGTGAGAACCAAATTTCTTAATGTCAGAGGCACTAAATAAATTCTAAGTATAAAACATAGTATAATTGATGCAAGTTGTAGAGCCCACTTACCTTTGACACTTTTAGATACTGATCTTTATACTGTTGATCATACTATGGACACTAGTATGTTTTGTTGTTCAGTATGATGGTTAGATGTTAGATCATGGATTATTGTTGATCTAGATTCAGTTAGTATGCATGATTATTGCTAGATACATTTCCTTTATGTGGATGATGATATATTGTTTGACATGGACATATTATAGATGTTGATTTGGACTTGTGAAATTTGATATTTTGAATAGACCCAGTATGGAATGAGTATAGATGATGATATAGTTGATTTATGAATTAAAAATGATAATTTTGAATTCTTGATATTGTTGTGATTCATGTGTTTAGATGATATTGAAATGTTTTTTATATCATTTTGGATGTTTTGATATGGCCACGAGGCCGAGAGGAAGTATTTGCATTTTTGCAAGTTAAAAATCACAACAATGTCAGGGGGACTGGAGACTAACCATATTAAAATTCTTGGGTGAAATCAACAAGGTCACCATGGCAACTGTGTGTGTGTGCATGTGTGTGTGTGTGTGTGTGTGTGTGTGTGTGTTAGGGATTCCCACAGGGGGGGGTAATTTCCATTATATGTGACCATGGGATATGTATTTTATTTTGTGTTCCTTTTAATTATTGTTGTATGCATTTTATTAGTAATGTGTTCCTTCTTGTAATTAATATCAATGTGATAGATTAATGTGAGAAGTCATATAGTTGAACTTTAATTAAATTAAATTGGGATATGGAATGTAATTAATGAAGTTTGCTGATTTTAAATATTAATGTTGGAAGAGTGTGTAAGAAATGTGTAAGAAGGTGAAAGAGATATGTAAGACTTATGTAAGATATATTTTTGGAGTGTAAAACACTTCATCTCCTCATGAATTCGAATTTGTCCTTGGAGCCCAAATTTGGAGGCTTGTGGGACAAGTTAAACTTGTCCGTCACCTCTTAAAATGATTCACCAACCATACCTATGGTTTGGAGGTTAAATTTAGGCATTTTATTGCATTTTTAAATGACAATTTGGAAGTTTTAATTGAACTTCTCTTACATATTTTTAAATTCAGTCCTTTTAGGGTATGGGTTGTGTTGGAGTATGTAAGTTAAATTGTAATTCTTATTTATTATGATTTGGTGGTTGATGTTGATTTACTCTTGGGGTTGAGGAAGAATGATGTGGCATCCCACATGGATCTACATCATCCTCTTCTCTTCCCTCTCCTTTAAAAGTGAAACTCCTTGCTTATTTTGGGTTGTTGAAACTTTTTTCATTCCTCTTGGGGGTGCATTTTTACTTTGCTGATTTAGGAGCTTGTTGGGTGGAAGAAGATTGGAGTCCATTTACATGCTTGAGACATTTCTGGTCTTGGAATACTATTTTTACGGCATTGGAAAGCTTATATATCTTGGAAAAAACTCCATTATGGAGAGGTAGGGTCTTGATCTTGTATTTAAATGTTTTCTTTCCTCTTGCATGCATGTTTAAATGGTGAATGTGTTTTGTGTACTTAGTTGGTTGGGTAGACTGCTTAGGACATGGTGTAGGAGAAGGCTATGGGGATTTCCAATGGGGAAGCATAAGGGATTGCCAATGGCACCTAGTTTTATTATGGAGAGAGTTTTGGATTGGGATCCACCTTGGAAAAGAAACTGCTTGAATTTCTTACTCTTGGGGGGGGGGGGCACAAGGGATAAACTTTGGGGGGGCATAAGGAGGGGTTGGGAGATATAAGGTTTATGGGATTTGATATGTTTATTGATGGTAACATTTAGGTGGATGCCCAATTCTAAAGAGGAGAGGCATAAGTAGCTCCCCATAGTTCCTTGCTCTTGTTTGCTTGCTTGATCAAGCCTATGTTTTGTGTTAATGGTATCAAATTGCAGTTGTGAACTATTGTCTTTGCTTGGACTATGTATCTTGTTGATTTATGTATGTGAAAGAATGTAGACTTGTTTGTTATGGAAGCCATTGTTGCAATGAGTTGATTCTTATTCTCTATTTCAATATGGTTGGGGCTCGGGGGCCAATGTGGAAGGAAGGCTTCTCCCTTCTCATTGGATTTCTTGGTTGGGTGGAGAGTGTTGCCTTTCCCCCTCCCTTGTTGTGATCAAAGATGAAAAGATGGAGAAACTAGCATGCTATTGTTTTGGAGCAAGAAGATTATATAGTTTGATAATCCCATTCATTTGAGCAAGTCTGTTGTAATGATTCCCAATTTGAAAGTGGATGAGTTGTATAGTAATTGTAATGTGAAGTTATTGTATTGTAAATGGAAGGTTGGAAAATTGGATTGAGAAATGTAAAGGAGACTTATATTTGTTCTCTGTTTTGAAAAGGAAATGTAAATGATGTTATATGCATTGTATTTTATATTTTGAAACCAAATCAAAATGGAAAAATGATAAGTTGTAAATATGTATTTGTTGATCGATAAAAGATTGCATTTTTCTCCTCAATTTTTCATTGTGTATTGGATTTGAAATTGTTGTTGAAGATTGGAACCTGCTTTTTGGAAAAGAAGCATGACGTATGAAATAAAAGACAGTGTATTATTCTTTTGGAATGAGTTGAATTTAGAAATGGGACTTTGCATATTTACTATTGAATGGTTGATTGAATTCAATTAAATATATATGACTAGTTTGGTAACCAAATACACATTCAAACGACCAAAATTGATATTCCAATTCAAAGAAATAGCTCACTGTCATACACTTCATTCTGGCAATTCACATTTTAATAAATGAACAGTTTTAGACCTGGACTTAGTAATCAACTTTAAAATGTTATAATTTATCATTCTAAGAACATTATTGGACCCAAGTTGACAAAAAAAACTTAAGAAATAATCCAACCATTGCTAAATTTGAACACAATTCCTCCTTGGGTCATTTTTCTATGTCTATTGTCATAAAAATACAATCTTCAATTAATCGAACAAATTAACTTCCCTAAAAACACTCTAAACCCTCCCTAGACTAATCCTCCATGTCTGTTCGACATGTTGAGCAAAGGAGGAGTTCTAATTTAACCAAATTGAGAAGTTGAAAGGTACTAGTTCACTAATTAAAATCCTGCAGATGTTTTTTTATTAAATTTACCAACTCACAACTTCATAAATTTCTAAAATTTAATGATTCTTGTGCAAAGAGAGCATTGAGAAATTTCTGAAAAGTTCTTGTTTCCACAAAACCAAGCTTTCTAGCTCAAGTTATGGCCATTTGAAGTTTTACTTCAATTTGGCATTCAAAAAAAATAAAATAAAATTTAAATCTAACTATAGAAAAATTTACAGTTTAAACTTTGGAAAAATTTCCCAAAATGGTCTATGGCCCCCGCCATCCTGCAACTAACTGGGGCCTAGCATGTGGTACCCTAGGAGGGGCGGATCAATTGTTAAACTTATCCCTTTGAAAATTTTTCCTTGGGAAAATTTTCCCATTTTACCCCGCCCCCACCCCCCCGTCAGCCCGCAGCCAATCACATGATGCCACGTGGCACGGTGGAAGGGCAAACTCTTTTCAAACTTAAGACTTATTCTTTTGAAAAATTTTACTTGGGAAAATGTTTCCATTTTTCTCCGCTAGCCTGTAGAAAATCAGAGGGTGACACGTGTCCTCTAGGGGCTGAGGCGGAGGCGCGGTTTGTTTTTTAATGTTTGTTCCTTTTGAAATTTTTTTTGGGGAAAATTTTCCATTTTGGCCCCATGGCCCACTGCCAATGAGAAAGTGCCATGTGACACTTTTTGGGGGGGGGGGTGATAATTGGTTAGGGCCGGAACCCCTTTTTTAATTTAGTTTTTGGCCCTTTGGAAAATGTGTAACATTTCTTTCGTAGCGCACAACTCCCCCTTCTCCCTCAGCTTTTCCTTCTCCCATGGGTGTGTGGGCTTGCATGTCCCCTTCTTCCTCATGGTCTACCATCAGCATAGTGTTGCCAAAAAACCCCGCCACTCCACCAAAACTCCTCACCCTTTCTCCATCGTGCACCAGGGGCTTGACACGTGTCCACCCAGGGACCCGTGGGGGTGTGGAATGCTTTGTGACTTTGAACCATGCGATGGGAAAATTTCCTATGCCACCCTGCGACCCACCAAACCGTCCAAAGTACATCCCCCTCCTCTTAACATGTGTCCCCTAAGGAAATTTTTGACCTTAGAACTCCACCCACTCATAACTTGAGTTCTACAAGGAGTTATGAGGACTTTTTTTTATCACCGGAAAGGTGAGAAAATTTCCTACCCATTGGGAATGGTTTAGGGGAAATTTTGGAAGAATTAAGTATGAGAAAAATATAGTCAAGACTCTGAGTTTGTTAGAGAGCAGGCATGGGGGGAAAATTACTCCCTTGAACCTAACTAAAACATGTAACCCTAAAATTGGAACCTTGTGAACTTGATATAAGCTAATAAAGAAAACTTGTGTTTTGGTAAATAGGATTTGTTCTGGAACCTGTTAGTGAAAAATTGATGTTTGGAAACCTGAATGCAGATACTTATAATAAAAAAATAAATTATTCCGTAATTTTCTAGCTAAACCCTAGGTTATTTCTTAGGTCTCAAGTGATTTTTTAACGGGCACCTGCAGTTTTGGTACCAGAGCAGTGGTTTAAAGGCTTGGACTATTAGGCACACTTGAAAACTTGAGACATGAAAAATTAAACCTAGAAAATAACTTAACAAGAATTTGAATATTTTAGTAAACATGGAAATTGTGGATAACTTAGCAAATGAACTAACTCTCGCTTTGGTCTGTGCAGGAGGCTCAGACAGAGTAGAAGGAACTTTCAAGGAGACTCAAACTCACCACCACCACCACCACCACCACTAGAGAAGGGTGTGGCAAGCCATTCTACCTCATATTCTACAAACCCTCTAAGATGTTAATGCCACTCTACATGGAGGATTAGGTGGAGGACAGACAGCTGGTCATGATAGAGCTCCTTCTATTGAGGGTCAGGTATCTCCTTGACTTAGCGAGGAGAATAGAGGAGAGAAATCCTATGCGGAGTCAGCCAGAGTAGAGTCACCACCTAGGAGATAGGGTGACAGAGTTCCATAGCATAGAGAGAGGTCACGGAGCCCTAGGCTTAGGGATGAGCTTGTAGAGAGACCTAGAGGTCGATAGACCACAACAGTGGATCACATCAGGGAGATCCTGAAGCTTTGGCCCTCACATTACTCAAGTGATACAGGTGGATTTCAGGAAGAGGCCTGACTAGTGAGCTTGAGTGGCTGCTTCAAGATTTGTCCTTGTTATAACAACATGAAAGCTCGTGTTGTGATCCATCTACTAAGGGATGGAGTATGAGTATGGTGGAGGAAAGAGGAGCAAAAGCTCCATGTGGATTCAGAGACAGTGACCTGGGAGCTATTTGAGGAGAGATTTAGGAGTATCTATCTATCATGGAGGTTCATCCAGCAGAGGATTGATGAGTTCCATGACCTCCATTAGGCTTCTCTATCAGTGACAGAGATATGAGAGTAGATTTCTATATCTACTTCAGTATGTAGAGTAAATGCAAGATGAGCAGATGTGGATTCAACAGTTCATCCGAGGCCTAGATTTAGATATTAGAGGTGCAGTGTGGATTCACTATCCACAGACTTTAGTAGAGGCCATTGAGAAGGCCTATATTGCGGAGGAGAATTGGGGTACAACCTAGTAGGCTAGAGATTGAGTCAGGAGCCGCATTCAACAGATGCAGGATGGTAGATCGAGAGGTTCAGTACCTCTTCCTCGTGGTGTCCAGGGTATAACACAGTCATCCTTTAGACCTGTTAGCATATGGATTTGCATGCATGCAAATGACATACAATAGTTGTGGGAACGAAGTCCCTCCTCAATGAAGGTGAGTCTGCCTTTATTGAAAACCAAAAGTGTATTTACATCTGTACATTCAAAATTGTATGTGGGGGGTGTTTTGGAACATCAATGGAAGAAAAATGAATGAAGGAGATAGAATGAAATGAAGGAACGGAGTGGAATGGAAATGAATAGAAAGAACATGTAAGAGTTAGGGTAAAAACAGAGCCTAATATTGCATGAAGAGGAAAGATGAATAACCAACACAAATAAAACGGAGTTTTGAGTTAGCCAAATAAGAACATGCAAAAGGGAACACACATGAGAAAGTAGATAGACAGAGCTTGATCACTGTGAACTAGAACAACTAATTAATAATGTTGACAATAAGATCAAAGATAATATCTGCATGCAAGAGTCAAAACACCTAACATCTAATGAACATAATAACATCAAATGTTAGAAGAGACAATGAATGAGACACAAAGTTCGTATTTCATTAACTCCAAAATGTCTTTCACAAAAGAACACAAAGTTTCTTCTTGAAACAAAGCTTCCACAAAAGTATTTTCTTCTCCTCTCTCAAAGTCACCCTTAAAAATGAGCCCCTGACTTCCTTTTATAACCCAAAAGTTGGTTACAAAGTAGTTAGGGTTTTACATGATCATTAAATAAGGCACTTAAGTGACCTTTGAATTTTTCAAACCAACTTTATGAAAGACAACCCAAAAATAGAAATTACTTAGAATATCCAATGTTTCCCAAATAACAACACCTTTTAAAATATACAATAATAACCAGTGCCTTATCCATTGAAACGGGGTCCGCCTATCTCAAACGTATGAGAAATGGACTCTCCCACTCTGCTAGATATCAAAAAAATCAACTCCCTGCACCGCCAGTGAAATTAGGATTCGCTGCTTTTGCCAGTTGAAAGGATATATACCTTCCCAAAGTTTCAAACATATTTTCTTCTTCTGGAGGTTCGATCGGCTGAAGAATAGCCTCACAAAATACCTGTAATTCAAGAATTCTACTTGGCATATCATTTAAATTAACAATTTTAAACTGATCATTCTCAAACAAGTTCTTCAATTTGATACACCGCTCCATGGAAACTGAAGAGAAATTGTTGGCAGGAGTGTACATGTCTTTGAACAATCATGAAATTTTTTCTTCCACCTACTCTGATGAACACCTTTGATTATGCTCATTTACTAGGTTGCAGGGAATCTCAGCCATGAATTCCTGGATCAAGGAAAGTGCGGTGAAAAATTCATTGCACATGTTGTCATAATTGATCATAGAATCCACGAGAAGCGTCTTTCTTGATTTGAGATGTAGACACCAAAGAAAACGTGTCCCTCGATGTTCAAATTCGAGAATCCCTTCAATAGCCAACAATGAAGATTCCATACTTGTCATCTCCTGCAGACTGGGCAATATCTCATCTAAATTTGATATAGTAGAAACAAAAGTTTCTTTGAAAGAAAGAATTGGATCCAGATATACACTGATATCTTCATGAAGTTTAACTGCAGTCTTGATTGCTCCTTGGCCCAAAACGAGAATCTCTGAAAGCCAAGTTTTAGTGACATGGCCTAATGTGTTTATTTCCTTTGACAAATTAAGAGTCTCTTCATCTGGGGCAGCCACCGCATCAGGTACTGGGAAGATGGATGATATGGGATTTATCAAATGCTGAACATACTCCACCAATTGACTCTTTTCAGCCTTGAGCGAGAATTTTGGGACTTATATTTCTCCATTATTTTTACCACGATATCAATTGAATCTCAAGCCATCGCCATGTCACTTTCTAACGTAGATCTCCCAAGTCCTAGTCTGGAAACTTCATAGTCGGTTGGTGTCATAGCATTGTGCTCTTTATCCACTTGTGGAATGCAAAGGTCTACAAACTTGTTTCCATCATTATCCACCATTATTCGAGAAAGTACCTTAGGCTTCTTAAGAATGGCGTCATTTGAAAGTTTGAAAAGGGCATCAAAATCAATGTCGATTGGCTTGACAACTCTCTTCCTTTTCTTCACTTCAGAATCAACCCAAGGAGTTTCATTTACTATCTCGGCATATAGAATCCTGGAGCTCGAATCAATATTCTCATTATTCCTGACATCATGAGATCCTTCTTGAATCCTATCAACGGCCTCA
Organism: Taxus chinensis; assembly: GCA_019776745.2. Taxonomy (NCBI): domain Eukaryota; kingdom Viridiplantae; phylum Streptophyta; class Pinopsida; order Cupressales; family Taxaceae; genus Taxus; species Taxus chinensis. Next base: position 942,125,823 of record CM034148.1, on the reverse strand, counting down.
ATTGAACTATGTGCTCCGAAGTATTTGATATTTGAATTACTTTCACTTGAGTGGGTGTTTGTTTGAAGCATGGCTGAGGATAATTTGCTACCAACGTCTGAGTGCTATTAATGATGTGAGTGGAAGAATCTCTACTCGAGGTAGAAAATCCAGACACACGCTCCTTTTTCCTTCTTCAGGGCTTGGATCTTTGGATCTCTCTCCTCGTGACATGTTACTCGATGAAGTGGATTTTGGTAACCATTCTTTTCTTGTATGTCATGTATGATTGGATGGTAACGAAGTTGATCGATAAGAAACCTTGGTCGAATGGAGGTGCCCTGATATAGGCAATTTTTGTGATCCCGAAACGTGATCTGGAATTGATTGAAAATTGGAAATTTCCCTATCATACCAAGATATGCTTCTTTCGATAATTGGTTGGTTCTTGCCATCGAGAGAAAATTCATCTCTTTTGGTCCAGTCGATTCGAGGCAACGGTGTGAAGGCAATGACATCATACGAGGGATCGACGAAATCCTCATCATTGGTTATGAATGAATCGGGAGGACTCCGAATGTGTAAGGCCTTGATCTGAGCAAGTGTTAGGCAAGAGTACTCCCGTCTCCTTACCTCATGTTCATCCGAGCAAGCAGCCCAGAAATCCTCCATGGTAGGATTATGTTGATACTTCGCTCCCATAATCATTTGCATATAACCATTGATATCGAACTGGGCTCTCTTCACATATGGATGGATGGTTATGAGAGAAAACTCCTTTTCCATTAGTTGTGCACTGAATAAATTTGGGCATTGGTATTCCCCCGGTTTGGATTGGGAAATGAATTCCTGGACAGTGCTTGTCACTAAATAGGCAGTGAACTTGGAACAATTGTTGTGCAAGCTCCATTAACACCCACTTATCACTAACGTACTTGGGAAGTTTCCACGGGGTCCCAACAAAGCCACTCACGCGAATGTAGGAAAAAATATGAAAATTGTATAAACCAGGTTCCCCATTGGGAAATAACACTCATGGCTTCTTTGGAAAACCTTTCCTCGGTATTTCGATTCAAGTTCTGGATCACGCGGAAGGTGAATGCATCGTTGACTCTTCTAAAATGGTGAGAACTATTTTTGAAGCTGAGCTGAGGGTAATAGTGAAAAATGTTGTTTGATGACCCCAGGACCCCTCGCGTTTCAAGTCCCGAAAATAGCTTCCTTCGTGCTACTGCATAGGTCAGATATGAGGTCATGTAGAAGCATCCAGTCATTTTGACTTCTATCAATTGCTTGTGAATGGTGTTGCTGATGATGGTGGCTCAGTCCACAAACTCCTTCTTGGCTAGGATGATACAGATAAACTAGTACATCCATGGGTGGAAGACCCTTGCAGAAGGTAAACCAAAACCTCGACTTAAGAGAGTGATCATGTCTCCAATCTCTTCCACGAACTCAACGTGGTATAGTTCTTTGGGGAGCCTGTCAATCCAAGGTCTCTTGGTTACCAGCCAATTGTTGTTAACCATTTTGCTCCATCTTAGGGGTTCTTCGTCCTAGAAATCTTGCGTTGACTGGTGAGTGATATCTGCATTCTCAGGAAAGTTAGGTATCCCGAGCAACTCCTCAATGTGTTTAGGTGTGATTAAGAGGAAAGTCTCGCGGTTATCTTTATAAATTCCTCATCTCTTAGGGTCATAATGCTCTGCACAAGCAATCACCAACTCCAGACACTGCACCGAGATAGGGAATGCTGCTGCTTGGGGTAGGCCACTGTGGTAAAGCTTATCAGAGAAAATGGTTTTTCCTTCAGTTTTCACTCGCTCGCAAAACTGTTGCACGTTGATGTGACCCAGATTTGTATCGGTGATGTTGTCATATGCCGACTTAATGGAGCTGGGAGGAATAATTCCTTGGAATTCATATTTCAGGGCAGATTTATTAGATTTTTCCACTGGCTTCCTCGATCTCCCTGCAGATTTGGATCTTTCGGCCATTATGAATTTAACAAAAAGGTGACTCAGGGCATGCCGGAAAATGTAAACGGGGCTGGGTCTTAGTCTTTGACACCCCGTTGATGCAGAAAAAATACTTTTCACATTTAAATTTTATTATTATTATTATTATTTTAAAACAATAATAATAATAAATAATAAAAAAAAAACCGAGTAATTTCTGGATTACAATTTTTTGATTTTATTTAGTTATTTATTAAAAAAAAATAAATTCACCTGGATTCGATATGTCAATACAAACAAATCGAGACTAAGCTCGAATTCTAATTCTGACAATAACAATTGAAATATCTCGATCTTAATATTTGCGTGAATGGAGTTTCCTTTCTTCGGCGTGGGATGCTGTCTTGTTTCAACTGGCATGTTTTCTTTCTCCTGACTTTAGGCAAATAAAACAAATTTATTCTCTTGTTGTCTATTTCTGTCTTCCTTGGCTGGGTGCCTTTTATCTCTTCCCTGCATGGAAAATCTCCAAATGAAGACAAAACAACACTTTCATACCTCTGTGTGCTTTACCATACCCTGCGCCTCTTTTTAAAACTGTTCTGTGTTTAATATTTATTCTTTAACCTGTAGCACGTGGACTGCTCTTACTTCCTTATCCCAATGCATGGGAATAAGAAATATTCTTTTCTCCTGCTAAAAACAAAATAAATGCTTCCTTTTTTATTATTAAAAACTACTTTTTATCCTCCACGCATGGAAATGAATTCTGGTTTGCTGGAGATCTGTCCTCCTTCCCCCTTGGCGTGGGATTTTTCCTTGATCTACGCCAAATGCGTATGGATTTTTTGAAAAGTTTTGGAGTTTCTCTTCTTTGACTGGGCATGGTAGACATGATGGCGCATGGGCTCCCCAATGCGCAGCCTAAAACAAAGCTCCCTTTTATTAAAAACTGTCCTTATATATCAGGCGCCTCCTAAAAAAAAAACATTTGGACTGTATCCACCCTTAGGCGCATGGGAAAGAATTCTTTTAATCTTCTTTCTTTAAAAACTACTGTCTTTTAATGCTCCCAAATGTGGATTCTCCTTTCTTTGCATGCATGGAAAGCTTCTGGTGTTCTTCTCCTTCAGATGCGTGGGATGCTGTCTTATCCTTTCTAGCACCTTTTCTTCCTTTTTGAACTGTGTGTAATCTGCTCCCTGGCATGTGGAAAGGTGTTTGGGGTTGTGCACCTTGTCTTTCTTCCCCTGGCTGGTGCGTGGGAAGAAATTTTGTCTTCTTTGTTTTAAAACAAAAGAAATGCCCCCTTGTTTAATATTAAAAACTGTTCATTTAATGTGTGGAATTTCTCATGGGCTAGGCGGCTTGCCTTCAATCTGCTCTTGAAACTATTCTTCTTTCCATTCTCCTAGCATGGGCGATTGCTATCCTTCCTCTCTTTGCTGTTATTTTCTTCTTCTTATGAAATACGTGGAGCTTGAAAACAAAACCAAAAACCTTCTTGTATTTCTTCTTCACAATGGCGTTAGTTTCTCTTATATGATGCTGACAGAATATTATGTCCTTCCTGAAGAAAAAAGAAGCTTCTGAATTTTTCCAATGGGTTTGATGGAGGAAGTTATGAGGATTAATTCAACTTCCTCTCATCCTGGGTAGTGGCTTAAGTGCTAGGGGAAATGGGGAAAGCAACGGACAATTGCCAACGGGAATGGAAAAATGGGTTGGCAATCCCCGTCTAATTTCCCCATGTGGGAAATTGGGGAATTTTATGCCCGTTTGCCAATCCATGATTTGGCAATTGGCAGAGAAAAACCCACGTGCGGGAAATTTGAAGGGAAATTGCCAGGGAAAGTGGAAATCCGGGTTCGGGAAGCCAACCCGGTAGTTGGAAACAAAATCTTACTTCCTCGGCATTAAAACTTGTCGAATGAACTTTAATTTATATTTATTTAATTAAATACTCCTTAAGCGATTTTTTAAAAATTAATTTAATCAAACATGGAGCAATTAATTAATTAAATATTAATTAATTATTTTAATGTATTTTAACACGTTTTAAAGCCTGGCGGGAAGAGTTCTCGCCCGAAAATCATGAAACGAAGACCAAAACGATCACAAAAATAAGATGATCGTAATGAGTCCAATGAACCATGCAAAGTAACACTTTTCAAAATTTTCTAATTTTTCATTTTTTAAAATTATTTTTTAACAATTTTGCGAAGTCAAAATTGGTTGATAACAAGACCCCCCAGCAGCAGTAGCAACAGTCCCGCCCACCTTATAGACCTCCACTGAGAACTGATGCACAGAGAGGTCGAAGCATGGGGCCCTCTTCCTAAGGGTCCCATCAGGACACAGGGTGGACTTAGATCTCAATCATCAGGAGCTTGGCAATAGAGACCACAACAAACCACATCTGGATCATCAGGATCCACACCATAGAATTCTAGGGCACCTACTAGAGGTGCTACTCCTTGGAGAGGATTAGGTGGTCGCTTTGGATGTGGAGTAGCTGGACATTTTTGGAGAGATTATCCTTAGAACCCTAACAAGGGTAAGGCACAGGCTTCAGAGCTAACAGTTGGTGACATGGGATGTATTCATAGGATTTATGTAGCTATGGAGAACCGCTAGGCATAGCACCAGAGCACAGTCATTGAGACCATAGGTAGCATTAGTGGTATTCCTACCTCTGTATTGTTTGATTTTGGTTCTTCTGATTCTTTTATTACACCATCTTTAGTAGAGTGATGCAGGGCTGGTGGTAGTTAGGCAGGGTCTTAGTTGGGATTTCGAGATGGCTTCTAGAGCCAAGATCTCTATGGAGTCCTTAGTTAAGGAGTGTGTTGTGGATTTGGGACATTTCACCACTACCTCAGATCTCCATATTCTTCCTTCGAGTTCGTATAGAGTCATTTTAGGTATGGATTGGTTATATGCACACAGGGCTAGGATGGATTATTATAATAAGACTATAGCTTGTGTAGATGATTTAGGAGTTGAGTCGGTGATCTCGGGGGTCAAGAGACCCATTTCTATTTGCACCATTTCCACTATGTAGCTTAAGCGGTGTGTGTTATGAGGTTGTCAGATGTATGTTGTTACAGTCAGTGACAGATAAGAGGATGGGTCTAATGGACCATAGCTAGATGATTATCCCATCTTGAGAGAGTTTTCTGATGTATTTCCAAGGGAGATACCAGGGATGCCACCCCCATGTGAGATTGATTTCCATATAGATATAGTTCCTTGAGCAGATCCTATCTCACGGGAACCTTATCGGATGACCATCACAGAACTTTGTGAGCTCAAGGGAATTTTAGAGAAGGGCCTTATCCATCCTAGTGTAACCCCTTGGGGTGCACCAGTGATCTTCGTGAAGAAGAAGGAGGTATCATTACGGTTGTGTATTGATTACCACCAGTTGAACAAGGTGACGATCAAGAATCGTTATCCTCTTCCTCATATTGATGACTTGTTTGATCAGATGAAGGGAGCCACAGTGTTCTCTAATATTGATCTCAAGTTAGGCTACCATTAGTTGAGGATTTCAGAGGTGGACATTCATAAGACTACCTTCCACATGAGATATGGGCACTATGAGTTCACAGTGGTGCCTTTTGCTTTGACGAATGCCCTTGTAATGTTTATAATTTTGATGAATGGGGTATTCAGAAATTTTTTAGATTGCTTCGTGCTCATCTTCCTAGATGACATTTTGATATAATCACGTACACATGAGGAGCATGAGGGGCACCTTCCATAGGTTCTTCAGTGTATTCGTGAGTAGCAGCTTTATGGGAACTTGGAGAAGTGTGCTTTCTTTAAGTTAGAGGTGCAATATTTGGGTCATGTTATTTATGGGGAAGGTATCGTGGTTGATCCTTCCAAGATTAGAGCCATTATGGATTGGCCAGCATCCACTACAGTGACTGAGGTGTGTAACTTCATGGGATTAGTAGGATATTATCAGAGATTTGTTTAGGATTTCTCTCGGATTATGCACCCTATCACTGCCCTTCAGAGGAAAGGGAAGAAGTTTATTTGGTTAGATAGATGTTAGTAGGCCTTCAGGACATTAAAGGAGTGCCTCACTATAACACCCATTCTTGCAGTGCTGAATCCATAGGGTGGTTTCTTTGTTTTCATAGATGCTTCTTTAGTAGGACTGGGAGGTGTGTTGATATAGGATGGCAGAGTTGTAGCTTTTGAGTCTCGCAAACTCAAGAATCACGAGCTTAATTATCTGACCCATGTTCTTGAGCTTGCTGTAGTTGTGCATGCTTTGGTTGGATGGAGACATTTCCTTCTTGGACATAGATTCACACTCAGGATAGATCCGTTGAGCCTTCGCCACCTCTTCACGCAGCCCAATCTAAATGCTCATTAGTGGTGTTGGATGGAGTTGATTTGTGAGTATGACATGGAGATAGAGCATGTGAAAGGGAAAGAGAATGTGGTAGCAGACGCTCTCAGCAGATGGAGACACGTGGTTATGGCCACCTCAGTGAGCACAGATTTACGGAGTAAGAATCTTTGGAAGCTTCCTCTTGACATCTTCTAGATGGCAGTATGAGTAGAGATTGAGTCATAGAGACCCCTTGAGGGGAATTTTGATGTGTTTTTCTTAGAGGAATATGGTCTTCTCAGACACAGAGGCATGATATATGTTCTGAGAGATGGAGGCTTGAGGCAGGACATCTTGGTAGAGGCACATCATGCACCCTTTTTCAGCCCATCCCAGGGTGAAGAAGATGCATGATACCTTGATATAGTTATACTACTAGAGAGGAATTTGTCGAGACATGGCTTAGTTTGTGTCATGGTGTTTAGAGTGCCAAAGGGGTAAGGCCGAGAATTAGCATCCAGCAGGTCTTCTTTATCCTCATGCCATACCGGAATGGAAGTGGGACACCATTTCCATGGATTTCATTGTTTGGTTACCTATGTCGAGATATCACCATGATGCCATTATGGTCACAGTTGATAAATTGATAAAAGTGTCTCACTTTTCTTTGGTGAAGACCACTTATTTAGCTAGACCAGTGGCATGAGTTTATTTAGATGAGATTGTGAGGTTGTACGGGATTCCATGGAAGATCATTTGTGACCACAATCCTTTGTACACTTCACACTTTTGGACTACCATGCAGTATGTCCTTGGGACAAGAATTAACTTCAGCACAACATAACACCCTTTGATAGATGGACAGATCGAGTGAGTGAATAAGATTTTGGAAGATATGCTCAAGATGTATGTGATGGATCAACAGTCTAAGTGGGAGGAGTACCTGTACTTAGTGGAGTTTACCTACAATAATAGTTTTCAGAGTTTTATAGGCATGGATCCTTTTCAGGCGTTATATGGTAGAGAGTGTAGGACACCCATTAGTTGGGATAGGTTAGAGGACAGAGTATCTCTTGGACTAGCTCTTTTGTAGGACATGGAGCAGCAGTTGGTGTTGATCAGGTAGAGATTGCAGGAGGCATAGGATAGGAAGAAGAAGTATGTGGATCAGCATAGGATTGATCATAGTTTTGATGTGGGCATGAAAGTGTTCGTTCATGTTAAACCACATAAGAGCCCTATCCATTATGGAAAAGGTTCTAAGTTAGCTCCTAGATTTATTAGTCCTTTTGAGATCTAGGAGCGTATTGGCCCTTTGGCCTACCATCTAGCATTGCCACCCAGCTTGTCTCACGTACATGATGTGTTTCATGTTTCTTTCAATAGGAGGTATATTACAAATCCTTCTAATGTGTTGGAGTGGACATCATTGTAGGTGTAGGATCAGGGGCAGGTGATAGTGGATCCCGTCAAGGTAGAGAGATTGATCAGGTACGGGTACAGGGGGACATATATGATGAGATTTTAGCCACTTGGGAGGATGCCACAGTATTACGAGTGCAGTTTCCACATTTGGTCCAGTGACTTCCAGGAGGAAGTCAAGTCTAAGGGGAGGGGGATGTAGTGCCCACTTCCCTTTGACACTTTTAGATACTGATCCTAATACTGTTGATCATGTTATGGAAACTAGTATGTTTTGTGTTAGTATGATGGCTAGATGTTAGATCATGGATTATTGTTGATCTGGAATTAGTTAGTATCCATGATGATTGCTAGATACATTTCCTTTATGTGGATGATGATATATTGTTTGACATGGACATATTATAGATGTTGATTTGGACTTGTAACATTTGATATTTTGAGTAGACCTAGTATGGAATAACATAGATGATGATATAGTTGATTTATGAATTAAAAATGATAATGTTGAATTCTTGATATTGTTGTGATTCATGTGTTTAGATAATTTTGAAATGTTGTTTATAACATTTTTGATGTTCTGATATGGCCACGAGGCCAAAGGAGGTATTTGCACTTTTGTAGGTTAAAAATCACAACAATGTCGGGGGACTGGAGACTAACCATATTAGAATTCTGGGTGAAATCAACAAGGTCACCATGACAACTGTTGTGTGTGTGTGTGTGTGTGTGTGTGTGTGTTTGTTAGGGATTACCATGGGGGGGGGGAATTTCAACTATATGTGACCATGGGATATGTATTTTATTTTGTGTTCCTTTTAATTATTGTTGTATGCATTTTATTAGTAATGTGTTCTTTCTTGTAATTAATTTAAATGTGATAGATTAATGTGAGAAGTCATATAGTTGAACTTTAATTAAATTAAATTGGGATATGGAATGTAATTAATGAAGTTATTGATTTTAAATATTAATGTTGGAAGAGTGTGTAAGAAATGTGTAAGAAGGTGTAAGAGATATGTAAGATAGATTTTTGGAGTGTAAGACCCTTCATCTCCTTAGGAATTCGAATTTGTCCTTGGAGGCAAAATTTGGAGGCTTGTGGGACAAGTTAAACCTGTCCCACACCTCTTAAAATGACTCACTAACCATATCTATGGTTTTGAGGGTAAATTTAGGCATTTTATTGCATTTTGAAATGAAAATTTGGAAGTTTTAATTGCACTTCTCTTACATATTTTAAATTCAGTCCTTTTTGGGTATCAGTTGTGTTGGAGTATGTAAGTTAAATTGTCATTCTTATTTATTATGATTTGGTGGTTGATATTGATTTCCTCTTGGGTTTGAGGAAGAATGATGTGGCATCCCACATGGATACACATCATCCTCTTCTCTTCCCTCTCCTTTAAAAGTGAAACTCCTTGCTTATTTTGGGTGGTTGAAACTTTGTCCATTCCTCTTGGAGGCGCATTTTTGTTTTGATTTTTTTGGAGCTTTCTGTGGAGGAAGTTTGGAGTGATTGCATACTTAAACATTATTTGTTTTATACTACACTTTTACCTCTTGGAAATCCTTTGGATCTTGGAACAAAATCCATTATGGAGAGGTAGGATCTTGAGCTTGTTTTTAAATGCTTTCTTCCTCTTGCATGCATGTTTAAATGGTGAATGTGTTATGTGTTTTTGGCTGGTTGGGTAGAATTCTTAGGACTTGGTGTAGGAGAAGGCTATGAGGATCTAATGGGGGGCATAAGGGATTTCCAATGGAACCATTTTTTATTGTGGAGGGAGTTTTGGATCGGGATCCACCTTGGAAAAGAAACTACTTGCATTTCTTAGTCTTGGGGGGGGCATAAGGAGGGGTTGGGAGGCATAAGGTTTATGGGATTTGATATTTTTATTGTTCGCATGATTTAGGTGGATGCCCAATTCCAAATGGGGAGGCATAAGTAGTTCCCCATAGTTCCTTTCTCTTGATGGCTTGCTTGATCAAGCCTATGTTTTGTGTGAATGGTTTCAAATGCAGTTGTGAACTACTGTCCTAGTTTGGAATGTGTATCTTATTGATCTATGAAAGAGAAAATGTTGCTTGTTTGTTGTGGAAGTCATTTTTACCATGACTTGATTCTCATTATATATTTCAATATGGTTGGGGCTCAAGGGCCAATGAGGAAGGATGGCTTCTCCTTTCTCATTGGATGTCTTGGTTGGGTGGAGAGCATTATCTTTCCCCCTTCCTTGTTGTGATCAAAGATGAAAAGATGGAGAAACTAGCATGCTGTTGTTATGGAGTAGGAAGAATAAAAAGTTTGACAGTCCCATTCATTTGAGCAAGTTTGTTGTAATCCTTCCCACTTTGAAGTGGATGAGTTGTATAATAATTGTAATGTGAAGTTATTGTATTGTAAATGGAAGGTTTGAAAATTGGACTGAGAAATGCAAAGGAGACTTGTATTTGTTCTCTGTTTTGAAAAATAAATGTAAATGATGTTATGTGCATTGTATTTTATATTTTGAAACCAAATCAAAATGGAAAAATGATCAGTTGTAAAGATGTATTTGTTGATCAATCAAAGATTGCATTTTTCTCCTCAATTTTGCATTGTGTATTGGATTTGAAATTGTTGTTGAAGATTGGAACCTGTTGTTTGGAAAAGAAGCATGCATATGAAATAAAAGACAATGTATTATTCTTTTGGAATGATTTAATTTAGAAATGAGACTTTGCATAATTACTATTGAATGGTTGATTGAATTCAATTAAATATATTTGACTAGTTTAGTAACCATATACACATTCAAATGACCAAAATTGATATTCCAATTCAAATAAATAGCTCACTATCATACACTTCATTCTAACAATTCACATTTTAATAAAATGAATAGTTTAGACCTACAATTCAAATTCACTCCGCCAAACTCCTCACCCCTTCTCTGCCGTGCACCAGGGATCGACACGTGTCAACACAGGGACCCGCGAGGGCACAGAATGCTTTGTGACTTTGAGCCATGCGATGGGAAAATTTCCTATGCCACCCCGTGACCCACCAAACCATCCAAAGTGCTCCCCCCTCCTCTTGACACGTGTCCCCTAAGGGAATTTTTGACCTTAGAACTCCGCCTGCTCATAACTTGAGTTTTACAAGGAGTTAGGAGGACTTCTTTATATCAACGAAAAGGTGAGAAAATTTCTTACCCATTGGGAATGGTTTAGATAAATTTTGGAAGTGTTAAGTTTGAGAGAAATTCAGTCAAGACTCTGAGCCTATTAGAGAGCAGGCATGGAGGGAAAATTACTCCCTGAACCTAACTAAAACATGTAACCCTAAAATTGGAACCTTGTGAACTTGATATAAGTTAATAAAGGAAACTTGTGTTTTGGTAAATAGGATTTGTTCTGGAACCTGTTAGTGAAAAATGATGTTTAACAACCTGAATGTAGATACTTCTAATAAAAAAAATTATTCCATAATTTTCTAGCTAACCCTAAGTTATTTCTTAGGTCTCAAGTGGTTTTTTAATGGGCACTACACAAGTACTAAGCAAATTTTAAAATTAGGGTACCAAATAAAAGATTTAGGGAAAACAAAGAAAATTTTAAAGATAAAAGATATATACCTAAGTAGCACCATATGTTATGAAACAAAAATGCTCCCTATTATTAAAAGGAAACCATTTTGAAAATAGGGGGTGAGAGGTGTTAAGAAGTAAAAATTGACAACTGAATGGGGAAAATAATATTAAGTATTTAGAACCTAAAATCTCGTGTTTTGAAAACTATAATGAAAGATTATGAATTTAAGGATAAATATTTTCAATTCAAGAAAGCTATTTGAAACCATGCACTTACTCATAATTAGTGACATATTAAGTTAAGGAATCAAACAAAAATGTGTTTTGTGTATGTTACACATTTATTAACCTTGACCTTTTGAAGCATGATGTTATTTCCAAATGATAATCTCATTGGATAGTTCATTGCCTTGTTTATTTTCCATTCATCATTTTCTTTAGGATGGCCCAAGGAGGGGAGTGTTTGTGTATGGATTTGTTTCCAACCAGGCATCTATAGCCCCAAAAGAGATGCCTTTTGTTCCTTTCATGGCCTTGATCCACTTCCAATCAAGTGTCCATAGTCAAGGTGTAATTATTAGAACCACCTTACTAGGAAAGGCATTTTGTTTCCACTTATTTGAATATGTTATTCTTGTTCATCTAGTGGTTTAAGAACCGTGTTAGTAGAGTTTAAGGATTTGTCAAATAAACTTATCTAGGCACTCCTCTTTAGTAATAATTATGAGCAAGGAGAATTTTTTTTGATGTGTTTTAAGTGTAACTCAATTTATCTAATGAAAATAACTGTTCTAAAATCCACTTTGTACTTTGGGAAATTCAACATATTAATGATAATTTATTCAAAAAATATCGATCCTTTCATATTTTTAACTAATGTTTCCTACCAATCATTCCAAGCTTTAAATATCACAATAATATCATGTAGAAGTAATAAATTTTTTTTCAATTGAATTTTAATGCAAGGTAGATCAAACAAAAACACAACAATAGGAAAAAAAAAGAGAACAAAAAAACTGATTTAAGAAAGAGGGAAGGAAAGAAAAGGAAAAAAACTATATGAAAAATAAGAAAATGCAAAAACAAACCTGTTCTAAGAAAACAAGAAATTGTAGAAAGAAAACTAAACTACTTCCTTTTTGTGACTATTTTTTTGGTACTTGAGATGGAGTAGAAGAGAAATAATGCTTTAAAAATGGTCCATTGAATGGAAAAATCATTTATTTCCCTTATAAATCCTTCAATTTGAAGGCATCTTGTCCCAGTATCTCAGATATTTGACAAGGTCCAATCCATAGTGGCAAAAATTTGTTGTATTGACCTTTCTTCTCATGGACTTTGGCCCATAATAGAACCAAATATAAAATTATGAATGTTTTCACTTTTGATCAATTATCAAACCATATTTTGACAATGTCTTGGTATTTGACACGTATTTGATAAAGTATTGCAATGCCATGTCTCTTGCATCCTCCATTTGGATAATGTCCAAGATTCTACCCTCTACTTTTTAATCTCCTTCCATGCATTCCAACATAAACTCGTAAGTAGGAAACTTGAGGGTGAATTGAAATATTGATTGCTATCCATTTACCAATAGGAATGGAGAATAGTTTAAAGCTTATTTGTATTTTGTTCTGTTAGCCCATAGAGAATATTTTAGAAGAGAAATCCATTATCTTGGCTTCTTGTCCACTGATTTCTTGATGACATTGATGAGGTTCTGGTTGGTAGATTTAGCTATGCCATTTTCTTGAGGATAATATTTGGATGAAAACATCATAATTATCTTGTTATCATATGCCCATTCTATGAATTTATAAGAAGAAAAGGCTATTCCATTATCACATATGAGAAAATATGGGTAGCCAAATCTGGTTATGATGTTCTTCAAGAAACTAAATAACATATATTGTTCCATAACTCTTTCTTGTTACTAATTCATTCCACCTTGTTTAATAATGAGTGGGAGCTAACACAAACTTGTGGCCTAATGAGGTGTTTGGGTTGATGACCCCAATGAAGTCAAGAACCCATTGTACAAAATGCCTCCTATCAATAAATGGTTGCAGGGGCATAGCTAAGTGTGTTTCCCCGTTGGAAAAAATATAACATTTGTGACAAGTTATCACATGAGCATGAGAATCCTTGAAGATTGTTGGCTAATAATACTAGTTTTTAGAATCTTTTGAGCAATTTATCTTCTTGATGGATTATCATTTCCGAATCTTTCACAAAGTTGTGCATCATGTAAACAAATTATCCTTTAGAGACACATTTAAAATAGACCACTTCATAATCATTTCTATATATGATTCCCCTTTTGATCTTTAAGTGAAATGTTTTTAGTCTCAATGATTTCCTTTGTTCTCTTTTTAAATATGGTGGGCATGCACCATATAACAAATAATGAGTAATATGGTCATACTATTCATTTATTTGAGAATTATTTTCATCAACTTGTAGGATGTCAATCCTTGGGTTTGTATCTTATACAAGTTGCACCAGTTCTAGGCCTCTAATAATCTTGGCTGGATTAATATCCAAATCAAACTCGTTCAAAAAATTCATCCATTTTCCTCTTTGGTCCCCCAACTTATTTTTTCCCGACATTAGTTTTATGGATGGATCTATGATGATGGCATAAAATTTATTCTTTAGGATATAATGCATGAACTTCTTGACTATTTTGACAAGTGAAAAATTTTGGTTTTCAATCACTAAATAATTAAGTTGTGTATCTTTATGGTTGGCTCTCATGAAGGAAATAGGATGCTTAATATATTTTATTTTTTGAGTAATCACTGATGCATTGGTATGTTGAGAAGCACATGAGTATATGTAAGAATCCTTTATGAAATTAGGGATCACGAGAAATAATGCTTGTACTATTGATTCTTTGATATATTGAAATTTTTTCCTAGTATCAGTAGTCCATGCAAATTTTTCATCCTTATTCAACATGTCGTTTAAAGGTATGAATTATTTTACAAGACTAGAAATGAATTTCTTACAAAATTGATCTTTTCAAAGAAATATTTTAATTCCTTTTTACTATTTAGGGGACCAATATTTTAGATAATATCTATACTTTCTTGGTCAATGGATATACCTTCCTTGGTGAGCACATGACCAAAAAATTTACGTTCTGTCATGTAGAATATGATATTTTTGGGTTCTTAGAGATGACATACTGTATATATCGTTTGAAGATCTTATGAAGATTTCTCTTGTAATTTGACATGTCATTAGATAATAAATGTATGTCATCCATATAAATGATTATATACTTACCATTCAAACCTTATAAAACATGATCCATGTCCCTTTAAAAATTTTCCCCAAGATTGAATAAGTCAAATGGTATCCTCTTATACGAAACATTTCCCCCTTTTGTTGTAAAGGAAGTCTTCAAAATGTCATCCTTGTTTACCAATACCTGATTGTATCCATAAAATCCATCAAGGAAAGGCATCATATCATAACCACTTACTATTTGTATTACATCATCTAATGAAGGGAGAGGATAGTTATCCTTTTTGGAGGCCTTGTTCAAGTTCCTAAAGTCCACACATAGTCTTATTTATCCATTATTTTTTGAATAGGAATAAAGTTATCCACCCAATTTAAGTGTATAATGGGCAATATTATTCCAGTAGATACCAATACTTTCAATTCTTTGTGACTCAAAGGTTATATAATTTGGTTCATTGGTATTTTCCTTTATCTAAAATGTTTCTAGATTTCTATTAGTGGTATGGTATGAGTGACGAATTTAGGTTAAAATATCTTCAAGTCATCATAGGAAAATGATATGACATCCTTATAGCTCCTAAAGAGGGTCGTCGTCTTATTTTATCATCATTTGAACAATCCAAGCCTATGTTAACTAACTAAGGCTATTCCTTGGTGTCAAGGTTTACCTAAGTGTAATCCTCATCATGGGATTTGGGATTTGTAGTTTTTTTAGTTTTCTGGTTTGGGTCAAATATTATTTCTAAGGATACCATACATTTAGGGATCGTATTTTATATAAGATTCATGACACCATCCTTAGACAATTAATTCATATTATTTTCATCAATGCTTTGGGATTCAGAATCATCTGAACTATTCATAAACTAAATGATTTGGTATTTATCATTTATACCTCAAAAAAATCCATTTTTTATAACACAAAGGGCGTGGGAACCATCTCCACCAACATTATTTCTTATTTTAGATCCTAAGTAGGCATGAGAGAAACACCAACATAAGCTAATGCGTTAGCCACTTAATTTTGCTTCCCATGTAAAAACACAATCTTAATAGCATTGAAATATTCAATAAGGTCCCAAACCTTGTGCTTACGTATTTTGAGATAGGACTATTTTCATTGACATCCGCTTCTTACTTGATTAACTAAAACTCCCAAGTCTCCAAAAACCATGAGTTATTTGACCTTACGTTTAGTGGAAAATTGCAATCCCAGTACCAAGGCTTCATACTCAACAATATTATTTGTACAAGGGGGATGTAATTTGTAATAGGTAGATTTTTATTGGCCTTTGGATCCTATTATAAAATTACTACTCCAAAACCATGTTTAGAGAAGGCTCCATCAAAGTGTAAACCGAGGATATCTTGGGATTCTTTAGGTAGTGTTGTTTCCTTCGCTTCAAGAGCATATACTCCAATATCTATTAAGAAAAACTTGACTTATTCATTCTTAGTATTATACTAAGTGATCATGTGCTTCATCTTGGCATCTCTTTCTATTAGTATTTGATTAGAGATGCCTCTCCATGGTATTCACATATGGGAATAGTCAGTGGACATGTACCCATTCAAAAATATTGAATAATCCTGACTTAATAACATACCATAAGCTTCTGGGATCTCAAAAACTTGTATTTCCATGAGATTATAAATCCTTGGTTAAGAGGATAATTACATGCATAATTTAAGGAGCTCACCTATGACTTATACCTTGGATTTGTACAACCAGACTATTGCTTTGTTCGATTTGATTAGGGTTAGGCCAAATGTTTTACAAATACTTGAAGGCACGATGTTAGAAGATGTCCAAAAGTATACTATACATTTATGTAGGTTCCTTCCAAATATTTTAAGTAAGTAGGAAGGGTGGAACCTAAAACTTTCTCTTATACAAAGCTACATTAGTATGGATAGATTTTTGGGGATCCTTAATGGTTTTACCACTTAGAGATTTCAATAATAAATCCATCTATACCGTGATTTGGGTCAATTCATATAGGGTGATATTTTATTTTATCTTCTTCATACCCTCTACAATATTATGCCCAATTTTGGAAATACTTGTAGGGTTCTCCCAAGGATGAGGATTAATTACCTTTGGAAGAGGAGGATCTTCTTTGGCCTTTGGATTAGGTAGTGTTGAATTGTTATTTAGAGGTGTTGAAGTAGTGTTGTTTGTATTGATCCTCAATGCATAGTTTCCCTTATGGTACTATTGAAATGCATGTACCTCATATTTATTATCCTCTATTTCATTTTCCTCCTATGAAAGAAACTAATATGTGTTTACCATCATAAAATTGCTAAGAGGTTTTTTGTTATTAGATGGGTTAGATGAACTAGCAATATCATAAGTAGTTGGAACTATCTCATAATTATCTAGTTCATTATGAAAGAATTCAAAAACAGAACATAACTCAGCAAAATATAACTCACTATTATTAGTTGTATTGTGAACTATACACAATTAGGCAATGTAATTTCATAAAAAATATCTCTAACATCTTGTTTTCGGAAGGCTATGCCTGATTGTTGTTATTTTTAGAAGGGTCTATTATTGCACCGTTGGTGTAATTTATATTTGAGTTTACTTCTCTAGTATTGCCTACTTATATTTGTAGATTTAAGAAGTCATGGAAAAATATTCAGACCATGCTTTGGATAGAATATAATTCTCACATTGTAGTTTCTTGAGTAGCCATTTAGAGATTGATATTAGTAACAAGGACCAAAAAATGACTATCATTTTATTATGGATCAGGAAAGGGCATAAGGTTAACTAACCCTTGATGTTGATTTGGGGTTACATAGCTAATTGGAAAATCATATAAGACTAGTTTCTGTATGGGATTTTGGCCCCTTTCGACCAATTTGAGGAAACTAATTCAAATGTAGATTCTAAAAAGAAAAGGTAAAATATATCTGAGGATGCATTTGTTCATCTATTTGGATTACTTCTACGCATACAAATGCAAGTGTGTTGATGTTCTGAGATCTTATCAAGAAGATTGAAGTCATGGGATCTAAGGCATTCTTGTAAATTTCTAGGGCCAATTAAGCTATGGGATTTTATGGATCCATGGTTAGACTATAGATCTTTTGAAATCTGATATTGAAATATCTAATCAGATCTTTGGTATCCTTATATAGAGTGGAAAACTTATGATAAATGTTTACTTGACTAGTGATTCTCCCAAGTTGGGTAAAAAAATATCATAGACACCTTGCCAACTAGTGATTGAGTCCTTTTTTAGATTTAAGAACCAATCATATGCAACCTTTCAAATTTAAAATGGTAATATTCTATAAGTTATATCTTCATGTGTTATATTTAAGAGCCTCAAATATGATTTAAAGGTCCTAATATGTTCCTTAGTAGCAATACTACTTGAAGGATCAAATATAGGTAGGTATTATTTTTATTAATAGGAAAATCATGGAGATGACTGGGAATATTAATTGAAAATCAATCTAACCAAGCCTTGTGGGTAAAACTATGAAGTACGAATTACCTAATTTAGGAGGACTCAGAAAGTTACATGTCATTGGAGGACTTGGTGGTGCAATTGGAATATTTGATTTTACTTTATTAGAATGTGGTATTTTATGAAAATCCAATGATATGTGAGATAAACTAATGAGGCCATAAATTACCATAAATTTGTCCTTCTAAGTTACCTTTGAAATTGGATTTAAATGTAATCTAGGAACTTATAGTTTGCTTAAGATAGAATATAGGATATATGTATTGTTCATTATTTATAAATATTTTTTTTATCCATTTTGTTGACTAATCCTATTGATTATTTGGGAAAATATGCAAAGTCTTGTGTATGAAAGCCATGAAGAAAAGATAATGCTAGTATTGAGAAAAGTTGAATTGATCATAAAATATACATTTAAAATAAAATAAGATGTCATATTCAGATTCCTCTTGAAAAATTATGAAAGTTCAAAACAAGAATCATCTCAATCCAAGATCGTATGCAAAATTTATAGTTGTTTTAAGTTAGCTATCGAGCTCGCAGATTTAGTTCCGGAACTCGCAGATTTAGTTCTAGAACTCGCAGGTTTAGTTATGGAACTCACAAATTTAGTTCTGGAACTCACAGATTTAGTTTTAGAACTTATAGATTTAGTTCCAAAACTCACAGATTTAGTTCCATAACTCGTAGATTTAGTTCTGGAACATACAAATTTAGTTCTGGAACTTGCATCAATCGAATAACATTTAGTTCTGGAACTTACAATTCGTATATTTATATTTTTAAGCAATTAAAATAATGGACAAAGCTGCAAGGTATAGAATGAAAATTAGTTCTAGAACTTGAAATTCATGGAAAAAGCGTATTTAGTTCCAAAACTTATAGATTTAGTTCTAGAACTTGCATAAAAGGAATGACAACTTTAGTTCCAGAACTTACATAAAAGAAATGATAGTGTTAGCTCCGAAACCTGCATCAATGGAATGCCAATTTTTAAGGAATTGTGAAAAATTGGAGAATCCAATAGGAAATATGAGAGAGGTTTTTGTTCATAGAAATGTGTTTAACAAAAAATTCATTCATATTTTCAACAAGTTTTACCAATGAAGAGAAATCTAACTTTCAGTGAGTTGCAGTTTGAGGAAAAGTGTATCAAACGAGCACTAAAAGTTCCATAAAAAAGAAGAAAATTTAAATGGAAAATCTGAGAGAGGTTTTTATTCATATAAATGTGTTTAACAAAAGTGTCATTCATATTTTCTAACAATTTTACCAATGAAGAAAAATCTAACTTTTAGTGAGATGTAGTCTGAGGAAAAATATATCAAACGAGCACTAAAAGTTCCATAAACAGAAATAGAAAAGTCAAATAGAAAATCTGAGAGAGGTTTTTGTTCATATAAATGTTTTGAACAAAAAAATCATTCAGATTTTCTACAGGTTTTACCAATAAAGAGAAATCTAACTTTTAGTGAACTATAGTCCGAGAAAAAAATATTTTAGGCAAGCATCACAAGTTCCATAGTAAAAAACAACAAAGTCAAATGGAAAATCCGGGAAAGGTATTTGGTAAAAATCATATTTTGAGGAAAAACCTCCTTCCAATAATGTAGGATAATAAAATTATTGTGACTCTTGTTACCGTAAATCAAGGAGAAGATTTGGGAGCAAATCTTCCTGAAATAGTCAGATAAGATTTGACTCCAATAATATATCTCTCTCCATATTTTGTGGAGATGAGGATTTTAGTTGTTAGGATTGGAATAAAAATAAGATCATTTTGTATTTACTAAAATAAGGAGTTGGTTGGATACATGAATTATAAATACAACCTTCTACAGTGAGATATACAATTCTTTTTCTCCCAAGAAATTATGATATGTTATTTCTTTCCAATCTTTTGAATTAAAGTTATTTTGCAAGTTCTGAATTAAAAGTATGAATTAAGTCATCTTCCAAGGAATGAGCTGGCCACTCATTCCAAGGAAAATGGATCAATGTGTTAATATTTGTTTCTTTATTCATGTAGTTTTCCTTTTGTTTTAAACTTCTGATTTCATGTTATGTGAAACTTCTTCAGTAAAATTTTTATTGTGAACTTGTAGGTGTCTTATTATCTTTTAGTTATTTTTAATTCAAAAATTTCATTTATGCAAGTTTCATTTATTTCATACAACCTTTATTCATGCAAGTGTGTTTACAATTATGCATGTGTGATTTATTTTATGCAAGTTTGGATTGTGTTTAAAGGAGCCACTTTTCGAGATATTCTTCTCTTAATACATACAATCTTTGCACACCAACCTGGATTGACATTATTAATGGTGAGGATTGACGAACCTCATCATAAACCTAAATAAAAATGGGAGTGAGTGAAAATTATTAGAAAATATAGTGTATACACATAATTACTAACTGATTTCAAAAGAAAGGAGCATATGAATTGTAGTTTAATAATAAATGTGTGTTAATACAAAAAAACCTTTTCAGTTTATTGTTAACAAAGAAATGTCCTCCTTATAGTTCCAAATTTTAATCTCTTCCTATTGATGCATGCATAACACACACCTTAAGGGAGGATGATAATATCTTATGTCGTCCTCATTTTAGAAGAAAAAATATGACTCAGTGTACGAGTTGCAAGTATGTGACCTTATAAATAAGAAATAGGGGTGTTTGATGGGATTTAAATAATCCTTATAGTGCCACTCTTTGTACCTCCCAAAAAAATTTGCATCCAAAGGGTTCCTAATTCTAATTTAACTAGTGGATGTTACTCAAAATAAAAATAAAAAAGGGAGATAGGGAAAAGAGAAAATACAATTATGTATAGACCAAATTTCATGAGATTGACATTAAAATTTGAACATTGTATGTGTTGTCCAAAATAACTCCCCTAGTTATTTTGAAAACTTACATTTTCATTATGAATATGCAGTTCAAGACCCTAGGTTACAAGTACACTCTGGTGGTTCCCTTGGCACATTAATTGGTTGTAGTTCTTCCGCGCACCCTTGCACGCCCTTCCTTCTCCATTCATATGTCTTCTTCCATTCTTCCTCTACACGCACTTCTTGTGTTCTTATCTTCTTTCCCACAGTTTGTGTACCCTTCATGCACACCCCCTCACTTATCTTTTGATTTTGCTAAGTCCCTTGCATTTTTCTTTCGCGTGCCCCTTTTCCTTTTTTATTACCGTATGCTCCTTGTTTGAATGACGTGTCCCGCTTACATACCTGTATCTTTTCCAGGTATGCACAGTCTTCTCATTTCCATGCAAACCCCTTTACGCACCCATATTCTAGATTTTCATGCCCCTTGCTTGTGCGCGCCGAGTCATTGTGCCACGTCATAATCTGTCAGGCTTAAGTGTGTAACATGTAATTTATCAGAACATGCCAGATTTGTGCCAAATCCTCATATATAATATGCACCTAACATGTGGTAGAAAAGATAAAAATAATGAATAGTCAGCTGAATCCTTTAGCCGATCAGATCCTGACATGTGTCTTACGTGTTTAATTTGCATTGTAGACTCTAGATTACCATAACTTCTGCTATAGAGATAGTATCTATGTGCTTTTGGTGTTTTTGGAAAGATGCTAATGTGGGTTACACTCTAGATCATTCAAATTCAAATTTTGGTATAATTTTGTAGGTGATAAACAGGTTAATGTTGGAACATAATGATTTAGTGGGCTGGTCACCCCATAATTAATAAGGGTCCATCAATATTATATAGGTTAAATATTTAATAATATGAAATATTTTTATATTATTAAATATTCATACTTAGGTAATATAAATTAGGTAAGTATTTAATAATGTGAATCATTTATGTTTCTATTTATTAAATAAACTAAACTAGGTATGTGTGTCAAGCATTTTAGGCTGAAAAGGTGGCGAGAGACATACCTAATCACCTTATATAAAAAGGACTTTAGGTTCTCATTTGATATATTCAGGAAATATATCAAAGGTGTGCAAATTAAGTGATTTGGTTTTACCCTTGGTAATCAGGGTTTCAAAGGAGGAGGTGATCTTACTGGATAAATAAGTTCTTTGAAGTAAAAGGTTATTTTTAAAGTGGTTTTTACCCTATCGAGGTTTTCCACTACAAATACTGTGTCACCTGTGTTATTTATTTCATGTAAGTATTTCTTTATTTAATTATGTGATAATGTAATGTTTATTTAAATATTTATGGTAACATTACATAATGTATTAATGTTTAGCATTAATGTTGAATTAAATTGTAAATTGTTGAATCCTCAAATTCTAACATGGTACTAGAGCATGGTTTGAATTAAATAGTTTGGATCTAATAATGTTGTATTTATTCTATTTAATTATTATAGGTTTTTTAAACCAAGCCGAAAGGGTATTTATTCGATTTAATTCTTATGGGGTTTTTCAACCAACCCGAAAGGGTATTTAAAATAACTAGCCCCCTTCTTTCCATTTTTTTGTGAACCTAAAATTTTTTCTTTGTGAAGAATCAAGGTGAATTCATAGGTGGAAAATTTCGAAACTTCTTACCTCCAGTGAAAACTTGTGTACAGGTAAGGGTAAAATATAAGATTTTTTTCTCTATAGTTTTAAGGTGAATTTTGTCAATGGTAAATGAAGGAGGAGACAAAGCTCCATCAAAACAGGATTTGAATTTTTTCCATTAGAAGCATGAAAAATGTTGTCTCCTCTGTAAATTCTAAGGTTAATGTAGAATTTAAATTCCCTTCCTTGGTAAATGTTTTAAATATTTTGTCATGAGGGTCCCTTGTAATAAGGGTTATATGTGTTTATTTAAACAATATATACACTATAGTTATAAGGTTTATAAAGTATATGTTTTTATATATATATATAAATAAACTACTTATATATGTGTGTGTGTGTGTGTGTGTGTGTGTGTGTGTGTGTGTGTTTTTTTTTTTTTACATTCTAAATTATAATAGGTTATTATAATGTATTAAAATATAACCTCTCTAATACTGTACAAAAGAAGAAATTTTGAAATTTCACATTCTGGAAATACACAAGTTTTAACTACATTAAATTTGACGGTTAAATGACCATCACAATATACTAAAAATAAGACAGAATGACGGTCATTTATGTGTCAAATTTAAGTTATTAAGATTCAGGAAATTTTCATTGCGTTAAAATTGACAGTCAAACGACCATCACGATAGACCAAAAATAAGGTAGAATGACAGTCATTTAGATGTCAAATTTAAGCTAGCCAGATCTTTGTCTACATTAATTTTTTCTAGAAATTTGAAGTTGTTATGAATTCTTAGGGGTTTCGTCTTCACTTCTATATGGTCAATTTTTTTTATATAAGTCTGGGGTATAATGCAGAGCCCTTTATATTGCGGGTTATTATTTTGATCATGAGAGGTTAATTAATATGCATTTTAATGAAAGAATTTGTATGATCAAATATTTCCTTTAGATCTATAAAATTTAAGATTTGATTCTATTAAATTTGTTGGTTTTTTCGATAAATATAATTCTAACTCTATGGTGCATTATATATTATAATGGGGTGTGTTTTACAGGTTCAGGAAAACAATGGCATCCAATTACTTTTCCCTCAATAAATCCCAAATTCTAAATGGAGCCAACTACAACATTTAGAAGATAATGGTTAAATCAGAATTTATGGCGAGGAAACTCTAGATGATTATTTCAGGACCTGAGATTGCACCCACCGGTCGTCAAACAACTGCGGATAATATGAATGAATTCTCACAATGTACACAGGATGCCCTTTCCATGATTCTACGCAATGTGAAGGATGAATATCTTTTACACATTGGTAATATCGAACATCCGAAAGAGGTATGGACACAATTAGAATCCATGCATGAAATTATGTGCTTATATAAGATTATCAAGCTTATTTTAGAATTGCTTATGACTCCTGTGAAAGGAGACAAAAAAGTAGTTAATTTCTTAGCCAAGATTAAAAATATTAAAGTACAATTAGATGGATGTAATTGGGTCTTAATTGGTGAAAAACTAATCTACTTTATTGTTCAATTAAATATTCATGAAAACTTTAGGAATTTCATTTCTATTCTAAATTCTAAATATTAGAATGAATATGAATTTCTAGATTTAAAGGCTTTGAGTGCTCCTCTGATATAGGAAAAAAAAGTGATGAAGAACTTAGACTATAAGGATAATTCCTTTCAGGCACTTTTCATTTAGAATTCGAAGTTCAAGTCTTGCAAGTCCTTCCCTGATCAGAAGTGTAGAACTAAATCTTCATTTGCTAATAAGAAAAGTTTTTCTTTTGAACAATTACGTGTAAGCTTTAATGGTAAATGTCACAAATGTGGTAAATTTGGACATAAAAAGAAAGATTGTAAATCTAAGAAACCTATCCATAAAAACCAAAAACAGTTTGTCTCTTCTAAATATAATATAAGGAAAAAGGATAGTTCTAATGATACTCCTAAAACTATTGCATTATATGTTATTTTATACTCTTCCTCTAATTCTGAATGGATTCTAGATTCACGTGCTTTAATTCATATGACTCATATTTCAAATTCTCTATTTGATGTTATGAAAATCAATGAATGTGTATATCTTGGTGATAACTCATCCTTACAAGCAATAGAAAAAGGAAAACTAAAATTTGCAAATGGTGTTTTGAATAATGTTTTATTTTTTTCTAAGCTTAAAAAGAATTTGTTATCATGTTCACAACTAACTCATGATGGTTTACCTATTTAAATTTTGAAGGATACTTAGTACATCAAGGATACTGATGATAGTATAATTGTTCAAGGAATTCACAGAAATGGTATGTATATTTTTGATGATTTCTCTTCTGCATCATGTTTTATATCTCAAAGTTTGAATTTGACATGAAAGGTGTTAATTAATAAAGCTTATATGAAATTTCCAGATATAATCTAGTAAAAGGCTTACTTATGTTGTCTTCATCTCATGATGCATAGGAAGGGTATTTACGATCGAAACAAAGTGATAAACCCTTTCACTCACATCCTGAGGAGAGTTCCTCTTCTCCTCTAGAACTTATTCATAGTGATGTTAGAGGACCTCTTGAAGTAGCTTCATTAAATGGTTGTTTTTTATGCTATGATTTTTATTGATGATGTCACTAGGATGATTTGGACATATTTTCTTAAAAATAAATCTGATGTATTTAGAAAATTTAAGGCATTTAAAACATCTGTTGAAAAATCATAAAATTATAAAATTAAGAGACTTAAAATAGATAATGGGGGTGAATATATTAGCAAGACATTTGAATTTTTTTGTATTGATTGTAGTATTAAAAGTGAATTAAATTCTCCTCATTCTCCCCAATCTAATGGTGTTGCAAAAAAAAAAAAGGACTATTTTAGATATGTCTCGCACTATGCTTCATTCTGCTAGTCTTTCAAAAATTTTATGGGTAGAAACAATGAACACAATATTTTACATCCTAAATAGGGTCCTTACCAAATATATTCACCTTTCGACCCCATTAGAGAGGTGGTACGATAAAAAACCTGATGTCTCTCATTTAAAAGTGATTGGTAGTCCTGCTTCTTTATATTTTTCGAAAAAAAAAAGAAAGAAACTTGATATGACTTCATTTTCTTGTATTTTCATTAGATATGGTATTAACACTTTAGGTCTAAGGATTTACTACCCTGTAAAAATGGAAGTAAATAAAAATTTCAATGTTGTTGTGTTGGAAAAAATATTTTTGTTCATCTGCTAATGGTAATGATATTCCTGTCAATACTTCTAATGATGGTTCTTAATCTGATAGTGAAAATTTGGTAAATGGTCATGATGATGTTTTTTTGTGTTGATGTTATGGATGTTTTGAATCTCCTATCTCTATAGATAAGAAACAAATAATGGGCTCAATCTATGTTAGAAAGTTCAAATCCTATTAACATTAGGAAAATGACCAGAAGCCATCATACATACCACGCATTAATAACCTTTTATGAACTTGAGCCACAAAGTTTTGAAGAGGATTCTTAGGATGAGAAGTGGGTCAATGAAATGAAAGTTGAATATAATGCCCTAATTCGAAATCAAACCTAGGACTTGGTTCCACCTCTAGAGAAAATAAATATTATAGGGTCTAGAATTCTTAGATATATTAAGGGAACAATCAATAATAGGTTGCATTATACTAGGAATAAAAATGCTAACTTGTATGGATTTTTTTATTTTGATAATGTTGGTGATGTATTTGATATAAAATCTACTTCTAGTTATGTGTTTAAATTTGGTGCAGATGTCATTACTTGGTGTAGCAAAAAGTAGCCAACTATTTCTATCTCTTCAACTGAAGCTGAGTATAGAAGTTCAATGGAAGTTGAAAAAGAGGCTCTATGGCTGAAGAGGTTGTTAGATGAGATAAATATGGAGGATCCAGGTAGTGTTCCTTTGTTTTGTGATAACCAGAGAACTATAGATCTTGTACATAATCTAGTACAACATCATAGGATGAAGCACATTGAGATACATATACACTTCATCCTTGAGAAGGTGCTAAGTGGTGAGATAGATCTCAAGTTCGTGCCGACTGAAGAGTAAGTTGTTGACATATTCAAAAAGCCTCTGAGTGCTGTAAAGTTTTGTCACTTTCATGAAAAACTTGGATTGTTCAAATTTATATTGAGGGGGAGTGTGCATGACAATGTCATCTCCTAATGGAGTTTGGTATTTGTAAAATAAAAATGTAAATGTAAAATACCTTCAGGAAAATGTATAAAGACCTTCAAGAAAGTGTAAAAATACCTTCAGTCATGTGTATACCTCATCAGATTCCTTTTTAGAAAGAAGTGTAGAAAGACCTTAAATGCGGTCTTCAGTAAACTCTTTAGTTCTATTGAGTTTACTGGTAAAAATTTATTGCAAGCATATTGTAAAGGTGGTCCTTGGTTATAAAAGGCTCCTATATGCTTGAGTTAAGTAACCTATTATGAGAAATTATGAGAACACGTGAAAATCACAAATCACACTTAGCCACTGATCATGGGATGATCTTTGGGAATCCAAATCTTGTTGTACCAAAAGGTAAGTTGAGTATGATGAAGGTGTTATAATTCCTTCAACCTATATGATAGCCTAAAATATTTATAGTTTAAGGATAGTAAATCCTGTAGTGTACCACAAGAAAGTAATCTATTGGCATATGGTATCCCACTTAACATTAAGGGGGAGTGTTGGAACATAATGATTAAGTGGGCCAACCACCCATTAATTAATATGGGTCCTTCACTATTATATATGTTAAATATTTTATGATATGAAATATTTTTTTATTATTAAATATTCATACCTAGGTAATATACATTAGGTAAGTATTTTACAATGTGAATCATTTATGTTTCTATTTATTAAATACACTAAACTAGGTATATGTGTCAACCATTTTAGGTTGAAAAGGTGGGTTGGGAGACATACCCGACTAGCTTATATAAAAATGACTTTAGTTCCTCATTTGATATATTTGGGAAATATATCAAAGGCGTGCAAATCAAGTGATTTGGTTTTACATTTGGTAATTAGGGTTTCAAAGGAGGAGGTGGTCTTACTGGATGTAAAATAAGTTCTTTGAAGTAAAATGTTATTTTCAAAGTGGTTTTTACCCTATTGGGGTTTTCCACTATAAATACTATGTCACCTATGTTATTTATTTCATGTAAGTATTTCTTTATTTACTTATGTGATGATGTAATGTTTATTTAAATATTCATGGTAACATTAAATAATGTATCAATGTTTAAAATTAATGTTGAATTAATTTGTAAATTCTTGAATTCTCGAATCCTAACATAAAACACATCTCAGACCATTAATACACAACTTCAATCAACCCAACCACCCATATTTGATCCTATTCTCCCTCTTTTCTTCTTACACAAGTAAAATAGACATGGAGAGGCAAATATGAAAACATTGTAGGTGGATTTATAGGCATTCAATTCTGGTTGTTGGTGATTAAAAGTTTTAATCTGAGTTTCCCTCTTCTTTCTCCTCCTCCTCTCTCCTTCATTTATAAATTAAGGAGCAATGCTAATTGTAAAAGATTGGACACATTTAGTTTTCCAATGGATTTTTTTCCTTACATTTATAAGTTGTAGGCCTTTAGATTTGGCTCTTTGCATGTGGATATGAACCTCATCTGTCATTGTAATCGAGTGTGCATTATTTAAAAGTAATAAAATCTTATTTTGTGGCTATTCTCTGCCCTAGTTTGCATTTTATTACATCTTCTTGCCTCTCCTTTTTATTTTTTATTTGTTGGGAATTATCTACTTCCCTTAGAGGTCCTTTTTCTAATTGTGATCCATGAAAATGAGTATGTGAGTGTGTTTCATATAGTGATACACATTTTTTTCTCTCTGCACACATTATCCTTAGTTTTCACTTAAAGATAAGTGTGTTCATCCCCTTCTTCCTGGTGCTATCACCTCCCTTTAGCCAAGGTTACCCTTTCATCCATCTCCTTCTTACCATGGTCCCTTGGAATCGTAGAGTAGTGATAGGTAGTTGCATTTCCCTTCATAGGAGTAGTTCTTCCAGCAGAAATAGGTAGAGGAACCTACCTTCTCCAAATGTATGTATCAAGCGTGCAAGGTCCCAAAACTTGGATACAATACCATTTTGCCTCAAAAGCCAAGTTCATCTTGACTTAGGGTAGGTGTAATTTTGAGCTCCAACAATATGCTTTAAAATGGCAAAGGAAACTTAATTTAGTTTAAACACCAATTGATATGTTAATGATGTAAAGATTAAATGGACATTAGAACCATGATTGTAATGGGATAGTTGCAAATTGAACAAATCACCTAGATTGTTGAATGCACATCTACTATAATTTGTCAAATTATAAATAATGCTACACTTTCATTAAATCTATATGAGCACAATTTAAAGATCACAAATAAAAGAATAAAAATATTATAATATAAATTACATTTCATCAAGAAACATGTAAAGGATGGAGATGAAAACATATAATTTCAACTCGTAGGAATAACTAAACCAACTTATATTAATAATCAATAATTCACCACATTTTTGTATGGGAGGTATAAAAAAATATTTATACAAAATAGGGGGAAATTTCTCACTGTCCTTGAAATACTATAATTACCTAGGATCAAAAAAAAATACTGGACATCCAACCTCTTAACAAATATCCTTAACTAATTTCAGTTAGGATGTTACTACTAAGAACATGGCCATGTGTGCCCCTAGAAAATTCTTAGTAATCATTCACTGTACTTATTTTATAATGGGACCCTTTTAGGTTGAAGTTGGTGGTGTGAGTCCCTTCTTGGTAGATAATAAGTCATATATATATATATATATATATATATATATATTATAGTCCCCATCAAGCTTGTTGAGATCAATTATGGGATTCCTAAAGAACTTGGGAGACTTGTCTAATATAACTTGTTGGAGTTCAAAATTGCACCTTTCTATGAATCAACATGTGAGACCCAAGATTTTGAGGAAACATGGGTCTGTATCTAAGTGTGAGACTTTCTACTTGAGATAGACCTATGGAGAAGGTCAAATTCCTCTATCAATTCCTAATGCTAATACTACTCCTATAACTATCTAATCCTAATATAATAATCTAAGAGACAAAGTTAGAAGGAGATGCATGAAAGGTAAATCGTAAATTTAGGTGATATCACCAAGAGAAAGGGAGAATACATTTTTAATGAGGGAAAAATGGGAGGAAATGATGATGAAGAGGGTAGACATGAGCACCAAAGATGAAAATAAGACCTCACCTTACACTTCCATGCAAAGTAGATAAAAATATACAACATACCTGTAATGAATGAAGAGGCAATAAAATGAAATACAACACAAGATAGGGTAGGAAATATCCACAAGACATGATTTTTATTGCCTTCTAAGGATGTATAGTACATTGCATTCAAGGAAGAAGGTAAAAACAAATAGTAAAATCCAAATCTGAAGCCTAAAACTCAAAAACACTTTTGCATTACTTGATATGATGCCCTTCTATTATGAGAGGGTCCAACCTTTACAAATGAAAATCAATGCTAAATATATATAAAATGAGAGAGAGAGAGAGAGAGAGAGAGAGAGAGAGAGAGAGAGAGAGAGAGAGAGAGAGAGAGATTTCCTCCTTCAACCACCAAAAAAATGTATTAAATGCCTCAAAATAATCATGGGAAACCTACCAAACCTTTCCCCCATGTCACATTGCTTGTTTGAGTATCCAACATGGCCATACTTCATTAAATGTGAGTGGTTAAGCTGCCAAAACTCTACATTTCGGGTTGATGACCCACCATAACACCTCCCAAAACTTGACACATTGATTCAGGTTATTGACTCTATTATGCACCATGACAAACCCAAAACACTATCGGGGTAATAAACCTATCGAGAAATCCGACACAAGGGAGGTACATTTTTTGAGAATTGGGAAGTGCTTCATATGAGACATGTTTGACCTACTTCAATGTACTTGACCCACAAAAAACTGAAATAAAGGAGGAAGTAGGATTTTAGGGGTAGAAAGCATGTGACATGGGACATGTAAATGGGTTGACATGTTTCAATGTATGAAGGACCCAAAAACATGACAAAAAGGAATACTTTCAGGTTTCAAGTGCAGAAAACCAGAAGCATTGAATAATTTTTAAACTTGACATGTACTGATGTATAAAGGACTTGAAAACTCAACAGAAAGAGGAAATTCCAAGGAAATGAATCTGTTAAGAAACCCAAGAATCCTAACACAAAGGGAGAAACTGATTTGATGTTTTACATGTTGATAACTTTGACACAAGGAAAGTCAGAGTTCGATGGTGGAAAAACATGTGACAAATGACATGCTAGGATGTATAGATATCTTGAAAAATTGATAATCTAAAAAAAATGAACTCCTTAGATTTGAACCAACTGTAATTTCACCAAGTTTAGAATTGAAGTTCCAAGTTGTCAAAATATCCCAAGGGGAAATTTTGGAAAATAGTTTGCTGAATTTCATGGGATATCTTCCCGATAAATAGAAGATCAGTGGCATAAAAACATCCATTTGGCATGGAGTCAGCCTAATAAATTGGAAAACTACTCTACAACATGAAATCTCACCCTTGGAATCTTCATGAAGCACTGCTTGGACTCAACATTAACTTCTTCTACCTGAAGTGATTAATTTTCATCATGAGAGTTGTTCTAAATAAAATTTAATGAGAGTGGAAAAATATCTTGATTTTGTTTTTTCACCACCTATTTCCTCTTTTCAACTCAATATTTCACTTTCCAACCCCACCTGAAACATATCTTCTTCATATTCATCCATGAACCACTTTAAACTGGACTATGCAAAAACAACAAAGGCCCACAAAAACTATGTAAAAATATAAAAAATCATACTTTTTCCAAATGGAAACATGCATAGAGTGTGCAAACACATGTTTTATAATAAACAAACCTAATCTAACCTATTCTAACTAAAGAAAAGGGAAACTAAAAAAACAACAATTGGATGGGAGAAATAGCTTCCCTTTCTTACAAAATTAGAGCATGTGACCAATTTGACAATAAAGATGGTATTTAAAGAGAGTGGAAAAGTATCTTGCAAACTATTTGTGAAATAATTTTTCATATTTGAAATTACTTTATTTTGACCAATGCTCACAGGGATATACACCTCCTTCTTGTGTATGGGGAAGCTCCCATTATTGAATAAAAACTAATATAATCCTATCTATTGCTATGGGGTGGAAAAATAGGCTAGGAATGAAACATAAAAACTTCACTGAACTTGTGGCAAGGTGCTTATATGGGGTACAAGGGAGGAAATTTTTGTAGTGAGGTGTGAAGGAGAGGATTCAGATAAAGCAAGGTTATTTCTATGAGTAGGACAATTGTAGAGTTCACATCTAATAACCAAAGTAGTTCAACATTAAATTGGAGGAAAGAAATAATTAATCCATTTAGTGAGAAGAACAAACCCATACACATATTTCTTAGATTCATTTATCAAAGATACAAATATCTTTCTTGATCACTATACTTAGAAAGTTACAAAAGAAAGAATAGATGAAACATGAGAAAAGGAAAAGGAAGAATGTAGCTTTAATTTCTTATGTAGTGATGAATACAAAGTATAAATCAATCTACAACAATTAACGATTTCTACCAAGAATTAAAATTTAGGATCCTTTGGAATGGATAAGTCATCCCAATTTATAGTCTTGTGAATTGACCTTTTGTCTCCCCCCCTTTCTTAGAAGCACAATGGAATAAAGGTGATGGGAGGGGAATCAGTCCTTATAAAAATTTTAAATTAAAATTTCAGATCTAAAATTCAAAATACTATAAGGGATGTCAATCAGAATAACCACTTATTAAGACTTCTAAGCGATGAACTGCGAGCAATATTAGATACTGAGCATCAAGATAATATACCCATGAGAAGCTTATGGAACAGCGTAAGAATGCAAGATATAAGCTGGCTAAACCTTCCAGGACCAATTGTTGATACAATGGCCACTCTCCTATCCCTCTTGATAGTGGCTTTCCTTAAAATTTAGTGAGGCTACCAATCCCAGAAGCTGTTACCAACCTTACTTAAGGAATATTTTTTCCTAAGGGTTTGTGAAGCACCATTTCCAAAAGTGAAGGATAAAATCCCCCAAGATGGTGAAACACCCAATAAACCATATTTTAGTAAGTTTTGATGTAGTCTCATTTTTTTTCTTCCAAAATTGATGGAGACCTCTTATTCAACTCACACTTCTTCACTAAAACCCTAGGTGATTAATCTTCACAAAACAAGCTCTTCAAACACTCTAAAATTCATCAAAGTATTTATTTCACATCCTATTATTTTTCTCAACCCATAACAAACTTGTATCAGCTCTAAATAATTCTCAAACACTTGCAATCACACTTCACCTAGGTCACTCCACATGCACACAGTCAACTAGTTTGGAAAAGTACCCAAAAACATGCTTTTATATGCTTCTCCACGTTTCAAAATTAGGAATTTTTGTCCCCTCCATTTGGTTCCACCCATACATAAATTAAACATTTAAAATTTTAAATAAAATATTTACAAGTGACCTAATTAGGTCATCCTATCTAAAAACCTCATTACATGTCCCAAAATGGCTCAAAACCCCATAAACACATTCTTAAAAATGCCCTAACATTAGTACTATAATTTTTCATGACGCAAAACCCTTTAAATATGAATAAAATATCATTAAAATTTGTACATGGTTTCAATTATTATCAACCAATCAAATTATTTCATTTATTGGGTCCAATTCCCTTTACAAATCTCAAAACAACTGTTTCCTGCACCCTTCAACACCCTAGAAACTTCATCTGATCACCAAATAACTTATACCCAACCAAAACATGACATGTGATAAATAAAAATAAATTTAAGAACATGTAAAACACTTCTAAGTAAGTTATAAGTCATTAAAAAACCTTCACTTCAACCCACAACAACATATTCTTAGACGATATCAACCTGCCAAAAAATCTGTTTCTAAAGGGTGGATCATAAAATCATTTCTACATATAGTAAAGACCTCTAAATAGATTAATTGGATTTAAAATTCATCCCTATTCACATTAACAGTTATAGGAATCATTACCCAATCCATATTATGCTTCAAATATCATAAAAATTACACCAAAAAGATGTTATCTTAAACTGCCAAAAATATTCTTGCTCAAATAATGACCTAGAAACCATAAGAAATGACCTAATCATGAGGAAATAAATATATATTTGGAAATATATCTGAATATAATTTCCAAAACAACTTGAATCATTTAAAAACTCAACATGTAGCTCAAGTTATGCTCATATTACTAGACCATGCTATTTGAGATCGCAAAATTGTCCTTTGACCACTCAACTTGTTTTGACCTCAAAACATCATGAAATTGCATGAAAATTTTCTAAAACCTCCATTTAAATCATTCAATTCTCCTATTAATCATGCACCATCAATTTTGTATGCTACTCCTTAGGAAAATCTTTTCCTAAAATCTTCTTCTTCAGAAACTTTTATTTTTAGGTAGGGCCCACATATTACCATGAAATAAACCATATATTTCTAAAAATATTGAGGCCTATACAACATCCAATCATCAATTTTGATTAATAAATTAAAACTAGGTCACAACACTTCATGATTTGTCAACTGCTCCTAACTAGGGTTTAACTAAGGTTTTAGACCTCTTTGCCTTCTTAACATTCATTCATAAAAACATGAAAACCAACTAAAATCATTATTTTTGTGAAACATTATTAACTCACCTTAGAAGAATCCATAAAATCCAAAAGGTCCCGTGCAAAGAAAATTGTTCACAACAAGCATCAGAAGTTCAAATTTGAGTTTGATTTTCACCTGTTCTTGACCCTGTCTCACATAAACTATCATAACTTACAAAATTTTCATCAAGGAAACCTAAATTTTTTCTGAGAGCACTATGACACATGCCTCTAACATTTCAAATAATTATAATGTTATTACTGATAATAATGGTATAGCTTAGATACCAAATCATAGAATAGAATAAGATTGTAATGACCAGAGAGGGACGGAAGCCTCACAAATAATATTGATCATGAAATCAGATTACATAACAATGCAAGAGCTGTAATAGTTATATATATTAGACAGCCTCATGTGGATAGACATGACACCCTAGCAGACACCAACTACGAGATGATAAGACCCATCTCACATGCACATGTAATTACTACTAATACCAATATTGAATGTTATCCAACATAACAATATTGAATGCAAGTCACTAGACTAGAGTGCACATGTTGCATATTATTAAATAAAAGACAATGCAATAAAATGCAATAAATATGCCTATGCTAAATTATGCTGACATTCCCCCCCTTAATTTTGCATAGTTTCCAATGAAGTGGAGAGGAAGTCTCTGAACAGTGTGAATTTTTCACGTGCAAGTGACTTAGTGAAAACATCTGCCTTCTGCTCAGCTGTAGGACAGAAATGGAGCTGTATGTTGTGCTTCAAGACATGCTCACGTATGAAATGAACCTGTACTTCAATATGCTTGGTTCTCTCATGAAATACTGGATTGCGAACAAGCTTTAGAACTCCTTCATTATCAACATATACTAAAGTATATTTCTGTTGTGGTAGACCAATTCCTTCCAGTATTCGGCGTAGCCATATTGCTTCACAAATAGCTTCACCTGCAGCTCGATACTCTGCTTCTATAGAAGAGTGAGAAACAAAGTTTTGTTTCTTGCTTCCCCATGATATCGGTCTAGATCCCATAAAGAAGCTTGATGTTGACTTCCTATCATCTATGTTTCCTGCATGATCTGAATCTGAATATCCTATCAAGAAGAAGTTATCGTTCTTCTTGTACTCTAGACCAAGGTCAGCTGTACCCTTTAGATATCTCAGTATTCTCTTTGCTACTTTCCAATGACATATTTTTGGTTCTTGCATGAAGCGTGATAAATAGCTGACAGCAAAGTTGATATCTGGTCTAATATATGTCAGGTAAATGAGACTCCCAATCAACTACCGATAGAGAGATGCATTCACCAGTGGTGATGGATCAGAACGAGATAACTGAAGTCTCACTTCCATAGGTGTAGTAATAGGAGTGTAGTCCATCATCCTGAATTTCTCGAGCGTTGTCTTGGTGTATTTCAACTGCGACACAAAGATATGATTCTCTTTTTTCCATACTTCCAACCCAAGATAATAGTGCATGAGCCCGAGATCTGTCATGTCGAACGATCGATTAAAATCCTTCTTTGTTGCATCGATCATCTTCACAGAACTACCTGTAATGACTAGATCGTTGACATAAACAACCACAATGACAATCTCCCCCCCTTGCTTTTTGAGGTAGAGATTGGGGTCATAAGGATTCCTTTCGAATCCATGACTTATGAGATGCTCATCAATTTTGATGTACCATGCTCGGGGTACCTGTTTTAGGCCATATAGAGATTTTATGAGTATGTATACCATCATCTCTTTTCTTGGTATTACATAACCCTCTGGCTGTGTCATATAGACTTCTTCTTGCAAATCTCCATTAAGAAAGGCACTTTTCACATCCATTTGGTGGACTTTCCAACCAAATTGTGCAGCTAGAGCAAAGATCACCCTGATTGTCTTGATCTTGGCTGTGGGAGAAAATGTCTCCTCATAATCAATGCCTTCTTGTTGTGCATACCCCTTTGCTACAAGCCTTGCTTTATACTTGTCAATAGTCTCATCTGATTTGTACTTAGTCTTGAATATCCATTTGCATCCAATGGGTTTCTTCCCTAGTGGAAGGTTGACAAGTTGCCATGTGTTGTTCTTCATCACTGACTGCTACTCTAAATCCATGGCATCTTTCCAAGCTTTTGATTGTAGGGCTTCCTGAACTGTAGATGGCTCAACTGTTTCAACAACTCTACTCATTAGGGCATAATTGACCTCTTCACGAGCTTGACTGCGAGTTCTAGGTCTAGGATTGGATGATGTGCTAGGTGCTTCATCCAAATTTGCATCTCTTATTAATTGAGTATACCATTTAGGTAACTTATTAGCTATTCCATTGGATTGTGGTGGATCCAAGTTTTCACCATCATCCAATTCATCACTGTCATCTTCAGTGGGAACATCAAATTCTGTCTTCACAAGAGGTGTATTCTACATGTTTGTTGAGTCATTGAGTGGAGCATCTGCTTGTTTCTTCTCAAAGAACTCAACATCCCTACTTGTGTATACTTTCTTTGCTTTCGGATCCCATAATCTGTACCTAAGTGCTTCTTCACTATATGTAATGAATATCAGTTTCTCAGCTTTCATATCCAACTTGTTCCTATTCTTCTTGGGTATGTGCATGCTAGCTTTACACTCAAATACTCTTAGGTGTGAAATTGATGGTTTCTGATTTGACCATGCTTCTTGAGGTGTCACTCCTTCAAGAGCTACTGTGGGCACTCTGTTCAAAAAATAGACTACAGTTCTTGCAGCTTCTGCCCAAAATGTCTTTGTTAAACCTGAGTCGTCAATCATACATCGCACCATTTCCATGATAGTACGATTCCTTCTCTCAACTATACCATTCTGTTGTGGTGTGTGAGTAGGAGGCATTTGTCTACAAATCCCATGAGCTTCCAGGTAAGTCTTGAACTCATTGCTTGTGAATTCCCCCCCTCGATCTGAGCAGAGAGTTTTGATCTTGCAACCAACTTCATTCTCAACAAGTGCTTTGAACTTCTGAAATGTCTCAAAGGCTTGACTCTTGTTTCTTAGACAATATATCCACATCTTTCTTGAGTAGTCATCAACACAAAGCATGAAGTATTGACATCCAGAATGACTTGGTTGCATGGGCCCACAAAGATCGGTGTGCACCAAATCAAGTTTTCCCTTAGCTCTATATGCATTCTTTTGGAAGGGTACTCTGTGTTGCTTTCCAGCTAGGAAATTGTGACACTTGTCAGTATTGTGCTTGAGTGTAGGCAATCCTTTCACCATGTTGCCCTTTTGAAGTGTTTGGAGATAGCCAAAACTGATGTGACCATATCTATGATGCCATAGTTCTGTAGATTGCGTGTCTTTGGCCACTAGAGCTTGATCATCCTTGTGGACAAAATCAAGTTGGAACATGCGTCCCACATTGGAGGCTCTTGCTACAATCTTGGAACCTCTTTATTTATCTCTTATCAAGCACACTTTTTCTCCATTATTACTGTCAAAATCCAACTTCAAGTTGTGATCAAGGAGTTGACTAACTGATAGAAAATTCTTGGTCAACCCAGGTACATACAATACATTTGTGATTTTGTAGTCATGCTTTCCAAGAGGTAGTGAAATGTTTCCAATCCCCTTGACATTGTATGATGAGTCATCACCTAATGACACATGGTTCTTGTTAGGTGAGTCACGCAGTGTGTAGAACTAATCCTTACGTCCAGTCATGTGTCGAGTTGCACCCAAGTCAACATACCAGATATCTTGTGTGAACTTGGTTTCTTCATGAAATTGAGCAGAATACATGTGGTGTCCTTCATCTGAATCATCCTCATGTTCGGAAATGTACCCTTGTTGTTTGGGTTTTCTTTGCCAATTACCATTTTTCTGCCCTTGATTGTTGTTGTTGTTGGACTTCCCTTTATTTGAATTATTGTTACACTATTGGTTATTGGGTTTTGAATTGCTTGATGAACCCTTTTTGTAGGAATTGTACCAACAATCTTTGATGTCATGTCCCCCTCTATTGCAAATGGGACACTTCTTGGTGTTGTTTTGTTGACTTTGGTTTTGTTGGGACTTCTTGTGATTGGACTGAAATTTCCCCTTTCCTTTATGATTGGAAGATAGTGCTTGCTCATCTTCATGATCTTTGTTGTTTATTGCCTCTTCTTGTTGGAGTAGATTGACCAAATTCTCAAAGGTGACTGTGTGTTCACTCATATTGATAGTTGTCACAAAGATCTTGTAGGAAGGAGGAAGTGCTTGCAATACAATTGATACGAGATCTTCATCACTTATCTCTTTTCCCAATGCCAATAGAGATGCCCTCAAAGTAGCAACTCGTCTCAAAAAAACTTCAACCTTCTCATTGTGCTTGAACTTGAGAGTATGCAGTTGTGATAGTAGGTTGAGCATGGCATTCTTGTTCTTTGCCTCATAGACTGTGCTCAACTTATCCCATGCATCCTTGGCCGATGTGGCATCTCTAATGTGGGGTTGCACATCGTCTGTTACGCTAAAAAAGATGATCAACTTGGCCTTTTGATTTTCCCTGTCAAATTGAACTTGTCTTCCATCATCAAGTGATTTTGTTGTTTGTCCATCTACAACTGTCCATAGGTCTTCAAACTCAAGTAACGTCTTGATCTTTGGTTTCCATGTAGCATAGTTGTGTCTTCTAAGCAGTTGTGAATCTGACAAGAAGAAATTTGGTGCTTGTGCACCCATTTCTACAATCTCAATTTCTAAAACTTTGAATTTCTGACAAAAGGTAAGGCTCTTATCACTCCAGGTTTATGGTATCCCTCTCAATATACTGTCAGGACGATATACCAAACCTTTC
Organism: Taxus chinensis; assembly: GCA_019776745.2. NCBI lineage: Eukaryota > Viridiplantae > Streptophyta > Pinopsida > Cupressales > Taxaceae > Taxus > Taxus chinensis. The sequence continues at coordinate 942,086,678 of CM034148.1, read as the reverse complement.
AATATACGCTCCCTTCCGATATACCCATCGGTACGTGGAAGAATATCACCCTTTCAATATACCCATCAGTACGGAAAGAGGTGTTAACGCACGTGAATGAATTTAGTACGTGGTACTTAGACAGTACGAAGAGGGGTTTGTGCAAGTATAAACAGATGGGAGGGCTCAAATGTGTGTGTATTGTGTCCTTATTACTCCCCGTCAATTTTATAGGGTCGATGTCCAGACGATGTTTAGGCAGCTGTGTTAGGCATTAAGTGCAGTAGTAGTCACGACGGCATCACCCGTAAGTGCTTCCGAAAGGCATCGTATATACCGAATGCTGTTATGAGATCAAAGATCTCGTGTGATAGAATAAAACATAAAATAAAAAATTTATAATTTTTGTTTTCACTTTATGCACCAAGATTAGTACAAAACGCTCCAAAATTACATCAAAATGAAGTTTTTGTGTCCCCCCTCTTTACAAAAAAGGGTCTAGAATCACAAAATACACAATTTAGGCCAAAAATATTTTTTTACCCCCTAATAGGTTTTTTTCCGCTAAATTTAGTGGTGGCCCTAAATGTGTTTGGTGAGCTTCTAAATTTGGAAATATCTCAAAATTTATTAATTTCTCCAAATTTTCCAAAAAAATAATTTAAGAAAAAATATGGAGAGAGTGGGAATTGAACCGCTGACCTAATTGTTCCCAAGATCCAAACAAACAATCTGAATATTGTGTTCACCTTTTCTCACAAACCGTGATCTAGGTTTTTCTAAAATTTTGATATCAGAATCATACAATATTTTTCTTGAAACCCATAAAATTTCAGAAGAATCGGAATCTTGTTTTTTGAGATCTTACCAATTTACCAGCTAGATCTGATTTTTTTTCAGAAAAAATATGATCCGACTTGTACAGAATTTTTGTCATATGTAGAGGCCGAATCTGAAGATAATGTAAATTGCAAAGTTGTGTGCCTCCTTATTATCTTTCCAGAAAAAAAAACAGCATATCAATCCAACACTGTATGAAAAATTTATTTCCTTTTTTCTAAGAGCTATCTGCTGGAATTTTGTTGACGGGACTGCTTCAACCTTTGCTCCTGAATTCTTCACACCTCCACTTTCAGATCTGATTTTTTTTTTTCTTTTGATTTGCAATTTTTTTCAAGATCTCTCTCCTTTTTTTTTTTTTTTTTAAGATCTTTTTTTTTTTTCACAAATCTTTTTTTTTTTTAGATCTGTAATTTTTTCCAAGATCTTTCTCCTTTTTTTTAAAGATCTCCAAATCTGAAATATTCCGCCAATATGTTAGATCAATTGGCTATGCCAATGACTAATAAAAAAAATTTACCTTCCAAATAAGTGGATAGGTCAAATTTTAGTTGATGGATGCTTGGGAGGAATGGATGTTGCAGGATGCTTCAATGGCTCTCCTTTGATACAGATCTTCTTCTCCAATGGATCCTCTCCAATAGTGCTCCTCTTCAACCTTGCTTGGATAGAACCTGATCTGATACCAAATGATAATAATTGTATAGCTTAGATACCAAACGATAGAATAGAATAAGATTGCAATGACCAAAGAGGGATGGAAGCCTCACAAATATTATTGATCTTGAATTCAGATTACATAACAACGCAAGAGCTGTAATATTTATAGATATTAGACAACCTCATGTGGATAGACATGACACCCTAGCAGAAACCAACTACGAGATGATAAGACCCATCTCACATGCACACGTAATTACTACTAATACCAATATTGAATGCTATCCAACATAACAATATTGAATGCAAGTCACTAGACTAGAGTGCACATGTTGCACATTATTAAATAAAAGACAATGCAATAAAATGCAATAAATATTCCTATGCTAAATTATGTTAACAATTACCATACCTAAACATCTATATTCAATAAGAATTACCTATGCTTGCATGGTAGATCCTCATAGTAACAACTAGGGCCAATTGAAATAATGAAAGAAAAAATCATAAAACTTTTGAAAATGACCCAAAAAAACCTCATTTACCATTATACACTTGAGTTCATGTTTCCACGAGCTCAAATAGTTCCAATCCACACTGTCACACCTCATAGCTACCATACCTGCTCTGAATGAGCACTTGTAACATAGTGAACCACGTGTACGTGTACTATACTATTTTGTGAATGCATAAACACCCTCAAATGATGCTATAAATCATGTCAACATGCCTTCAAGGAAACTAAGAAGATGACACTGTCAAGCTACACCCCACACAAAATTTTATAGGCTTGTTAGAGCAAACATACATCATTGAATCCCAATGTAACAACTGATAAAAATATCAAACATCATGTTAGCACCACATAAATCATCATGAAATCATCCTAAAACATTCACTTTATCATTAATGTGGTTTTTCATCAATGAAAACCCCTACTAGAACATCATGATGAAAATCTCCCCCATTGTCATTAATGGAAAACATCATGAACTTATCCCCCTTTTTACATTAATGAAAAATACTTACGTGTAGCTTACCTTATTCACCTTCTTCAGCTTCATACCTCCATGCTTTGCTTATAAACATCAACCAAAGGTCTCAAATTGCTCCATTTTCTTGTTTTTTAAAAAATCTGATTCTTGCCTTCATTCAAGCATGCAAATGCCAAGATTCCCCTAGAAAGAACACTTCCATCATCTAAAAATCATCAATACACCATGAAAAATAAAAAATTCACCTTCTTAGGATACAAAATTCATTTTTCATCCTCTAGGAAAGCAAAAACATCAAATTTCTTCTATACCCATGTTTTGATCTCCTTAAATGGTACTATATCAGTAGCCATGGGATAGGGGTGACATCACCCTTAACATGTCAAAAATGTCATGAAAAATATTACCCTCACCATTTATCCATCAATCTTGATCATGAGCCATTGATTCTAGGACTATAACATGCCAAAACAAGCCATGTTGTTTCTTCTTCATAGCCAAACCAATAAAGCGAAAGCATAACAAACTTCTTAGATGCAATTTAGACCAATTTCAACATGCCTCTACAGGTCAATCATCGCTTTGAACTGACCAAATATGACTCCCCCCTCGGGATTAAGGCCTCTACTTTTAGGTTCTTAAGCATGAAATTAAGCAACTACTCTTGTCATCAAGCCATGAATTTTTATTTACAACACTTTATCAAGGTCCTACGTAACTTATATAGTCTTCTATAGTCATTTCTAGCTGGGATAGGGGTATAACATACCTGTACACAGCATAAAAAATGATGAAGCACCATTTTCTCACCTTGGCTATCCCTTGATAACAACATTGCACTCCCCATGTAAGGACAAAAAAATTACTCCCCCTTGTCATTTAGAGCTGAGTCATACCTTGAGCAACAATTTTCTTGTTACAAACAACATTTCAACATAGTTAGAATAAAGTCAACACCTTATCTCTATAAAAAATATCCTTTGAGAGGGAAAAAACATGTCTTGAGGCACTCAAACACCTACAGCTTTAGCTTTTAGGGATAAACAAAAACTCCCCCTATCTTGATTACCAAAAAAATACAATCTTTTAGACATCAACCCTCAAGCACATGGTACTATAGTATGGTTCATCAGTCTTCAATTGAAGTGCAAAAGATGATAAATAGGCCTATCACTATATCATTTCACCTCAAAGTACACTTCTCCACATAGATAAACCATGAATAACATAGAAAAAGGAATAGAAAAAACCATTCAATGTTTGTCACCTTTGTTACCATGTAAAAACGTGAGCTACAAGCCTGTAGGAGCAACTTTGAGAAAAAATGTAAGTTCTTCTAACCTTGACAACTAACTAGACCTTCTCCTTATACCATCTTATTGAAAATATTTAATAGATGAAGAAACATAACATTTCAATCTAAGTGGGAGTTGAGAGACACGATTTCATACCACAGTAACCATACAACTTTTCCTCCTAGACCTGTAGCGTGACCATTATTCTCCTCGAGTACTAAGATACCTTCAATAAGCACCTGTCAATCTTCAAACAACCACCATCACTTGCAACCAATATATATATATATAATATATATATATATATATATATATATACTATATATATATATATATAAGGCATACCAATTTAAGCTAAGACAAATGTTAGAGAATCACATCATACCTCTTAAATACACTACTACTCCTGCCTCTTTTGTAGATGTAGGTCTTCATCTTCCACTAAGAGCAACATTAGGATCATACTAGTATACATCAGCTGAGATCATCAACCTATGTTCTTCCAAGCATCATCAAAGCATATTACAAGTAATGAAACCTCACAAAACATGTATTGAATGAAGGAAGTCACCATTGCATACCTCTAACACAGTCAACTGTGCTACTATACTGTAAACATGTATGATTAAGCGCATGAATCATGATGAAAAACCAACCAATCCTCTTCAATAACATTATAATAAACATAAGGCATACATCATATATCACTTGATCACTTCTTATACTATTACAACATCTTGAATACCCGACTCAAGTTATGAAGAGAACCAAGAGATAGGAGTTTTGATGGTCAAAAGCCTCAACACTATGCATTGTGAGCTAACACTTTAACTCTGTCATGCATATGTAGAGAGGTACACATTCCTAAAAAATAAAATTCATACATCCTCTAGTTCCACACATGTAAATTATTTGGCCAAAATTTCAAACCAAAATTCCATCACATGAGCCTTCAAAAGTGAGCTTCCCCGCACTCCGCTTGAATGGACTGAGCAAACACAATCAGGGCAGTAAACTAGAATTTTTATTGAATTTAGTCCATTTCACCTTCATACTAGCATTATCACTTAGAAAAAACATATTCAAGCATAAATAACACCTCCTCCATTGATTAATAATCATGAATACCCATATCACATACCTGTAACACTCCATTTTTCTTATAGAAACCTCATTTTGAGCAACTTATGTCACTAAGATCACTTTTCTCCATAAGTACTAATCAGGTTGATACTTGATCACTTTAACCATCTTCATCAAGATAATCTAGCTGGTTATATTGATATACAATATTGAGAAACTCATTAGAGAGCATATAAGACCCTCACAGTCCTAGACATGAACATTGACCTCTAAGGACCAACTACACACTTGATTTAAATGCAAGATACCCAATTTCCAATACAATGACAATAAATGTTAATTTAAACACATGAATGAAACTAATGCAAATATGTTAAGACCACTTATAGCCCATGAAAACTCCACATAAACATCTTATGGCTCAGACAAGACAATGAAGACCATTACAGACCCAGTGATACAATATTGACCATATTAGGATATAAATGACATGATCACGATATTCAAGACCACTAGACCATTAAGACTCATAAAAAAACATGTCAATATGACACCTAACCATTAAATAATTTCATACTATGAGAACTCATACACAGAAAACATAGATAACTTGCAAGCACAACATAGAGATGTAAGACAATTTGACAAGATATTTGCACAAGAAATAACATCATGAACCAAAACAAGATTGTGAGGAGAAAACATTAACATACCTTGACCTTTTAGTGATGAAACACAATGACATCGACTACTCCCCCTCATATATATGCTTAATCTACAATGGTATACCTTTAAGAAGCATAATGAAGGTATACTTGTTCCATGAAGACCTAAAATAAGGTCTTGATGAGGTCCCAATCCTTCTTGGGAACATGCAATAAATTTTCATCTTCACTTCTTTGATCTGAACATTGAGATTCACTTCTTAATCCACCAACATCTACACTTGAGGGCCTACTAAGCTCTCTCCCAAGTCCTTTTAGGGGCATTTTCATGCATTCTAGTTCTTTGAACACCATATCCTTGCACTTTAGGATCTGAATAACTTCTCATTTGAACTTGGAAATATTTAAAATAGGTATTAGCCACATGCCCAACATTGTTACAATTCTAACACACCACCATATTTCTTTTTTCTTGATCATAAAAATGTCTAGACAGGTCACTCATACTTTCACTAGCAATGTGACCTATTTGATTGCATTTGAAGCAAATAACCTTATTGTCATGATCACTTATAATGTTTCTTCAAGACTAAGTGTCTTTAGGAGATCTTTTACATTCCTTACCCCTATTACCATAAATTTTACATGTATAACAAAATCCATTAAAATATGTTTCATACCTTAAGGCATTAGGGTGCCTAAATTGCTTGCTTTTCTATATGTCATTGGCTTGAGACTCTTTATTTCCTTCCTTGGTGATTTTTTATACCACTTTTTTGCATGAAAGCATATCTATTTTCACTTCTTTATTTTTCTTGAATTCAGATTTGAAGCCTAAACTAGTCCTATCACAAGCATCCTTTTGAATTCTTAAGAGATCAACAAGAGATTTGTTGCTTTCCTCAAACTTTTGGTAGGTATTTTCCTTTCTTGTAGCATTTATAAGTTCCTTCTTGAGTCCCTTTACCTCCCCCTCTTTAGATTAAATACTAAGAGTCAGTTACTCATTTGAAATTCTAGTCTTCTAACTGATTCTTCAAGTTTTTCAGAAATTTCCCAATGTTGCCCTCCAAGCTCTTGTATTTTAGTCTCATATTCATTTACTTGAGTTATCAATTTTTTTTCATTTGTCTCAACATGTTAAATCTCAAATTGTACACATGCCAATTCAATTATTAAAACATCATCATCTCCTTCTTCTTCCTTGCAAGAATCTGGTGAAATATTACCTCAAGGAATTGATCCACGACTAGAAGATCTCATAGCCTCCTTATTCATGAAGAGAAATTCATTCCCAACATCATTGTGGTTAGATTCAACCTCAGAATCAAATATCTCTTCTTCACTCCCATATTTTTCCTTTTTAGTGTAAAGACTCTTCTTGTTCTTGTTCATGAATTCATTCTTCTTGAACCCCTTCTTTTTCTTATCAAATTTCTAATTCTTCTTCTCATTATCACTATCATGATCATCATTATTTTTCTTATCACGTCTCTGAGGAAAATTGGTAGAAAAATGACCAATTTTACCATATGTAAAACATTTAAAATGTAGCTTACCCTTGTACTTACTAGTCCCAAGTATCATTCTTCTAGAAACCATAGAGAATAACTCCTCATCATCAAACTCTAGAGTAGAATATTCAGATTTATCCTTCTTTTCTTTAGCCAATTTCTCCAACTTGAAGGCTATCTTATGTTTAGCAGGCTTGGAATCCATCACCCTCATCTCATAAGCTATTAGGGTGTCATGTAACTCATTCATGTTTAGCTTAGTAATATCCTTAGCTTCCTCTATAACTTTTACTTTTGAATAAAACTTAGGAGTCAAATATCTTAATACATTTTGAACAATAACTTCCGATTTTAGATATTCTCCTAGCCCTTTCATAATATTAAATATCTTATAAAATCTAAGAAGATAAGCTGAAATGTTCTCATCATCATTCATCTTAAGAGATTCAAAATAATTTATAAAAGTTTGAATCTTAACAATTCTTACCTTTGAGTCTCCTTCATAGATCAGTTGGAGTTTTTTACCATGCTTCCTTTGTTGACTTGTAATGCATCATATTTCCCATTTTAGATTCCAAAATATCACTTGAGATAGTACTGAAATCCTTTGATTTGTTGGTATATTCCTTCTTCTCTTCATCGGTGAGAGTGGAAGAAATAGGAGAAGTATAACCACTTGCAATGGTGTTCCAGAGATCAAACCATAGAGCCATGATATAGGCCCTCATTCTTATTCTCAAAAAACTATATTTCAAACCATAAAACATTTTTGCCTTTTCAATTATAGTGCTGCTCTCCATATTGTGCTTTAAGGATCTCCTTTCAAGCTATCAAACTTATGCAAAAAGGACCAACTTCGATACCAATTGTTAGAAGCACAATGAAATGAGAGGGGGGATGAATCAATCCTTATAAAAATTTAAAATAAAAATTTCATATCTAAAACTCAAAATATTATAAGCATTAAATCACAATAACCACTTATTCAACTTTAAGAGTGTGCACACCATAAACCATCATCAAAGAATATAACCAGGAAAGAAAATGAACATAATAAGAACACATCCTTGGAAGGCAGGTTTGTTACTGTCCCTGCCAAGCACCTTGTCTTTTTGAATCACTTTCGTAGGAGTAGGTTGGTTTGCTTCCCTCACTATCTGTTAAACTCTCTTGAGCGCTCCATTATGGAGTTCCAGAAGCATACCCGGGTGGTTCCCTTACACCAAGGGCTTATTTTGCTTATTCACAAGCACTGCCTTATTAAATTCCCCGGTCTCCCTTCCTCTCCTGGCCTGGCTTTGTTGGGCTCCGCTGCTGCCAGTCCTGTCTCCCCTGCTGCCCCTGCTGCTGCCCCCGCCTTCGGTGCTGCTACCCCCATGCCGGCTGCTCATGCTTCTCCTTATTTTCCTCCTGTTGCTGCCCCTGCCACCCACCCTGTCTCTACCTCTAAACGTGTCACCAGGGCTTCTAGGAGACTCAACCTTGAGTCTACTACTGAGGGGGATGAACCTTTGGAGGACATTTCTCGTGATCTGCTGAACATTAGTAGTGCCAGTCCCCAGGCGGCACCAACGGATAACCCTTCTAGGAGATTGGAGGCCTTAGAGGCTGAGCTTAAATTGCTGAAGGATGAGGTCAAAAACCTTGCTAAGCAAAAAGGCAAAAAAAAGCATTGAGGGGAAAGGGAGCATTGGCAATAGCCAGATTGATGACATATACAAAAAACTGACCTCCTTAGACTCCCCACCTAGGGAAGATGAAGACTAGGCATGAGTATAATATTGCAGCCTTCAGGGCCATCGAGGAGTTCATCGAAGGTCATGCAAGAAGTGTTTCACATCTTAGCGGTGTCCCGGCTACACTTTGGGGCAATGAGAAAGAGAGCAAAAGAACCAGAGAGGAGCTCGATAAGACGGATGCTGCTCTATATGACCACGTTGGGCATGTATCATGCTTGGAAAAGAGTAAAGACGAGTATTGATCAAGCGGCCAAGAAGTAGTCCCGACTACTTTTGCTGGTCCTTATTGTTTTTATTACTGCTTCTTGGCTGTAAGGCTTGCTGTTTTTTTTGCCGTTGTTTTGCTGTTAAGCTCTCGTTTGTGTAGCTGTTTCTGGGCTTCGTTGTTCTTCTGCTGTAACTTTTGTGCTCTGCTACAGCTTCTCTGTCTCCTCTCTCTTATTCCGGCTTTTAGGCCTTCTTCTGTACACAAGGGTATAGTCCCTTTCAAAAAACTATTTACCAATATTAAAAAAAAAACATAATAAGAACACAAAATATAAGTGGGAAACCATCAAGGGGAAGAAAATCCACTTAAAAACTATCTTATATTGATATATTTAAAAATTTAGTGAGGTAAGAACCCCATAAGGAGCACCAATCCCTAGTTTAGTAGAAGAACCAACCTCTAATTTTGTGAAGCATCAAATCCACAAGGAGGCTACAGCCCCCCAATATGATCAAGAATCCACTCAAAAAAATTATGATCTGTATATATCTAATTTTTTTCTTCCAAAATTGATGGAGACCTCTTCTTCAGCTCGCCACTTCTTCACTAAAACCTAAGGTGATCAATCTTCACTAAATAAGCTCTTCAAACACTCTAAAATTCATAAAAACTATTGATTTCATATCCTCTAATTTTTTATAAACATATAAAAACACTTGTATCACATCAAAATCATGCTCAAAACACCTCCAATAAAACTTCACCTAGGTCGCTTCACATGCACACACTCAACTAGTTTGGAAAATCACCCACAAAATTGCTTTTATTTGCTTCTCCACCTTTAAAACTTAGGAAAAAACTTTTATCTCCATTTGGCTCTACCATTATATCAAGGAAACATTTAAAATTGTAAAAACAAGAGTCATAAGTAACCAAATTAGGTCGTTCTCTACGCCAAAAACCTCATTGCATGTGTCAAAAATGGCTCAAAACTCCATAGGCAAATTCTTGAAAATACCCTAACATTAATACCATAATTTTTCATCGACCCAAAACACTTTGAATATGAATAAATATCATGCGGAAAACTCATACATGATCTATAATTAATATAAACCAATCAAATTATTTCATTTACTTTGCCCAATTCCCTTTACAAATCTCAAAACATCTGTTTTCCTACACTCTTTAACACCATGAAAAATTCATATGATCACCAAATCACTTATGCTCAAAATAAACATCCCATGTGAACACTCAAAAGAATTTTCCAAACATGTATAACAATCTGAAGCAAGTTAGAATTCATGAAACATCATTCACTTTAAACCACAAAAATATTTTTCTTCACGCATATCAACCTGCCAAAATATTTGTTTCCAAAGTGTTTGTCTCACAAAATCATTTATATATACATATAAGAACTCAAAATGGATTAATTTGATTCCAATAATCCATATTCACTTTACAGGTGACAGGAAGAATCACCCCAATCCATCTTATGCTTCAAATAAAATCAAATTTGCGCCACAATAGATGTTGTCTTGAAATGCCAAAAATATTCTTACTCAATGAATACCTGGAAACCATATCAAATGAGCTAATAATGAGGAAATCCATATATAATTGGAAATATATCTGAATATAATTTCCATGTAAACTTTAATCATCTAAAAAATCCACCTTTATCTCACGTTATGCTTAGATTACTAGACCCTCTGCTATTTGAGATCTTGAAACTACCCTTTGACCAGTTAACTTGTTTGGACCTCAAAAAATCATGAAAATACATGAAAATTTCCTAAAGAATCCATGTAAATAAATAAAACATGCCAATAATCATGTATCATCAATTTTGTATGCTACTCCTTTGGACAATCTTGTCCTAAAACCTTCTTCTTTAGAAACTGTTAGTTTTAGGTGGGGCCCACATATCACCATGACCTCAACCATACATTTATGGAAATAATAAGGAGCACTATACAATATCCAATCATAAATTTTAATGAGTAAATAAAAAATTGGTCACAATACTTCACTTTCTGTTAACTACTTCTAGCTACGGGTTTAAGTAGGGTTTTAGACCTCTTTGCCTTCTTAACACTTGTTCATAAAAACTTGAAGATAAAATACACCTCATTATTTTTGTGAAACCTTATAAAATAACCTTATAAGCATCCCTAAAATCCAAAAGGTCCCATGCAAAGCACATGTTAAGCACTGAATCCCCAACATAAGTCATAAACATGCATCAACTGAATCCCAATGTAACAACTACTAAACATCTGAACCATCATGTTAGAACAAGCATACATCATAATAAAATTATCCTACAACATTAAATTTATCATTAATGTGGTTTTTCAGCAGTGAAAACACATACTAGCGACATCATGCCAACAACCCACATGACTACTTTATGTTTCTATTCCACTTATGACCTTTTTATTACACCCTAGAAGAGAAAAATAGTAGTATCCATCTTAAATTTTGATATAATACTTTTAAAAATTAGAAATATTGTCACTTATGTGAATAGGAAAAAACACAATGATCTGTGTACAATGAATAATTAGAATAAATGGAGAGGAGAGAAGAAGGGAAGGTGATTGATTGAATTTGTTGAAGAAGTTCCTTCTGATGGAGAAATTTATGATGATGATCAAAATCTCCTACTTTTGCATGATGTACAACTACCTCAGTCTACCAACTGATTGTTTAGAAATAATATTGAAATATTCCTTGATGTGAGCTCAAGATGACCGCATGCATTACTCATGATAATCCTCTTGATGATTGATTGATCAACTCCCACAGCACATTGGTCTCACTCCAATTACCCTCATTTTTAACCACCCCAATTCACCAGCTCACCCAGATAACTGGATAACCCCAATTGAGATCACAAATATGCTTCTAAGATCCTGATGGAATTTTAATTTCTTTTTTTGAGCTGTGGGATCATCCTATAACCTTGTTTTCATTCCTTGATGTTTCTTTCCTATATGGAGGGAACGTGAATGTAACGAATTCAAATTATTCAACCACTTAATATTTTTAAGGCATGTTACATCATGGAAACATTTTATTTTTTTCAAGTACACCATAGGTTTCAGATTGCAATGAAAAAGGTCTAGAAAAATTCTACTTCTCACTAGGACGCTTTGATCTAATTTTCAAGGGTTTTTCTTGTTAGGATATTCACAAATTCGAAAAGGAAAATTATAGGTATGCTGTAATAATTTTCTAATAGGAAAGGGTTTTGATGAAAAATTTATTCCTCAATATCCCTAAAAAATAGGTACTTCAAGACACGAAAACTAGTTCACGCACGCGAAACTAGCATTTTTTAAGGATCATTTCCTCCAATTTTCATGGGTTTTTCTCATTTGGATATTTAGTAAAGGAAACTTGCAAGTATTCATGTTCCTCATCTGAAAGGTTAGAATGCTAATGAAAAAATTAGTCCCCTTGTATCCTTAAAATATAGGGACTTCATGGCACAAAAACTATTTCACGTGAAACAAAACTTTTCAGGGATCATTTCTTTCCAATTTTTTCACGATGCCGACCACTGAAACCTTAGGAAGTTAAGATGAGCCTCAATTAAATATCAATGATATGTAATCGGAAGAGATTAATAAATTATTGAAGCTTTAAAAGTAATAAAAATCATCCATATTCCCTCGCCCCTCTGGATTGACGAGTGCAGTTGTCGTATTAGTGAACGAGAAGGGTTAGAATGGGGGGGGAAAGAGCTTAGAATGCATCACGGAGCTTCATCAAGGTCATATGATCGGACTTTACGGAACAAAAGGTCATGGGTGAAATTTTGTATCCCAAATTTACTAAGGGTATGGGAGAGATGGAACAGAAAAATGTGTCACGCACCAAGAGGTCAAAATTTCTAACTTTGGAAGCATACCTTGAGAGAGACCTTGAAGGTGATGTTTCCAGAGATCTAGAAGATCATTTTTGATGAAATCATATATAATTGTGAATCCAAAGAAAATTTTTAATACAATGAGATGGGTCTTAAGATCCAATTTTTCTTGAAACCCCCCTAAAATTTCTCCTTCCTCCTTGGGACAACAATGTGTTTTTGCCAAAAGTAAGTTGTAGAAAGAAGCACCTATATCTTGTGAAGTATCTAAACATTTCATCACGTATAAAATTATACAAGACTTCCAATGAGTATTTTTTTTTCCTCTTAACTCCTTATAGAGCTCCCCATAATCATCTATGGAAGATCAAGTAAATATTTTTTATTCCTTTCTCCTTATACCCTTAGGCACTCGGGAGATGAGACGAGGTCACATGAGGAACCTGGGAAAGGGCTAGACATGGGTGAATTTTTATTTCTAGTTTTTCCCAAGGGTACATGATAGATGGAGGTTATTCTAATTCACCCCTCACTTGGATGTGAGAAGTGGTAGAAGGTGGTTGCATGATGAGATGGGCTTGGATGAGGTGAAAAGGGGCTAAACTTGCATCACAGAGCTTTTCAGGGTCATATGATGGCCTAGAGGGGCTTAAAACGGAGCTAAGTAATATTTTTTTGTCCTAAATGTCCCAAGGGGATGGGATAAATGGGATAGAAAAGTGTGCCTTCATCTCATGCAGACATGTTTCCCACCTGTGAAAATGGCTAAGTCTGAAAAGTTTACCTTGAGGAGAGGGTCTTGAAGATGAAGTTTTCAGAGCTCAGGGAGGAATTTTTTGGAAATTTTTATATGAATTTGAATAAAAAAACCTTTTGAGATTAATTACATGGGTCCCATGATATAATTATTCTTGCAACCCCCCTTAAAAATAGCCTTTTGTCTCGAGACCACGTAGGGTGTGTCAATTGAAAATGGGTTGTAGGAAGAAGTGCTCGAGTATTGTAAAAAATATAAAAGGACCATCATTTATAGAATTTAATTATATTTAAAATGGTATATTTTTTGAACTAGAAATTTTTATGGAGCTCATCGAAATCATCTTCTGAATCTCAGGCACTATTTTTTACTACAAGCTCCTTCACCTTCACAAAACTAGCTTTCACTAAACTTGTTCCTATACCTTAAATTCTTCCCTAAGATTTCCTAAATCAATATAAATATGATATCATCTCTCTTTATATCACTTCTTGATGAATTTAGGACTTAAAATAAGTCCCTCTGATGGTGCACCCCCTATTCCATAAAGGCCAAGAAAATAGCCTTTCTAGGACTACTGAATAATCTTCCTTGAGAAGTATTCCATTGATAGAACTTCATGAACTTTCTTTCATGTTTCAAAAAATTGGGAAAGGATATTAAAACACACACATAAGTAATTTTAGGATTGTTATAGTAATGAAAAAATGAGATAAATGATCTAGAGGAGTTCTTGGGTGGGTTTACAAGCAAAACTTCTGACACTAGGGTATAGTTGTCATATTTCAACATTGAACTTTGCCCTTGCACAAAACACATGAAAAACAACTGGATCTAGATTGGGGAATTATTTTAGATCAAACAAAGTGAGGAAAATACGAGTATGAAAATCCATAATCTCAATATAAAACTCAAGCCAATGCATCATCCATAGGGCTATATATTCACTTAAAATATACACCACATAACTTCCTTTATTGAATACACACACACATGGCAAGAAAACTAACAAAAAAGACAAGAAAGGAAACAGAAGAACACAAGAAAAAAAAAAAAATGGAAAGGAAACACATAACACGCAAAAGAGGGAAACATCCTAAATCACTTATGTACTTGTGGGGGATAATCCAATTTCATTGAAGCACAAACTTAAACTAAGACCTTACCCATGAACGGGTATCACCGAATGCCGTTCCTTCCAAAAATTCATTTATAGGTTCAATGAAGTATTAAAAATATCCTCATCTTCTTGATAAATCTAGCATGATTTTTAGTGCAATTGATGATCAATTCATTCATTAAATCACCTCTGTTGCATTGAAACATTATTTTTGGCTTCTCCTTATTTCTCAAGTTCATTACACTTGTTTGTTTTCCATTGCTTCTATGAAGATGATTATTGATTACACTTGACATCTCATTTTCATACTCAGTCATTTATTCTTTGTTGCACATCTATTCCATGCGTTGATTCTTGACAGATGTCTCAGAAACTTTGAAAACTATTATCCACCTCATGATTTTCCTGATTTCTCATTTGGGCCAAGATATCATCTTTCTTGGACTCTTGCTTTTCCACAACATCCTTCCCCTATGCATTATGACATGCACATTTCATCATTCTCTTGGAAATAGAATGAGCTTAAGATTGGAAATTAATCATAGGAAATTGTCATCTTCTTCACCTTGTCCATTTTGGAATTTCTCATCCATTTTAATGCTGAGAGCACTCCTCATCTTTGGTAGGGTGAGAACTAAAAGTTTGAATTCCATAAAAAATGTTTCCATTTTGAACAAAACCAGCCATAAGATGAACCAATATTCCATTTCTCCCATTTTTAGTTGAGAATCTTTTCCATCCTCATGAAAAGGAAACAAGAAAAATATTGGAGCTGAAATGTTATCATTATCCTTTTCCCATTATTGGTCACCAAGAACCAAGAAATCCATTTCCACGATGAAATAATTATCTCCTTGAGTATGTTCAAGTTTAATATGCAAAAACATGTTTACATTATTGCATTTCTTGTCATATTAATTCCAATGAGAAAGGAGAGTATATTTCAAGCTCCCCAACATACTCATCACATGGAAAATCATACTAAAGCCTTAAGAACATGATCAAGAAATATTGAAGTTACCTACCAAGAAATTGTTGAGCATCATTCCTTATTCTTGATCTGTATTGCTCTTTACTTCAATATTTCTTTATTACAAATTGAGGCTCTCTCTTATCATCATTAGCATCCAGTGAAGAAAATTCATTAATTCTCTCATCCCTTGGGAAGTGCACACTCTCTAATTTTGATTTCATCAAATCATCATGATGCTCATATGAATGACTCTGTGATGCTTGGAAATTCCTCCACCAATATGGGAAGATCAAGATCATCTTCAAAATTCATGAAAAAATTACAAGATTTGGAATTTTTACATGGGATTTCTGTCGTTGGGTCATTTGGTTTTTGCACAATATACTTCATCTTCCTAATAGGAAGAAGTTTCTTTATCTTACCATTGACTAGGATAGTGGCATGCAACCAATCCAATTGCATATCTCCTCCAACATCTTGACAAAAAATTTGACCCAAAAACATACCATATGAGGTAGGCATTTCTACTGCAAGTATTATCATAGTGAATTTATTATCAGGGAATTCTTCCAATGCTACCTTCACATCATTGATTTGAACCATAAGAGGAAATTATTTCATTTTCATGGAGAGACACTATCCACAGGTAGGGGAAAGGGAGAAATGGCTGGAATATTTTTGATCAATTTATTGAATTTTTCCAAGAAATATTTCATGGAATCTTGTGATTATTTCTTTATCTTAGTGAGTTGATAAAGTAGATCATGAGCTCTAGAAAATGTGCATGATTTAATAAAAAAAAAATATAACATTGCACAGTAAAATAATAAATCCAAAGATATTGTATTTCATTTGGGAAATTTATTGATTTACGTTGAGACGTATAAATACACATATGTTTTCATATTAAATAGGATTCATCATTTATCCCACACATCTCTCAACATTCCAATAATCTCTCTCAATCCCTTAGTTATCCTAACACAATCAACTAATCCTAAATATACCAATGTGAGTTGTTTATACAACAAACTCACAACTAATATATAAAACCTATATTATTAATATGAGATATATTTTATTATATTTAATAATATTATATTTTATTTATTCACCCATATATATTATCTCCATGATAATATATATTACATTAAAACATTCACCAAATGTAAACAATATAATGTTCCTAACATTCACTCCCCTATTGTTTACATTATTACTTCCCCTACACTCCCCTAATGTGAACAATGTAGAAAAGAATAGTTACACTTTCTTTGCAGCTTGCACACCCCTGTTTTCTCATGATCTTGGTACACATATGGACCTTAGTCCAAGGTAAGAACTGCTATTCATGAACCTCTATTCATCCTCTTCAAGTATCATGATGCTGACTTTGTAATTGTGTTTTCTTCTTTCTATTACAACATTACATCAAGGAGGTTTATAAAAGGAAATTACAATTGAACAAGAATTTCCTTCTATTCTTATTACAAAACACATAATAATGGAATCAAACACACAACTGAAATACTTGGCCACCAAATCAGTACTGCAGCCTCGTCGATGGTGCTTGACGAGAGGTTGCTGATCAACCTCCTTCCTCCATTGCCTCTAGCCTCCATTAGTTTACCACTTAGCAAATATATATTTTAGGATCATATTACAATTCTCTTGGGTGTCGGTTTCAACCGATAATGTACCCCCTCAATATAGACATCACGTACAAGTGAAAGTGCATCCAAACAAAAGTGAGACATTTTTTTTTAAAATTTGCCAAAAATGGAAAAATAATGTTTTTTATCTAGCAACAAAAAGAATAGGATCAATGCATAGAACTTGAAAAAATACACATTTTCAAAAAAAATGATACCTTAATCTGAGTTATCATCTGAAAGTTATCATGCTTACAAGTTCTAAATTCAACTTCTTTCTAGAACCTTTCCAAAAATGGCAAATTTCTTTTTCTTGTGTTTTTTCATGTATGTCCATAAATGGAAATAAACAGATAGAATACCTTTGTTATAATGGATCTGTACTACAGTTGAAACTAGATTCCCAGATGACTGTGGATTCACCCGAGAAAGACATCGACACATCCAGAAGCCCAAATAGCTACGGATTCACCCGAGAGAGATGCTGATGCATCCAGACATCCAAACAACTACGGATTCACTTGAGAGAGGCCTCTACAAACTTATAATTTTTTTTTGTTTTGAAACTCAAACACATACCATATTTATTCCCAACAATGGTGCCATAAGACAATTACTTCCATATAAAAATACCTCATAAACTCTTACAGGAAATCATTGCAGTCTAACCTACTTTGATACCAAATATAGAAAACATGCATGATTTAATCAATAAAAAAAAAAAATTGCACAGTAAAATAATAAAACGAAAGATATTGTATTTCATTTGGGACATTTCTTCATTTACATTGAGAGGTATAAATACATATATGATCTCCTATTAAATAGGAGTCATCCTTTATCCCACATATCTCTCAACCTTGCACTAATCTCTCTCAATCCCTTAGTTATCTCAACACACACAACTATTCCTAAAAAATACCAACGTGAGTTGTTTATACAACAAACTCACAACTAATATATAAAACCTATATTATTAATATGAGATATATTTTCTCATATTTAATAATATTACATTTTATTTATTCACCCCATGATAATATATATCACATTAAAACATTCACCAAATGTAAAAAATAAAATATACCTAACATGAGCCTCTTTTCAGGTCTTGAATATTTATTCAAACTTATTTTTTAAACCATTCCAATCACTAATTGAGTGCAAAGGCAAATAGTATAACCAATCTTCCATGTCATCTTGTAATGATTCCATGAAAAAACACACTACACCATCTTCATGTTGGACTTTAAGGATACCACAAGAATGTCATGAAGGTTGTGATATGATCAACATGACATTGTTTTCCATCTCCATAGAAATTAGGAAAGTTATTTCTTGACCCTTGTGGAATTTCATGTAGCGGTGGATCCAAAGCCAATGGACTAGTGTTTTGTCCCCATGGTACAAGTACTTTTGCTGCCATTTCTTCTTCCTCTCTTTATTCTTCCATTTCTTCCTCTCTGTCTTCTTCTTCTCTTGGGCATTCAAAGTTCAAAGGTGGATGAAAGACATGAGAATTTATACGAGTGTCAGTTGGATTTTTAATAGGGTTACTAGGGGTACCAATTGATGAATCAGATGGGGATGAATCTTGAGAAAAGTAGTATGGATTATCTCTGACTTTATCTTTTTGATTTTACAAAGCTTTAAAAATAGGGTCAATGATTCCTCTCATCCTATTTAATTTGGTATATCTTCTTTCAGCCGAGTTTTCTTAAGAGGTTAGAAAAAATGATTTTTTGATCATTTAAGTTTTTTTTTTGGTTTTTTGATTATTTTGCAGATATATTTATGGGTACACAAGGGAAAATATCTCCCTAGTAGAGTAAAATTTATTTTGGTGAAATAATTATTTGTATGACAAATTAGTTGATTTCCACCAACTCTCATGAGGCTACACCCCTCCTTCTTGTATATGGGGAGGCTCCCATTAGTGAATGTAAACTAATATAATCCTATATATTATTGTGGGGTGGCCAATTAGGCTGAGAATCACATAAGAACACTTCATTGAACCTACAAAAAGGTTCTTGTATGAGGTACAATGGAGGAAATTACATCAGTGAGGGGTGAAAGAGTGGAATCAGACAAAGGAAGGTTATTGTTGTGAGTAGTCCAATTGTATAGTTCACGCCTAATAAATAAAGTAGTTCAAAATTTAATTAGAGGAAAGCAACAATGAAGCCATTTAGTGAGAAGAACAAACCCATACAAATATTTCTTATATTCATTTACAAATCTCTGTCTTGATCACTAGTACAAATTTGCAAAAGAGAGAATATAGGAAACATGAGAAAAGGAAAAGGAAGAATGTATCTTTCATTTCTTGTGTAGTGATGAATACAAATAATTAATCAATCTAAAAAAATTCAAAATTACTACCAAGAACTAGAATTCAGGATCCTTTGGAATGGAGAAGCCATCCTAAGTTATAGCCTTGTGAATTGGCCTTTTGTCTCCCCTACACAACTCTTTGTGTTCCTACTCCACTTGTGACCTTTTGATTTACCCTATAAGATAAAAAATTTAGTATCCATATTTTAATTTTGATATAATAATTTTATAAATTACAAATATTGTCACTTAAGTGAATAGGATATAGAAATATGTGCATTTTATAATTTTTCTGTATAATAATTATATATGGAAGTATACCTTGAGAGAGACCTTGAAGATGCAATTTTTAGAGCTCCAAGAGGTCATTTTGATGAACTCATATATAATTTTGACTCCCAAGAGCCTTTGAAAGAAAATGGGATGAGTATAAAGATATAATTACTCCTACAACCCCCTAAAAATTCTCCTTCTTTCTCAGGATATCTATGTATACCTATCAAAAGTGAGTTGTAGAAAGAAAAACCTATATCTTGTAAAGGATATGAACATTTAATCATGTAGAGAATTCTCAAGGATTTCCAATGAGTATTTTGTTTCCTCTTAACTCCTTATGGAGCTCCTAGAATCATCCTTGGAAGATCATGTACATGTTTTGATTGCTTTCTCCTTACACATTAGGCACATGGGGTCTGAGACTAGGTCACATGAGGAACCTAGGAAAGGGATGGAAATAGGTGAATTTTTGTGTCTCAAGTATCCCAAGTGAATGATACATATGGGGAAAAAAATTCACCCTCACCTGGCAGTGACAAGTGGTGGAAGGCGGTTACATGACAAGAATGGCTAGGATTAGATGAAAAGGGGCTAAACTTGCATCATAGAGCTTTTCAGGGTCATATGATGGTCCAAAGGGATTAAATGGAGTTGGATGAATTTTGTGTCCCAACTTTCCTAAGGGTATTGGATAGATAGGAAAAAAAAATGTGCCTTCATCTGATGCTGACATATGTCGACATGGGAAAATGGCTAAGTCCCAAAATCTTACCTTGAGGAGAGCCTTGAAGATGAAGTTTCTAGAGCTCTAGAATGATGTTTTTAGAACTTATTTATATGAATTTTAATTAAAAAAACCTTTTGATATGAATGGGATGGGTCCCATTAAGTAATTATTCCTGCAACCCCCTCAAACATAGCCTTTTTTTTATCCGAACCTTAGGGTGAGTCTGCTTAAAATGGGTTATGGGAAGAAGTTTCTGGGTCTTGGGAAAAATTTAAAAGAACCATAATTTATACTTCCAATGGTATATTTTTTGACCTATAACTCTTTATAGAGCTCCCAGAATCATCTTCTGAAGCTCAGACACTATTTTGAACTACAAACACCTTTACCTTCAAAAACTTGTTTTTAGTGAACTTGTCCCTTAACCTTCAAATATTACATAAAGTTTCCTAAATCAATTAAAACATTATATTGTCTCATTTATATCAATTCTTGATGAATTTTTTCCTTTAACTCAGTCACAAAGGGTGCACAGTTATTATGGAAAGACTAAAAAATAGCCTTTCTAGGTCTATTGAATAATCTATCTTGAGAAGTATTCCACAGAAATAACTTCATGAAAATATTTTCATGTTTAAAACACTTGGGAAAGGATATTATAACAAATATGAGTATTTAGATGATTGGGATAGGCATGACACAAAGGGAGAACTGATCCAGACGAGTACTCTGGAGGGTTTACAAGCAAATATATTTTACACTAGGGTATAGTTGTCATGTTTCAACATTGAATTTTTACCTTGCAAAAACACATGACAAATCAACCAATTTTCCATATCTTTTATCAAAATACCAGATAAAAATGAAATAATGTCTCATCATTCTTATTTACAATTAGTTCTTGGAGGCATTGCAACTAACCTTTAGTACATTGAAGCTCTTCCTCATGCTATGAAATGAGCATGACTGATTGCAACTCTTTTTTTTTGGCTCATACTATCCAAGTATCTAACTAGGCATGTAAACTTGGGAACTAATAGATCGATCCTCATCTACAATGATGGGGTATTCATAAAAACCTTTATCACGATAGATTTTTACAACTTTATCCAAACTTGGTGTTCCTTCTTCTTATATAAACATATTTGTTTTGGTCTTGGTTTGTGCATTTCCTTCATCTACATCCTCTGCCCCAACCTTATTTTCCATCAAAAGTGTAGCAAGTTCATGGCATGCAGAGCAATATAGATCACTTCATTCTACCAAAACATCTTTATCACTTATAAAATATTCTTCCTCACATAAATGGTAGTCACAAGTGTTTAAAAACACTTCATATTCAATCCCTTTAGTTCCAATATGACTGTGCTTCCCTTATGCCTAATTTTTCTTGAAATTAAGCTACTCCCTTTGTATTATTTTCATGTCCTCATCCACCCAATAAGAATCAAACCAATCTTCAAAATATATGGAGTTATGTTCTTTTGTAAATTTTGTTGTAGATGAGACATAAATATAGAGCTAATGATTTGTTTATTCTTTAGGCATAAATGATTTTGGCACAATAATTCTGATTTTATCATTTGTAGAAACCAAATGATCATCCAAAACATAACTCAATATTTTTAGTTCCTCTTCTCCATGTCGAAAACATACATCCCATTCTACCAACACTGTAGGATAGATTGATATAGGAAGTGTTGGGTAGAATAATATATTGTAAAATTTTCAACTCTAACACAAAGAAAAAACACAATATTATTTTAATACAAAAAATTTATTTACACTAATGAACTTCTATATGTACCTCTTCCTAATATGTTTGATGAGATCATCATTAATGGCCTCTAAAAATTGGATCTGGATATTAATCTGACTAAGTACTTTGTGAATACATGTGGAAAACAAATAAATTTCCACAAATGGATGATATACACTGAATTAGACACATAAACCAATCAAGCAAGGTTGAAGTTATTGTAAGAAAATTACAGATGAGAGAAATCCATGGTGAACTTTTTATTTATATTTAACAAGGGGAGATGAAGTAAGTAGAGAGGATGTAAGGTGATAGATTGATTATTGAATCTAATGTAACGTGTGTTTAATTTGGAAGGTGAACTAGACTATAATATTTCCAATGTAAATATATGATTTAATGAAGAGTATAAGGTTATAGTGTGAAAATATATACCATGTACATGAGTGAATAAAGTCCTCACCGAACATATGAGAATGTATATCTTCAAAATTAAAATTGAACCTATAACTATGTTGAGTTATCTCACACACATGTGACAATAAAGTGTATACACCTATTTTTTTACTTTTCACCTTTCATACATGTTACTAATAATTTTCCTTGTGTAGATAAGGGTCACTGATGCATCTATTTCCTAAGAGGGTGCCTTAAAGGGCCTTCTACAAATTGGGAATGGTTATTCACGTAACCATTATGGTTTAGAGAAAGTAAACAAAGAGTGTCACTATTTGGTCTTGGCCTTATTTATCCTTGTACTAGGTAATCTTGTCCTCCTAGGTCTCATGAATATCATATTCATGAATTTTTTTCTTCCTTTCCACCTTTTTTACATCTTACTCATCTAATTTCATAACTCATAACATGTTACTTTTATCTTTCATGACATATTACTTCATTTGTGCATCCTTGGCTGACATAATCACCCATGAGTGATTATGTTGGTGTTATATTTTCCCATAATTGACACCATCACCTGTGGGTGATGGAAACATATATATACCTCCACCACATTTGACACTCATAAGAAAAAATGAAGCTAAAACATCCGAACTACCATTTTATCTTTTCTTTTGTGTCATCTTCTCATCTTCTCATTTTGATTTTGGTTCATCTTTCATTTTTCTTGGATGGATTAGATAACCCTCTTTTTGGATGCTTACTTGCATTAATGGGTCATCATATAGTGAGTATAAGATAGGAATGGTTTTCCCCTACTTCACTCAATAGTGATTGTATCTCTATGTGTTTCTTCTCAGGGGAGATAAATGCATCAAAAAATACCTTACAGGTGTAGATGAGCGCTCTATCCTTTCTTTGTCACTTTGTATAGATAACTTAGTTTCCTTCTTCATTTTTCTATGTTAGTATAGTATTATGAATGCTTTATGCTAGATAGTTTAGTGTAGTAAAAAAATCACGCACTTAGTAATATAATTATACCACCAAGTATGTATTTATATATATGGATCTTGCATAAGAAAAGTATTTACTAATGACCCATCCCCTAGTCCTGTCATCAGTTTGGTAAGTCACTGTCATTAAGTGTGTTGCACAGTCGTTAGTTACTTACACATTTTTGGTCATCTCTTAGGGATTTTTAGCTTTTGTTATTCACTTAGTTGTCATTTTTAGTCTTCGGATTGGGTTCCTACTGAGGGATTAAGGTGCCTTGGTCCTCATTTATAGGTGACTTGGTCCCCGTCACACTTGGTTTTAATTTAGAAGTTCAAGGTCAGTATTTATAATTTTCCCTCCTATTCCCCTAGGTACTAGTCATCATGTTGGGTCATTAGTGTCAAAATTCGAGCAAGAGATCCCTATATAAACATAACATACACACTATCTTATGCGTATAATATTTATAATAAGTGATAGCTATCTATATAGAGCAAGGGATTGTATTTGGAAACTATTTACATCACACACTGCATAGGAAGGGGAAGTCTATTCTATTCCATCCACAATTTTTGTATTTTATATAGCTATTTCCCAATATCTCTGTGTCATTGGCGCTAGGGCACCCTAGGCTCAACATTTCACATACAGATCACAAAAAACTACATTGGGTTTGAGATGTAGTGTAACACTTAGTTGTAAGTCCACCATTGTGGCCACTTAGGACAGTACGACCCCTTCATATGCATTTTTATTTTTTATGGGTTTGATGCTTTGAATGAGGTTTTGTAGGTGATGATTCATTGTAAGTATACAATGTCATCATCGAAGCTAGTGCAACATCCTAGTGACAAAACATGAGTTATTGCAAAGAGCTAGTGACCAAGTCAGACTCATGTTCTGATATTTTCTGCAGACTAGGGTTCCTATACTATATACTAGGGTTCCCACATGTGACCTAATCCTCCTTCAGGCACCCCAGTCTAGTTAGATCTACTACTTACAAATTTTTTGAGGTGTGTTACGACACTCTGTTCCACATGTTCATCATCCCACCTAGCTCCAGATTACTGCGAGGTAAGTTATATTCAGGTTATTACCTTTTACCCGTTATTTCAATTATTTAATTTCATTTAAAATATCAAAAAAATTAGTTAGTATTTACATTCCAATTTATTTCAGTTATTGCATTGTCGTAATTCTTAGATTAACTTCTAAAATCCAAATTTTAGTTAAATATTTTAGTGAACTCATAATTTAGAAAAAAATTTCCCCCTAGAATCTACTTCAAACCCTAATGGCTAAGGACAGTTCATCTTCTTCTCGGCCCATCATGTCTCATTTAAGTGTCATTCCTATTTATGATGAGGCTGCCATTACCAAGCTCATGACTCTCTATATTAATCCTACTATGTCAGATGATATTCAACAACAAATCTTAGATGATTAAAAATATGTGCGTACTAGTTTTGAAGATTCTCCCATTGGCATTAGTATAGTATCAGATCTGGTAGCCTTTACTCGTATACCATATTATACAACTACTAGTGATCCTCCTTCTGATATTTCTAAGGAAGTTGTAGATGATTCTCTTATCAATTATGTACATACTAATTCTTTTCTTAGTCAAACAACTGTTATAGTTCTATCTCATGATTCTCCTACTTCTAATATTGCATCTCATCATTCATCACATACTAGTTCTCATATGCCTTCATATTATGTTGATGATCTTTTCGATAGTAAACTTAATGAAATTATCATATCTAAGTCTTTAGGAGATGATGAAGACATAATTGATAGCCATGATTCTCTTACTTTTCATTCTTTTGAGTGGGAATATCCATCCCCACTTTCTCCTGAGGTTGTATCTATGATAGTACATCAGTCATCTCCATCTATTGATTCCTCTTCTCCTACCATTTCATTCCTCTTATCACATCATCTAAACCTATTAGTTCCTCTTCTCCTATCGTTGTGTCTCCATAACTTTCTTCACTTCCTAGGGATGTTTTCAATGCTAGTCCTACCGATTCTATGGGTATTATGTATATATCATATACTATAGATTCTTCACAACCCACTCCTAGTGTGCCTTTAGCATCAGAATATCCTTTATCCTCTCTTGAAATTCCTATGATCACTCACAATGAAAAGTTACAATCGATCAATACATTATTTCCATCTTATACTATTCCTTCACAAGATATCATATCTCTAAAGCATGACATTAGTAAATTACAATATTAGGTTCAATATCTCACTTTTGAAAGTAGGGCTTACTATTCTTCAATTGAAAACAAGTCATTACATGGTAACCATATACCAAAGAAGATCCATAATTCTGTATTTCCTAAGGAATCTTTCATGCTTACATTCACATGTTTTGATGTTAACGGTGACCCTCATGCACATCTCCAACATTACTGCATGGATATGGACTACTATTCTAATGATAGGTTATTGCTTAAGGCCTTTATATATAGTCTTATTGATGAGGCTTTACAATGGTACTCTCATCTTCCATTTGGGTCCATTATTACTTACTATGACATGGCGGATGCTTTCCTCCATCGTTTTATCATCAATAATGGCCCTAGAGTTACTTATGACAACCTACCTACTTTACATTAGGACTCATCACAATCTATCAATGATTATATCTTAATGTTCAATGCTTGTATGCATCAACTATTATTTCTACAAATTGATCTAAAGAAGTAATTCATTTTCTTTCATGGTTTGATTCCACCACTTAAGAAAAGATTACAATATGATACATGTGATTCATTCATTCATATGTTCTATAAATTCATAAAATTATAAAAAAATCTTCTTACAACACCTAAAATTGACCCTCCACATATCTCTACTACTATTATATCACCTAGTTCCCCTCCACTCACATCGGTTGAGCATCCTAAATAGTCTCCATCTCGACCTAGAAAACAAACATAATTATCCTCCTATGCAACATGATACTTCTCCATCTACTATATTTTTTTCACATGAACCATTTCAGTTTTCTCATCACGCTAGACCACATGATGTGCTATGTGTTTTACTTACTGAGAAATTAATTTTCTTTCCCTCTAATCAAAATCATCCACAACATTATCTACAACGTCAACGTGATCAACCCTATTGTAATTATTATCACATTAATGACCATAGGGACAATGATTGCTTCTCCCTTCATGAAAAATTGAAACAATTAGAGGATAAGGGAATAATTTCCTTTGGCTCTTTCTAACACGAGTGGTACATCTCTCCTCTACCTTATCTGCACATTTCTACTTAGGTTGCGTTGTCTCCTCCATCTAGTGCTAAATTTATTAGACATCTGTTGCCACAACTTTCCAATCATGCACACTCTCCACCACATCCATAAATTGGTACACCATCACATATATCACATTTATTTCATCCATCTCATCCACCACATCATGCTACTGTGTCACACTGGCTTCCACATCTCTCTGCATTTCCCCATCCCACCACTGCTTCACATGATATTTAGTTCAATTCATATGCTCACACTGCTTCCATCAAACATTATTTAACCACTTCATGTTGCCTTGGTCTCTGGTAGGTGATTACTATCACCTTAACCCCCTAATGATTCACTTATGTTCTTATGGTTCTTACATGAATGTTGAGGGTTTTTCTTTAAGAACCTTTAAGTACACACTTAGTCATTTCATCTAGCGCACCCAATCATTTCTTGATGACACACTCTCACTTTACGTAGTTCATTATTGAGTTTTGAGGGCTGTTAACTAGATGAAACTAATAATTAACACAATGGGGGGTATTGCTAATATTATTTCCCCCCATATTCATCACACTAACATATCATGATCACAATACATTAGCACGTCCACACATATTCATCACAAAAAGTGTTTTAGTAATCATACATTACCTATTTTAAAAAACATTCTACTATCATCATTATAATAATTACGTATTACAAGTCCCTTTCCACAAATGTGTATCTCACTCAACTCATCAAATCAAATTACATATGTTATCTATCGTGACTCACCTTACACATTTTTTCTATCAATACCAACATCGTAGTGCACATATACATAAAATAACATGAACAATATAAAACACATCACATATATTACAATAAAAATCATGCAATCATATAGAATGAAATCCAATCGCCATACATCAATAAAACCCATATATATATATATATATATATATATATATATATATATGATTACAATCATGATTACAAAAAGCTTTCATTACTAGGGGAAAATACCCTACATCATATACAATAATACACGTAAAATATCATCATCAATATCACTCCTAGATACTATGAGAGCCCTATAAATTTATGCCTCACCACTAAATCTATGTCGATACTCACGACCTTGATACCTCTCAACATGGATCTATAGTACTGTCACCTCAGTAGTATGCTATGCAAACTGGAGCTACAACTTGGCATAATGTGCAAACAAATCTTACACTAAGGGACCACCACCTGTCGCATCTCTATCTCATCAATTCTCCTTACGTGCCTCATCCCTCTCACCTAGAAATATAGTGCATGTCACTACTGATATGGCTATTGGATTAACAAATGGTAATTCTTGCTTGTAATGTTTTCAATGTGCTCCAACATCCCTCCACCCACGAGTACATCAGTGGGAACATTCTGCTTGAATGTGCAGATAGATGTGTCCACTATCAAGGACCAATATGTATCACTTATAAACTAAATAGAAGAACACATTAGATAATCATCACTATTACATACAAAAAAACAAAACACACAACATGACTATACCAATACTCACACTATGCTATAGCCACTACCACATTATCAGGGGCATGTGCTTCCCCATCTCCACCTCCCCCCTATGGTAATATCACTGTGTCTACAAAAAATGGAAACAAGAGTACCCATTGATGTGTCACCCACTAGGAATGGTATTCCTCTGCACAGCCCCTATCATCTGATTCTATTGGATCTATCATAATTTTTGCATCATTCGACCCAATAGGTACTAGATTATCTTCTGTGGGCCCTGGTCTAGATTTTTCCCTCTTAGGTGCTCTAATAGATCTCAACAATATATATGGCTCTGGGGGCACATCCTGAGTCATGCCAAATTTTTGTGATACTCTCTCCACTTAAAATATCTCAGGCACTTCTAGAAATCTATCTTCCAACCTCATAGTCCTCCATATACATTGTAACTCTATAAAATCCTCTAGCCATCCTCCATAATTATGATATGGTCTCTATACAAATTCCTAGGCCCCATCTTATCTATCAATGTTTTGTAAGTATCAGTTTACATCTTACACTTGCACACATTAATCCACCTCCTAAAAAATATATATAGCTTATCCCAATCTACTCATGGACCTGTGAATGGCCTCAAAATGACTATATGCTCATACGCCCATACATAGAATAGTGTGGTGGCTCCTATCCCACCACCATGCTTGTCCTAAGTAAAATTTTAAGATATCTGTATAGGTGGGCCAACACACATCGTGCCCACACATATATAGTGCTCTCCTCCTCTATCTGGTGGCATATATCATAAATATTATAAAATATGCCCACATCTCCTCCCTCTACTAAAATAGATGAAGAAATAACAATAGATATGAACTTTCACTAGTGTAGAACCCCTGACCTAAATATAGTATCTAAACTGATATGGGCCTTAGTAGGTACTCGAGTCCCCACAAAATACCATCTAGCACCTTATATCTACCTCTCTATGTCCTCCACTAGAATAACCTGTACTCTCTCCCTAACAACTAGCAATCAGAGTATGCGATAAACATCGTCTAAGGTAATGGCCATCTCCCTCGTAGGAAACCAAAACGTGTAAGTACCCATGCACCACCTCTCGCATAAAGATGTCAACATAGGCATATTGTGGGGCACATCCTCCATCCTAGATATGTGTCATAGGCCGACATGATCCATTGCATCCCAATCATCATTAGAAAAACCCAATCTAAGAAAAGTAATCAAATGATGACCCATGTAAAACTCCCTCGAGTGGATATCCCTCTGTACAACACAAAATAACAACAAACACAACATTAGAACACTATACAAAACCATTTACACTCACTTATCACATTACTATACAATAAAAATCAAATTTACACCAATCAAGACTGAGTACACACTCTTTGGACTAGGGTTCCCAGAAGTAGGACTGGGGTTCCCAAGAGTAGGAAACTAGCCCCCAGGTTTGGACACTTCTGTCCCGAAGGTCACTAATTCCTTCATTGCTCTTGTCTAGGTCTAAGACACCAAGAAAAATTAAAATCAAAATTTCATGAAATTTCCCTAAAAATGACCACTGTAAACCCAATTTTAAAACAAACATTGAACTTACCAAATCCATTGTCATACGTGATGCTATGACATTCGCCACCATCTCAAATCAGCTAGGTCATGTTGCTCTCACTTGCAACATCCTTACACACTTAGAGCTCACTATCACACTTGTAAAAAAATACAAATGAAGTGACTTATCACTTTTTCAATTTATTATTTATAGTTACTTTTCATCGCCCACTTTAGTATGGTCATTATTTTGCACTTATTCTTACAACTAATACACACTACATGATTTTTGGCATATATCCAGTGTTTTTAGTCTGATTTACACCTCGTTTATGAAATTCTTTTTAGAATTCTCCCTACAATCATACTGTACAAATTAAATACATGTTATCTCTTCTCAATGTTGTCTTTCATGTAACTTGTACACATTTTGGAGTTTTTTATCACATTGTATTTATTTCGTGCTTACTTTTTTTACTCAACGTCCGTTCTTATCATTACTTCCCCTTTCATCAAAAGGGATCATCCTATACTTCCCCTTACACTACTATGTGTTCAACCAACACTACCAATATGAAAAATCCAAACATTCACTAACACACTATGTGACATTTCACTGTCCATTCCCCCTAATGACCTTATATGGGGGAAGCCAATGTAAAATATCTATATACGATACTTCATCAATTCCTAGTGACTCCCCCTAGTGACCTAATCTGGGGGTAACAAAAAAAAAAATCTCTATACGATATTCCACCAATTCATATTGATTCCCCCTAATGACCTAACTTGGGGAAACTAACCTAAAATATCTCTACAAGTAACCAATCAATCGATTCATCAACGTGTTCAAATATCTAAAAATCAAAATCATATTACTCAATCAATACAATATAACATAATTGGCCTCCAAGATGACCTAAATTGGCAGTTACATGAGTTACTTTCCTAGATGACCTAACTTGGGAAGTTATTCTATATTTTTCATTTTCTTCTAGATGACCTAACTTGGAAGCCATCATACATTTTGTGTTTGCTTCCAGATGATCTAACTTGGAAGCCATCATACACTTTGACCTAACTTGGAAGCCATCACATAGCGACAACACCCATGGAGTGGGAAAAAGAGTTCCTTTCATATACCCTCCTATATGGGTCAATTGTTTGATAAAATTTATTTGGATTCAAAAACTAAAATTGTTTGTGTAGACACCTAAAATCCTCTTATGGAGTTTTAATACTAAAATTGCACTAATTATCCTCTTTCATGTCATTTTCGTAATAATTATCACTTTTCCACTAATTATCTAACATTCCCATTCATATTCATTAATTATTGACCTTTTGTTAATTCTATATCCTTCCTATCATTAATGATGCTGATTAACAACCTTTCATTAATTAATATCCACTTCTACTTGGGTCTATTAATTATTATTAATTAATTACACTCGCAACTCTAAATCAATAAATCACCATTTATTGAATCGAATTCCTCTCTTACATCCCACACATCATACTAATTTTACTATAATTAACTTCTATAAGCTTACCTCTACCTATTAATTAATCACCTTTGATTAATTGAAACATCCCTAAACTTCCATGACTTACTAATGAAAAATTAAATTCTTCTAAATCAAGATTAGCTTTTATAAATCAACCTTATCCATTTCTAATATTGTTTTACCCTTATCCCACATGCACCAATTTGCACATCTCTCTCCAACATTCACATTATATAAAGGACCAATCTCCTTCCTTTCTAGACACACCATGCTTTAAATAGTGAAAACTATAGGCATTTTGATCTTGATCCATTCTTCATTGTTAGAAATCGCTTCTCCATCTCGCATCCTTTCACTCAAATTTGAGTAATATAGATCCAAAATGGCCTTGTAGCCATTTTTGGTGAGATTACATTCTCAATTCTTGAGATCACCACCAACCACATTTGATTGCTTATGTTCTTCATAGGTTCATAGTTTTAGTTAGCAATCACAGATAGTAGGAAATAACTTAGCATGTAGTTTTATTTATGTATTGAAGAAGCATTTACTTTAAGTGCTTATCTATATGGTTGATTGTTTAATTAACATTTTATTTTGAAGCTATGTAGATATAGTTTAGTTAATTACACATGAGCACAATTTGATCTGATTCTGTCTGCAGTGGTTAGACTTTTAGGATGTAGTTATAGGTTGGAGAATAACACACCTTTCTCCCTACAATCTTCCTCTGGCGGTAGGATGCCAAAATCCTCTGGTCAAATTTTCATACATATATAATTGGGTTGGGAACTAATCACTCCCTACCCCATCTCATTGTTATCATATAACATTTGAAAATCGTTAATCATCTAATATCAAAATCATCACTCTCATTTAGTACATTTAATCATGATATTATATCTTTCTTGCAAGGTTGCATGGATCAACACACTAATCTATGGTTTGAAATTCTATAAGATTCATTCGGCACGCTTTTCCAGCACATATGTCTATTCTACTAAAGTATGGGATTCTTCTTATTCTCCTAGGTATGCATATCTATCTACTTTATATTACCGAGGTTTCCACTCACCAACATAAAGTAGGGAAAAATGTAGTCACAAAACCATGCAATTTCTACTACAATTATACCATGAAGTATGTTGTTTTATATATGTATCTTTCATAAGAAAAGTTTTCACTAATGACCCATCCCCTAGTCATGTCATTAGTTTGGTTGGTAATTTTCATTAAGTGTCTTGTACAGTCGTTAGTTACTTACATAGTTTTGGTCATCTCTCAAAGAGTCTTGGTTGTCATTATTTACTCAGTTGTTGTCTCTTGTATTTGATTAGGGTGACTAGGGTGCTTAGGGAGGGATTATGGAACCCATGGGTGCCCTGGTCCTCATTCCTAGGTGCCCTTGTCCCCATCACACTTGGTTTTAATTTATAAGTTTGATGTTGGTATTTATAATTTTCTCTCTAATTCCCCTAGGTACTAGTCGACATGTCAGGTCATTAGTGTACAAATTTTAGCAAGAGATCCCTATATAAATACAACATATGCACTATCTTATGCACAAAATATTTATACTTAGGGCTAGCTATCTACATAAAGAAAGGGACTGCATTTGGGAAATATTTACATCACACATTGAATAGGAAAGGGAAGTCTATTCTATTCCATCCTCCATTTTTGTATTTTATCTAGCTATTACCTGTTATCTTTGCGTCATTAGTGCTAGGGAACCCTAGACACATCATTACACATAAGAATCACACAGTGAATTACATTGTGTCTGAGATGTAGTGTAACCCTTTTTTATAAGTCCACCATTGTGGCCACTAAGGACAGTCTGACCACTTCATATTCATCTTTCTTTTTTAGGTATTTGATGCGTTCTATGGGGTTTAATAGGTGATTCTTCATCATAGGTTTACGTCGTCATCAATGAAGCTAGTGTGACATCCATATGAAAAAATGTGAGTTATTGCAAAGACTTAGTGACTAACTCAGACTCAGGTTCTAAGCTATTCTATAGACTAGCATGCCCATACTATAGACCAGGGTGCCCATAGGTTCCATTATCCTCCTCAAAACGCCACAATCTGGTCAAATCTACTACTTTTGTAATTTTATTAGGTGTGTTGTGACACTTTATTCCTCATGTTAATCATCCCCTCCCAGCTCTAAATCACTGTGAGGTAAGTTTTATTTAGGTTAGTACTTTTCCCTCCTATTTCAATTACTTCATTTCATTCAAAATACCAAATAAATTAGTTAATATTTACATTCAAATTTATTTCAGTTTTTGGATTAATGTACTTCTTAGTTTAAATTCTAAATCCACATTTAAGTTAATCATTTAGTACTCTTATCAAATATGATCTACTGAGCTACTTTCATTTCAATTATTATATTCTCCTTTATGTTATTTGCTAATATATACCTCTCCACACCTAAACATTGATATCTTAATAGGATTCATTCATCTATCTCGATCGTGGGCCTTGGAAACCCTAGGTTAACCTAGTGTAAGGGTTACTTCCCTCTAGATATATGAACCTAGCACTTATTGTAGCCCCTTTAAGTATATCCCCTTACATACTGGTACATGTGTTTCTCCTACTCATTACCTCGAATACCCTAGTTTAATGGATGAGTAAGAATGCATGTTGTTGAGACACATTTAATCCCACATACATTCTCTGGTGAACCCAACATGAATCATATAGACCTTATAATTGAGCGCAAATTGTTAACTTCACCCATCTTTTATTTTGACTTTATCTAAACATATAAAACTTCCTAAAAACTCTAAGAACTAACATGCACAAACAACATCACCCCTAAATGAGCATGCTTATTCATGTCTCTTCACATCTATACACATTTGGCCCTTATGTAGACCTTTTTTCATAGACAATCCTTTATGTTTGACAAGATCTATTCCAAGATACCTTCAACCCCTGTGTGTTCTTTTTTAATAGGAAAATTTTGTCTCTAGCCTTCATTTTTAGACCTTTTCTTTTCCAAATTAACACTCCATCATGGAGTATCTAGGCATGGGGTCGTCTGAATCTCTTGTGCTAACTTTTCCTAAGACATACCATTTTGAATTTGAATTTCCCTTTTTATGGACTTCTACATTGTAATAAAACCTAGAAAGAAGCCTTCTACCTGCCGCAATGTCCCACCCTGAGGATGAGGAGGTAGAAATATATTATGATGATACTTTTAACCATCCTCATGAGATTCAGAAATTTATCTTAGTTTCCTCAATACAAGGGAGAGTCAGAGGAGGTGCTTAAAAAGTGCCTTCTAGATTTTGTCTTCGAACTAATTGATCATAGGGCACAAAAATGGAAAGCCGCTAAAATAAGATCATCTAAAAATGTATCCAATTTTGGTTCTACTAATCATATTCTATAGGTTATTGAAAAAATGAACCAAAAAAAATCTTCCACTATCACTCAACTCCTCCAAATGCAAGACAATATAGCTCATGTAGACACCCGTTTTCAATAGCTCTCTTGCCTTCATCTCACATTTGACCCTCATTGTTTCCTAACGCATTCATCCTACCCTTGCCTATTTTAAATTATCTACATTCCCTCCTAAAAATCCCATTTCCCCCACATCCCACTTATTCTCCATAACTCCCCTTTTCCCCCATATTAACCCTTATTTTAAATTAATATTCCCTATTATTATGCATATCCCCTACACCTATTTAGTTTATCCCTAATCCTGTTATTTACCTTAATCCTACCCTAAATGGCCCCATTTACTACCCCCATGGATCCCCACTATTTTTCATCATTTACCCCTCATTTAATCCTTCCCAGGATTCCTCACTACCTTCATTACTCCACCTTATAAATCCACCCTCCTTTATTCCCCTTTATGTCACTTTAACAAACATAAAAATGATCAAATTCTATCCTTAAACCCATTTTTAGGCTCATTTGCATCGAAATCCTCATCTTCTCCATAACTCTCCAATTGTCTGCTCCAATCACTGGTGACTAATACGGGTCACCATCAACCCTATTTTACCGCATTCATCCCTCCTTTCTAAACGAAGAAACTTTTGAATGTTGAGCATTCTTGCATGATTTCTTCTTTCAGCTTCATCTGTGGAGCTGTTGTCACCTATTAGAATCTACATTGGTGTCATTTGCATACCTTCACTAGAGATTGGAGTAATTTGAAAATTACTTGGATATCTTATTTTTACGTGTATGTTTTTGTTTTTTAGGTTTGTAGGTTTCTCCGGAGCTTTTCCTATCCTTTTAGACATTCCTGATCATTCTTAGATCCATCTTTCCATCTTATTGGTGTCCATTTTGATCTTACACTACCTTTGCCCTAATTTTCTTTTCACTCTGCATTTCCTGAAACATTTTCCATAGTTTTTAATGGGTAAAATGAAGTTATTGCCTTTGTTCCCATGCCTTAATCCA
The DNA here is from genome assembly GCA_019776745.2 of Taxus chinensis. NCBI lineage: Eukaryota > Viridiplantae > Streptophyta > Pinopsida > Cupressales > Taxaceae > Taxus > Taxus chinensis. The sequence continues at coordinate 942,050,513 of CM034148.1, read as the reverse complement.
TTTGAAAATCATTTGACATGCCCCATTTTGTAAGAATACTCAAGTTTTCCCTAATTTTTGCCTTAAATTCTTCAAATCTATGTGTTATGTCATTTTTTCCATTTTCTCAATTGTGGAAGCTTAAAAAATGATCATTTTATACCTATATGCCTTTGAAAATCTATCCCTGTGGTTGATAAATTCTTGGAATCATGTTTCATCTTATTCTGTTTCAAAAAATTTCCATCCTTGGTGAAAAAAATCAGATTCTCGGCACAACTGGAAAGATTCTGTGTTTTTTTACGGTCAGACGAGCGTATTTTAGCTTTCAAATTATTGTTGAGAATTAAGAGGGTACATGGTGGCATCTAATTAGCTAAGGAGAAGTGAGGAAGTGTTATAACTTATCATTTTTTACCTTTTTGGGAAATGGGGCATTTTCGGGCCCACGGCTTTGATTTTTCCAAATTGCCTATGTGGCATGTTTTGATTGAACGAGGAGAAGCGGGGGAGTCAGATTTCTATGGAGATTATTGAATTTTTTATTTTGCAATTTTTTTTAAAAATTCAAAACTAGCCCAAAACCCAGTAGCCAATCACAGGTGGACATGTGTCCTAAAAATCAAAATGGGAAAAAGTGGGCCGATGGGGGACTGAGAAGAATTTTTGCCTTTTTGGTGAAAAGGGAAAAAGATGTGGAAAGGTTTGTGGGACCACAATGGAAGAGATATGGACATGTGGTAGGGTGGGGACAGAGCAGGCCGGTAGTGGCAAAGGGGGAAATTGTTCCCTTTTTTGGTCAAAATGAGTTAAGGCAAAAATATAAGCCACGGGCCCGCGAATGAGCCATAGGGAGACATGTGGTGAAGGCAGAGCGGGTCGGCGGGCCGACAGAGGCAAAAGGAAAATTTTTCCATTTTGAAAAAAATATTGAGAATGAAATATTTGAGGTGTGGCTCCATGAAAAATCAGAACAGGACACGTGGTTTGGACAGGATCGGAGGCGTGGACCCACCGGGAGAAATGAGAAAATGTTCCCTTGGCAAAAAAAGAGGTTAAAACATGAAATAAGCCCACAAATCCTTAGCGATAGAGAGGCTGACACATGTTAAGGGAAAAGGTGGATGTGCGGGCCCGCGGGGCAAAAATTAAAAAATTTCCAAAATTCAAAAAAGGTCAAAATCCACAGAATGGAGCTGCGATTTCAATGGGACCCACCATATGCCATGTGTCATCACCAAAAATCAAGGGGGGAGGGGTGGAGAAAAAGTCATTTTTTCCCATTTTTCCAAAAAAGTTTAAAAGGTCAAAAAGTGATCCGAAATTCATTCCTAATCGTATTTTGACACGTGGAGGGCCCAGATTGAAGGAGAAAGAGAAAATCAAGGGTAACTACACATTTTCATTTTTTGCCACCACTTTTTCTCCAGGAAGTGTGGAAATGTTAATTTTGCATCATTTTGCACTAAATTTTCGGTGAATTTGTGTCCTTTGTGCCTACAAAGATCAATGTAAGTGGTTTTAGGGATTAATTTATAGATTTGAGGTGTTTTTGAAATAAATTTTTATTCCGGCCCATGTAAAACATGAAATATCAAATTATAAAGTTGTAGAATCAAATTTTGGAATGATAAGGATGAAATGATGAAATGAAATTGATCTGCATGCTTGGAGAATGAAAAAACGTGCCTCCACAATGGATAATGATGAAGGATTTGTAATGATTCACCATTTTTGAAACACCTGGACAACTTTTGTTGCAAATTTGTTAAATGTCCCTATCTGTGAATCATGTTGGAAGTTTGTAACAAACATGATGCTAGGAATATTATTTTCTTGGGAAAGAAGGATCAAATGTAATTGAAAGTTATATAATGCATGTTTTGAGACATGCAAAAGGTAAGAGAAACTTAGAATTTCACGGGAAAAATCTGGGAAGAAGCCCATTCTCTGAGAAACCACCTGAGAACCATTTCTAATTCCTTTTGCATCAGATTTGTATCATGTTGAGTTTGTTTCAGTTGTAAAGCCATCAAAAAGCTCTGAGATTTTTCTTATAACATTCCCCTACTGAAAAATTTGATCAATTCTGGATTATTTTGTGTTGTCTCTTGGCAAAATTTGCATGCACTTATGTTCCAGAATGTTTTTAATTTATGTTTCTTCCTTCTGTTGTAGTCTTGTGTTTGAAAACTCTCTTTGATCATACATGGTCTCATTTCTTGTTGATATTTTAGTGGCATATATGGTATCACATTGAGAAGATATTTCATCTGATAAAGAGATAAATAGATTTAAAATCACTTTACCTTCCTTGAATTCTGAGATTGTTGTAAACCTTTGGGTGCACCTTAGGTCATGATAAAATAGAGATTTTTGGATGCTTTGTTGGTTCATTTGCTTCAAGATTTTGTGGCAGGTTATCAAATATTGTGTGGAAGAGTATAGATGTGGGCCTCCATTTGGTGCACATATCCTGGTTGAAGGGGTATCTCAACCCTTTTGAAGCATTTTGCTGTGTGGGTCTTACAAATTTCTTGAAAAGGTCCTCTAAGAATTTTGAAAATTCTGGTTAATCCTTGTCTAAAATCTCCCACCAAAAATTCATTCAGAATAACTAATCCTACCCCATACTACCCCTGCATTACACTGCGTGTCAACAAAAGAATAAAATCCATTTACAAAAATGTACAAAGCAAATCAGGATCATACCATGTCTCTAGTAGCCTCAGCCTTGTCTTGAAAGCATTTCCATCATTTAGTAGTGACGACTCTATTGAGTTTGAATAATGGAAAGTTGATCATGTTTTCCCAAGGACATCTCCATACAATATGCACAGTATAAGGATATCTTTGAAAGAGGGTTTGAAACCCGCAAGAGAGGATCACGAGGGATGAATAGTGCACTTCACCTTGGACATGCGAATGACAACGTGAAGAGATCTTGGGAGGAGTGAGCACTAACCAAATGAGCATGCAAAGATTCCAAAATAGGGGCAGAACCTAGTTAAGCCATAAAACTCTCCTCTATCTCATAGATCAAATGGGGTGTACATATAGGAGGTGCTGAGTAACCCCCAATGCTACAATCATGACTACTCGAGTAGAGAAGGGGAGTTACATTCCCAGAATAGAAGTGTAACTCCCAATGACGCATATGACGCAATGATGCACTGATGCGTAAGAGAATCTCATAATGAATCCTAAATGACACATGGACCTATGATCTCACATAAGTTAGATGGACTCACCCAATGATGTGGAAAATACACACACCAACACCCCCCCTTCATTGTAACTTAGGATGAGGTGGTAAGTCAGAAATGAGAAATGGGTCCCGACACAAAGCCTGATGAGGTACCCACGAATAAGAAAAAGGTCTAGAAGCAATGAAGGAAACCCAGTGGGAAAAACATCCACCACAAGAGAACAACACACTCTCTAATCTAAGAAAGATGCCAAATATGGGTCCTAGCTCTAGACGAGCCTGAAAAGGTAACCATGTACAAAGAGGAAATCTCTCGAAAAGAAGAAGAATAAAGAAGTAGAGGGAGACCCAGAGGAATGCAGAAGATGCCATGGATGGATCTAAACTCTGCAGATCTAGGAGGTCTCCCAGAAGAATGTCGATGATGAGATCCTATGCCTCTAGACTGAAGAAGATCCACCTACACCGAACTATGTGCATGCCCTTAGGAAGGACATAAATGATGTGCTGGAAGTCTGCCCACTCCACAAAGGAAACTGAAGGTAGCAACATAAATAACTCTAAGTCTGGTGCACCTAGAAGTGTGACATAGGTCTAGCGAGTGAGTGCTAAGGAACTGAAGGTAATGCCACGTGTGTAGAAATGTTAGAGTGAAAAAGAGTGAACACCCACAGAAAGGATGTCCATAGTGATGTGAAGGCCCGCTAAAACATCCTCCACAATAGAAAAATTGATCCACAAGCTGAGGGTGGATCAATGAAGGTCTATAGAAATGTGGAAGTGACATGATTGCCTACCTCAATACACTCCCAACAACAGAGATGATGAACCCTCTGAAATACCTGTAGATGGATGAGGAAATTCATTTCCAAGTAGTGCATCACATTAGTAGACTCTGCCAAAAGATGACTAAGGTCAGACAGATACTCATCCCAATGAGGGGGAAAAAATAGAAGAGCGATGTCATAATAGGTATGAGTCATCTAATGAAGGTAGAGGAGTGAAAGGGGGCCTCACACACTTTTTAGTGGAAAGGAGGATGGTGTAATGATGGTGTGAGACTAAGTATGAGACTACTCGATATCTGATGAGATGTGGGATCGCCAAATGTCAACACATATCTAGAATAGTGAGAGAAAGAGAAGAGAGTCCTAGATTGTAGTTACTCTCAACATGTAGAACTGGGTGCACAATCCTCATGATCAGAAGTAGAACCAAGTGAGTCTATTTAGTGGAACTATCATTACATAAAGAAGAGGAGACAACTGAATCAGTAGCAGGAATAAAAATTACAGTATGTGAAGGGTCTCCATAGATTTTAGGACTGAAGAATGTCAGACACTGAGGTGGATCTAGAGTCTGCCATGCTAAAACCAGAGAGAACTAATTACATGCATCATCTTTTGATCTTAAGTTGGGTTGATCGAAGTATTCAAGGAAGTCCTCACATAATTTATGATCTATCGGGTGCATTTATTAGTCCATTGTTATATTTTCCAAATTGACCCTCTGGGTGAAGTATACATTCCATGGAAGTACATAATTTTAATTAGATTAACCTAAATCCTGTTATTTAAATTATATATGCTGAAAAGTGATCCTACGATCTTAGGTCTGGAGACTATAACAATTATCCCTTATGAAAAAAAAAGATGCACGTAATTTTGTAGCATGACTCTACTCAATAATGCGTCTGCATGTATAAAAGAGTAAAAACCCCACCAAGAATGTGTCGTGAATAAATGGATATACAATGCAACATAAGTATTTATAATACATCTGATTATTGTCTTCAAAGATGATGTACATCAATACATTAAACCAAATTAATTATTAGAAGCACTAGAGTAATGAATAAGCCATGAGTCAATAGGGTTTATGCATTATAATGATGTCCCGCAAGTGATTAAAAGATAGACGCTGCAAACGTTATTGTCTAAAAGACTGAAATGGGTACAACAGGGTATCATGTAAACCTAATTAATTATTAGTATACACAAACAATGAATAAATGAGGGGTAGGGTTGATGCTAATCTTGTTTCGTAAGTGATTAAAAAACAATTTTTAGAGTTAGACAAATTAGAAAAAGTTTTTTTTTGGCAGGAAAAGTAAACCCTGTTAAAACTCATGCAAACTTAGGTAAAATAGTGTATATTTATCTAACAATACATTGTCCACGTCGAGCACTCCGATGCCCATGAAGATGACATTTTGGACAAGATTGTTGTTGCCACTTGGATCGCGCACCCATTGAATCATCAAGTGATCCAGTACAACACGGGAACATCCCTAAGGTGTGGGACCTCAGTGCCTTGGGATGAACCTCTGGAGAAGGCCGGCTTCCTCTTCCTAAACTAAGTGCTGTACTACTCCTAGTGTAACAAAAATGATTATCTAATCCTACAATAACATTTTCATGGGGTTTTAGGGAAAGAGATTTACAGAAATGGAAACTATACTAGGGATGGTGATGCACCGAATAAAGGGTGTCTTCAGATTCAGGAAGGGTTAATTTGAAGAGGGTGTGTGCACCACAGGTCAACTTCACCTACTGCAACTTAGAGAGGGTACAGGATACCACAAACTAAGAGACACGCATTCCCTTCGTTAAACTTTATCAGACCGAGAAATATACCAATTTCCCAGTGAAGAAGGATGAACTCAAGAAGGGTGAACACACACCACAACTCAACTGCATGCAATACTCCACCACTCGATAAGCATAGAACTCCAAGAACCTGTAATAGAAACTTAAACTTGTACAATGTAACCTGCAAGTACGAGAAAGGCACAAAGAAGCATAAAAGGATGAAAGGACTGAGATTAGTCACAAAACACTCACTTTTATTGCTTCAATAACATGCACAATGAATCATACATTCAGAAGAGGCAATAGTTTCCATTACAGTCTTGATGAGGAGGCTTGAAAGTTCTCTCAACACACAAGAACAACTTGCAGAAGAGAGAGGATTCTTGAAAAGTATACACTTTCCTGAGATATCTAACTGTCCAACTTGTCTGAACTGTTGGAACCTTTTGAAATGAGCTTCCAACTTACATTTATAGAAAAAATATGTGAGAAAGAAGAGGAAATGGTCATAATTACATTCCTAAAATGAAGGCCCATGATGTATTTATTGCAGTTAGTTGAACTACCTGAGAAGGTTCCATCATGGGTTCATTAATTGCCTGATGACCTAGTCTTCTCAATTAATTAAAAGAATATTTAAATAAAATATTTAAATAATAATAATAAATATTATTATTAAAATATTTAAATAAAAATATTAATTTAATTAACATAATGTTGGGACCCACCCTCCGTTGACCCATTTGACTTGAAGAGGAGGGGGTTCCATGTGGATAGAGTTTGCACAAATCTCAACTCGGTGAGCTTCGAATCCTCTAACTTGGTGTTGCAATCGATTTTGAACCCCACACTAACTCTTTCCTTGTCTTGGCAATCGAGCTCTTTTGCATTGAGTCCTTCAAATGGTGAGCTATCAAACTTGGTTCTTATCATTTTCAAAAATCCCCTAGCCCGGCATTCTCTGCTACCACCTACATCGATCTCTACTGAGATCCTTATAGAGTTCCCTTCATTCGTCAATTTTCAATGAGCTATATTTTGCATTAACAAGACCTCGTCGAACTCTTACAACTGAGAGTCTCCACTGAGATGATTTTATGAGATGATTATCAATTTGACACCGGGTTCTTTATCAACTCGACCCTGAACTCTCCACTGAGTTGAGATCAACTCAGTGCCTTTCGATGCTAGTTGATCTCTTCATATGCAATTTAGGAATTATTTTTAATTATTGCATCTTGATAATAACTGAAGGTGGGTTCCTGGGGACTATTATTTCATTTTCAACGTGATAGGACCCCCTTGTCCAATCTTGCCAGGTGTGCAAAATTAGATAACATTTTTGGCGACCTTTCGAGGATGATTGCCTGCTAAGCATGATTCTAGTAGCCTTAAGTCATCCATTGGGCATGGAGTCTATGTTGGAATTTTGAAAGTAGTATGATTTTCTTTGGACACATCCCGAAATCTCCTTGAACATTACCAAATATCCTAGACCTCCCTGGAATGCTAAGCATGAAGTATACTGAATCTATTGAATGCTTGACATCCATGGAACAATGCAAAATTTTGAATGAAGAAGATTTTATAACTCTTATGGAAACCTTGAACCTTCTTCTCCTTGACACCTTCCAATGATGAAACAATGTGCAGAACAACACAAAACACAACAACAAGGAAAGCAAAAAACAACAACACAAAACAATATGCATAAGCACTTAGAGGAAAACACCTAATTTAATTGTACAGGGGGTGGAACGCTTCTCAAAAACAAGCTTTGAGACGTTATCCCATTCACATGAATGGGCAGAGGTTCTTCTCCATTGAGCCTAGATAGACGAAATGAGTTTGCCTCTTTGCGAACTTGTGATGATGTATGGCCCACTCCAAGAGAGCATCAAACTTGGCATGCTTTCCTGGTTTGGCCTTGTCCTTCATCCCATTTGAGAACTAAATCTCCCTCTTTAAAATGCCTGTCGGATGCCTTCTTGTCAAAATATTTCTTAAGTTGAGCTTGATGCTGCTCCAAAATTTTCATAGCCCTCGTCTCGTACTTACTCTAACTCCATGAGTTCAGCAAACCTTACTGTCAGAGGATCACTCTTTATAACTTCAAGTTGATGAGCTAACTCCAATGAGAGTGGGAGTTTTGCCTCTCTTCCATATACAAGAATGAAAGGAGAATTGTTGATGGCCCTTTTAGGTGTGATCTGATCTGCCCATAAGGCAGTCTTAAGCTATGTATGCCAAGTCCTCTTGTTAGTCTCCATTGTGCGCTTAATAATCCTTATGAGGTTTTTATTGCTAGACTCAGCCAATCCGTTTCCTTGAGGATAGTAATTGGATGAAGTTTTGAGGTATACCCTAGTTTTAACAGCCCATTCACTCAATTTCATACCAAGAAAAGCCAGCGCATTGTCTGAAATGACTATAAACGGAACACCGAACCTCGTCATTATACCCTCCAAAAAATCTAGAACTACCTTTTCATTGCTCTCTTTTAATGCTACCACCTCTGTCCATCGAGTAAAATAGTCTGTTGCGGTAAGGACCCACCTATGTCCGTCACTGGATGGAGGATTAATCATTCCGATGAAGTCCAACCCCCATTGAACAAAGGGTTGATCCACTTGAATTGGATGCAATGGAAGAGCTACCAGCTTCTGCTTACCTGTGAAAAAGGCACATTATTTGCATTTCCTTACCCAAAAATGGGCATCCTTGAATAAATCTGGCCAATAGTAGCCAGCTCGCATGATCTTGGTAGCTATCGTTCGTGCCGAATAATGTCCTCCAGATAGGCCATTATGAAATTCTTCTAGTATCTTACTGACCTGTTTTGGTCCTATGCACCAAAGGAGGACGCCGTTCAAATATTTTTGAAAGAGAACGCTATCTACCAAAACATATGGGATAGATTGAAGATGGAAAGTTTGTCTTTGGTTTTTATCCATGTTTTCTGGGTATGCTCCTGAGACGATGAAATTCTTCATTTTGGATAACCAGTCAGCTTGATCAACATCCTCATTAGTATTTAGGAGTGTCACGTCTTCATTAATTTTTGATTCCATGTCTGTTGCAAGTTGCTAACATAAACCCTTACCTCTAACAAGTTTAGTGACTTTGATGTGCACGTCATACTCCATTACCTTTGTGATCCATCCAGCACGCCTTTTCGTTCATTTCTTTGTTCAGCAAAAACTCCTTGACACCTGGATGAGACACCATCAGATGAATCTTGTTGTTGGACAACATGTGCCTGAATTTCTTCAAAGCTCGAATAACCACAAAGACTTGATTTTCAATGAATGAGTATTTGAACTCATAGTCTTTGAGGGATTGATTGAAGAAAGCGATTGGTTGCTCCATCAGGTTGTTGTTTTGTTGGGTGAGGATCCCTAAAATGCTCTCTTGACCTGTAAAAGCATAAAGGATAAAATCTTTGTCAAACCTGGGGTTCACAAGTGTGGGAGCTTGAGAAATGGCTGTTTTTATGGATTCAAAGCTTTCTCATCCTTCCTTTGTCCATGAGAATGGCATGTTTCTTTTTAGCATGGCTGTCAGTGGTTTAACCAATGTTGCAAATTGAGGGATGAATCTCCGCATGAAATTTATGGTTCCCAGAAAACTTTGGAGGCCCTTCTTGTGACGTGGGAGAGGTAAGGACATAATTGAATGAATCCTGGATGGATCGATTGATAATCCTTCTGCTGAAACCATATGCCCCAACAATTTTCCCTCGTGCACTGCGAAAATACATTTCTTGGGGTTAAGTGAAACCCCAAATTCCCTACACCTTTGGAAAACTTTCCTTAGATGCGTGATGTGATCTTCTACATGCTTAGAGTATACAGTTATATCATCAAGGTAAACTAAAATAATATCATTCATTAGTCCCTTAAATACCATGTCCATGGCTCTTTGGAAAGTAGCCCAGGCGTTGGACAATCCGAATGGCATTTTATTGTAGGCATACGTGCCCCACTTGGTAGTGAAATCCGTTTTGAATTGGTCAGATTATTGGACTAGGATTTGATTGTAACCTGAATATCCATCAAGCAAAGAAAATATTTGAGCTCCTGCCACCGTTTGAAGGATCTACTCCATTGAGGGAAGAGGATAATGGTCTTTTAATGACGCACGATTCAAATCCCTGAAATCTACGCATAACCGGATCTCTCCGTTCTTCTTCCTCATGGGCACCCAATTGGCTACCCATGAGGAATGCTTGATGGGAAAAATTATACAGGCCTCGATGAGCTTGGTTAGCTCCTTTCTCATTAGTGGCTCAATTTTGGGATTAATTGGTCTCTATTTTTGATGAACTGGCTTAGCATTAGGATCCAGTTCGATGGTATGTTGTGCTAGACCTGGATCAAAACCACACAGATCTTTATAGCTCCATGCAAAGATGTCATGATACTCTTGAAAAAGTTTGATGAAAGCTTCCTTCTCTTCAAAAGTACACACTTTTTCGATCTTAAGAAATTTTTCATTTGATACCTCAACTTCCTCAAAATACTCTTCTCTGACCACCATGTTAGGCCTTTGTCTTGTGGCTTGGTCATCTGAATTGAAAATGGATTCCAAAGTGACTAAACCTTTTGGTAACTTGTTGCTTTTCAATTGAATAGTTTTCTCACCATATGACTCCTACAACTTATCTTGATTCTTTGTAGCAAAGCTCCGCCTCTTCTTGTAGGAAGAGAACAATCTGTTTGTCACTATCAAACACTTGCCAACTACTCACATTATCAGGGACTGCTGGTCGAACCACCATTTTAAAAAATTGCTGCCCTTCTTTCATGATATCAATTGGTATGTTGTATTGTGAACCAATTGTAGCAAGCCTATCTGCATCTTGATTTTGATTTCTAGGGATTGCATGGATTCCAAAAGCTTCAAAATCTTCAATCAGGTCCCAGACTCGATTCTTATATGATCTTAAAAGATCATTTTTGGATGCACTACGTGCCAAAAATTGATGAACAACTAACTCACTATCTCCAAAAATAGTTAGGGCCTTGATTCCCTTCCTTTGGGCTAGCTGAATTCCTTGCACAAGAGCCTCGTATTCAGCAACATTGTTGGTGCAATTGAACTGCAACAGGAAAGATGAGAAGTACTTATCTCCCTCTGGAGAAATTAACATAACACCAGCACTGGATCCATTCTTACTTCTTGAGCCATCAAAGAATAATTGCCACAATCCTTTAGAATCACTTGGTGTTTTGACAAGTTGTGGTATGATCGTATCTTCTTCATGGATACAGTAAGTACCTAATCCTGTTTCTTCCAAGACTAGCAAACCAGCTTCTTCTTCTTCCAATACATCAACGTAGGGATCATATTGATGATCTCTACTTACTTCATCTAGCAAAGTATCAGGGACTTCTTCAACAAGGGTGGTTGGTTCATGATCAGCATCTTCCTCTTCTGGATCACCGATGGTGTAATTTCCATTTATGGGACTAGCAGTGTAGGATTCTACATGATTATGGCAGATTGGTTCTACCATTATAGTTACTTTGGTTCCGTATCAAGTCCTAAGAATCATATGTGACCAATCAGCTGATAGGTAACCACCCATCTTGGTAGTGAAATCCCGTGATAGGCAGATGGCAAAGAGGGGAGGGAGATCGATGACCGATATGTCTTGGGTGAATGACAAACTTGGGCATGCATGAATGGTAAGTTGAAGTCCTTTGATAACCCCAACAGTCTTAACAGCTATGCCATCTAGCTGAACAACCCCTCTTGTAACTGGCACATATTGTATGCCTAGTACATCTGCAATTTTTTTCGGTATGACAGAGCTACTGGCACCAGAATCGATCATGCAATTATGTACCAGGTGGTCGCCAATGATCAGGGAAATGTAGAATGGCGGTGGTTTGTTTTCCATAGGAATGATTTTCCCTTCCGGTTGACACAAATTTGTAGCATTTGTCACTCCATGGCTTGGTGATCCGCTGGTTGTACTAAAACTGTTCAGAGCTTCTCGTAACAGGTTTCTTTGGGAAGGGATTGAGAGTACGTCCCACATGGTAACGATCAGATTGGTTTTCTTCATTTGTTCTACTATGCTGAAGGGAATCACTCCAACTTTGATGACACTTTTTTGGGAATTGGGGTCCTCCTTTGGAAAATGTTTGTTGGGTACCGTGATGCCTGGAGAACCATCTTTCCCTGCGGTGTGGCTAGCCGGTGTTTCTGGTGATTTCTTTCCCGCATTTTTGTCAACTGCCATTTGAAACCGAGGTTGAGAAGTGGATGCCAGATCAGCTTCGGGAGGTTGAGGCTCCATTGCTCTCTTTTTGGAATGAGTGTTTGCTACCACTGATGAAGAATCTATATTTAATCCACAAAAATCTTCTTCTTGCCAGTTTAGTAAAGCGGATTCTTCACGTGCGTGCTGTTGATCTGCTGCTTCTTGCATAGATGAATTGTTTGTTAACTCTGAAGGGGTAGATACACTTTGAACCATAAGGGCCTGGCTAAGAACCCCATTGGGACAAAGATTTTGATTGTGAGGTTGAGAGCAAGGATAACACCATTCGTAGTCTTGAACTAGATTATTTTGAATAGGTACTATAGCTCTAGATGAGATAGCTGCAAGAGGGTTCTGAAAGTTCAAGGGCCTGACATTTGAAACTTGACTTGTAGTTTGATTTCGAGGCTGATTGTTTCCTTGAAAAGGAGGACGGTTAGCCCGATACTACTAATTTTGTGGCTGATATGGATGATTGTATTGAAATTGTTTCCTTTTGAGTGCAACGAGCTCATTTCCAAAATTTTACAGTGGTGACTTGACTTCAAATAGGTCATTTGAAGAGGTAGAGGAAGATTGAGATGGTAGCCTGGAGTCTACTGGAATAGGAGCAATGATAGGATGATGATTCGTAAGATCTGGAGAAAAGGGCATTGGTGGTCGTGGAGCTATCTTTCCAGCCTGAATCAAAGAATTCTCTACACTTATGGCAGCTTTGTAAGCATCAGGCAGTGTAGTCCCTCCCATGGACTGGATCATAACTGCTACATCACTATTCAAGGCTCACAAATAGTACAAGAATTCATTATGTGTGGAAGGCTTTACGAGCACTGGAATCCTATTCCAAGTCCTATGGAATCGAAAGTTGAAATCACTCATGTATTCTCACTTTTGTCTTCAAATTGTTTTCATAGCTTTTCTCCCAACTCGTCCCAAGTGGTTATAGTGCCAACACCTAACCCGCGAAACCATTGAAGTGCTTTTCCCTTGAAAGAGGTAGTAAGAAGTCTAACTGCAACATTGTCTTCGGTGATATTATGTACTGCACAAATGCTAGCTACATCAAAGATATGCTCCACTGGAGTAACGTGAGTTTCCCCCGTGTAGAAGGGTAAACTTTTGAGTGCCGCAACAGGTATCGGGTCATGTTGAGCCAACATAAGAGGACTGCTTGCATTGAAAGGGGGAAAAACTTGGTTCCTCGCCATAGCAACGAAAGGTTGATTATTCCTAGGTGGAGGAAATCTTCCATAAGGAGGAGTTGAATGACCCCTACTAGGTAAATCTGCAACTGGGGATGTGGAAATGCCTCTTCTGCTTCTCTTTGGAGGAGATAAGGAAAGTTCAATATGCTGATACTTTCCTTTCTTTAAAGAAGCTCTTGTCTGGATTCTTCACATAAGTTACTGCACTGAGATTTGGAATCCAGAGATATAGAGTCGCCAGGTACTTTGACTTGTGTAAGTGAGAAGAGAAGTACCAACTCTGTCCCGCCGGGCATGCCAAAAACTGTTGTGTGTGGTCACACGGTGGCTTAAGATTTCCTGTTTGATAATGAGACACCTCTAAAAGATGGAACTCTAACTTTTGTGATGTCCCATCGGGCGTGCCAAAAATTGTTGTGTGTGGTCGCACGGTGGCTTAAGATTTCCTATTTGATAATGAGACACCTCTGAAAGATGGAACTCTAACTTTTGTGATGTCCCACCGGGCATGCCAAAAACTGTTGTCGTGGTCGCACGGTGGCTTAAGATTTCCTGTTTAATAATGAGACACCTCTGAAAGATGGAACTCTAGCTTTTGTGATGTCCTACCGGGCGAGCCAAAAACTATTGTCGTGGTCGCATGGTGGCTTAAGAATTCCTGTTTGATAATGAGACACCTCTGAAAGATGGAACTCTAACTTTTGTGATGTCCCACCGGGCGTGCCAAAAACTGTTGTCACCAAATCACTGCACCCTCCGAATGGCCAGGATGTGAATTGGATGTTCGGTGTGATTGGGACACATGGGATCACCTCTCAAGCTGTGGGACTTGGGCTCGAGGTGAACCTCTAGAGAAGGCCGGCTTCCTCTTCCTAAACTAAGTGCTGTACTACTCCTAGTGTAACAAAAATGATTATCTAATCCTACGATAACATTTTCATGGGGTTTTAGGGAAAGAGATTTACAGAAATGAAACTATACTAGGGATGGTGATGCACCGAATAAAGGATGTCTTCAGATTCAGGAAGGGTTAATTTGAAGAGGGTGTGTGCACCACAGGTCAACTTCACCTACTGCAACTTAGAGAGGGTACAGGATACCACAAACTAAGAGACACGCATTCCCTTCGTTAAACTTTATCAGACCGAGAAATATACCAATTTCCCAGTGAAGAAGGATGAACTCAAGAAGGGTGAACACACACCACAACTCAACTGCATGCAATACTCCACCACTCGATAAGCATAGAACTCCAAGAACTTGCAATAGAAACTTAAACTTGCACAATGTACCTGCAAGTATGAGAAAGGCAAAAAGAAGCATAAAAGGATGCAAGGACCGAGATTAGTCACAAAACACACACTTTTATTGCTTCAATAACATGCACAATGCATCATACATTTAGAAGAGGCAATAGTTGCCATTACAGTCTTGAAGAGGAGGCTTGAAAGTTCTCTCAACACACAAGAACAACTTGCAGAAGAGAGAGGATTCTTGAAAAGTATACACTTGCCTGAGATATCTAACTGTCCAACTTGTCTAAACTGTTGGAACCCTTTGAAATGAGCTTCCAACTTACATTTATAGAAAAATATGTGAGAAAGAAGAGGAAATGGTCATAATTATATTCCTAAAATGAAGGCCCATGATGTAATTATTGCAGTTAGTTGAACTACCTGAGAAGGTTCCATCATGGGTCATTAATTGCTTGATGACCTAGTCTTCTCAATTAATTAAAAGAATATTTAAATAAAATATTTAAATAATAATAATAAAAATTATTATTAAAATATTTAAATAAAAATATTAATTTAATTAACATAATGTTGGGACCCCCCCTGTTGACCCGTTTGACTTGAAGAGGAGGGGGGTCCATGTGGATAGAGTTTGCACAAATCTCAACTCAGTGAGCTTCGAATCCTCTAACTCGGTGTTGCAATCGATTTTGAACCCCACACTAACTCTTTCCTTGTCTTGGCAATCGAGCTCTTTTGCATTGAGTCCTTCAAATGGTGAGCTATCAAACTTGATTCTTATCGTTTTGCTAAAATGCATGTAGATCCTGTGAACTTGGCCTGACGTAAATTAAGACTCGCCTCTCGAATGCCACTGCTACAGTCTTGCTTCAAACTCTAAATCGAGCCATTCTGAATTACCAAGCCACCTATATGCATTGTGAACATGAAGCTTTAAGCCTGAAATTGAAAGCCTCTACAAATACATTAAACTTCAACACCCGCGAGCTTATTCTTTATCTCGACTTGGTACCAATGTTTCCACAATATGAAAAGTTTGAATCTAAATCATACTTAGTGGATTTGATCCATAATACATTGGTTGTACCCACAGAGGTTAAACAATTCAATGAATTTAAATTATTTCACTCCTGCATGTTGCGACATTTAGAAATGATTTTTGAGCTATGAAAATTGTTAGGGATCACGTTACGTGGCCCTGTCAACATTGAATCGATTGATTTCTCTGTGATAGCTCTAGTCTTGACAGATTGAGTTATTTCTTCTTGTTTTGGACCACATATTCACATGCATTCCATGTTCAAACTCCATGAAACAACACCACGAGCTCTTCAACTGATTCGACCTAGCTTTGTTTTGCATATCAACCCGAGCACCCAGTTGGCTCAAACTCACTTGAATGTCGTGCTTAACCCAACATTTCTAAAAAGAATGGTTTTACCACAATGTTCACGGTTCTTCCTTATCATATAACACTTGGAGTAAGAATGTTTTAGCTTGGCCATAATAAGCACAATTTTACCTTCCAAATGATGAGAAAATGCCATTATCAACAAAGACCTAATTTTTCCATGATGATGACCCAGGCTTATGCCCGTAACACTTCGATAGACACCCTTGAGACTGATTTTTGGCCAAAGAGCCCTTCGATATTTTGGCAGTGCACTCAGCAATCTCGGCTTCAACCAAAAATTATGCCACTATTGGGGTCTTAGTATGGAATGGGTAGCTGTGAGTTACATAATATACTCATTTTTCCAGAAACTAAAAAGATCCTTTAGCTGTGAGCTGCACAATATACTCATTTTTCTAGAAATGAAAAATATCCTTTATGTTACAATTTGCAACACATAAAAAGAGCCCTTCAAAAAATAAGTTGAACAACTGGGGCAACCAAAAGGACCTTGGAAAAATGTACAGGGAACAACCATATAAATTCTTCCTTAGTCGTGGATCAAAGCTAATAGAAATAAAGCTAGATAAAATTAGCTTGAAACTATAGTATAATCGTCCCGTCCATTATAAAAAAAACACAGCTTTTCTGATCCTGGTAAAAGAATACTTTTATTGTCTGATTGGATGTACATAATGGAAGGGTATAAATATTGCCTACTGCCCACAGAGTTTCTCAAAGAGACCATTTACAAGTAACAAGGATGTAACATGCAAAACGGCCAACCAGGTATTTCAGAGTTGACCTTCACATTCAATTCATTTTTAGGAGAAGCAATGCTGAGCAATATGAATCGTTTCATTCTGCACGTAATAAACCTCCATCTCCTGACTTGGGAAAATTTTATGAAGCCTTGAATAGTGTGACTCTAATCCATCATATACGGTAGTGAATATTTGTTTCCTGCAGTTGTGCGTGGGAGCTTGTTTAGAATAAGGATAAGCCTACGAATTTGAGGGTGCATTCGATGCTGAACAGATAACAACACAGTTGCACAACCTGTTTGCTGGAAGCATTAAAAAGGAAGGCTTCTACTGTACTGCAACATGTTTGCTGCCTGAATGATGATTTTGTCTCGCGACCACTGATCTGGACGAGTTTTCAGCACCGCTTTCCTGTCAAACACTCCACACAAGAGCCATGACCGAGCCATTAACGCATCACCTTGGTTGGATGAGATACGAAGTCACTTTCTTTCCTCACAGTGGTGAACTGAGTGATTCTTCAGGCTAGACTCTGAAATGTTCTCCTTTTCCCACACATTCGAATTGCAAGCACTGACCCCCACTCGCCATGTTACTCAATATCATTTGACAAATATCTGCATAATGAGACGAGCGGCCTGTAGCCTCCATTGAAATCGGTATCACGTCGCGTTGTTTTATCCATGACCCACTCCAATTCACAACTGTCTTATTAACCTCCTGGCGACCCGCACAAAGACTTGGACCACTCTAAGCTACGTGGATTTGTGTTTACACGATCCGTACGGAAATCTCATGACGGATTGCCATCTTAATATTTCCCATTTGGCAGTGTTTGCCTGAATCTCCCCTTCGCGGAAGTTTGGTCATGGTTTGCCAAACCAATATTTCCATGCTTGGCAGTGTTTGCCTTATTTTCCACGTCCTTGGCAAGATAGCAAAATGTTTCCCATGCACAGGATTTTCATGACGGATAGCCATCATATTGTCTTCACTTGGCAATTTGACCCGATTTCTCTAATTAACAGAAGTCTGACCATGGCTTACCACGGGTATATTTCCACTATTCATTCCTTAGCGTGGGATTAATAGCTTGGCTTGCCATCGTAATAGTTCCACGCTTGGCATACTAGCTCCAAATCCCTGTGTAACAGCTTGGACAAATTAATTCACGGGCCTCGGCCTCAGCTTTGCCGCACAAAATTGGCAATTTGACCTGATTTCTCCATTTCACGGAAACTTTTCAATGGCTTGACATCACGTCATTTCCCTTGGCAATGCTCACCTTATTTCCCACGTCCAGGATTGGAGTGTGGGGTTTCATCATCATTTGGCCATATTTCATTTTGGATAGATGGCCACCGATCTCCACTTTTCAGAATGTGCATACAAAGATTTGAAACATGGGCAGAACCTGGTTAAGCCATAAAACTCTCCTCTATCTCATAGATCAAATGGGGTGTACATATAGGAGGTGCTGAGTAACCCCAGTGCTGTAATCATGACAAATCGAGTAGAGAGGGGGAGTTACATTCCTAGAATAGAAGTGTAACTCCCAACGATGCACTGATGCACTGATGCGTAAGAGAATCTCATAATGACCCCTAAATGACACATGGACCTACGATATCACCTAAGTGAGATGACTCACCTAATGATGTGGAAAATACACACACCAACAATCTCCATCTCCTTCACAAAACATAGGCTGCAATGTAGGTTCTGTTACCATGGTTGAAAGGCACAACCTAAAATAGTGAGGATTAGAACAAATTCCTTTTAAGGTGCTACCCACTTCTTCAAAGCCTGAGTGCTAACAAGTCAAATAAATTACTTCCTCGGCTACAAAATGACATATAAATCATTTATCTACCTCTGAGTGTCTTGTAAAATCCATGATGTTGCTCAAGTTGTGAAGGAGATTAAATCTGGGTACCAACACCCTAATGGCGCCATTGCCAGGGACTTGTTTTGAATTCCTGGGAAATAATTTACAGTGATGAGATTGATTTTTTGATTCCTTTGCCAGTCCATGTCTATTTAGCCCGTCAACAACACTTTCTGACGCCACTTCTAGGGACATTATTCAGTATTTTAATATTTCAAATCCCTGGTAATACTTATTTTGTGATTTATGTGTAATTACAAATCTGAGTTTCATTTTATAATCAGAATTGTAAGGATTAAGTGAAGATATAAGTTCTGCCTGCAATTTTACCAGTTTTTAGTAGTTGTTGCACTTCATTAGCATTTGTGGTTAATAAATTTAAGAAAAGGAAGGTTTGATCTATAAAGTTTCATAAGATTTTCAGTGTTAATAGGTATTTGACAGGGTATTTTAGTGCATTTACACAACTAGGGTGAATGTCCTTAGTGGCGACTCCATGATAATTTGATCTTGATAATACCGGTGTCTTACCTTTCTTTCATTTACTTTGGTGTTGCTACTCTCTACAAAACTGGAAGGAAGAAGATCTCTCTTCATTAGAGACTCTGCTAAGAAGTTGTTTACAGACTCAAGAAACTCAAAGTTGGAAGGGAGAAGAGTTTGGAAATTGTTAAAGGCCAGACATAAGGAAAAGATATATCCATTGGTGAGAGAGATCAGCCTTTGGTAGAGGATTATCACTCTTCTTCTAGTGATTCTGATTCAATAAATCCTCTCATAAACTTTTTTAGTTTAATGAGTTAAGGTCCTTCTGCTATACCAGGTAAGTTCATTCTCCAATCTGCACCTTTGTGTTTCAATTCAAATAGAACTTTCCAATAAAATCAGCACTTAGAGAATACCAATCTTGTGAATCACATTCTTAAGCCCCGAAGACCTTGCACTCCTCATCAGCTTGTGTCACCCCCAAGATCACCTCCACAAAAAAATATGGCTCAGCCTAGACCTCCATTTATTGTTAACACCTTTTGTCATATAGACTTTAGAGGAATGGATGGTTACCCAAATGCTGTCCCACAAGATGTTAGAAATAAATTTCCAAAATTCCAAGGTAACAATGCAATAACTGGTGATTAGCATCTCAAACTTTTTGTTAACATGATGTGAGATTTTGAGATAGAGTTTGAAGATGTGTATATTAAATTTTACATTCATACACTAGAAGAGGATGCTAGGGATTGGTACAAGGCTCTGCATGATAATTCAATTGATTCTTGTACTGAGATGAAGAATGCATTTAGATTGCAATATGGTGACAAGACTGATCCTATATTTCTCTTGTCTGAGTTTGAGAATATCAAGAAGAACCCTAATGAATCAGTCCATGACTTTAACACAAGGTTTAACAAAACTTTGAGAAGGCTGCCTATTAGTCTAAGGCCTTGTGATGAGTCTTGTTTAATCAAATATGCAGATGCATCTGATAAAAAGGCAGCCTATTACCTAAGAGACAAGAACCCTACCAATCTGAGACAAGATTTCACCATGGCACTTCAAACTGAAAATAATATCAAAGCAATTGGGAAACCTCTCAAGAGATGTGGTGTAAAGTTGATAAACCCTAAAAAACCTCAAGCTAGCAAGGGTGCTGATTTAGAAGAGGTTGTAAAAACTTTGGTAGGGGCTGTCAAAGAAATATCATATAAGTTGTCAAGCGCTGAGAAAGGAATTGGGAAAACTTAACAAGGTCAGGAAAGGGAACCATGAAATATTTTCCAATCATCCTAGAGGTGATCAAAGGGAAGATGATAGAGGAAAAGGACCCATGGGGTCTACAAATAGACGTTCTCAAGCACGTGAAGGAAGAGTGTTACCTGATCCCCTATTTGCTAGGGTTGTTATTGTTGAATAAGTTACTGATATTGATTGGTGTGATAGGTGTTTTCTACCCCATCCTCCATGTGAAGTGGACCAGCAAGAAGGTGAAGCTAATAATGATGATGATATTTGCATGGTGGGCTATTCTTCAAGCTCACAAGGAGGAGCAACATCTACTAAAGTGATAAGTGCAAGGATAGCTTCAACCTCCTGGGATTTCATCAAATGGGTACAAGTTTCCCTTCCCCCTCATACTCTTAAAGTTGATCTAGTGCAAGGTTTTGAAATTCCTAACAATGACTTTGAATATTTAAGAGCTTTGATGATTAATAAGTATGATGGTGGTACTCCTTTGGAGGAAGATAGTTGATGAATGTTGTTGTAGCTCAAGAGAAAGATTATAACACTAGAAGAAAAGTTGTGAAAGGAGTTGGGCTTCAAGCCAAACCTAAAACACCCTTTCTCATAAGTATGCCAAAAGAATCTCCTATGAGAGAAACACTTGCCAAAAGCTCTGCTGTCCTAAGCAAAAATTACAGTCCTCCTCATGCCCAAGTTGCCAATAATCCCTTGCCATCAAATGAATCTTCTTTTCTCCCTTCCAATGCTGCTCTGCTAAAGAGTGTTCCCTATGACATAGCCCAAGTATTGAGCCAAATAAAATTGAGTGTTCCAATCGTTGAGTTACTTAGGATCCTTGAGCATAAGAAGAGAGCATTTGAGTACTTGGGGTTAAAAGAAGAGAAGACTACTCCAGGAAGAAATGTAAATGTTGTTGAGATTCCTCCTCAAATCATTGTTGACCTTGAAACACCACCAATAGTAGAGGATTTTGGAGAGACACCTGAGGTATATTTGGGGACATCCTTGGTTGATTCCCAATTGAATGTTGATCCATTCTTCACAACTTTGATCATAAAGGATAGGCTACTTCACAATTGTATGTTTGATTCTGGTACATAATGTAATGTCATGCCTCTAGAAGTCATGAATGAGTTGGATATCAAAGTAACATTATCCTATGGAAAGTGTACAGCCATGGACTTAAGAGAAGTGCCAGTTGTTGGTTATGTGAAGGGTTTGATTGTGCATCTTGCATCTTATCCCGGGAGGAATTTAAAATTGGATGTTGTGATTGTTGATTGCCCTGCCAAATAGGGTATGTTATTGTCAAGATAGTGGGTTACAAGTGTTGGAGGGAGTGTCCAAATGGATATGTCTTTTTCCACCATTCCCACTGAGGGAAGCCTTGTCAAGCTCTATGGAGAAAAGAAAATGTTGCATCTAATTGAGGACCCAAACAACGCTTCTTATGAAGTATTATTTGTTGATGTTGATGACAATAATTTTATTGGTTTTGCTGATGGAAAAGAACACAAAATGGATTATTCAAAGTGCCTTGAATAGGTGATGTACTCCTTGGACCTTGTTATTTGATGGAGCTTGCTCCAAATTTGGAAATAGTGTTGGTGTAATTCTGATTTCTCCTAGCTTGGAAGAATTTGTTTTTTCCTTCAAGTTTAATTTTGAATGTACTAACAACATTGGTGAGTATGAAGCCTTGTTGTTGGGTCTGAGAATTGCATGGAAGTATGGTGTCAAGGACATCATTGCAAAGGGAGATTCAGAGCTAGTTTTCAAATAAATAAGAAAATTATATGCTACAAAAAATCAGTGGATGAACCAATATAAGCATGCAGTTTGGGATCTAATTGAGATGTTTGATTCCTTCAATACTGTGCACCATGACAGAAGTTTGAATGCTTGCTGCAGAAAATTTGGTAGTGTTGGGGTCAATATTTGGAGTATTGCACCATTTCACCTTATTGTGAGTATAATGTTGATGTGTTAACTAGGCCAGCTATCCCTAACAAAATCAAACACTAGAAAGTGTTTAATGATGATTCTCAGGTGTAAAGGTTCTTACAAAATCAAGGTGAGTTTTTAGATCAACATATTGATTGGGAAAAAATGGTATGTATGATTGAAGTAAGAGAGACTTTGTTTGGAAAATATATTATCCAATTGAAAACTAACACCATTCCTAGAGGCCTTGTTTCTCTTGAGTCAAATTTTAGACAATGCTTATTGCCTCATCAATAGAAACATGTCTGCCTTAAGGGATGTGCAAGAGCATGACTTGGGAACAAAGGAAAAACCAGGAAAAGTTTGGTTGGGTAGCATAGTTTAAACAAGGAAGAAAAACAATACCTACCTCTAATTGTTGAAACAATATCAAGACTGCCTTTCCTAGTCATATTCAAAGCTGAAAGCATATAGACGAAGACTTGTTTCAGCATGAGATCCCTCTTGAGAACAAATTCCAAACCATTCAAAAATAATAAAATTCCAATTAATCCATTCCTCTCCATGAAAATGGAAGATGAATTGAAGAAACTAAAGGAGGGAGGGATCATTCAGCCCACAAGGTATTCATCTTGGGTTGCAAACCTTGTGCCAGTTAGAAAGAAGAACGGAGATATCAGACTTTGTGTATACTTCAGAAATATAAATAGATCTTCATTCAAAGAAAATTATCCTTTTCCAAACATGGAGAACATGTTGTAGTTAGTGACTGGATCTTAATTGTTGTCCACCTTGGATGGTTTGTCTGGCTATAATCAGGTTGTTTTAAAGGAGTTAGAAAGATTTAAAACTGCCTTTACCACTCCTTGGGAAACATATGTTTACGTAAGAATTCCTTTTAGTCTCATGAATGTTGGAGCTAATTTCCAAATAGCAATGGATGTTGCTTTTTCTGGTTATATAAATGACTTCATTGTAATTTATCAGGATGATGTGACTGTATTTTCAAGGAGCAGAAAAGATCACTTGCAGCATTTGGAAAGAATGTTGATCAGATGTAGAGAATTTGCAATCTCTCTCAATCTAAAGAAGTGTCACTTTAGGGTGAAAAAGGCCAATTTGCTTTGTCATATTGTTTCAAAGGCTAGTGTCATCATTGATCCTTGAGAGAGTAGAAGTAATTAATAGGGTGCTAATTCTAAGAACAAATAAGGGAATCTAATCTTTCTTTGGTAAAATCAATTTCATTAGAAGGTTTGTGTCCAATTTTGCTGAGTTGACTCTTCCTATCACATGCATGTTAAAGAAAGATCAAGTTATCAAATGGGAGGAGGCTGCTATTCAGGGTTTTGAAGGAATCAAGGAAGCACTTAAACATGCACCTGTTTTGGTAGCTCCGAATTACAAGAAGCCTTTCCAAATCTTCTTCTTTGCTTCTAAAAATAATATTGCATCTATTTTGCTCCAAAAGGATGAATATGGGGCTGAGAGGCCTATTGCCTTCTTTAGTAAGGCTTTACAAGCTGCTGAGTTAAAATATACAATCATGGAAAAACAAGCATTTACCTTGGTGAAAGAAACAAAGGTTTTCAGGCCTTATATTTTGAGTTCAAAAGTTGTTTGTTATGTTCCCCACACCATGGTAAAAGAAATATTATCATAGATGGAGATCTCAAGTAAAATATGTAGATTGGTGAAAAAACTGCAGGAGAATGATATAGACATCTAAACCACAAAGTTGGTAAGAGGTTTGGGTCTTGCTAAGCTCATGGCTGAGAGAAACTTGCAGACTGTGGAAGTGAATGAAGTAGAGGAAGAAAGGGCAGATGTTCTTGGGAAATTTTTAAGTTCTGAATGGTACAAGTATATAATCTTTTACCTCAAAAACCTATGTTTTCCTGATCAATTTAAATAAAAATTAGAAAATATCCCTCAAGTTGGCTTCTCAAAAATACATCATCACTAACTTTGGGCTAGCTTTGAAGAACCCTGAAGGTGTCCTCTTAAAGTGTGTAATTAAATATGAAGCTCTCAAAGTGATTGTTAATTTCCATGGGGGATTTTGTGGAGGACACTTTGTTGGAAGGGTTATAACACACAAGGTTTTGAGAGCTAGTTATTAGTGGCCTACTCTCTTCAAAGATGCAACCATGCTGATTACAAAATGTAAAAGCTTTCCATCATTTCTCTAGAAGAATGAAAGCTTCAGGCTCCCTCCCTTTGCATCATGTGTCAATTGAAGATCCTTTCAAACAGTGGGGGATGGACTTCATTGGTGAGATTTCAGACCCTTATAGTGTTGGACATAAATGGATCCTTGTAGCGACAAATTACTTCACCAAGTGGGTAGAGGCAATCCCCACCAAGAAAGTAACACACCAAGTTGTTATGGACTTCTTGTTGAATAATATCATATACAGATTTGGTGTGCCAGTCAAGATTGTGGTTGATAATGCCATGTGTTTCAGAGATAAAAATTTGATGGCAATGTGCAAGGAGTATGGAACCAATTTGACTTATTATTCAAACTATAACCCCCAAGGGAATGGACAAGCTAAGTCCAACAATAAGAATTTGGTAAATATCATTAGGAGGACCTTGGAGTTAAACAAGAGAAAATGGGGTGAACAAGTGAAATTTGTAGTTTGGGATGATAGAATCACCACTAAGAGAGCTACTGGTAAGAGCCCATTTGAGTTGGTGTATGCAAATCAAGCTTTGCTGCCCTTACATCTGCAATTATCTTCATTTCAATTTGTTCAACAACTTGAGGATCAAGAGGTCAGTCCATATGAAGCAAGGATTAATCAGATTGTGGAGCTAGATGAAGAGAGAATAACATCCCACCAGAGGCATATCAGATTTAGAGAGAAATTGAAAATATTGTTTGATAAGAAGGTCACTCCTAGGGCCTTCAATATTGGAGATCTATTTTTGTTATGGGACAATAGAAATGAGGATAAGGTAAAACATGGAAAATTTGATGCATTATGGATGGTCCCTTACTCCATTGATATCAGAATTGGTGAGAATACCTTTTTTCTCAAATATTTAGATGGGGAATTACTTGAACTACATGTTAATGGCAGGCATATGAAGCATTTCTTGGATTAATCCATAAATTTGAGGTATGCACCAACTTGTACAGTGTATAGTGTTTGGTTTTTTCTCTGTTTTTGGTGTTTTATCATTTTTTGGTTTGCCTTGGTGTGTGGCAACCATTTTTTTTAGGTTCTTAGCTAGTTTTTAGTGGTTCTAGCTCATGAATCCTTTACCCAATGGATTATTTTTCACTTAGTCTACTTATTGTTCTTGTGGAACTCACAAGGAGTGCCCATCCCTAAGCTAGAGCCGATGTTGGTGTCCATTTTGATCTTACACCACCTTTGCCCTAATTTTCCTTTAACTCTGCATTTCCTGAAACATTTTTACAGTTTTAATGGATGGGATGAAATTGTTTCTTCTGTTTCTATGCACTAGTCCATTTGAAAATCATTTGACATGCCCCATTTTGTAAGAATACTCAAGTTTCCCCTAATTTTTTCCCTAAATTCTTCAAATATGTGGGCTATTTCGTTTTTTCCATTTTCCTGATCATGGAAGATTAAAAATGATTGTTTTATACCTATATGCTTTTGAAAATCTATCCATGTGGTTGAGAAATGCTCGGAATCATGTTTCATCTGATTTTATTTCAAAAAAATTCCATCCTTGGTGAAAAAATAAGATTCTGGGGACAACTGGAAAAATTCTATGTTTTTGATAGTCAGACAGCCATATTTTAGCCTTCAAATTATTGCTGAGAAGTCAGAGGGTACGTGGCGGCATCTAGTTAGCTAAGGAGAAGCAGGGAAGTGTTATAACTTATCATTTTTTTCCTTTTCGGCAAATGGAGCATTTTCGGGCCCAGGTCTCCACTTTTTCCAAATTACCTACGTGGCATGTTTTGATTAGCCGAGGAGAAGCGGGGGTGTGAGATTTCCTTGGAGATTTTTGAATTTTATTTTTTAAAAATTTTTAAAATTCAAAACTGGCCCGAAACCCTGCAACCAATCAAAGGTGGACATGTGTCCTAAAAATCAAAAAGGGAAAAGTGGGCCGATGGGGGACTTAGAAGAATTTTTGCCTTTTTGGTGAAAAGGGAAAGAGATGTAGAAAGTTCTGTGGGGCCGTGATGGAAGAGATATAGACACGTGACAGGGTGGGGAAAGAGCGAACTAGCGGGGGAGAAGGGGAAATTGTTCCCTTTTTTGGTCAAAATGAGTTAAGGCAAAAAATTAAGCCGTGGGCCTGCGAATGAGCCATAGGGAGACACATGACGAAGGAAAAGTGGGTCTGCGGGCCGGTAGAGGCAAAAGGGGAAATTTTTCCTGTTGCAAAAAATACTTAGAATGGAAGATTTGAGGTGTGGCTCCATGACAAATCAAAACATGACATGTGGCGAGGACGGAATCAGAGGCACGGACCCATGGGGAGAAGTGAGAAAAAGTTCCCTTGGCAAAAAAAGGTGCTAAAACATGGAATAAGCCGATATATTTTTAGCGATAGAGAGGATGACACATGTCAAGGACAAAGGCGGACGTGCAGGCCCATGGAGGAAAAACGTGATTTTTTTCCAAATTCCAAAAAAGGGTCAAAATGTGTAGAATTGAACCGTGATCCCAATGGGACCCACCATATGCCACGTGTCATCACCAAATTTCAAAGGTGGAGGGGCGGAGAAAAAAGTAATTTTTTTCCATTTTTCCAAAAATGTTAAAAGGTCAAAAAGTGAGCCCAAATTCATCCCCAATCATAGTTTGACACGTGGAGGGCCTAGATTGAAGGAGAAAGAGCAAATCAATGGTAAGTGTACATTTTCATTTTTGGCCGCCATTTTTTCTCCAGGAAGTGTGGAAATGTGAATTTTGCAGCATTGTTCTTCAATTTTTTGGTGAATTCATGTCCTTTGTGCCTGCAAAGATCAATGCAAGTGTTTTTAGGGATTAATTTACAGATTTGAGGTGTTTTTGAAATAATTTTTTACTCAGGCTCGTGTAAAATGTGAAATATCAAATTGTAAAGTTGCATAATCAAATTTTGAAATGATAAGGATGAAATGATGAAATGGAAGGGGTCTGTATGTTGGGAGAATGAAAAACGTGCCTCCACAATGGATAATGATGAAGGATTTGTAATGATTCACCATTTTTTAAACACCTAGAAAATTTGGTTGCAAATTTGTTAAATATCCCTATCTGCGAATCATGTTGGAATTTTGTAACAAACTTGATGTTGGGCATATTATTTTCTTGGGAAAGAAGGATAAAATGTAATTTAAAGTTATATAATGCATGTTTTGAGACATGCAAAATGTTAGAGAAACTTAGAATTTCACGGGAAAAATTGGGAAGAAGCCTATTCTTTGAGAACTTTCCTGAGAACAATTTCTAATTCCTTTCTGCATCAGATTTGTATCATGTTGAGTTTTTTTCAGTTGTAAATCCATCAAAAAGCTCTGAGATTGTTCTTATAACATTCCCCTGCTGATAAATTTGGTCATTCTAGATTATTTTGTGTTGTCTCTTGGAAAAAGTTGCATGCACTTATGTTTCAGAATTTTTCCAATTTGTATTTATTTCTCCTGTTGCAGTCTTGTGTTTAAAATATCTCTTGATCATACATGGTCTCATTTCTTGTTGATAGTTTAGTGGCATCTGTAGTCTCACATTAAGAAGAGATTTCATCCCATAAAGAGATAAACAAATTTAAAATCACTTTACCTTCTTTGATATTTGAGATTTTTTGTAAACGTTTGGGTGCACCTTAGGTCATGATAAAATAGAGATTTCTCGATGCTTTGTTGGTTCATCTGCTTCAATATTTTGTGGCAGTTTGTCAAATATTGTTTGGAAGATTGTAGATTTGGGCCTCCATTTTTTGCACATATCCTGGTTGAAGGAGTACCTTAACCCCTTTGAAGAATTTTGTTGTTTAGGTGTTACAAATTTCTTGCAAAGGTCCTCAAATAATCTGGAAGATTCTTGTTAGTCTTGTCTAAAGTCTCCCACCAAAATTCATTTAGAATAACTAATCCTACCCATACTACCCCTGCATTGCATTGTGTGTCGATAAAATAATTCAATCCATTTATAAAAATGCACAAAGAAAATCAAGATCATACCATGTCTCTAGCAGCCTCAGCCTTGTCTTGAAAGCATTTCCATCATTTAGTAGTGACAACTCTGTTGAGTTTGAATAGTGGAAAATTGATCATGTTTTCCCAAGGCCATCTCCATACAATATGCACAATATAAGGATATCTCCACCTCCTTCAAAAAATAGAGGCTACAATATAGGTTGTCTTACCTTGGTTGAAAGGAAAAACCTAAAATAGTGAGGATTAGATCAAAATCCTTTCAATGTGCTACCCACTTCTTCAAAGCCTGAGTGCTAAGAAGTTAGATAAATTTCTTCCCTAGCTAAAAAATGACATATAAATCATTTATCTACCTCTGAGTGTCTTGTAAAATCCATGGTGATGCTCAAGTTGTGAAGGAGATTAAATCTAGGTACCAACACATCCTATCATCTTATCAAACCCTCATTTTTTCTCCAGTCACCATTGATCCTTCCTGATTACCATAGACTCGAACATCATCCCATCCTTTCCATCCATCATTTCCATCTTTTTTATCCTATCAACATCTAGAAATAAAAATCAACATCCTAGAACCAACACTCAGTCCTTGTTTCTACATCCTTTTATCAATCTTTCATAGTTCGTTGTCGACTGTGCCAACCTGTCTTAAGTTTTTGTTGACCCTCTCCTTACCCCCATCAGATCTACCAGTTCCCACATCTTTTTACCTCACCCTTATCTTGATTCCATATTCAGTAGTCATGCATCAAGATCATCCCTTTTTTATGCATATTTTTATCATCTGTACACAATTCGCCATTGACGGTACCAGTTAGACTAGGGTTGTTGTCAAACCACACATGTTTAGTTTTATTTCAACATATTTTTGTTATCAGATCATCATTTAAGTATCTTCTAGCTTATCAAATCTTTTTTATCATTTATATCCTTCCATTTATTATCACTTATCAAAATATTTTTATCGCAAGGGTTGCCATCCGTCTTAGGAAGCTCTCACTTCTGGGGACTGCATTTGGTGGGAGGACCTCTATATTTATTATTAATATTTTCTATATTTAGTTCTCTTTATTGTGTAGGTCATCAAAGCTCACAATAGAGAGGATCTCTTCTTGTGTGCCCTTACCATATTCTTCATTACCCACATTAGGATGTCACTTAAACCCTCCTATATTTACGAGGTTTCTTAGTTTCTTAAATTTTTTCACTAGTATGAAATAGAAGAAAAATTTATGTTAAACAATTTAGCATGTGTATTGGGACCCACCCCTCTTCAGTGAGTCTTTGCTTTAGTTTTCATCTCTTTCATTTTTCTTTCTATATTTCTCCTCCCATTAATTTTTAGGTAGCGTTTTCTCATTCATGTACTTTGTGGATTAGATTACGTGGATCATCGATGCTTATGCTTTGAAATCGAAAATAAAAAAATAATAGTGTTATCCAAGTATTCCTTGTTTTTGTTCCACATATTTTCTCTTCTTTACATCTCTTGTCTATTTCTTTCATTGAATCTCCAAATTTCATTTTGGATCTTAAAAAGGAACACCCTCATTGTTTTCTTTCTCACATAATATAAATAGCGGTTAATCCTTTTACATTCACTTCTTTCACACATATCTGAACACACACATTAAATTAAACATCTAAGACATCATCTATAGGTGGAACTATTGGGATTTAATCACCTATTAGGAAATAAGCTGTGGTTTTCTGGATGCGTTATAATTTTTTTGACTATTGGTATATTAGTTAAGAATCCAAAACCCTTATCGTTATGGTGTGTGAAGTGTGGGGGTAGGACCCTATATCATGACATGTAATGATAGTCATCACATAGTCAGGCATCATGTATCTTTAGGTATATAAAGGAATCCATCTAAAAAACATTGAAATTAGGCTTAGATCAATCATTTCCTAAGTTCCCTCTGATCCTTCTTATTTTCTTTTCACACTTCTTCTAATAATCAAGATAATTAATATTGTGCTGCGTGACTTGCTTGTTTTAGTAATAATTAGTATAGAAATTTTGGTTGTTTGTTTCATTCTTGTTCTTTCTCAATCACATATTAAAGAAAATGGAACAAGTCTCTTCATCTAACATCCCCATTTCTATCACTCTTCCTCAACAGATATCTTCCCTTTCTATCATCTCTTCCACTTCTTTAGTGGTTACTCATGATATTGTTTCCATCACTCATTCCAATGAGCCACCCATGGTTTATGCCCACTCTCATGTCAAGAACAAATCCTTCCTCTACCACCATTCAATACCTTCTAGACTAGCTACTCCTTTATCTGCCACTTTGGGTGGAAGCCTTTCGGCTCCCTGTTATCCTACGCAGATGCGTGGAGTTATAAGAACTCATAGATGCTAACCTTGCCACCCTTCATGACTACCTCATCTGAAAATCCACTCACCTTACCATCAATGGCACCCCTCTTCAACATATCTATGCCTATAATTCTTGTCCTGAGTCTACTCAAGTGCTTAACTCTAATATCTCCATATTCTTCCCTTGAGCCATGAACAGTATGTCCATGGACCAATGTGATCATGGTTACATTTACTCTTCCACTCATCAATCCAATCATTTTGTGGTCCCCATCCCATCCTGTTTGCCTTGCATCAATACCATCACCTATTCCTCTATGCCCATCACATCCTCATCCAATCTTGTCATTGATTCCCTTAATCAACCTCTTCCAGAATATAACTTGCTCCCTCCTTCATCTGAGTGCCCAATTAATAACTTGTTCCCCATCCCTACATCCCCAAATGCATAGTAATTTAATTTCTTCATAGCTAATCCCTTTGGAATCATCTCAAACACATAAAATCCCTCTTTGAACTACTTTCCAACATGTTTTTCATCACTAGCCTATCCACACTTCTTAGCCTCACCATCATGCTCATCCCCAATCCAACCCCCTCATCATGCACTAAAAAATCCCTAAATATTTTCCCTATATCTACATTCCTCCTCAATAACCCCATCTCTCAACCTATCCAATCGTATCCTTTCACTCATCTTACCCCTTATCAACCACCTCCTTAGACCCTTACCTATTATTAGCATTATAAATCTCATCCTCAATCCAACCCATGCACTTATTACATGCAACAACCTCATCCTTCGACCTTTCATCCATCTACTTCCAATGACCCCATGTAAAAATTACCGAGCAGATTGGCTAATTTGGAAACCACTACATTGGGTCCCAAGATCACATTTACGTATGAAGATAGTTGTAATTAGCCCATACATACTTCTGTCCCCATTAAACCTTATATTCTTCAATGGGAACTTCCTAAGTTCTATAAATTTAAAAGTAAGGAGGACCCATAATAGAAACTTTCATGCCTGTAGACATGTATGATACGTTATCACCCATGATCAAGATATCATTCTTATAACCTTCCCCATGTCATTATTCAATCCCACACTAGACTGGTAGAATGACATCCCCCAACATTCCCTCTTTTCATTCACAACAACTCACCCAAATCTTTCTAGAAAATTTCTCCATCAAAATTTCTTGTAAAATCACCATCATCAACCTCTACATCATTAAATAGTTTGAAGATGAATCCATAATATATTTCATTGCAAGATGGCATGGAATCATTAATCAACTTTCCTCTTCCTCAGACTTATCTCATCAAGCTCTTTTCTTGATCTTGCACTAAGTATATTTATTCTACCCTTCATAGCTAATCCTTTAATATCTTTGAGGAAGCTTTCACTATGGCTCATAAATTATAACTACATGTCCTTGAACAAGGCCACACCAAATGGAGATCCAACAAACCTAAAATTATGTTCACCAAATCTTCTTCCTCTCATCATGACAAGTCTAAAAATATGGAAAGTGTTATTTTCGTTAAATTTTCTTTTGCATCTACCTCCCACACCAAGCCTTTAAGAGGATATCATCGATCTACCCCAAAATATATTCCCCTTGGGGAGTCTTATAGTTCTATCTTTGATGAAACACTACCAAAACCTGCTTGGTATCACAAGGATTTCTATTGTAAACATAATCGATTCCATTTCCACAAAATTAAGAAATTTTATACCTTTAAGGACCTTATTCAATGACTCATCGACTGAGGGGACCCTCTAAGTGAATAATCCTAATTCCACTCCCAATCAACCACTTGAAATCTTCAAACAACCTTTCCTCAATTACGCACCTAGTAATCAATCCACTCCTTCTACATCTCAAACACTTGACACTCATACGAGCAATACCCTAAGTCAGGTCCCCACATCCTCATCATCATCTAGTGAATCTATCACAACCCTTACTTCCATCACACCCTCATCTAGTATGGGTACATTTATCAAATCCATACCTACTTCCCCTTACATCCATTATACCTCCCTTTCTCTTTCCTAAACCTAGTTCCACATCAGCCTCTTCACCTACCTATTTTCATCACCTATCTCTATGTCCACCCCTACCTCAACCATCCCATCTACATCCATGCCCGTATCTACCTCTAAATCCATGCCATTTCCCATATCTTCACCTTCAATAGACAATACCCCAAGTAATGTCCTGTGAAAATTTTAAGGAACCCATGGAAAAAAAACTTATAGAAAGGGTGGTATATCTTGTTGAAGGTAGTTTCGTTGGGATGGAGAATCTTAAAAAAATGGCTGTCGTGACTATGGAAAATCATAAAAATGGTTACATATGTAAAGGAGAATATTACCTAATTTTTGTAATATTAAAAAATATTTTAGTGAATTTCAATTTTCCTCTTCAAGTCAGATTTCGTTTGTCTAATCTATTGATCATATGAAGTGAATGTTGATGATTATCCTTTCGGATGAATCGTTAGAGTCATAGGAAACCTTAGTTCATTGGGACATGTGCCCTAAGGTGACCTCCATATTTTAAGGAAGCTGGTAGGGTTAGAAGAAAACATGAAATAACTTAAAATAAAAAGGTGATTCGCCAATATAGAAATAGAAGGATACAAAATACTTAAAAAGGATTATCTAGAATAGTTGAAGAGCTGTTTGGCATGATCTACTATTCCAATAACATTAGTGTCTAAAGAAACAAATAAATTGATTCATAGATAGTAACAAATAGATAAATTCCAAGGGCATCAAGCATGATGAATTTCTTGACCTATTTAGAACTATTTATATTGAAAGAACGAAGATTTAGAACATAAAAAGTTAATTTACACATAATAAGAACTCTTTATTCTTAGAGAAAATGATACATAAGGCCCTCAACGACACATATTACACTTTTATTTTATGATAGAGGCTTACTGAGGCTAGGCTCCTACAAAATACATAATTCCTTGCTTCCCCTCCTTTTTAAAAATCTCTGTCTATATCTGAAACTTATTCTTCCTTTTAAATACCCATTCTCTCTCTGCCGTTCGAAGCTCCCACTTTTCTCTCTCCCTTAATTTAATAGGGATTTCATTCTTATATTTTTGGATCCTGCCCCAATATTTCAAATACAAAGCTACTACTATTTGTATTTAATTCGTATGTTTGATCTTTTGATTTGGAATAAATATTTTGATTATTTCTAGGAATCTGTACAATTGCTCTTACTTGGTCTTACTGCTGAGTCTTTGACCAATGAATATCTTTTTCTTCAAGGTGGAGGGGTTGTGCTAGTTTAGGGACGTATTTATTTAGCCTTATATTGAAAGTGCACTAGATAGACACATGGAGGGCTTCTGCTTGCTTTTATTGTGTTTTGACTTTTCAAACTATTTGGGAGTAACTTTATCAAGCCTTGGACACATGGAGATCCTACACGAGTTTAGGATCCTAGATTATAATTTTACCTTTGAAGTTGCGCCGATGAGACATGTGGAGGGCTTCCACTTGATTTTCCATAATTAGTCAATTTGGGCTTCAAGTGAACAAAATAAGTGAGGGCTGGGGTAACAAAATATGCTCAGTAAAAGAGTCTCAACAAAAGAATGTAATAAGTGAATTACATGCATTCCTTAACAAAAATAAATTATTGAGTAATGAAATTTATACCCATCATCTATCAATTATTTCAATGTGTCAACATCCTATGTTGATTTTCTTATGGAGTCTCTTGCATTAGTATTCCTTTACTTTGAAACTTTTCAACACTTTTCAAATAGTGTCTTGTAAATCCTTTCCTCCAATATGCTAAGAGATATTTATATATATATACACATATGACATATGCCTTACAATCCTTGGGAAATGTGGGATAGTTACCAAAGGAAAGATTACTAAAGGCCTCCATTTTAAGGGATCTAAATGTCTTCTATTTTAACCAATTAAAAGTAGGATGCAATCAATACCTTTTAATGGCTTAAATGGTCCCATCAATTCCTTAATTATAGAATATCACATAAAATAGAATCCATATGATAATTCTAAGATTAGATAATCCTTTAATTAGGTATATGTTTACTCTAATTGGAGACTTTAATATAGTTGATCATGTCAACACACACCTACACACACACACACACACACACACACACACACACAAAAAAAAAAAAAAAAAAAACACAAACATAGACATATATATGGTGAATTTAGTAAAATTTAAACTTTTACCTCTAAAATGTTGGCTATTTTGATCCAAGGGCACATATAATTCATTACGATCCAAACAAGTTTTAAAATCCTAGATTATTGATTTAAAGGCACTCCATTAAAAAATATTGATATAAGAATTAATTTGGATATGTGAGTGGTAAAATGTAACATTTGTGATTATTTTAGGTGAATATTGGGCATTCATATGGTGCTCAAATAGCCAAATGAGACTTTCAAAATCTTCAGATATAGCCAAATTACAAATACCAGCCACTAAAAGTTTCCCTGGTAATGTCCCTATTCCATACCCATACTCTATATATGAATCTAATTACATTAAACCATCTCCCACACCTCCTCAATCCTCTTCATGCTCCCCCTTGCATCTATCATACCATCCACATATAACTCATCTACATCTACCTCTAAGGATGATCCTCCTATCAAAATTATTGTCATCCTTGTCAAGGGTAAAACCTCATAATGTAAGTCTAAAAATCTTCGTGATCCTACCCAAAAATAACTCACCCATCCACATAAGAAATTGAAGCTCCCCCATTCAAATGCCTCTCAATCTCAACCATCTAGCTTCCAAACATCCATCTTGGGGTTTCCACCATCTCTTCTAGGACTAGGCCTATCATGTAAAGCACCTATCATACCTCAATCCACATCTAAAACATCTCTCCCTCATCCTTATAAACCTACATCAAAATATTCTCCCCATTCTTCTAAATCCACATCAAAGTCATCCATCCCTCCTCTGTCTAAATCACCTATTTTACCTAAATCTAAATCATACCTCCCTTCATCTGAATATACATCAAAATAATCTCTTCCCTCTACATCTAAATTCAAATCTGAAACCCCTACTGAGCCTCATAAGAGAAATACCCCTTTTCCACTTTCTTTCATTTCTTCTCAATCACACCCATCCCAAGTCCTTAAGTCCTCATCTTCAAAAACATCCATTGGATATTATATGGAGATAATTTTATGTCTCTTCCATGCATTTGTGGTTTTCATTCCACCCATCAAGCCCTTTGACCCATGTGGGCCAAAGCCCACATGGTTTGAATCCAATACTATTTGAGTTTACCATCGTGTTCCTGTCCACACCCTTATCAACTATCTTGTAGAAGAGGATGATCTTCTTATTGAATAAGACCATGCTCTTAGATCCATAGCCCATCTATATCCAAATCTGATCCTCCAAATAAATCCATGGCTAATAAATCTTCCTTCATCATTATTCCACCTCTGGCTTCTATCTCTTGTAAATACAACCCTCTTGTTTACATAGATGATGTTTGTATTACCAATCGGTCTCGCCCTCATGAGACCCAACCATCTACCCCATCAAATAAAAATTCCTCATCACTACTCCCCCTAGTGAGCTATATCCATACACTTATTCTTTGAAGGCTAAGGTTTCTGTCCTAGCCACTTCCAATCCTAGTGTTATCCAAAATTCACCCTTGAAGGTAATTTTGATAACCTGCATCATTCCTTCAAGCTTGAACGAGTAGAAATTGTCCAAGGCCTAAAAAATAAGGTTTTTGGATTCCCTTTGGTTTCTCTCTGACTTCCCCATCCAAGGAAAAAATCCAAGAAGTTAGAAAAGTTGCTAAAAATCTAAAAAATGAGGTCGTAGGCCTATTTTAATGCAAATCGGGTATGGGAGCTACGGATGGAACCAAGGCAAATTGTACCAAGGTTCATCATACCAAGTTCGGGGCTGATTTGAAAAGGAATCGGTCAAGTTAGCTTTATTTTTCCCATATGAAATAAGTATGCATGAGACAGTCAAGACCTAAAAGCATTATTTTCCTGAAATGGTTGAAAATAGTAAGATTCGGAAAAGTCAGATCGAAATGTCCTAGGCGGTCCGTGGGATGTTGGGATGTGCATGACCTGCATAGCCGAAATCGCCGTAGGTAGGGAAAAATTGGAAAAGTTAGATAAATTTGTCAAGGGCAGTCTACATAATGTTGGAACACTAGTTCACCAAAATTCCAAAATAGCCAATAAAAAAGAGATGTAGGCGGAGTAGAGGTTAATGACCCTGATGGCCCAATCAACGGCGGGTCACATGAGACATCAAAAACTGATTTTACCGACTCGTACGATTTGTAAGGTGGGTCGAGAGTGGTATAGATGAAGTGGAGGTTTCTAGCCAAAGTCACACAAGGGAAATTTGGGACACCAAGACCTGAAATATATGAAATATCCACATGCAAAGGAAAACCGTGCAAACCAGATCCCAAACTTCAAATGACCATAACTTTTGACAATGAGCTCCAATTTTCATGAAATTTGAATTTCTGGAATGAGCACGATGTCCTCTATGTTATAAAAACTTGATTTCTTAAATTTTATGAGGGTATATTTATGATAATAAAGGAAAAATATTCATCTCTAATCAATCAAACACTTAGTCCCGTTAAATGACAGAAATGCCTGGCAGACCCAAAATAGCTGCCCGCACTCAGAAGGTCATAACTTTTGCATTTCTCAATGAAAACACACAAATTTGGTACTGTTGGAATTGTGGTTCCATGCCCCATACAAAAAAATCAATAAATCCATAATTTGATAAATTATCAATGGATATTTTTTTGAAAATTCTCCTTGTTCATAACAATGATTTTAGTGGTGGTTGGGATGCATTTAATAAAGCATAGGCTGACATATTTCACTACTGCAAGTTATGGGACAGTATGGGGGGAATTTTTCAAGAAACATACCATAATTTGACTTCATTTATGACATCTTTCAAGTGGTGGGAATTTAGATTTTGGGATTTCCATTTCCCCCCTCTCTCTCTACTTTTAGAATGTTATAAATTGGAGTGTTGGGCTCATTGTAAAAGGGGGAGATATTTTTTGGAGTAGCAAAACTCTGTAAAAAATTTTTTTGTGAATCCAATGTGCTATAAGACCTTGTAGTGGACTCCTTTCATGGTGATCTAGGCCCTTATTATTTATAGATTGAACTGTGCATATCAATGAAAGTAATAGATGCAAGTTTATGGATTTCTCTTCCCCTACTGTGTTTATTTACATTCCTCTTGCCAATTCAATCTCATTACATATATATTGTGTCTACCTTATACTCTGTAAGAATTCATTATCATTGTGTATGTATGAAATGTTGTTGTGAATACATTTTCTAACTATGGAAAACTGTTATCACCCCTTCTAGTATACATTTTGCTTCTACTTTTCACACATTGGAAGACTATTGTCACACTCTCTTTTTCTAGTGTATCACTGCTTTAGTGTAGGATTTTTTTTCATGCACTCTCTCTCCTTGGTCCCTTGGAAAGTTAGATTAGGTCAAGATAGTTTTTCCTACATTAGAGTAGATTTTTGTAGGTAGTTTAGGAACAAGAAACCACTTTCTCTAGAGGTCTATCTCAAGTAGCATGTCCCACAACTTGGAGATTAGTACCCATGTTATCCAATCACACTGTGAGCTCAAGAACACAAACTCGTACAAACCATAGGGTGTTGTGATCTGCTATTAACACATACCTCAATTGATCAAACCATGTAAAAAAGTTACACCAAGCTCCTGTTAGGATGTCCCTTTACGAGATCATCCAAATATCTCCTAATCATAGACAAGCTCTTATTGAAGAATTATAGTGTATCCCCGTATCACTTTATGAGCCTCAATTACTTGTAGCCCTTGTTGGAGATCTTGTAGCTTTTTTTTCCATATCCTTTGATGAATTTGAAAATCCCCAACTTTCTTCTAGAAGGCCATGACCTTCCCCTCCTGTTCACCATCCACATCAATGATTTCGTCATTTTCCAATCCATGATTTACAATGGTGCTATTATTAACATTGTCTCTTCTCATACCTTTAATCAACTAAAAATTCTTGACACCATTGTTTCCAAATCCATCAACGTCTGCGATTTTAATTATGTTGTTGCCCCCTTACTTGGGCACAATTATCCTTCCCATTCGTGTCGGTCATAAAATCCTTTATGAAATATTCTACATTGTAGAAGGTGACTTTTAGTATAATGTATTACTTGGATGCCCTTGGATTCATGCCATACATTACATCCCATCTACCCTCCACCATTGTATAAAATATGAACATGAGGGTAAGATCCACACCCCCTACAGACTTCCCCCCTTTTAAAGCATGTCACATGACTTATTGACCAAATGAAATACTTGTCCCTAAGAAGGAATTTTCTTGCAAGGAATCTACCAGTTATTCTATACCTACATCTAAGTTACTCTATGATGGATCCTTTGATTATGTGATGTAAAACCTCTCTCTTGGGGAGTATTAACTCCTCACTCTCAATTATATTCCTTCGTATTGGTCACCCTGATAAGACCCTTATGTATCAGTCTAATGTTGGGATATCATTTCCTTCATACCCCCATCTAAAAAAAAAACCTTATCTATGGTCACATCGATCACCCTTCTTCCCATATAGATGATCATCCTCACACGAATCCAAACAATAATGGCTTTAATTTCCTCTATAATAAATATTTTTCACATACCTACCTTTAGCTTTGTGTGTGGAAGGGATATGGTCTTGGATTTTATGAGAAAGGTATCCATGATCTTGTATTTCAACAACCCCGTAAGCCTAATTAGAAATTTGGATTGGGATTTAAGGATATCTCCACTCCTTCTCCATGTGCTTCTTCTTCATCTCATATCACCATTTAACCATCATTCCCTTCTTCATATGACCATATCGTAGACATGAGAAACACCATCTCCACCATCTACCTTAGACTGTTCACCTATTAGGTGTAAAATGAGACCCAGTCCTTTCCTCTTAAGTACCTCGAGATTGTAGAGGGATAATTCCCCTATCATTGACGTCCTTTAGTGTCATGATAACGATTCTATCCTTTCCTACACGGGGGTAGGAGATTCTCATATTTATAAGACCTAACCTCCCAACACACCCACACTTCTTAATTAATCCATTGTTAACATTAACATAGGGAGTCCACAAGAGACATGTATCCTCAAGGTTGATGAATATATTGACCCTCAAAATCTCGAAGACTTTACCTATTTCCTAATCAAGTATAGCTAGGAATTTTCATGGTCATATGTTAATATATCAGGCCTCGATCCTTCCATCATCATCCATAACATCGTCACCATCCCTGATGTTAAACCTATTATACATAAGTTTTGTCGCATGCATCCTCACGTTTCCCTCCTTGTCAAATACGAGCTGCAACATATTATTTTTGCTAACTTCATCCAACCCATTGACTATCCGTAATGGGTTTCAAAAGTCGTACCCATTTCCAAATTTTTAGGAAGTCTCTACATCTGTACTAAATTTTGATATTTAAATCTTTCTTTCCTTAAGGATGACTTTCCCCTTCCCAACATCAATCATCGCATTGACCTCACGAGCCCGAGCATGAGATGATATCTCTTATGGATGATTTTTTTGTTATAATCAGATCCTTATCACATCATAATACTAACATAATACTTCTTTCATTACCCCTTGGGATACCTTCTATTATCGTGTCATGGTTTTTGGTTTTAAAAATATTGGGGAAACCTACCAACGTGTTATAACCTATATGCTAGAAGTACAAGGGACCGAGGGGGTAAATTAGTACTAAAATAAATTTCCTTTCATTTACAAAACCATTCCATCTGAAAACTCAATAGAAGTGAAATAAATTTTATAACAATTCTAAGTAAGTTATAAGTCATGAATCATCCATCTTTTCAAACCACAACTACATTTGCCTTCACTAAAACAATGTGCCAAAAAAGATGTTTACAATAGTTATCTCATAAAATAATTTATAAAAAAATTCAATACCATAAAAATGGATTCATTATATTCCCAATTAATTTATATTCACTTTCCAGGTGATAAGAAGTATCAACCAATCCATCTCATGCTTCATACAACATCAAACTTGAACCATAACACATGTTGTCTTGAACTACATAAAATATTCCTACTCAAAGAATGACCTAGAGATCCTATGAAATGAACTTATCATGAGTAAATAAATATATAAATAGAAATATATCTTAATATAATTTCCAATACAACTTGAATCATCTCAAAAATGCACCTGTAGTTTAAGATATAGCCATTTTATTGAACCCTACTATTTGAGATTCCAAAACTGCCCCTTGACTAGTTAACCTGTTTGGGACCTCAAAACACCATGTAACTACATGAAATTGTCCTAAAACCTTCATGGAAATAAATAAAAACTCCCATACATCATGAACCATTAATTTTTCATGCTACTTCTTTGGACCATCTTGTCCTAAAACCTTCTTCTTAAAAAACTGCTATTTTTAGGTGGAGCCCACTCATCACCATACCCTCAACCATAAATTTATGGAAATATAAAATATTCCAATACAACATAAAATCATAAATTCTGATGAATAAATAAAAAATGGGTTATTATACTTCAATTTATGTAAATTTCTCCTAGCTAGGGTTTAATTAGGGGTTTAGACCACTTTACCTTCTTAACTTCCGTTCATAAAACCTTGATAATAAAATGACGTCATTTATTTTTTTTTGAAAAATTATAAAATCACCATATAAGATTACATTAAATTCACAATGTACCATACAAGGTAAAATATTCACAACAAGCATTTGAAGTTGAACTTCGAGCTGGAATTTGACTTGATTTTTACCCTAACTCACAAAAACAGTCATATCTTGAAAAATTCTCAAAATGGCCTACTAAAATTTTGTTGAGAGAATAATGAGTCATTCCTATAACATATAAAATAATCATGATGATAATTCTATACCTCAATCTCTCTAGTCACTAATACTTACCTATGCTTACATGCTAGATCTTCATTGTAGAAGCTATGGTCAACTAAAATAATGCAATAACTAAACAAGAAACCTCTACAAATGACCCAAATATACCTTAAATTCCATAATACACCTGAATTCATAATTCCATGAGCTCATATAGCTCAAAAACACTTTTTCACACATCCAGGCTACTATACCTGCTCCCAATGAGCACCTGTAACAAAGTGAAACACTTGCACCTGTACTATGACACTATTGTGAGTGGTCAAGCACCCTAAAATCATGCTAGTAATAATGAAAACATGCTTTCCAAATATCCAAGAAGCTCACATTGTCAATATGCATCTCTTAGGCACCTATATGGGCTTGCTAGAGCAAGCACACCTCACTAAATCCCACTGTACCAGCTGATATACATATAAAACTTTATGTTAGCACTATAAAAAACATCAAATGACCTCAATGCAACATTAAATTTGTCATTAATGTGGTTTTACACCAATGAAAACACCTATTAAGATAACATGCCAACAATCTCCTCCTTTTGTCATTGATGGATAACACGTTGAACTTCTCCCCCTTTTTAAATTAATGACAAAGGCATACCTATAGCTCATGTACTTCACCTTCTTCAGCTTCAAACCTTCATGCTTTGGTTAGAAACATTAATCACATGTATCAAATAACTCCATCTCTGGATTTTTGCTCAAAATCTTATTCTTCCCTTCATTTTAGGCATGTAAGCAACATGCTCCCCCCTAGAATAGGCACTTCAATATATGAAAAACATCACAAAGG
The DNA here is from genome assembly GCA_019776745.2 of Taxus chinensis. NCBI lineage: Eukaryota > Viridiplantae > Streptophyta > Pinopsida > Cupressales > Taxaceae > Taxus > Taxus chinensis. The sequence goes on along the minus strand of CM034148.1, from coordinate 942,007,944 downwards.
CATGAAATAAGAAAAATCATACCTTGTTAAAAGCTACAATATCATATTCCATTTCCTAAGCATGCAAACAAGCATATTATCACCTATAACCTTGTTTTGAGCATCTTGAGGTCACTGTAGCAGTCTTAGAATAGGGGAAACAATACCTTTAGCATGCTAAAAATGAAATGAATGACCATGCTACATCAGCAATCCACTTTTCTTGATAGTGATCCATCATTTCTAGGCGTAAATCATGAAATAAAAGGTATATGCATGCACTTCATACCAAGAACAATATTATGAGACCAAAACATACTTCTTAGAGAAATTTTGACCAATTTCAACATCCAAGTATAGGTCAACCATGCTTTGAATCAAGAAACTATAACTCCCCCTAGACATAATGCCTTAAATACTAGTTCAAGAGCAAAACTTAGAGCAACTAGCCTTGCTACCATGCCTGAAAATCACCTTAACAAATTTTAATAGTCCCAAATTAATTTTTTTAGTCTTTTATAGTCATATTTGACTGATATGAGCTAATACATATCATCATAAGAATTGATAAAGGAGAAAACCTCATTTTCTCACCTTAAATGACCTTGAGAAATTCATTTCCAATTTTATGAGCTTAACCAAACACTCCCCTTGTCATGAAAGGTTCATACTCAGCTTCTTACACCTTTGATCATCTTTAGACCTCTTGAGAGCACCATACCCTACCTTTTATGTACTATAGCATTCAACCAAATTTAGAGTCTTCAGTAAGTAAGTAATCTTGTTGTATCTTCCTTTTCTTTTGAGGGTCACATGAACTCCCCATTCCTTATAGAGCTTATACAGACCTATGAGAACCCCATACACTACTGAGAACCTTAATGATTCATACTCTTCCTCAGACTTCAAATCATGCTTTCATACCTACAAAATATCTTCCTCTAGGTCACACTTCTTCCCTCCAATATCATTAGTTCAAAAGTGAACCAAAAAAGCACTTAAACATGCTTTTCTTCCTTCCAAACCAAAATAGGTCCTGTGGAGAAAGAGGACTTCAAAATACCGCTTCATAGAAATGAAAATGAAGATTTGAATATCGAAAAGGGCTGGACTACAGTGATTCAAAAGAAGAAAGGGAAAATTATAAACGACGCCTTTAAAAGGAAGCTAAGATCCCATAGGAAGGGATCTCTTGGTTAAGTTTTTTCTATTTTGTTGTTATTTGTTTCCTTGTTGTGCCATTGGAAGAGGCTGGATCTACTTGTTTCTTTAGTGCAATATCTTTTTCTCCATATGTATTGGGGTATGGTCCCCTTAACCCTTTTCACCATTTATAAAAAAAAGGTTGGTTCCTCTTTATAATTTCGACCCATACATCTCTATAACACTCATAAATTTTAATTACAATAATCACATACGACCCAAATAGGTCAACCTAGATAAAACCATCATTTCATGTGCCAACAATGACTCAAAACCCCATTGACACAATATTAAAATTTCCATAACATTAGTATCATACTTTTTCATGACCAAAAACCCCTTACATATGAATAAAATATCATTAAAAATTCATAGATGGTCACAATTAATATCAACCAATCAAATTAATTCATTTACTAAGCTCAATTCCCTTTACAATTCTCAAAAATAATGTTTCTTACACCATTCATCACCTTGGAAACATTGTAAGGCCACAAAATCACTTGAAAAAGAGAAAACGATAGTTTAAAGAGTGAACATATGTTTCCAAATGAGAATATCCTTTGGTAATCATAAAAAAACCTCTGAAAAACATCCTATACCACCTCTTTTCATCATTGAGATCCTATAGGTCTTCTTGTTTCTCAAAGAGAAACAATAGGCTCCCTAAAGTACACACCATCTGATTTCATAACCAAATATAATTGCAAGCATTTTGAAACATTCCAATAGTTCAATTAACCCAAGACACATGCCAAGAATGAAGGGAGGCCATCATTCATACCTAAGACACCATCAACTCTGCCTCTGTACTATAAAATACACTTTTTAACATAAATCAAGGTGAAAAACAACCAAATATTCTTCATAGCCATTATTAACCATAAGAGACAATTTGTATAGCATTTTAAAACTCCTTTAGACTAATTCAACACATTTAATAGCTTGTCAGGCCTTGAGAAATCTAAGAGTTAGAGTTTTAATGATCAAACCCTCCTCACTGTGCACCATGAGTAAACTTTTCAATTCAGTCATGGATTACTAAATAAATATACTTGATGCTCCATACATATTCCATCATTTAACCCAATGAGCCTATAATATTTTCTTAAATGTTTGGCTTTAGACTCCTCCAATTTGACCTCTAAAAGTGAGTTTCCATCAAAATAGTTACTGTCACTATGAAAAAACACTATATGGGGCAAAATCACTTCAAAGAGCATTATATTTACCTTAGATAACTTCTAAATCTCATCATACACATTGAGAATGACTCCAACCATATAATCACCTTTCATCATGGCTATGAAGCATAAAATATTGAGATCATAACTGAGATCACCTTTATTTTCTTGGAAATACCCTATTTTTGAGGTACTTAGAACCTTGATTTCCATTCATATCATCCTTTAACAATTTTATTGATCAAGTTAACACTTGATCACACAAACCTCTTCTTCAAAGTAGCTCCATCCATATTGGAGAGAAAGAACATGTCTATGATCCATAAACTATGCACTTAAATGCTTTAAAGACTGAGACCCAGACACATAGATCTATATATTGGTGAGACATATGCAATATACCCTTTTTCTAAAATTTGAGCACTTTAGTGACTTCAACCATACAAAAGACAACATGGGAAATAGGTGAAGACCATATTTACTTCATGAAAAAGTTTTCTAACCTTATGATAGCTCAAAGAAGACTCTACAATCTTCACAGACCAAAATAAATGACTATACTCATGATGACACTTGATAACAACATTGATTATCTTTGAAAACAAATTTATACTACTAGAGAACATAAAAAACACTTAGAACACCATATAAAGAATTATAACAACTAACTATAACTCAGAATTGGTCACATACTACTCACAGTTAATGCTCCCTTCAATTATTGCCAAAATTGGCACAAAGACTTGTGAATAAAGATTCATAGACTTAAATACCATGTTATCATGAATAAAAGAATCAAGAACATATTCACCAAAATTATACCATGAGATTACATGTCATAATAACTTATAACTCAGAGACTCAAGAAATATTTCAATATTGGCAGACAAGACCCATCTCAGAGATCAAAAACTGTCGTCAGGAGTACATGACACATTACTATGAACCAAAAAAACTGAATATATAATGATTATACATACCTTGACCTTATGGAAGAGTCACAGAGTGACTTAGACATATCCCCCTCTCCTAGATTCTTCATAAGTAATGATATGCCTTTAAGAAGCACAATACATGTTGACCCATTTAGCTACCTCTTTCCAAATGATAGGTAGAATTTCCCTCTTAATCCCCTTTCAAGCACCATTAAAGGTGAAGATTACCTTTGGAAAAACTTTTCCATCCTCATGAAACATGGGAATCAGGTCCTTAAGAGGAGCATTTGTCATAACCTTGAGACCAGAATACGGTAAACCAGATAGTTCAGAAACAACCTTACTATTGATTTCTACTCGATTTCCCCCAATACGTAAGCAGATGGCTTCAAAATTTACGAGGAACTCATATACTAAATTTTCATCAAAGCCTTCAAATTTCCTAATGAATTCTAGCCAACCAAAATCATAAAATACATGGGAAATTATAGTAGTCTGGAGCAGTGGGTCTGAAGAGTCTGGTTCATATTTGTTCTTTTTCCCCATAGTGTAAATGAATCCACACAGTGGGAAAGACAAAAACAAGGTTGTGTCAAAACACAAAGAGTAACTAAAGGAAGAGATAATGGTGTGTTAAAATCCACAAAGAAACAACATAAAGTGATTAGCGAGTCACAATTTGAAATGCACCACAACCCTTTAGTTGTCTGTAGTCGATATAAATTTTGGTGGCATGAAAAGTTGATAGGATTAGGTATGTGTGGAAAGTTTTAATGCATGGTACGACACATATCTGTTCATTTTGAATAGTAATGCCACCTTTTCTTCCTATAAAGTAGCGTGTCCTCTTCTTAGAAACTCGACACATGTGGTTTTCTTGGTAATTATGACTCATTACACCCCACTTTGTATATTAAGATTTGGAATGATATTCCTAATAAATGCATTGAACATTGTGTAGTGATTTAATCATTCTAGGTACATGCAATGGGGAATTTCTTCAAAAGAAAATATCTGTAGTAAAGTAAAATGCACTTAGCTTTATCATCTCAGCTTCCTAATATCTATAGATTCCAACATCCTACATATACTAGTAGTATTCTTCCAGGTTATGTTATAGGCCCATACTGCTTCTGGGAGTTTTGGTACCTAGTTTTTTCTATCCGCATTGACCACTTTGGTCAAAATGTTCTCAAGTTATCTATTTGCAACTTCCACCTACCCATTGGACTGGGGGGTGATATGGTGATGATTTATGGTGCTTGATTAAGTAGATTTACAAAAAATATTCAATCATGTTAGACACAAATTGAGGGCTATGATCAGATACAATTACTCTAGGGGCACCAAATCTTAGCATTATATGATTGTAAAAAAATTTAGCAACAACATCCTCATTGGTAGATGCTAGTTCTTGAACTTCAGCCCATTTTGTGATGTAGTCAGTGTACACCAGCATGTATTCTTTCCCAAAGGATGGGGGGATCAAAATCTCTAACAAAATCAATTCCCCATTTCTCAAATGGTCCTAAGACCAGTTGAGGGTTGAGAGGCATTTTCATGGATAGTGTAGGATTCCCCATTCTTTGACATGAATCACACTGCCACACATACTTCTTGAAAGACTTGTGAAGAGAAGGTCAATTATATCCAGCTCTAAGGACTTTGTGGATTGTCCTATGCACTGAGTAATGTCCTCCTCTAGGATCATCATGCCAAGCTCTCAGTATGTCATACACTTCATCTTCTCGAACACACATGCAAAGAACCATATAAGGAATTTTTTGAATAAAATTCCATTACATGACTTATATGTTGCACTATTTTTAACTAATATTCATCACTCTTTATTAGTAAAATAGGAAGGAAAATTCCCTATAGTTAGATAATTTGTAAGATCATTAAACCATGGAGGTTGAGTTGATACTTAAAACAAATGTTCATCTGAAAAATGATCTTGGATTGCTTCTTCATCACTTGAAACATTCGATCTTGAAATAAAATTAGAAAAAACATTAGCCTTTCCTATCTTATTAATAATGGTAAAATTAAATTCATGTAAACAGAGTAACCAACTAATAATCCAACCCTCGACTACTAGTTTATTTATAAAATATCTTATGGTTGAGTGGTCAGTATAAAGAAATATATTGTACCCACTAATGGAATGTCTGAATTTATTCAGGGAGTAAATAAAAACTAAAAAATTCCTTTTCTGTAGTGGTGTAGTTTCTATCTGTAGGGGTCAAATTCTTGCTGATAAAATAAATGGTATATATCTGTTCTTCTTCATCTTTTTGTCCAAGAAAATCTCCCATGGTTGTATTATATGCATCAGTGTGAATATGGAAAGGCTTCCCCCAATCGAGTCCTCTCAAGACTAGAGCAGTGGTTATATTCTCTTTGATAATCTTGAAATCCTTCTGATATTGAGGAGACCATTTAAAAACACAATCTTTTGTTAGGAAAGAAAACATAGGTGCAACAATTTTACTAATTTTTTTGATGAACCACCTATAATACCCTACATGTCCAATGAAAATCTGAATTTTAGTATGATTTGCTGGCATAGGTAGTTGAGAAATTAATGTAATTGTTTTGGGGTTCACCTATATTCCTTTGGTAGAAATATGATGACCTAAGACAATTCCTTGATTAACCATAATCATAATTTTTTCCTAACTTAAGGAGAGTTGGTTTTTATCACATCTAATTAATAATTTTCAATATTGTTTAGATATTCATCAAAAGTGGAGCCGTGGATAGTGATGTCATCCATGTAAACTTCAACAGATTCATTTGTAAGATCTACAAAAATGGCCAAAATTGATCTTTGGAAAGTAGCAGGTGCATTACAAATCCCAAATGGTAAGAATATATATGCAAATGTACCCCAGGGATAAGAAAAGGTGGTTTTATCATGATCAGTAGGTCTAATAAAAATTTAGTTATGCCCACTAAACCCATCCAGGTAGGAGAAATATTTCTTACCTGCAAGATTGTACAAAACCTGATCAATAAAGGGTAGGGGAAAGTAGTCTTTCTTGGTGGCTTTATTAATTTCCCTATAGTCTACATAGATTCTCCATTAAATATTTTCTTAGGAACTATAAATAGTGGTGATACCCAATGACTATCAGATATAGGATAGATGATTCATACCTTCAACAATTTTTCTATCTTGTTTTTGACTATGTCTCTAAGTGTTGGATTAATTCTTCATTGTGGATGTATTATGGGTTTAGCATCCTTTGTGTCGATATGGTGAGTGTAGATGCTTGGATGAATCCCCTTCATATCAGTATAATCCCAAGAAAAATCTTGGGAATGCTTCCTCAATATTTCTAAAACCCTAGTCTCTTGGCTGGCCTCTAATTTATTACCAATAGTCATATCTTTTCCTATGTGAAAAATAACCTTCTTGGTATCCTTTAAAATAGTTAGTTTTGCATAAGAAATTAAAGAATTCAAGGGACAAACATGAGGCTGAAGCATGTGAAAAATAATCATATTTTTAAGAGACACAATCTTGGTTAAAGGACAATCGAATTTAGTGACTACACATTCTGCATTATACACATAGGTTTCTTTACAATTTTCATTAGAAATGTCACTTACCAAGGTAATATTATCTGATGTGTTTATAACAGATGGTTCTGAAGCCTTAGTTCTAATTTCTATAGCTCCAGTTTCAATTTTTGTAGCCAAAGTGTCCTCTTCATTAGACATTGTGTATGACTCAATAATTTCTATCATGTGATTTTTCACTGCAATGGTGGCCAGATAAGAAGAACTCAGATGATTAGTATCTGAATAATCTACCCATACATATTCAAAATCATACACATATGGCTAGGTAGGAGGATATAATGAAATATTCTTTGATTTTTTTCCCATTTAAAATGGTCATTTTTCCAGACCTACATTCAATATATTCAACAACAATAGCCAACTTTCGAGATTTAGGTTATAAGACCATAAAATTGATTAGATACTCTAAGGATTTAGCCATGACCATTACATCCTCAATCACTCCATCTGGTATGGAAATAGATTGATCTGCCAATTGAAGAATGGTATTGGTTGGCTGTAATCCTGTTAAAGATAGTATATTAAACATATCTATTGTTATAACATTTATGGCAACACCAAGATCCACTAAAATGTTAGAAATTGACTAACCATTTACAAAATAGTAATGAATGGAATCCCAGGATCCCCATATTTTGGTGAAATAAGCTTTCAAGCAATAAGATCAGCTATATTCCCTTCCACTTTGACCATTTTGGGTATTTCTTCTTCCTTCCTGGTGTTTTCATACACTTGTTTCTAATGGTCTGGTTTAATTTAGGAATTTCCCTTATTTCTCTCAGAAGTGGAACCTTAATGTTCATCTTTTTCAACAATTGAACTAGTGTTGTTTCTTCTGTACTTAAAGTTTGCCATAATTGTTCTAGAAAAGGAGATGTATGCACATTATTATCTTTTCTTTGACCATTCCTAGTGTCTTGCATTTGTGGGACATGTTTAGTTTCTTTATTTTTCAAGTGTCTCTTATTTCTCATTTTCTTCAGGTATTTTTGTGATAACAATGGGAGGATGATTTCATGTTCTCCTAGACCTTAGTCATAAATTATTGATTGTATTAACCTACATTGTATCACTTTGTCCTGCTTCATTAATTGAAGTTATCTGCTAATGTTTAGGGTTCGCTATAGGCTGGAATGGAAGTTGAGTTTGTGTTATTTTCCCATGTTATTTATATTTTTTTGGTGGGGCCATTAAATCCTGTTGTGGTTGTTGGAACCACCCCTATTGTATAGAATTATGTTGAGGTGCCCATTGTTGGTTTTGATTAGAATTATTTTGAGGTGCCCATTATTGGTTTTACCATGGATTTGCATTGGTTGGTGGTGTCCAACCCTACTAATTTTAGGGATTCATCCAAGGTGGTGGATGTGGGTAAGCCATCCAGTTTGGTGGTGTTCACTCAGGTTTTCCCCAAGTAGGTTGAGGAGCTTGACTGGGCCATGCCATCCTCCAGGGTTTATGAGAAGGTTAAGGAGCATACATAGCTTGATTTTTTGGCCTTTGAAAAAAGTTTACCTTTGCATCTTCTTGAGATATGAACTTTAATCCTTCTTTCAACTAAGGTAAGAAAGTGTAATTATTAGTATCATGATCAGTGACATCACAGATCAAACACATGTCTGTGACATCCAAAGGACACTCTCTGAATGGATGTCTCTTCCTATATTTAAGGAAATATATGTCCAGAGGTTCTTTTGTAGCAATATTTTTGGCTTTCAAAAAATCTATGGTCGATGTCAATTATGACAAGATGCCTATTTTCATGTTAGCCATTTCCTCCAGAAGTTTTGAGGTACCTAGGGAAAGCTTGGATGTTTTTATTTTCCTTATACCTCCTTGTGTTCTAGAGTAACTTCTGCATAGCTTAGTGATATTCTCCATACTAAGTTTTTTCACATCACCTCCTCCCATAAGATGGAGGGAATCCTTGGTTTCCTCATCAAGTCCTTTAAGGAAATATTTCTTAGTGATTTATGCATGTAACTCATAACCAATCCTCCAATGGAGAAAGGGAACTCTATCTAGATAATCTTCTAGATTTTCATCTTCTTTTTGCTTTATCTCGAAGAACTCTTCTTTCCTATCCCTTCCCCTAAAGTAGTCTTGATATATATCCAAAAATTATATCTCCATGTTCTCCCAGTAATGAATGGAGTTAGGGGACAATCCCATGATCCACCTCATAGTGGAGTCCTTCAGAGTAGAAGGAAATAGTTTGAGTTTCTGATTTTTTGTTCTATAGTCATATGTCTAGAAAAGAACTTTGAATTCACACAAGAACTGATCCTGGTATTCCATAGAAATTTCTTAGAAGATAGGGAGGATAGATGGTGAGATATTTTTCATAGGTGCATCCTCATCTTCATCTAAGACAATGGGACAGGTAAACATTCTACCCAAGGCTAGTTCTCATTATTCCCATTGTCTCCCATTTTTGAATGTTTTTCTGGTTCTAAATATGATGATGCATAATGTTAAGAAGGGATTCTATGAGTTTGGATTAGATTCAGTGTCACTTTCAGTGTTCCCTAACTATACTCTATTTGGAGATATTATTTGGATATTGCATGGTATAAATCTCCCTTGAATGTCTCATGGCCTATGCATCAATATTGGTTGTGTAAATAAGGCTTGGTACTCCTACTGTTTGCTTAAATGAGTTTCATTAATGACCATAACATGTAAGATAGATAAAATGGCATGTTGTGCTTATGGTGTCCCTAGAAATGAAACTAAAAATGATGGGTCGTTGTATTCTCCAATCATTAAACTAATAGATTCTTTCTACTAGTATCATTATACAACTAGGGTTGTGTCCTAGGCTATATGCAATGAAGCCCTATACAACCAGTTATACTATTAGTTCTTTCTTTGGGAGGTTTTTCTGCTAGACCTTCCTTCATTTTCTACTAATCCATGAACACTTAATGCTAAGCTATGAAAATTAAATTACTATGATAGAAGTAAGTTCTGAAAGAGATATTCTTAACTAAAATGAAAATGCGCACAAAGAATTAAAATCACAAAACTAAAATTTCATACTTAGAATTGAAAACGCAATAAAAGTAAAAACACACATTAAATAGAATTTACATAAAAGTAAATACACACTCTGAATGGAAATTGTGATAAAGGAAATAAACACACTGAATGGAAATTGTAGTAGAGGAAATGAGTAGATTATTACTTATTAAAAAACTACATTCATTCATAAATGTAAACAACCTCCAGTCTCCTTGGTCGAGTGGGCCCTTGCTATTCCTTAGGACATATGTAATCTTAACAACACGAGATACTCATAATGATATCAACTTATATTGATTCAAATAATTTCTATGACATATTCAGTGAATCTGGAAAGTAAATAGTAACTGCTATAAACTATATGGCAGATTATCAATATTATCCAACTACTAAATTACTCCTCAAGAAGATGTATTTATATAGACACATTCCGTTACATATCATGCAAAAATGTTAGGTACTAAGTTCTTACACTAAAACATTTGATTAAGGTTCATAAAACCCTACAAAACTGCTAGAAACAAGACCCATGTTTATAGGTCATTAATGGAAAATGTCCTCCATGATTGCATACCGAATCTAGACTCAGGCTCCTTGATTGCACTCCAAAACTGGCAGTAAATGTTCATTATTATCGTACACACGTTACCACATTTCACTCACAAATAAATTTAGTAGGAAGTTATATGGTTAATAAGTTGTATGAACAAGAACAAGGAAAATACACTAAGATATAACCATGTAAAGCATCCTCATGCATTAGTAAATCATGTTTAAATGAAAAATTATCAATCATATAAATGATATAAATAAGTCAAATAATTTACTTATCATCTCCCTTGCACTTTACCTATTGCATGTCCCAATGCAACTCATTTTTGTCCTGCCCTTTGGCCAAGTTGCTAAGCCATGTCATACTCCTCATATTGATAAGTATATTGTTTTTTGGTTCCCTTACATCCTTGAGTGTTTGAAATCACTTCTACCCAAGTTGTGAAACTCTCATGTGACTGGGAAACATTATTTTTCTAGGTTGTGGTTGGACTTAGGAGAAGAGGTGGCCTCACTTGCAGTCCTACCCATTTGTCATTGTATTTCTTGTCATTATTTTTTGACAATTGCCAAATTAATGTGATGAGGGCATCACTTCGTCTTATACTCTAGCTTAAATTTTGAGGGTAGATAACCTCTTTCCTTTTTAATGGTAACATCAAAGTATCCCACCTTATGTCACAAGCCTTCCTTGCTATTTCAAAGTGCCGCTGACTGGAGGATTCAAAATCCTGTACACATTTTAATAGGATTTTCAAATTATTTTCTCCAATACCATCCTAATAGTAAATATATCTAAAATTATTTCTCATGGATACATCATTGTGATGGGTAGGCCTAATGTAGAACCCAATGGTGCAAGTTGTTTGATTGAAAATGTCAATTTTCTAACCCCACACAATTTAATTCCTAAGTAGTGAATGGAAGGCCTTTAATTGAAAATATCCCATTAACAGGTTAATAAAGAAGTTAGGAACATTGGTGACTAGTTTTTCACCAGATTCTTAGTAGATTAATGAAACAGATAAGGGTAAATATGCCAAGGAGGAATACCTATTATCACATGGTTGATGGTTGAGTGTGCATGCTTCTTACTTTTGATCCAAACTGATTGTGTGAGCTTCCTTTTGGCTAGGAGGATCTACCTGAAATATAAAACAAAACCACAAAACAAAGTTAATTGTAAAATGTTAGTGGATTGCCTAGCATGAGCTAGATCCAGGAAGTGTGATACTTTCTCGATAGTTGTCAATCTACTGATATATATAATTCAATATAAAATAAATGAACATGAAAATAAAAGAATCTAATGCTAGTGTTATGATTTAGTTAGCTCAGATTACTATCAATGTCAATCCAATTAAATACTTTAATAATTAAACTGGTGAAGGTCCCATGTCAGGTTGTAGGCTAGGCAGGTGTTTTGAGGGTCACAGCCTGGTTCTGGGTAAGGTTTGGGAAAGTTTGATTGGTTTTGGGGTGAGTGGGGATCTTTCTAGTTTGAGGTAGTTTACTAGACATAGAGACTGATGCCGGTTAGGGTATGACTAATGAAAGTTAAGGTATGACCGATGACGGTTCAGGATGACCAATCTCAGTTACTATGGGTAATGGTATAATGTCAAAGTAGGTTTCTACGCTCTCTCTATTTTTTCACAAAGAGATGGGAAGCTTTGTGATGTGGTTGCAAATAGGGTATTAGGATTGGGTGAGGTTTTTGTGATTCTTTTGGGGTGTTAAGATAAATTTAGTGAAAGTATGACAGGAAGAACAATAACTCACATTGGTCTGGTGAATGATGCTAATGAAGAGGAAACCAACGATGGCTAAGATAATTGGCATTGGTAGGGAAAATTTGGTGAAAGTTGATAAAAGGTGATTTTGGGATTCTTTGTGATTGTAAAAAGAGTGAAGGGGGACTTGTTGGGTTTGTAATAAGGTAAGGAAAACTTAGGAAAGTATAAAGGTTAGGTATGGAGACCTAAAAGGTTGTGGGTGGCTGGATATGTAGACGAAAAAGAAGGTTGGATGGAGGAATGAAAAGAAGAAAAATATCTAATAACAAAAGATAAAAACCCTATTAAGTAAGTACATAAATGATGTAAAATCAAATGCATTTTCTTAAATTTGTAATCCTAGTTGGTGAAGGAAGGTGATGGTCGATCTAAGAACAACTTGATGGTCAATGCCTTGGCAGTACTTCCCAAAGTGCTCCCATAAATGAAAATTTCTTTTGATCGATCTTTGGTACTTACTTGGGTGTCTAGTTGAATGTATTATGTCATCTTGATGCTGAGAAAACTATGGTTTGTGCTTGAATGTAGATATCTCTCTTGAAAAACTTGAAGTGACAAACTTGGGAAAAAGGTTGTAAAATTGTGTAAATGGTAATTGACGATGGTTAGGGTGACTGACATCGATTGTGGGTTAACCGTCGTCGTTTAGGGAGGGAAATCCTGGGTTTACCAAAAATAACAGATCTTGCTATTTTTTGTGTGCTCTTCTTGTCATTCTAGGTCTCAAGTGATGGTTAGTGCTTAGATAAGTGGGAGTTTTGTTGGAGAAGGAATAGGAATTTAATGTTAGGGTTAAAATAAGTCCCATTTGGTTAAGATAAGTAGAGACCGAGTGTTAGTTAATTAATAGGCTAAGAATAAGTTCATTGTGAGGTTTCTAGGTGATGTGGTTGGGTAAGGTGTAAATTAACCTAACTAAAGTAATTAAATTAATAAATAATGTGATGATGGACATTAATTCAATTGTAATTAATTAAATTGATATGAACGTAGGGTAAAGGGGTCATGGTTAGGTGAACACATTATGTTAACTAATTGGAAGGGGACTAAAGGGAGTGTGACCCAAATTTGGTGTCTACATTTTCCTATTTTATGACATAGCTTGTATTGGTAAGTGATACTGACAAAATAAAGAAGTGGTTGCCCAAAGTATAGTTGAGAGTGGGGTTTCTCCAAGTAGGGTTGAAGGTGAGGTTTCCCCAAGTATGGGTGAAGTTGATCCCCCTCAAATCAGGAGCTAACGAGGTGTTAGACGGAGTTAGTGAGTGGATTGATAAATGGGTAAGTGATGAAAGTGATGGGATGTGGGTTATAGGGAAGGGTATGGGGATGTTGGGTAATGAGTAAGGGTCATATCAGGTAATGGGTAATTGCAATCGAATGCATGCACACATATAGATTGTGACATGATACCAGTTGGAAGAGCTTGCAAAATCTACAATATCGAAGGTCGATAGGTTTATCCAAACAAGGTTTAAGTGATTCAAGTATCTAGGGTATAGGATATGTTCTGGAAACAAAACTTAGGTTAGGTACATGAATGTTTAGGTATGATCCGGTACACCAAAGGTTTGGTCAGGATAAACAACATCACAATAGGTAAGGTAAGATCATTAGGCTAAAAAATACGAGTAACAACATCACAAGGTATAACAAATACATGAATTCTGATGTCACAAAAGGTGGTTCATGTTAGGGTATATAGGTCATGACATAGGTAAGGCTGAGGTATATGTAAATAACATGTACCTACAAAAAATTAAGGAAATGTATAAGTGATTGAGGCTTGTGGGTAGGGTGTAATAGGTGTTGGTAAGGTCAAAAGGTATTGGGTTAGTAGTGTTTTTATGCCAAAGTGGGAAAAAAGTGGGTTAAAAGGTAATGGTAGGTGACCGATGCTAGTTATGGGGTAACCGATGTCAGTTTGGTAGGGCACGACATGACTAACATCGGTCATGTCTATTTGGGGCTAAAAAAGAAAAATCCAGATTTGACGGATTCATTTTGACTTTACCACTTGGATAAAATGACAGAGGAGAAAGTGGGAGGTGGATAATGATAGGACATAACTTTAAGTTGAGTTGGTGAGCCACGTAATGGGTGATTTGTGTTTGATTGGTGGGTCCACCAGATTAGTTTGATTGATTCAATTCATTTGGAGGTGAGGAGTGTATTTGGTTATAGTAGAGGTAGGAGAGGGGTCAATTGGACAACCGATGCAATGGCCAGACGTGCCACCATAGAGACGATAGTGAGATGAGGTAGGTGATGCTATGAATCCCTAGTTTGTTTGAATATGGTATCGTTAAAATAATTTTTGGTTGAAAATTTTGGGTGGGATTTTATTGTGAATTTGTGGGTAAAATGGAATAAAATGAAGGGCAGGAAGAACATAAGTAGGTGAAATAGGTAGGGGCATGAAGGTGGGGAAAGTTTGGGTGGGTGGGAGTAGGTTTTTAGGTTGTTTTTTATGAATTTTTAATAATGGGGGGACAGGTTTCCATTTTTGGGTGCCGCAACAGAGACTAACATCGATCTAGGTTTGGCCAACATCAGTCGACTTTGGATGGCATTTTCTAGGTCTTAGGTGTTTGACACCAATTAAATGGAACCGATGACAGTCAAGGAAAATTGGTGACAATGAAGGTGACCAGCACCATTTAAGGTTAAGGGAGAATAAGGGTAGGAAGGATTAGGAATGAAAGGAAAATAGGTAAAAAAGGGATAGGTGAAGAGTGTATGGAGAGGGATGAGGGAAACATGTGATTGTAGCAACATGGGATAGGTAAGTAGATGAAATGAACTAACATAGTGGGTAAGGATGACAAGGGTTGGTAGGTTTGTAGGTGAGAAGGGAAAGGGGGTGGGCATGATATATGTTATTGGGTATGGTTTGGGGATAATAGGTAATTAGAGGTAGTTAGGTCTTAATCATTATTATGTTTTGGTGGATGTAGGCTAGAGACCAGTTGAGCATGCAAGATAAAGTACCACCTATTTTGGTATAAATGCGGTCCAATGTAACCATAGAGGAGTGAAAGCATAGGATTGAGGTAATACTTATAGAGTTTCGATGCTATAGGTGCATTGTTTGAGATCACAGTATGATGGTTTCTCTCATCAACAAATGGGACTCTGTAACCAATACCTTCCACTTATTGATGGGTGAGATAACCATTACTCTAGAGGATGTATACATCTTATGGCTTCCTATTTTTAGGGAGATAGTTTATTCTATTACTTTTGAGGAATGGAACATATAGTGGTTGTTTTTGGTGAGGTGATGGGTGAGCTGAGGTATCACAATGTGATTCTCACTTATAGAGATATGTATACAACCTACCCACAAGAGAGGAGGATGTCTGTATTGATGATAGAGGTAGTAGGTTGTTTTTCCTTGCCTAATTATGAGGGTGGGATATTTCCATGAGCATTGATGGGGGTGCTGTAGGATATGATCGAGGAGTGGATACAGTTCGCTTGGGCACTAAATTTTCTAGTTCAGTTATATAGGGAGTTACGGGTCTATGGGAGTTTGAGGAGGTTTAGGATGTAATGTACCTTTTTACTACACTGCTGGGCATATGACCATATCATATGTGTGCACCCAGTTGGTTTTCCCTAACATGATTGGTTTAGAGGTGGGTTGCTCTAAGTTGGATACAGACGTTGGGTACCAGATGGTGGGAAGTCGAGGGTGGCTAGGGCCACATATAATGTTTTATACTATAAGAGGTTTTTAGAGGGGATTTCAGGAGTTGATATTGTTTAGAGGCCTTATGTTGACTTTTCATCTTATAGAGGCATGGAAAAAGAGTTAGAGGAGCTCTAACTATTGAGGTGGATACAATGATATTGTGTTGGCAAGCACAAGATGATACATGTAGACAGAGTTAGATGGAAGTTTGGGTTACCACAAGATGTACCCCCACCTTTTCCACCATACTGTCATGATGATGTGGAGATACCCATGTGTCCACCATGTCTGAGTGTGCATAAAGGGTAGGAAGAGTAGGTAGTAGATAGGTGGATTGATGATGCAAGATTTACTGATGGATATAGGTAGTGGTGGGCAAGACAATGACGGGTGACAACACCGAGGTGAGGGCTGCTAGATCTTACCATAGTCACAGTGTAGAGAGATGCATTGTAGGGGTAGGTGGATACCTTATTGATGTAGATCATAGGTTTACAGGGTCAGTTTATAGGATCTCATGCATAGGTGGCCACCCTACAGGCTCAAGTGATGAATTTATAGGCCCAGTTGACACATGGTCAGGTGCCTGCATAGAGCAAAGATGGTGATGGAGTTTAGGTAGCCGTGTTATAGGTGTAGGTAGTAGGTTTGTAGGGCCAGCTGATACGGCCAAAATATGTCTCGTTAATGTGTAATAAATGATCTTATTTTACTCTCCTTTTTATCAAGTTTGACTGCATTTTGTGACTTTTGTTTTATCTAGTATAAGCTAGGATGTAATTTTTCATATTTTGTTGGATTTAGTTCTAACATCTAAAAACTATGTAATTCCTAAAAAAGTGTGTGGAAATTCATTTTTGTAATAAAACAAGTCATAACCAGTCAGAAGAATGAAGTATGAAGAAATCAACATGTTTTTAGGAGCATTGGATTCAATACAGCTTAGTTCCAAAAATTATTGACTTAGTTTTGAAACCCCATCACATAGCTAAGGATCTCTATCACTTAGTTTTGGAGATCCAGAACTTACTTTCAGAACTCCTACGTATAGCTCCGAAAGTTTCACAGTTAGTTCCTAAAGAATCCCCTTTGGCTTTGGAACTTTTCCAAAGTTCCAGAGTCAATGGGTATGTATTTATTTTGATAACATTCAATGATAGAGCAATCAATGGGAATTTCAATTAGGATAAGATCAATAGATTTCCAATTCTTCATACTCTAGATCTAGAGATAAATTATCAGAAAATTGTACATCAAGCAAGGTTTCTAAATTCCACATCTATTTTGGGCACTATTCGGTTCTATTTGAAGTGGTAGAATAACTATGGTTGTAAATACATCTTTGGATGATGAAATATACATAAATCCCTATAGATAGATTTAATACATATATATAGAGATAGACAGAGAGAGATATAGAATATATACGATAGAGGTACAATGAAGTTTTATAAGAAAAGAACATTTAGAGTAATAAACTATCCACTTTGTTTTGAGAGAATCATACTTTTTCAAATCTTGATTCAAGGTGGAGTAAGGGCCCACTCCTCAAAGAACTAGGATCCTTGTTTTATTGGTATTTATATTTCTAATAAAATTTTGTAGATCTGTTAATTTTGTAAATGCTTTTGATTCTTTAGTTGAATTCTGTTATGTACTTGTCACTGCAGGTATTATAGACTAGAATCTTATTTCCTTGTAAGAATTTGTTATCCTACAAAATTGACAAGGGAATTTGTAGGTAACTATACCAAAAATTCTATTTTTTCCCCTAGGGAAGTTTGATAACGTTCGAAATAGCGCAAAACTCCCTTTAAAAAAATCAAGTTGTTTCAGAAATTAGCTGTTTTTAATTTATCCTTCGGCATAGAAAGTTGTATGTCGAAACTCACAAAACTGTGCCATTTTGAACTGGGCACCATTTCATTCATGTCGACATCCCAAAATTTGTGCCCCCTTTAAAACCTTTGGCACTAAGATTGTTGTGTTAACCACATAAAATTTGTGCTAAGAATTTTCCTAGGCACAATTTTCCTCGTGTCGATGCTCCAGAAGTCATGCCAAAAGTGGTTGGTGATGTCAGAAATGCCAATTTTTCTATAAATATAAACCTGCCACATGTCATTTTCACAAATTGGAAATTGTGAAAAGTTTTTTCTCTGTGAGTGTCAGCCGTCCCTATCAGCCCTCGCGTGCCGTTTTCAAGTTTATAGACCCTGCGTCTTTTTCGTGTTTTATAAATCTGGGTAAGTGTCTCCTCTCCTAGTTGTGGTTTTTTTGTTTTTTTCTGTTAGGTATTAGGATTCATGTCAAAAGGTTAAAATCCAAAGAGCCTAATAAATTCCCAACTTAGCTGAAACCCTCTTTTCCTCTCCTTCCAGATCTGTAAATCTGGAAGGCCCCTACCACTAAAACAAATTATAAACCATTTATCCCTGCTTGCTGCCTTGTAAAAAACCCTCTCTTCCTAGCCATCTGACAAATCCAAAAAAAAGAGAGAAGTAGTGTAAATTAAGAAAATTACCAAAATCATCTACTGTTAAAATCTTTGGTGCACTGTTTTTTCATGTTACACCTCCCAAAGTTGTGCTTTCACACATTTTTTACTCATGTAACAATTTTTTTTTCCATGACCAACCAAAGAACACTCACCAATTTTTTTTGAAGCACAGGAACAACTTCCACAACATCGACATGACATGTTGTATGCTACAGATCCGCACCCCGTACTTTACCCTTTGGTGCTAAAATTTTTCATGTAACACTTGTCAAAATTGTGCCCTTTAAAACTTGGTGTAACTTTTCCCAAGTCGACACCTAGTGCCACTACACCCATGTTGACACTTTCCCAAGTGTGCCATGCCATAAAAATCTCTTTCAGTCTACTGTAAGCTTGTGCCTTGTGCCGTAAGCCTTAAAATTTCTCTTTCTTCCTTTTCCAAGCTAAACTTAACTATTTTCTCACACATTCTAAGGTGTTATTTTATTCTTCAAACTGTCATTATGAATAACATGATGGTTGACATGGCTCTTCTATGTTGGACCTTCTTGATACTTCTTGTAGAACAACAAAATCCCTTCTTGAACTCACATATGTCTTCGTCAAGAAAGAAACCGACTAAAGCTAAAGCTAAAGCTAAACAGTAAGAGCAAGAAATGAAGTACAAGTACTAGAGAGTCAAAATGTTTGACTCATATGTCGAGTGTGACCTTGACATCAAAGAATCTAAGTTAGGTCATGTTGACATGGATGATTTCTTGGTAAGGACCACCAAGGAAAACAATGGCCCATGGATGAATAAGTTAATAGGCAGTGGATTGTAGTTTGGAGCTGGGCTTCCGGTGAGTTCCGTAAATAATGAGTTCATCATGTTGGTTGCCTGATGTTTTAACAAAGACACTAGATGTGTCAAAAATAAATAACATGATACAATCATAAACCTCACATCTCGTCACTTTGAGATGATCTTGGGCATTCCTCATCACAGGAAATATGTGGAAATAAGTATTGAAGACTATGAGAAGACATGGGATGATAATAAAGATAAGTGCATGTAGATGATGAATGAACTCTATCTGAAGAATAAGAAACCGGTGACCAGGTGACCACAAACCATCCACCGTAGTGATTTTAATGAAGAATTGAGTGATACAAACATGTTATTGAAAAAATTATTTGGGCTCCCTGATGCCCTTTATTTTCACAAGTGGATGCTAAGATACCTGGAGAATATGAAGAAGAATGCACCTGATCAATGCTTTGGTTGGGGTGAAATCATAAGTGACACCATCTCACAGTCGCTTCAACAAGTTCTAACAATTGGGAAGTTCTACATGAATTCGTACGTTGTATACACTATTGCGTTAGAAAGGGATTTCACAAGGTTAACTCGAAATGGGGTATGGCCCTAAGTCAAGATAAATGGGTTCTACCCAGAGCTAAGGATCGAAATTAGCATCTCACAGTTCTCTAAAATAAATGATGCCTTCTTCTATGAGGTAATCTGTTTGTTACGACCAAACATGAGATGCAGTCGAACCAACCCGAGTGTGATTACTGCCACAAAGAAATGGGGAGCATTGTTCACACAATTCCCTACATTCATATACCTTAGAGATGTGAATTTCGAGGGTGAACCAATGAAGCTTCTAAGGTATGTAGGGCCAAAGCTGATCCTCTTAGAGTTGTCAAGGAAACTAATCATGTACCATGAGAAATGCATGAAGAGAAAGAAATGTGGAACTCCATTCCCCCTTATAGTTGGCCGATACACTTGCACCACACTGGCCAAAGCATGGGAGATGTATGCTGAACTAGAGCTACTGAATTTGAAACACAACTTCCCAACAATGCCAACCTTTGACTGTCAGAGTTGCCTCCCAAAGGAAAAAATTAATCCCATTCATGTTCCTAAGATTGATGACATTTGGATTGACCTGACACATGAGATAGACATCAAGCGAAAGGATCACTCTCAGATGGCTCTGGAGGAGATCGTCCATTATGGAATTACTATTGTCCCAAAGAGATTCCAAGAGACTGATCAAGAAATTGATCAGGTCTACCTTGACATAGATGGGGAAAACTGGCCATTTATGGAGATCGACAGAGCTAAAGCGCCAAAGACCATTCAAGAAAGGATTAAACCCACATTGCAGTGCACTGAACATTGGTGCAATCAAAATGGCCTTACATAACTCAGGGTTGACTTCACTACTTCTACTTCAGGAAGTGCACCTCCAAGGCCAGACCATGTGATGAAAGGAAAAGGAAAAGACAAGGTGGGAGAACCAAACAGACAAGAAGAAACTCCTGAAGGGCTTCCTCCTACTTCTGAAAAGAAATTAGTCGACTTGGTGTCTCCAGGTGATGAAGAAACAATAGATGTTTCAATGGATACATCCACCTGAGATGTTATCAGAACTGCAACTACTAAGGTACCCAACATTCCTTCTTCTGCTTCTCCTTCTCCTCCTATCATTCAAGCATCTAATCCTATGGATGTGTCTTCTCCTCTCCCTTCCTCCCTTCCATCTCCCACATCTTCCATCTTCTCATCTCTTGCGTATCTGTCATCCAATATTTCCTCAATCCTGATGAAGTTCCCTTCCATTTCCACATCCTTCTCCACTTTGTTAGTAACTCCAGGCCCCATAAACATTGGTGCGTTGGACTCCCTATTAATGCCATCACTGAGTGTTTCAACTCACTTCCTTGAGGCCTTTATATTTTCTCCCCCTCACACTCCTTTTTCTTCTTCTTCTTCCGCTCCCACTCCCATAAGTCCTGGTTGGATTTTTGACCATCTGAGCTAGCATAAGAGGAAAGTTCCCATTACGGCCATGGATTTATCCATTATCTCGAAGAAGGGGACCAAGAAGTAGAAATTGATAACTCACTTTTCTAAAGGAACTTTGGGGGAGAGATTCATGAAGATAGATTTCCTGGATTCCACCAAGAGAAAAGAATATCTATCTCCCATAGACTTCACAGTGAGTCAAGTGACAATGGGGACCTCGTCTGAAAGCCTACAAGGGGAAGCCTTGTCTACTGTGGATGCTCTCTGTAAGAAGCTACAAGAGGAAAAAGAGGAGAAAATGGTACTCAAAGAACAAAACAAACATCTCCTAAAAGCATTGTATAAAATGGGCAACGCTCCTCCTATAACTGCCGCCAAACCCATTCAAGTTCCCGGTCAGGAGAAAATAAATGAATATGTTAAGATTAGTGAACAAGGCACATCAGTATCATCCTGGATTGAGTGGATCCTCAGAGATGGTGAGGAAGTGCTTGGGAAGTTTACATTTCTCTATCAAGATATAACTAAGCAAATAAGGAGCTACAAGCAGTAGCAAGTTCCCTATTCGAAGAGTTGGATAACACCATGTTGCAACAAGAAACATTCCAAGAAATGGTTAACTACTCGGTTGATGACCAATTGAATTTCGGCATTATCAATCACCCACATGAACATAATAAGTCTCTCACTGTATTAGATTACTGGGTTGATTAGATTAAATATATCCTAGAGAGAATCGATAAAGTCAAAGATGAAGCCCTGGAAGCACGATACAACATGGAGCAGATAATCACAAAAATGGCTCTAGGGATGCTTAGTGAATCATATAACTTGAGGGAAGTAGATGATACATTCCAAAATTTCAAGGCTATCATCACTCAAGGTTTGGTACCATGGGTCACTTTTTACTGAGAGTCAATCAATAACCTCTTAGCCTGCCATGATTTCATTGGATTTTTAATCAATGCATGTGAAAATTTCACTGAGTTACCTGACAAGATCAAGAATGAGATAGAAACCTATGAAGTCATTCATGACCTTTTTAATGGTCCCCAACATGATCAACTTCAAGAAATGATCAATAAGTTTACAGAATATCGAGCGCAGTGTGACATCGACTCTCTTGATCAAAAGCAAGACACAAGGTTTGAGCAGAGGGATGATGAAGAGTAGCTTCTCCTCTCTAGAATTCGTTGATCATTTTTGTAAAATATTTTTAAAAAATCATGTTGGCATACACAATGACCTCATCCATGTTGCACCATAGGATGTTTCCATCCAAAAACATGCCCAAGTCAATTGTTGACTTTTTAGATATTTTCTAGATATTTTGTAAATATCTTGTAAGATATTTTGTAGGTAGTGTGTTTGCTATTGTTTTCTTTCCTCTGCTCCTTCTATAAATACTAGAATACTTGTTGTATTCTACTGGTGAACATTTTTTGTATGAAAAGAGAAGTGAGGAGAGAAAGACTTTGTGTTTTCTTGCAACAAAAGAGATATTAATACACATATTCAGACTTTGTGCTTAATGTGTGTGTTATTTGCATAAGATATTTCTTAAGTTAGATCTATGTTTTTATTTTTTTAGATTCATTCCTACTATTTTCATCTATTCATCAGTATTGCTTTAATTGTTTATGCAAGTAAGTTTGGCTCTTTTTACTACCAGCTCAAAGCATAAACCTTCTAACCTTTCCATCTTGGAATTCATTTCTTTTCTTCCTTCAGATCTACCCTCCTCCATTCCTTCCCTCCTACCTTTCTGTTCATAGTTGGAACTACCTCTACTGGGATGAGATCCCAAACCCCCTAAAGTTAGAATAGTGTAGATTTACATAGATTCCTATTTGATAGATTAGCAATAATCCAATTTCACTTCGCTGTCTCGAAGAGGGGCTCTGCCCTGCACACTTTTGGCATGTTTCCCCATGACCTGCCTAATTGACATATTTTTGAACCAATAGTTTTTTGGAAACTCCGCTTGGGATCAAACTAAGGAAATAACTAAAAAACTGTAAAAATCACTACCAGATTGCAAATTTTAACCCTTTGTTGAAAATCAAAATTTTTGCATAAGTGATCGAAACTAAAAAATTCCTTATCAAAATCCATAGATATGGACCAAATAGAAACTTTTAGTTCACTGAGCTTTTACTAAAAATTGTATATTTCAGTAGATCTAAGATTCTAAAATTTTATGTTATTTTCAAAACCTTGTAAAATTCAGGACAACGATCCGAAAATCAGCCTACTGAATTGACCCACTTTTTATCCTTATTAATATTTGTTTGAAAACTGCAATCGATTGTTATTTAAGAGGGTAAAATTAAATATTGAAAAAAGTGCATACTACTGATTTTTTCTAGAAAAATAAGAAAATCAGCAAGTATAAACAAAAGTATTGTTGTAAATCTACTCCTGATTATTGTAGATCTAAACGGATACACTGGTGGGTGAACCATTTACTCATAGCAGAAGAGCTCATGGATAAGTTGATCTAATTTTTGATATACTTCGAAGGTACAATTTTAGTATCACTCCAGCACAATTCGCATCAATGAGCTCAGCAGATCGATCAACAAGAAGTGCCTCACCTTCACGAAAGAGCTGGATTTCACAGGGTGCCTCGACATCAACTTGTAGTGCTATTTTTCTAAGTGGAACCACACTCCCTGATCATGTTTTTTTTCCTACTTTTCAAATGGTAGAAAATCTGCTTGTACCATGGGAAATGCCATGGGTCCTTTAGCACTGCTGCTTCCATTCAACCCCCTCCCTCAGATAAATCATAAAAATTTCCTGAAATTCGATGGGAGTGGAAATCAAAGCACAGACACACATATAGCTACGTTTATTATGTCATGTAGCATTCTAGACATGACTCATGAAGATGTATCGGTACGTCTCTTTCTAGAGACCTTGCAAGGGCCTGCATCAGAATGGTTCTAGCATTTACTAGCTAGACCCATCACCAGTTGGGCCACAATGCAGACTGTATTTGAAGACAGATACAAACCTTCAGAAGATGCATTTCCATTATTGTCACAAATCACTCACATGAAGAAGGACGCCAATGAAACCATGTGCGATTTTATCACCTGATTCAATTTGCTGATCAACCATGTGCTCCTTGCCATGATGCCAAAATTAGAGAATCAAAAGTGTTTCTTCTTGAATGCCATGAGATTGAAAGTAATTTTATTACTTTTACAGGAATAGATACCCACCTTGGCCCTTGCACAAGCTATGGCCATTTGGATAGAAGACAACCTTCTTATATCTGATGAGTTAAGATGAGAGCCATCAAAATCAAAAGCTTCAACTTCTTCTTAGGCTATCTCATCAGATCCAACATTCTAAAGGATGGTGAATGACTTGATCTCATTAAAGAAGCAATTGGCTCAAACATTGTCTACTAATCCGTACCGGGATATCCCATGGAGGAACTTCACTCCCAACAATGCACCCTAAAGGCTGCGTTTTCCTGCTACTTCTCCAAGGTTAGCAATTAAAGCCCCTCTAGTTAATTCTTTGGTTGAAATTGAAGCAAATGAGCCAAATTATGAAGAACCTTCATTGCAAGGTGAAGATGATCAAGATTTCTGTGAACTGATTGGTGACTCTACTATTGGGTATTTGGAATTTGAAGATGAGGAATCTGATGAAGAAGAGGGTACCCAAGGGTATGCAAGTAGACAATCATATGCAATTTTCACTCACTCACAAGGAAAAAAGGTAGAGGTTGCTGCTGAAAAACAAAAGGAAAAGGCTGTAGTAACTCCACCTCCAACAATCGCTAAAAGAGGTAATCCCATTCCTACTCAACCTCTTCTTAAAACTTTTGTAAAGAAATATTTTCCTCCTATCTCTCCTCCAATTTAGCCTTCCTCCAGTCCCATAAAGACCAATAACCCTCCTCTACAAACATGAAATGAAGGACTCATTCCTTCGTTAATGCAACCCTTGGTCACATTCAATATAGTCGATCATGCCAAAAAGATCAATATCTAGATGTCTGAAGCTGAGTACCTTCAGCTCAACCTAGAGCAGCTTATAAGATTAACTAAGTATATCTAAAGCCAAGCTACCGTACCTCCTATTTCCCTAAAAAGAATTCTTCCCATTCCTCCTACGTCTCGCATAAATGTTTCCTCGACTTCCACATCATGGAAAATTGAACCTTTTTCTCTATCTCTCCTGATCAATGGTCATAAACTAAGCAAATGTATAATTGATTCTAGAGCTTCTGACAATGTTATGCCAGCAAAGGTCACCCATGCTTTGGGCCTCACACTTACTAAACCTTTTGGCAGATGTTACTTCGTGGAAACTAAGAAGGTACCATTGATTGGTTAGATCAAGGATGTGCAGTTTACATTCCTGGCATTTCCTGAGAAAAGGGTAAAAATGACTATTCTCGTAGCTGATATTCCAGCAGCATACGGGATATTGCTAGGGAGGATATTTTGTAAAGAAGTTGGTGGAAAAATTCATATGGACTGGTCCAAAGCCAAGATTCTGATCAAAGGGGTGATGCAGACATTGGAACCAGAGTCACAAAAGAAATATCTAGTCACCAACTCTGATGACCCTAAGGCTCAAATTCTTTTCGAATCAAGGATGGGGAACTACTTCCCATCCACCAACTCAGATAGAATAGACATTATCATCCAAAAAGAGGATCTCAACAAAGTATGGAAATTACAGTTTGATGGTAGTTGCGCGACAAGTGGATGCTATGCTAGGGCTATTCTAATATCTCCTGAAGAGGATATTTTGCCTTTTTTTTTCAAGTTATAGTTCTTCAATATGAATAATACTGCTTAGTATGAATCCTTGTTACTTGGCATGGAAGCTACAAAAGAGAAAGGAATCAAGAATCTAAGAGTGCAAGGTGATGTTAAGCTAATTGTTAATTAGGTAAAAGGGATATACCAAGTAAAGAATGAGCTGATTGGCAATGCCATATGGGATAACATCGAAGAGTTTGATGCTTTCTCAATCAAAGAATTTTCACGAGCCCAAAACGACATCACTGATTCATTGGTCGTCTAAGCCTCTCTCATGCTCCCTCACTCAAGGTTAAAAATGGATACATATACCATCGAGGTGGTTTTTCACCCAAGTGTGCTAGATAATTCACAACACTGACAAGTGTTCAATGTTGACAACTAACTTATCACCTTTTTGGAGAAAGTTGGCAATTTCAAAGAACTTAATTTCGATGAATCAACTTATACGTGTCGTGAGTCTCTCACTGGTCAAGCACATGAATCTGAAAAGGATACACTGATACAACTCAAAGGAAATAAGATTTTGAAAGGTTTGGTTTCCTTAGAATGATTATTTGATAATCATGACTATTTTGTCAAGAAAAAGTGACAGGATGATCCTTTCTCTTCTCTGAAAATTGAATCCGTCAATCTGGGTATTGCGGAACATCCTCGTTCTATGGATATTGGGAAGTGTTGTACGCCTGAGAAAAAGTGAAATTTTTTTAAGTTGCTAAAAAAGTACATGGATGTGTTAGCATGGTCTTATGCTGATCTAAAGTCTTTCAAGCCAAAGGACATTCGGCATGACATTTCTCTCAAAGACGATGCCAAGCCTTTTCATCAAAAGCAAAGGAATTACAACTCCAAAATCTCAGGTACCATCTAGGCTAAAATTCAGAAGATGCTGGATGCAAGGATTATTTTTCCAATTCATCACAATACCTGGGTTACAAATATTGTGTCTATATAGAAGAAGAATGGCGAGATATGCATATGCATGGACTTTTGCAACTTAAACCATTCATCCTTAAAAGATAACTATCCACTACCGATAATGGATCAAGTGCTACAGGTAGTAACCGGTTCAAAAATGCTATCTATTCTTGATGGTTTTTTAGGTTACAATCAACTTCAAGTCACACCTGAAGATCAGTTCAAAATAACATTCACCACTCCTTGGGGTACCTTTGCCTACAACAGAATGTTGTTCAGTTTGATCAACACTGATGCCACCTTCCAACGAGCAATGGACTTTGCATTCAAAGGTATGATAGTAAAAGTCATCATAGTTTACCTAGATGACCTAACCATCTTCTCCAAAATACAAAGTGATCACTGTGATCATTTAGAACAAGTCCTGATCAGATGCTGAGAGCATGAAATTTTGCTAAATCCCAAGAAGTCAGTTTTTGGGGTCACCGAAGGAAAGATTCTAGGACATGTATTTAACAAAGAAGGAACTAAGATAGATGTCGAAAGGGTCAAGGCTATTCAGAGCCTTACTTTTCCTACAAGCAAGACTGGTGTTCACTCTTTCTTTGGAAAGGTAAATTTTCTTAGATGTTTTGTTCCTAATTTTGCTGAGAAGAATTTTCATATATATAATATGATGAAAGGGTCCCAAACATTCCGATGGAGTGAGGAAGGCAAGACATCATTCGAAGACATAAAAACCTCCATTGCCCATGCTCCTGTTCTAGTCTGTCCTGACTTCAACAAAGACTTCATTATGTATAGTTATGCGTCTGCGCATACTGTATAAACTATCTTGATGCAAAAGAACTCCAAGGATATTGAATCCCTGATTACTTTCATGAGATATCCTCTTAAGCCTCATGAACTAAATATTTTGCAATTAGAAAAGCATGCCTTTTCCATGGTAAAAGTATTTAAAACTTTCCACTACTATATTTTGAATTCTCATATAGTAGTGCTAGTTCCTGACACAGCTGTTAAGTCTATTCTGACTTAACAGAAGTTAGGGAGCTTATGAGGGAATTGGATTAAAAAGGTACAAGAATATGATCTAGACATCAAACCAACCAAGTTGGTAAGAGGTAAGGCCCTGTGTCAGCTAATGGCTGAAAATAAAGACTCAGAGGTACCTGAAGAGAAATCTGCTCACATTGATGGAGAATAAAATGAACTGGAGAAAGTAGATTCTTTGCCCATGGTTTTGTTTGTCGCAACTAATGATGAATGGTATTCTAACATTGCATTCTTTATCACCTATGGAAAATTCCCAACTCACCTAACCACAAAGGAAAAGTGAACAGTGAAGCTCAGAGCCGCAAGATATGTCATATGGGATGATGGATTATACAAATGTGGAATTGACGGCATTTTTCTACGATGTGTTAACAAGATACAACAGGTAAAATTGTTGGTGAGTTTTCATGACTTAGCCTATGGTGGTCACTTCTCCTCATCAGTGACATCACACAAAATCATTCAGGCCAAGTACTACTAGCCAACACTATTTCAAGATACATCCACCTGGGTAGCAAAATGTGAACTCTGTCAATAGTTCATTGGCAAACGAAAGCTGGATGTTTTTTCCCTCAGGTCCATCATCATTGACGAACCATTTAGACAATGGGGAATTGATTTTATTAGAGCACTCAATCCTCAATCAAGTGTTGGACATAGTTATGTCCTAACAACAACAAATTACTTAACGAAATAGGTGGAGGCCATACTTGTCAATCATGCCACTTTTGAAGTTGTTTGCAACTTCATCAAAGAGAATATTATTGTGAGATTTGGCATTCTACACAAAATCATTGCTGATAACGCTTCCAAATTCTCTTCACGGGAGGTTATTGATTTTTGTTATGGATACAAAATAACCTTGGCTCACACCTCTGATTATTATCCTCAAGGAAATGGTTAGGCAGAATCTAGCAACAAGAACCTAGTAACTATCATACGAAAGCTGGTTGATGAAAACCAGCGGTCCTGGAAAAAATCATTGTATGATGCTTTGTAGACGGATTGTATCACTCCAAAGAGGTCTCTTGGCATGTTACCTTTCCTGGTGTTGTATGGGATTGATGCTGAAATACCTATCTCCATAGAACTTCTTGCTCTGCACTTGGCTCGAGTAATTAAAGATGAAACTTTTCAAAATTATCTTGAAAAGAGGATTATGTACTTGACGAAACTTGAAGAAAAGTGAGTAAAAGTGGTCAACAAGATCACTGAACATCAGAATCAAGTTAAGAGGCTATTCGAAAAGAAAGCTAAGAAGAGATATTTCCAAGTGGGAGATCTTTTTCTTTTGTGGGACAAATGAAGAGAACGGAAAGGTATGCACGGGAATTTTGACTCTCTTTGGAGAGGGCCATAAAAAAACAAGCATCTCAATGAAGATAATAGTTTCTATATCTCATAACTGGATGGAACCAAGCTCTCACTTCCCTATAGTAGGCAGCACCTAAAGATCTTCAGGAAGTAGAGTTTTCTCTCTTCTTTGTATAATTTTCTTGTTTGTTTTCTTTTGCTTTCGTTGTGTGTTTGCTTTCATTGTGTGTTTGCTTTCTATTTTTGTGTGTTCCCTTCCTTTTTTATTTTTTTTTCACCCTTTTTTTTTGAATCTCTGTAACCTAATGGATAGGCACATAAAAATCTGGGATTCTCTACCCTTAAGTTTCACTTAAAGATAGTCCCCAGAAAGAGCTAGTTGTTATCCTACAAAATTAACAAGGGAAATTTACAGGTAACTATACCAAAAATTCTATTTTGACCCCTAGAGAAGTTTGATAATGTTTGAAATAGCCCAAACCTCCCTTTCAAAAAATCAAGTTGTTTCAGGACTTAGCATTTTTAGCTTATCCGTCGACGCAGAAAGTTGTGTTTTGAAACTCACAAAACTGCGCCCTTTTGAACTGGGCACCATTTCATTTGTGTCGACATCCCAAAATTTGCACTCCCTTTAAAGCATTTGGTGCTGAGATTGTTGTGTTAACCTCATAAAATTTGCACTAAGCATTTTCCTAGGCACAATTTTCCTCGTGTTGATGCCCCGGAAGCTGTGCCAAAAGCAGTTGGTGAGGTCATAAATGCCAAATTTTCTATAAATATGAACCTGCCACATGTCATTTTCATGAATTGGAAATTACGAAAAGTATTCTCTCTATGCGTGCCAACCATCCTTGTTAGCCCTCGTGTGACATTTTCAAGTTTGTGGACCTTGCGTCTTTCTTCATGTTTTATAAATCCGGGTAAGTGGCTCCTCTCCTAGTTGTGTTTTTTTTTGTTTTGTTGTGTTAGGTATTAGAATTCATGTCAAAAGGTCAAAATCCAGAGAACCTAATAAATTCCCAACTCAGCCGAAACCCTCTTTTCCTATCCTTTCAGATCTACAAATCTAGAAGGCCCCTACCGCTAAAGCAAATTATGAACCATTTATCCCTATTTTTTGCCTTGCCAAAAAAACCTCTCTTCCTGGCCATCTGACAAATCCAAAAAAAAGAGAGAAGTAGTGGAAATCAAGAAAATTGCTAAAATCATCTACTGTTAAAATCTTTGGTGCACTATTGTTCTATGTTACACCTCCCAAAGTTGCACTTTGGCGCATTTTTGTACTCATGTAACACAAAAATTTTCCGTGCCCAACTAAAGAACACTCACTAGATTTTTTGTGTAGCGTAGGCACAACTTCCACAACACCGACTTGACATGTTGTATGCTACAGTTCCATGCCATGCGATTTACCCTTTAGCACTAAATTTTTTCATGTAACACCTCTCAAAATTGCACCCTTTCAAACTTGGTGCAACTTTTCCCATGTCGACACCTGGTGCCACTGCACCCATGTCGAAACTTTCCCAAGTGCACCATGCCATAAAAAGCTCCTACAACCTGCTGTAAACTTGCGCCTTGTGCCCTAAGGCTTAAAATTACTCTTTCTTCCTTTTGCAAGCTAAACTTAACTATTTTCTCACACATTCTAAGGTTTTTTGTTATTCTTCAAACTTTCATTATGAATAACATGACAGTTGACATGGCTCTTATGTGTTGGACCATCTTAATACTTCTTACAAAACAATAACATCCGTTCTTGAGCTCACATATGTCTTCGTCAAGCAAGAAACTGGCTAAAGCTAAGCAGTCAAAGAAAGAAATGAAGTACAAGTACTAGAGAGTCATAATTCCTTACTCTTATGCCGAGTATGACCTTGACATTAGAGAATCTAAGATGGGTCATGTTGACATGGAAGATTTCTAGGTAAGGACCACCAAGGTGAGCAATGGCTTATGGATGAATAAGTTAATAAGTAGTGGATTGAACTTTGCAGTTGGGTTTCTGGTGAGTGCCATAAATAATGAGTTCATCATGTTGGGTGTCTGATGTTATAACAAAGACACTAGATGTGTCAAAAATAAAGAACACGAGACAATCATAAACCTCATAGCTCATCACTTTGAGATGATCCTGGGAATTCCTCATCACAAGAAATATGTGGAAATAAGTATTGAAGACTACGGGAAGACATGGGATGATAATGAAGATAAGTGCATGTAGATGATGAATGAACTCTATCTGAAGAACAAGAAGCCGGTGACCAGGTTGCCAGAAACCATCTACCGTAGTGATTTTAATGAATAGTTGAGTGATACAATCACATTCTTGAATAGAGTATTTGGGTTCCCTAATGCCCATCATTTACACAAATGGATCCTGAGATACCTAGAGAATATGAGCAAGAATGAACCTGATCAATGCTTTGGCTGGGGTGAAATCATAAGTGACACCATATCATAGCAGCTTCAACAAATTCTAACAACTGGGAAGTTCTACATGAATTCCTACGTTGTATACACTATTGCGTCAAAAAGGGATTTCATAGGGTTAACTCAAAATGGGGTATGACCCCAAGTCAAGATATATGAGTTCTAACTAGAGGTAAGGCTCGAAGCTAGCATCTCCCTGTTCTCATAAATAAATGATGCCTTCTTCTATGAGGTATTTTTTTGTTAAGACCAAACATGAGACATAGTCGAACTAGCCCGAGTGTGATTCCTGCTACAAAGAAATGGGGAGCAATGTTCACACAATTCCCAACATTCACATACCTAAGAGCTGTGAATTTCAAGGGAGAACCAACAAAACTGCCAAGGTTTTTAGGGCCGAAGCTGGTCCTCTTGGAATTGTGAAGGAAGTTAATCACTTATCATGAAAAGTGTATGAAGAAAAAGAAAGAAGGAACTCCATTCCCCCTTACAGTTGGCCGATACATCTTCCCTACACTTGCTAAAGCATAAGAGATGTATGTTGAGCTAGAGCTACTAAATTTAAGGTACAACTTCCCAACAAGGCTAACGTTTGACTGTCAGAGTTGTCTCCTAAAGGAAAAATTTGATCCCATCCATGTTATCGAGATCGAGGACATTTGGATAGACCTAACCCAGGAGATAGACATTAGGAAAAAGGATCACTCTCTGCTAGCTCTAGAAGAGATCATCCACTATGATATTGCCATTG
Source organism: Taxus chinensis (assembly GCA_019776745.2). Lineage (NCBI taxonomy): Eukaryota > Viridiplantae > Streptophyta > Pinopsida > Cupressales > Taxaceae > Taxus > Taxus chinensis. The sequence continues at coordinate 941,975,418 of CM034148.1, read as the reverse complement.
TCCAAAAGAAATTCAAAGAGCCTGATCAAGAAATTGATCATGTTTACATTGACACAAATGGGGACAACTGGCCATTTACGGAGATTGACAGAGCTAAAGTGCCAAAGACCATTCAAGAATAGATTAAACCCACATTGCAGTGCACTAAAAATTGGTGCAATCAGAATGGCCTTACATACCTCGAGGTTGATTTCACTACTTCTCCTTCAGGCAGTCCACCTCCAAGGCTAGACCGTGTGTGCTGAAAGGAAAAGGAAAAGACAAGGTGGGAGAACCTAGTAAACAAGAAGAAACTCCTAAAGGCCTTCCTCCTACTTCTATGAAGCAAGTAGTTGACCTGGTGTCTCCAGGTGATGAAGAAACAACAAATGTTTCAACGAATACATCCACCCAAGATGTTATCACAATTGTAACTACTAAGGTACTCAACGTTCCTTCTTCTGCTCCTCCTTCTCCCTCCTGTCATTCAAGCATCTATTCCTATGGATGTGTCTTCTCCTCTCCCTTCCCCCCTTCCATCTCCCACCTCTTACATCTTCTCATCTCACACAGATCTGTCACCCAGTATTTCCTCAATCCTGATGAAGATCCCTTCCATTTCCACATTCTTCTCTTCTCTGTTAGTAACTCCAGGCCCTATAAGCATTGGTGCATTAGACTCTCTGTCAATGCCACCATTGAGTGTTTCAACTCAATTCCCTGAGGCCTCTACAATTGATCCTCCTCACACTCCCATTTCTTCTTCTTCCTCACCTCCCACTCCTATAAGTCCTGGTTGGATTTCTGACCATCTGAGCCAGCATAAGAGGAAAGCTCCCATTTAGGCCATGGATTTATCCATTATTCCAAAGTAGGGGACCAAGAAGAAGAAAGTGATAACTCTCTTTTCTAAAGGAAATTTGGCAGAGAGAGTCATGGAGATAGCTTTTTGGGATCCCACCAAGAGAAAGATGATCTATCTCCCACAGACTTCATGATGACTCAAGTCACAATGGGGGACCTCATTTGAAAGCTTCCAAGGGGAAGCCTTGTCTGATGTGTGTGTTATTTGCATCAGATATTTCTTAAGTTAGATCTATATTTTTATTCTATTAGATTCATTCCTACTATTGTCATCTATTCATCAGTATTGCTTTAATTGTTTATGTAAGTAAGTTTGGCTCTGTTTACTACCGGCTCAAAGTATAAACCTTCTGACCTTTCCATCTTGGAATTCATTTCTTTTCTTCCTTCAGATCTATCCTCGTCCATTCCTTCCCTCCTACCTTTTTGTTCGTAGTTGGAACTACCTCTACTAGGATGAGATCCCAAACCCCCTGAAGTTAGAATAGTGTAGATTTACACAGATTCCTTCTTGATAGATTAGTAATAAACTAGTTTCACTTCACTGTCTTGAAGAGGGGCTCTGCCCTGTACACTGTTGGCCTATTTCCCCACGACTTGCGTAACCAAAAGATTTTTGAACCAACAAAAATTTTCACAACATTTTTAACAGTGTGTTTTTATTTCCAGTAATTTATTTCATTCTGCAAGGTATGTTTATTTCCACCAATGAGTTTTTATTTCAGAAAATTTCTTGTAGTATATATATAATAAGGCTTTGGCCATGGAATCCTAAGGACAGTGTAAGAACCCCCAGAAAATAAATACCTACAGTCAATTATTAGATCAAAAGGATTCTTTTTTTTTGTATATAGCTTCAGATACACCACTGGTTTGGATATGACATAAAAAAAGAGTTGATTAAATGAAGGGAATAACGACACCCATCACCAAATTTCCACTTCATAGGCCTAGGTTGTGGCTTGACAAGCCCAATTTGTAGCACAAGTACCTCCACAGGCCTAGGGGCAGGGTCCCATACTATAGGCAACAACGGTGGGACAGGAACCCACAGTAGAGGGAGGAGGATAGAGATCACATATACATGGACCGAGGAAAGTATTAGTAGGACAAGGCTCATAGGTTGCATTGAGACCTATTAGACCATCTCAGATGGTGATGATGATGAGGTTTTAGGGATTCCTTGAACGAGGCTCATTATTAATAGGATCACCTGACAACTACCGGTATAGATGTCCCTTCATATGTTGAGTAAAAAATCCCAATAGGCAATGAGCGAGAGGAATAGATCGCACAGTCATAGCTCAGAGAGAACAGGGTGCTGACGAGCCTAGAGACAGGGTCAAGGCAAGGCTACTAGTTCATGGAGGCAAGGCCCAAGTGAGGGCTTAGGGGGAGATTGGACCAAGACCCATTTAGGGTGGAGAGGTGTTAGTAGGGCGACAGACAGGTCGAGAGGAGGAGATAGGTAAGAATGACCCAAAGGATATCAAGTGGGATGATTTTTATCCACTTGAGATGATCTGTGTTTTTATTTTTGATATTTATAATGGCCTATGTGTTGAAGATAATGAGACTTTATATGAGAGTTTTGTGATTTTAAGTTTTTTTATACCGGTCTGCATGCTGAACATAGTGAGGTTGTATCTGAGTGATTTTAAATATTGTATCTATTTGTATTTGTGTATATATGTATCGATACAAAAAATTTCTCATTTATATATAGTTGATGATGTTTATGTATTAATGGTGTATTTGGTTTTAATTTCCATTGTTATTGTGTATTGATGGAAACTAGGTGAATTAGGCATGATTATGTTGAGGTCATGTAGGCATGATTGAGTTTAGGTCAGTTAGACATGGTGGAGTTTAGGTTAGTCAGGCATGGTTGAGTTTAGGTCATGTAGGCATGATAGAGTTAGGTATAGGCATGGTTTAGTCATGTTTTTGGGTTTGATTTAATTTCCAAGTTATTAGTAGTATAGAAAATAAATTATTATGTATATGTATGTAAATGATTGATTACATGTTTTGATGATGTGATAAAATGGTAGGTATGTATGTTTGTTGAGTGTTTAAATTTCCCAGTTTTATGTAAAATGGAAAACTAAGGTATCCCGCGAATAGAAAAAAGGGGGGAAAAATGGGTTAGGGTAAAGAGTATTCAAGCTAACATCCAAGGGCTCCACACCCTCAAAGTATTGCCTACATAGCCCTGGTGAAAATGGGCCTCAGACTGATGTAGTTATCCCATAAGCAAGGGAAGAATATGATAAGGTAGAGGGATGGATTGGTAAGTTTAAGACATGTTTAAATCTAGGTCATTTAGGCATGGATTTTTTGAGTATATACTAGCCTATGTTCCAGAGATGGTGAGGCTGTGTTGTCCACTCAAAATTCCCTGCTCTGTCAAAGGTAAATTTTCAAAATTTTGAGTCTAAGTGTCTTTTCTGTCAAGCTGGTAGCGTGAAAAAAGTCTTGGAAGTCTAAAAAAATCTAAGTTTTGGGTCATTTTGTAAGTATTTCGGGCCTGTCGGATATTTTTGTCCTGGTTGTCCCAAGTACAAAAGTGCGAGTTGTTCTCCGACTGACTGAAATCCCCGAAATTGTCCTATCTTCGGGCCCGTCGGAAGTTTTTGTTCCATGTGTCCCGAAAGCTTTTGTGCAAGTCGTTCCAATTCCAGCCGAACCATCCGAACCGCGTACTTCGCACTTTTCTGTCCCAAATGTCCCAAATCAAAAAAGTGCAATCTGTCCCATTTTCGGCCGAAAACCTCCGAAATTGTCCCATTTCGGGCCCGTCAGATATTTTTGTCCCAAGTGTCCCAAATCAAAAAGTGCGCTCTGTTCCAATTTCACCCGAACCGGCCGAGTCGCGTACTTCGGAACTTTTTGTCCCAAATGTCCCAAGTTAAAAAGTGCAATCTGTCCCATTTTCGGCCGAAACTCCCGAGTCGCGCACTTCGCTCTTTTTCATCCCAAATGTCCCAAAATGCATTTGTGCGTCCTCTCCCCGTTTCACCCGAATCGGCCGAGCCGCGTGTTTCGCGCATTCGCGTCTCACATGTCCCAAGTGAACCTAATGCAATTCATACTTAGTTTTTCCCGCTCGACCCGGATGTGCTAAATTTGAATTTAAATTGCGAAGATCAAATTCAAGAAGCAGTTACGAAGGACGAATTTCAAGACGCCAGTTACACCATTTTTCAGAGATATCCATTGTCATCTTCTAGATGGAGATTCTGGTGTGTCCCTCGTGGTAAAGACATGGCTCAGACGTGGATCAAATTCAAGAAGCGGTTTCTGAAGACGGTGGGTCCTTCTCAATGACTGTCCACCTGTCTCCTTCTTCATTCTTTTCTCTTCTTCCTATTTCTTTCGTATTCCTTGTAATTAGTTAAGGTATTGCAACCGGCGATACTTAACTATTCTTTATTTAAAAGAAACGGTTACAAGACGTAACTGAATTGTAATCTATATAATGGCATTCTTTCCGCCATTCGCAAGGAGGAAGAACTTGGATATTTGCTGAAAGTGTAAATAGATCTTGAAGAAATCAATACAAAAGGGCTTTCCGTTCTTTGTCTATCTGATTCTTGTTGTCTCTGTGTTTTCCTTTAATATTGTGAAGATCATTTTGTTCCCAACTCGTTTAGTCTCTCTGATTGCATACTGTTTAGTTTTGTAAGTACAGTGATCTTGTACAACCAAGAAGGAACTTTGTGTCCTTGATTAACAAATCTGAAGAAGATTATTTACGGAACTTTGTGTCTTTAAATTTAATCCCATTCAGCTAATGCAAATGATCTTGTCTTAAATCCTTGGAAGCTTTGCATACACGAAGAATTATTCTGCTATCTATAATTCTGAATGTTGCTATTCTGCTCACCTTCTCATTCCCCTTCCTCAGTCCTGGCGTAACTGATGATCCTTGTGGAAAACACTTTCGTAATATCCAAGTTCAACCATAAAATAATGTTCTGTGTATTTGTAAATAAGTTCGTTTCAGAATAAGGGAGCCTCTCCCATTAAAGAGGAGGGACTTCTTGTCCCCTGACTGTTGCTCTTCTAAAAAGTCCTATTTGAAAACCAACAGTTTTTGGCGACTCCGCTGGGGAAAATTGCATTCCAGTACTATAATTTTTCGATCATCCTTTGATCTGGCGACTCCGCGTTTCACTCGAGGGAGAAGGGCCCTTGGTATCGAAGATTCTCAGTTTCAGCTTTTGGAGCAACAGGGTTTTCCTTTCCCTTCAAATAGAAGAACTCGTTCAACGAGCACTCCACCTATTCGAGAAAGAAGTCCTTCAGAGCCTGCTAGTCCTAATCTACAAGCTTTAATCCTTGCTGGTGTTACAGTTCCCCTCCGAACCGTATTTCCAAGAAGAATGGCACAAGTACCATGGGGTCAACGTGTCGGGCCCCTGGCCCTCACTCAGCCTTTGCATGAGTTACCTAGAGGTAACCGAAAGAACTTCCCCAAATTCAAAGGCGACGGCAAAGTGCACCCTGATGAACATATTGCAAGCCTTCATAGTTGCGTGTGGAGTCTTGGGGGTTGAACATGAAGACGTCTCAGTAAGACTGTTCGTCGAGACGTTACAGGACAATGCTGCTGACTGATTCTATCACCTTCTGGCTGGTGCCATCATCGACTGGAATACCATGAGAACTCAGTTCGAAAGTCGTTTCAAGCCAGCAGAAGATGTGCATGCACTGCTTGCCCAGATTTCTCAAATAAAGAAAGATCCATCGGAACCCATGAGAGAATTTGTGGCTCGGTTCAACAGACTGATCAACAAAATTCCTGTGAATACTCGGCCGGTTGATCAAATCCAAAAATGTTTCTTTTTGAATGCCCAAACGCCTAAAGTCAGTTATGCTCTAAGAAGGGCTAATCTTGGAACGTTAATACTGGATCAAGAACTGGCTGTTAGTGTTGAGGATGACCTAATCATGTCAGGGAAGTTGAAGAGAGATCCTCCCAAATCCAAATCTGCTGCTTTTTCCTCTTCCACCTCTGGACTCAGTACTGATCCATTAGTCCAGAAACTTGCAAACGATCTAGTAGCCATAAAGAAACAATTAGCTCAGCATGCACCGTATGCAGATGTTCCGAGAAGAAATTTTCAACCCAGAAACCGTTTGCCAGCTCCCCACACAAGATTGGCACTTGAAGGACCTCCCGTCAAAGTTCCTGTGGATGCAACTTGTGAGGTCGAAGAACCAGAAGATGATAATGAAGCTTGTGAGGAGTTCTTGGAGGAATTCGATGATGAGGCAGAAGAACCCGAGGGATCTCGAGTCAATTTCTTTACCACCGAAGGCATTGATGATGCAGATGACTATGATGAAGTGGTAGCAGATATGAATAGCGAATCCTTCGCTGTCATGACTCGGGAACAGACACATCAGAGGGAAAAGGTGACACAACCCCTGAAGAAGTCCAAAGAGCAGCCTGCAACTATTCCTGTAATTGCCAGAAGAGGATCCCCTATTCCTACCTCATCTGCACCAAAGGTAAGTACTGCCAATCCTGCCCCTAAAGTTGCTTCTTCTTCTTTTTCTCCTAGGGTTGATAAGCCTAAGATTCCAAATGATGATGGTCCATCCACCTCTGGATCCTTTGACATTGTAGATCATCTAAAAAGGACCAAAGTTCAAATTTCAGAGGCTGAATATTACCAAACCCATCCAAAAGCTTTTGCCAAGATGATCCAATTTGTAAATTCCCATTCCAAGATCACTTCCAAGGCCTTTTGCCCACACCTCCTTCTGCACCGCAGCCCAGTCTAGTAGCTGCTGTCACCATCACCTGGGGACAAGATCAAGCCTTTCTATGTAACACTCCTTATAGCTGGCCACAGGCTCAGTAACTGTGTCATAGATTCCGGAGCCTCAGATAATGTAATGCCCGCCAAAGTAGCTCATGCTTTAGGCTTGACCCTTACTCGTACTTATGGATCTTGCTACTCCATGGAAAGTAAGGAAGTACCTCTGGTGGGAAGGATTAAAGATGCACAAGTGGCTTTTGCTGCTTTACCTGAAAAGAAGGTCTTGGCTACCATACTAGTAGCAGACATTCCTCCTTCCTATGGAATGTTGCTAAGCAGAAACTTCTGTAAAGATGTGGGTGGAGAGATTCAAATGGATTGGTCACACGCTCTCATACCTGTCAATGGACAAATGAAGAAGCTACTACCTGAGAAGCAGTCCGAGTACATTGTGCAGAAGACAGATGATCCTAGAGCACAAATACTCTATGAGAACAGGGGCCATGGTAATTACATGATTTTTTCCCCCGATGAAATCCGACCCTGCAAAATATCACCTAAGGATCCCAATGGTGTCTGGACCTTAGAATTTGATGGCAGTTGTTCTTCGGCTGGTTCTGGAGCTGGTGTTCTGTTAATATCACCTGAGGGCTTGCCTGTACCCCCTTTTCATTCAAATTGGCAGTTCGAGAACACTAACATACAGCAGAGTATGAGGCTCTCATCCTTGGACTGCAAGTGGCCAAAGAATGAGGTATAAAAAATCTTGGCTCGTGTTTGATTAGAACTATTGTGGAAGTAAGTCCAATGCCTGTTTCAAGTAAAAATGGGAGGCTGAAGCACTATCGAACCAGGTTTGGGATTTCAATTTGGATTCCTTGAATGCCTTCCTCATTAAGAATGCCAGAGAAAGAACAAATTTCTTAATTAGATCTATATTTTTTATTCTATAGATCATTCCTACAGTGATTGTCATCTATTGATTCATACAGTATTGCTTTAATTGTTTTATGTAAGTAAGTTTGTCTCTGTTTACTACCGCTCAAGTATAAACCTTCTGACCTTTCCATCTTGGATTCAGTTCTTTTCTTCCTGCAGATCTATCCTCGTCCATTCCTTCCCTCCTACCTTTTTGTTCGGAGTTGGAACGACCTCTACTAGGATGAGATCCCAAACCCCCTGAAGTTAGAATAGTGTAGATTTACACAGATTCCTTCTTGATAGATTAGTAATAAACTAGTTTCACTTCACTGTCTTGAAGAGGGGCTCTGCCCTGTACACTGTTGGCCTATTTCCCCACGACTTGCGTAACCAAAAGATTTTTGGAGCCAACAAAATTTTCACAACATTTTTAACAGTGTGTTTATGTCCAGTAATTTATTTCATTCTGCAAGGTATGTTTATTTCCACCAATGAGTTTTTATTTCAGAAAATTTCTTGTAGTATATATATAATAAGGCTTTGGCCATGGAATCCTAAGGACAGTGTAAGAACCCCCAGAAAATAAATACCTACAGTCAATTATTAGATCAAAAGGATTCTTTTTTTTTGTATATAGCTTCAGATACACCACTGGTTTGGATATGACATAAAAAAGAGTTGATTAAATGAAGGGAATAACGACACCCATCACCAAATTGCCACTTCATTAGGCCTAGGTTGTGGCTTGACAAGCCCAATTTGTAGCACAAGTACCTCCATAGGCCTAGGGGCAGGGTCCCATACTATAGGCAACAACGGTGGGACAGGAACCCACAGTAGAGGGAGGAGGATAGAGATAACATAACATGGACCGAGGAAGTATTAGTAGGACAAGGCTCATAGGTTGCATTGAGACCTATTAGACCATCTCAGATGGTGATGATGATGGAGGTTTAGGATTCCTTGAACGAGGCTCATTATTAATAGGATCACCTGACAACTACCGGTATAGATGTCCCTTCATATGTTGAGTAAAAATCCCAGTAGGCAATGAGCGAGAGGAATAGATCGCACAGTCATAGCTCAGAGGAGAACAGGGTGCTGACGAGCCTAGAGACAGGGTCAAGGCAAGGCTACTAGTTCATGGAGGCAAGGCCCAAGTGAGGGCTAGGGGGAGATTGGACCAAGACCCATTTAGGGTGGAGAGGTGTTAGTAGGGCGACAGACAGGTCGAGAGGAGGAGATAGGTAAGAATGACCCAAAGGATATCAAGTGGGATGATTTTTATCCACTTGAGATGATCTGTGTTTTTATTTTTGATATTTATAATGGCCTATGTGTTGAAGATAGTGAGACTTTATATGAGAGTTTTGTGATTTTAAGTTTTTTTATACCGGCCTGCATGCTGAACATAGTGAGGTTGTATCTGAGTGATTTTAAATATTGTATCTATTTGTATTTGTGTATATATGTATCGATACAAAAAATTTCTCATTTATATATAGTTGATGATGTTTATGTATTAATGGTGTATTTGGTTTTAATTTCCATTGTTATTGTGTATTGATGGAAACTAGGTGAATTAGGCATGATTATGTTGAGGTCATGTAGGCATGATTGAGTTTAGGTCAGTTAGACATGGTGGAGTTTAGGTTAGTCAGGCATGGTTGAGTTTAGGTCATGTAGGCATGATAGAGTTAGGTATAGGCATGGTTTAGTCATGTTTTTTGGGTTTTGATTTAATTTCCAAGTTATTAGTAGTATAGAAATAAATTATTATGTATATGTATGTAAATGATTGATTACATGTTTTGATGATGTGATAAAATGGTAGGTATGTATGTTTGTTGAGTGTTTAATTTCCCAGTTTTATGTAAAATGGAAAACTAAGGTATCCCGCGAATAGAAAAAAGGGGGAAAATGGGTTAGGGTAAAGAGTATTCAAGCTAACATCCAAGGGCTCCATGCCCTCAAAGTATTGCCTACATAGCCCTGGTGAAAATGGGCCTCAGACTGATGTAGTTATCCCATAAGCAAGGGAAGAATATGATAAGGTAGAGGGATGGATTGGTAGTTTAAGACATGTTTAAATCTAGGTCATTTTAGGCATGGATTTTTGAGTATATACTAGCCTATGTTCCAGAGATGGTGAGGCTGTGTTGTCCACTCAAAATTCCCTGCTCTGTCAAAGGTAAATTTTCAAAATTTTGAGTCTAAGTGTCTTTTCTGTCAAGCTGGTAGCGTGAAAAAAGTCTTGGAAGTCTAAAAAAATCTAAGTTTTGGTTCATTTTGTAAGTATTTCGGGCCTGTCGGATATTTTTTGTCCCGGTTGTCCCAAGTACAAAAGTGCGAGTTGTTCTCCGACCGGCCAAAATCCCCGAAATTGTCCTATCTTCGGGCCCGTCAGAAGTTTTTGTTCCATGTGTCCCGAAAGCTTTTGTTGCAAGTCGTTCCAATTCCGGCCGAAACCATCCGAACCGCGTACTTCGCACTTTTTTGTCCCAAATGTCCCAAATCAAAAAGTGCAATCTGTCCCATTTTCGGCCGAAACCTCCGAAATTGTCCGATTTCGGGCCCGTCGGATATTTTTGTCCCAAGTGTCCCAATCAAAAAGTGCACTCTGTTCCAATTTCGCCCGAAACCGGCCGAGTCGCGTACTTCGGAACTTTTTGTCCCGAATGTCCCAAGTTAAAAAGTGCAATCTGTCCCATTTTCGGCCGAAACTCTCCGAGTCACGCACTTCGCTCTTTTTCATCCCAAATGTCCCAAAATGCATTTGTGCGTCCTCTCCCCGTTTCACCCGAATCGGCCGAGCCACGTGTTTCGCGCATTCGCGTCTCACATGTCCCAAGAGAACCTAATGCAATTCTACTTAGTTTTTCCCGCTCGACCCGGATGTGCTAAATTTGAATTTAAATTGCGAAGATCAAATTCAAGAAGCAGTTACGAAGGACGAATTTCAAGACGCCAGTTACACCATTTTTCAGAGATATCCATTGTCATCTTCTAGATGGAGATTCTGGTGTGTCCCTCGTGGTAAAGACATGGCTCAGACGTGGATCAAATTCAAGAAGCGGTTTCTGAAGACGGTGGGTCCTTCTCAATGACTGTCCACCTGTCTCCTTCTTCATTCTTTTCTCTTCTTCCTATTTCTTTCGTATTCCTTGTAATTAGTTAAGGTATTGCAACCGGCGATACTTAACTATTCTTTATTTAAAAGAAACGGTTACAAGACGTAACTGAATTGTAATCTATATAATGGCATTCTTTCCGCCATTCGCAAGGAGGAAGAACTTGGATATTTGCTGAAAGTGTAAATAGATCTTGAAGAAATCAATACAAAAGGGCTTTCCGTTCTTTGTCTATCTGATTCTTGTTGTCTCTGTGTTTTCCTTTAATATTGTGAAGATCATTTTGTTCCCAACTCGTTTAGTCTCTCTGATTGCATACTGTTAGTTTTGTAAGTACAGTGATCTTGTACAACCAAGAAGGAACTTTGTGTCCTTGATTAACAAATCTGAAGAAGATTATTTACGGAACTTTGTGTCTTTAAATTTAATCCCATTCAGCTAATGCAAATGATCTTGTCTTAAATCCTTGGAAGCTTTGCATACACGAAGAATTATTCTGCTATCTATAATTCTGAATGTTGCTATTCTGCTCACCTTCTCATTCCCCTTCCTCAGTCCTGGCGTAACTGATGATCCTTGTGGAAAACACTTTCGTAATATCCAAGTTCAACCATAAAATAATGTTCTGTGTATTTGTAAATAAGTTCGTTTCAGAATAAGGGAGCCTCTCCCATAAAGAGGAGGGACTTCTTGTCCCCTGACTGTTGCTCTTCTAAAAAGTCCTATTTGAAAACCAACAGTTTTTGGCGACTCCGCTGGGGAAAATTGCATTCCAGTACTATAATTTTTTCGATCATCCTTTGATCTGGCGACTCCGCGTTTCACTCGAGGGAGAAGGGCCCTTGGTATCGAAGATTCTCAGTTTCAGCTTTTGGAGCAACAGGGTTTTCCTTTCCCTTCAAATAGAAGAACTCGTTCAACGAGCACTCCACCTATTCGAGAAAGAAGTCCTTCAGAGCCTGCTAGTCCTAATCTACAAGCTTTAATCCTTGCTGGTGTTACAGTTCCCCTCCGAACCGTATTTCCAAGAAGAATGGCACAAGTACCATGGGGTCAACGTGTCGGGCCCCTGGCCCTCACTCAGCCTTTGCATGAGTTACCTAGAGGTAACCGAAAGAACTTCCCCAAATTCAAAGGCGACGGCAAAGTGCACCCTGATGAACATATTGCAGCCTTCATAGTTGCGTGTGGAGTCTTGGGGGTTGAACATGAAGACGTCTCAGTAAGACTGTTCGTCGAGACGTTACAGGACAATGCTGCTGACTGATTCTATCACCTTCTGGCTGGTGCCATCATCGACTGGAATACCATGAGAACTCAGTTCGAAAGTCGTTTCAAGCCAGCAGAAGATGTGCATGCACTGCTTGCCCAGATTTCTCAAATAAAGAAAGATCCATCGGAACCCATGAGAGAATTTGTGGCTCGGTTCAACAGACTGATCAACAAAATTCCTGTGAATACTCGGCCGGTTGATCAAATCCAAAAATGTTTCTTTTTGAATGCCCAAACGCCTAAAGTCAGTTATGCTCTAAGAAGGGCTAATCTTGGAACGTTAATACTGGATCAAGAACTGGCTGTTAGTGTTGAGGATGACCTAATCATGTCAGGGAAGTTGAAGAGAGATCCTCCCAAATCCAAATCTGCTGCTTTTTCCTCTTCCACCTCTGGACTCAGTACTGATCCATTAGTCCAGAAACTTGCAAACGATCTAGTAGCCATAAAGAAACAATTAGCTCAGCATGCACCGTATGCAGATGTTCCGAGAAGAAATTTTCAACCCAGAAACCGTTTGCCAGCTCCCCACACAAGATTGGCACTTGAAGGACCTCCCGTCAAAGTTCCTGTGGATGCAACTTGTGAGGTCGAAGAACCAGAAGATGATAATGAAGCTTGTGAGGAGTTCTTGGAGGAATTCGATGATGAGGCAGAAGAACCCGAGGGATCTCGAGTCAATTTCTTTACCACCGAAGGCATTGATGATGCAGATGACTATGATGAAGTGGTAGCAGATATGAATAGCGAATCCTTCGCTGTCATGACTCGGGAACAGACACATCAGAGGGAAAAGGTGACACAACCCCTGAAGAAGTCCAAAGAGCAGCCTGCAACTATTCCTGTAATTGCCAGAAGAGGATCCCCTATTCCTACCTCATCTGCACCAAAGGTAAGTACTGCCAATCCTGCCCCTAAAGTTGCTTCTTCTTCTTTTTCTCCTAGGGTTGATAAGCCTAAGATTCCAAATGATGATGGTCCATCCACCTCTGGATCCTTTGACATTGTAGATCATCTAAAAAGGACCAAAGTTCAAATTTCAGAGGCTGAATATTACCAAACCCATCCAAAAGCTTTTGCCAAGATGATCCAATTTGTAAATTCCCATTCCAAGATCACTTCCAAAGGCCTTTTGCCCACACCTCCTTCTGCACCGCAGCCCAGTCTAGTAGCTGCTGTCACCTCACCTGGGGACAAGATCAAGCCTTTCTATGTAACACTCCTTATAGCTGGCCACAGGCTCAGTAACTGTGTCATAGATTCCGGAGCCTCAGATAATGTAATGCCCGCCAAAGTAGCTCATGCTTTAGGCTTGACCCTTACTCGTACTTATGGATCTTGCTACTCCATGGAAAGTAAGGAAGTACCTCTGGTGGGAAGGATTAAAGATGCACAAGTGGCTTTTGCTGCTTTACCTGAAAAGAAGGTCTTGGCTACCATACTAGTAGCAGACATTCCTCCTTCCTATGGAATGTTGCTAAGCAGAAACTTCTGTAAAGATGTGGGTGGAGAGATTCAAATGGATTGGTCACACGCTCTCATACCTGTCAATGGACAAATGAAGAAGCTACTACCTGAGAAGCAGTCCGAGTACATTGTGCAGAAGACAGATGATCCTAGAGCACAAATACTCTATGAGAACAGGGGCCATGGTAATTACATGATTTTTTCCCCCGATGAAATCCGACCCTGCAAAATATCACCTAAGGATCCCAATGGTGTCTGGACCTTAGGAATTTGATGGCAGTTGTTCTTCGGCTGGTTCTGGAGCTGGTGTTCTGTTAATATCACCTGAGGGCTGCCTGTACCCCTTTTCATTCAAATTGCAGTTCGAGAACACTAACAATACAGCAGAGTATGAGGCTCTCATCCTTGGACTGCAAGTGGCCAAAGAATGAGGTATAAAAAATCTTTTGGCTCGTGGTGATGTAGAACTGATTGTGAAGTAAGTCAGAAGCCTGTTTCAAGTAAAAATGGGAGGCTGAAGCACTATCGGAACCAGGTTTGGGATTCAATTGGATTCCCTTGATGCCTTCTCCATTGAAGCAATTCCCAGCCACTGGCCATTCTCCGACCGCACGTGCGCTGTCTTTCCAAGGGCGCTATGTACATTCCTCACTCCTACGTCTCTGGTATCAAGTCATCTATATGAAGGTGGTCCACTCCGACCACGGGCCGGCGACCTGACTAGAACTGATCGAGCGTCGCATACGACGACCCGCGATGGGCGGCCGCCGCGAGTATGGCTCCCAAACCTAAACCATTCTGTAACTCAGATGTATGTCAATTCTAGCGACCGAGTGCTCATCTTCCCTCGTCGACCGCTCCGCTCGATCTTCTAGGCCCCACCAATGCGTCTCCGGCCATCGAGAAGGAGAGCTGGATCACGGAAGGGCGCTATATGCAGTGCCTCAGTAGGCAAAACCGCCTATAGGGGGACGTGGATTAGAGTTGTGGGCTAACTACGACAGTCGGACGTGACATCTAAACAGCTCCTTCCAGAACTGATGAGCCCCTCATTCAGCAGCAGCTGAGTTATCTGATCTCATCGCATCTCCGCCCGACATCGGGATATAAGTTGGTGGTTGGATATGCGGGCCTCATCTTGCTGGCCTACGCCACACGTACAGCATCTTCCAGAAGGTGCACATCCAGAACCGAACAAGGCACATCGAGCACATATCGCCACCGCGCTCCTATTACGCTGCGCAGACACGACGAGCTCAGTCGCCGATGCCCCCGTGACCTTGCAGCAGGTCCACGAAGGTACCGAGGAATGGTGCGCCTCAGCAACTCCACTCAGAATACAGGCGCGTACCCGCCTCGTCTCTACATAACTTCTGAGCGCGGGAACGAGAGAATCAGACCCTTCTTCCACTTACCGCAACCCTATCTGCCACTCGTCACGCACCGCCGATACTGGACAAAACCCCCCGCCTCTCTCCGTCACACCTCCCGCTCTCGCCCCTCGCTGCCCCCCGCCCGATTTTCTCTTTTCGCCTCCTTTCCGTCTCCCCCCTCTCCGACCACCTTTCACCACCGCATAGCGCTCCGAAATACACGCGACTCGTCCCAATACGCAAGGCGCTGCCCAGTCCGGGCAGGAGAGCTAGATGAGCGTGGTGTCTATTCTCGCACGTGGAGCCACCAGTGGCTCCCTGCAGCCTACGCATGCGCGGAACTATCTCCTGACAGCTGCGGCACGTAGACACTGTCCGAAGCGAGCCGCGTCACGACGGCTGCGCAACCGCGCATTGAGCACCCGCTGCGCTACTGCGGACGCAGCGATCGGATGGAGAGACGCCGTCGGCGTGTCAGAAGCCGCTGTGCGCCTTGGTCCCCTGCCCACTCACATGGCCTCTCCCTGTATACGTATTCTACGCCACGCGGCTGCACTGTCGCTGCGCTCTGACTCACCTCAGCGGACAGCGCCGTACATAACGCGCCGCTGGAGCGGGGGCACATCAGACTAAACCTGCGCACGGCTCGCCTTGCAGCCATACGACGCTCGTGCTAGCCGTCACACGCAAGTAACAGTGCCCCGGGCGATGGCGCATCAGCCTTCACAACTCCTTGGGGTACCTTTGCCTACAAGAGAATGCCTTTTGGGCTGATTAATGCAAGTGCCACCTTCCAGAGAGCCATGGATCTGGCTTTTGGAAGCTTGAAAGGGAAAATGTATAGTCATATACCTTGATGACCTGACAGTGTTCTCAAAGACAAGAGAGGATCACTTCGACCACTTGGAAGCAGTTCTGCAAAGATGCCGAGAGCATGGGATTTCCTTAAATCCTAAAAATCTGTCTTCTGTGTTACAGAGGGAAAGCTATTAGGACACATCGTCTCAAAGGATGGCATCAAGATTGATCCTGAACGAGTTCAAGCCATCCAACAGATTCCTCTCCCTACTAGTAAAAAGGGCGTGCATTCCTTTTTCGGTAAGATCAATTTTCTAAGAAGATTCATCCCTGATTTTGCTGAATTAACTTTGAATATTTCTCAGATGATGAAAGGAAAGCAAGCATTTGGTTGGTCTTCTGAAGGAAAGGAATCCTTTGAGGGTATCAAGAAAGCTATTGCTAAAACTCCAGTTTTGGCCTGCCCTGATTTCAGCAAGGATTTCATTATCTACTGCTACGCCACAGATAGTACTCTGGCTGCTATCTTAACCCAGGAAGATTCTGATAAACATGAGCTACCAATTGCCTTCATGAGCTATATCCTGAAGAACCATGAGCTAAAGTACACCATGATGGAGAAGCATGCCTTTGCAGTAGTCAAAGCTGTCAAGCAGTTCCGTTTCTATATCCTCAACTCTCACTCTACGGTGCTGGTCCCAGATACGACTGTAAAGTCAATTCTCACGCAACAAGAATTTGGATCCAAGAGGGGAAACTGGGTGGCTAAGGTCCAGGAGTATGATCTTGATATCAAACCAACCAAGCTGGTTCGGGGAAAAGGTCTTTGCGAGCTCATTGCGGAAGGAGCCCAACATGAGTTATTGGAGAAGAAAGCTGACCTTCCTACTGGTCTGTTCCTGAGTTCAGTTGATGAATGGTACGCTGACATCGCTCATTTTCTCACCTACAGGGAATGCCCCTCTCACTTAACTGCTAAAGAAAAGAGGACTGTTAAGTTGAGATCAGCACAATATGTATTGTGGGAAAATGCCTTGTTCAAGCGTGGTTTGGATGGGAGATTTCTGAAGTGTGTGGACAAGGAACAACAGAGAAAATTTCTCTCAGCTTTTCATGATCAGGCATGTGGAGGGCACTATTCATCAACAGTCACAGCTCATAAGATATTCCGTGGAGGGTATTACTGGCCTTCTTTGTTCAAAGATGCATCCAAGTGGGTGGATAAATGTGAGGCCTATCAGACTTTCGTGGGAAGACCTAAATTGGCTTCTTTGCCTCTCAAACCAGTTGTGATTGAGGAACCTTTCCAACAGTGGGGTCTGGACTTCATTGGTGCACTCAACCCTGTTTCTAGCGCTGGACACACTCATGTGCTAACTGCTACTGACTACTTCACCAAGTGGGTGGAAGCTATTCCAGTCAAGAGCACCACTTCTGAAGTAGTATGCAACTTCATTAAAGAGAACATCTTGGTTAGGTATGGTGTACCTAACAAGATTGTAACAGATAATGCCTCAAACTTCTCCTCAACTGAGATAATGGATTTTTGCTACGGGTATGGCATCTCTCTGGCTCATTCTTCAGATTATTATCCCCAGGGAAATGGACAAGCAGAATCTACCAACAAGAATCTGGTGACTATCATAAGAAAGTTGGTCAATGAATCTCAGAGAAACTGGCATAAGAAACTTTACGATGCTCTTTGGGCAGGCAGGATCACACCTAAAAGAGCCATTGGAATGTCCCCCTTTCAAATAGTGTATGGAGTAGAGGCTCAATTGCCAGTGACAGTGGAACTACCAGCCTTGCACCTGATGAAGGCCATTGAAGACACTAGTTTCAGTGATGCTCTGAACAAAAGGATCATGTACCTGCACAAACTGAACGAGGACAGATTGGAGGTTGCTGACAGAATAGCTGCCCACCAGCAGAAGGTGAAGATTCTCTTTGATAAGAAAGCTAGGAGCAGAGAGTTCCAAGTTGGTGATACCGTGCTGTTGTGGGACAAAAGACACGAACCTCGTGGTAGCCATGGAAAATTTGATTCTCTATGGCTTGGACCTTTCAAGATAAGGCACTTTGCTGGTAAGAACTCTTTCTATCTTGATTACATGGATGGTTCCCCCCTCCCACTTCCTTACAGTGGGCAGTATCTCAAGTTGTTCAAGTCCTAGGTGACTAGGGAGTCCCTTGTATATTATGTACAGTGTTTCTACTTTTGCTTTTGGTGTGTTTCCCTTCTGTTGTTGTGTGTGTTGCCCTTGTATTGGTTTGTCCTTGACTCCGTTTGCCCAATGGATAAGGCACTGGTCTGCTTCACCGAGTTGTCTAAGTTCTTGCCTTGTCTCATCCCATGAATTTACACCAAGTCATCCCCAGAAGGAGCCAGCTGTTGTCCACTCAAAATTCCCTGCTCTGTCAAAGGTAAATTTTCAAAATTTTGAGTCTAAGTGTCTTTTCTGTCAAGCTGGTAGCGTGAAAAAAGTCTTGGAAGTCTAAAAAAATCTAAGTTTTGGGTCATTTTGTAAGTATTTCGGGCCTGTCGGATATTTTTGTCCCGGTTGTCCCAAGTACGAAAGTGCGAGTTGTTCTCCGACCGGCCGAAATCCCCGAAATTGTCCTATCTTCGGGCCCGTCGAAAGTTTTTGTTCCATGTGTCCCGAAAGCTTTTGTGCAAGTCGTTCCAATTCCGGCCGAACCATCTGAACTGCGTACTTCACACTTTTCTGTCCCAAATGTCCCAAATCAAAAAGTGCAATCTGTCCCATTTTCGGCCGAAACCTCCGAAATTGTCCCATTTCGGGCCCGTCGGATATTTTTGTCCCAAGTGTCCCAAATCAAAAAGTGCGCTCTGTTCCAATTTCACCCGAACCGGCCGAGTTGCGTACTTCGGAACTTTTTGTCCCGAATGTCCCAAGTTAAAAAGTGCAATCTGTCCCATTTTCGGCCGAAACTCCCGAGTCGCGCACTTCGCTCTTTTTCATCCCAAATGTCCCAAAATGCATTTGTGCGTCCTCTCCCCGTTTCACCCGAATCGGCCGAGCCGCGTGTTTCGCGCATTCGCGTCTCACATGTCCCAAGTGAACCTAATGCAATTCATACTTAGTTTTTCCCGCTCGACCCGGATGTGCTAAATTTGAATTTAAATTACGAAGATCAAATTCAAGAAGCAGTTACGAAGGACGAATTTCAAGACGCCAGTTACACCATTTTTCAGAGATATCCATTGTCATCTTCTAGATGGAGATTCTGGTGTGTCCCTCGTGGTAAAGACATGGCTCAGACGTGGATCAAATTCAAGAAGCGGTTTCTGAAGACGGTGGGTCCTTCTCAATGACTGTCCACCTGTCTCCTTCTTCATTCTTTTCTCTTCTTCCTATTTCTTTCGTATTCCTTGTAATTAGTTAAGGTATTGCAACCGGCGATACTTAACTATTCTTTATTTAAAAGAAACGGTTACAAGACGTAACTGAATTGTAATCTATATAATGGCATTCTTTCCGCCATTCGCAAGGAGGAAGAACTTGGATATTTGCTGAAAGTGTAAATAGATCTTGAAGAAATCAATACAAAAGGGCTTTCCGTTCTTTGTCTATCTGATTCTTGTTGTCTCTGTGTTTTCCTTTAATATTGTGAAGATCATTTTGTTCCCAACTCGTTTAGTCTCTCTGATTGCATACTGTTCAGTTTTGCAAGTACAGTGATCTTGTACAACCAAGAAGGAACTTTGTGTCCTTGATTAACAAATCTGAAGAAGATTATTTACGGAACTTTGTGTCTTTAAATTTAATCCCATTCAGCTAATGCAAATGATCTTGTCTTAAATCCTTGGAAGCTTCGCATACACGAAGAATTATTCTGCTATCTATAATTCTGAATGTTGCTATTCTGCTCACCTTCTCATTCCCCTTCCTCAGTCCTGGCGTAACTGATGATCCTTGTGGAAAACACTTTCGTAATATCCAAGTTCAACCATAAAATAATGTTCTGTGTATTTGTAAATAAGTTTGTTTCAGAATAAGGGAACCTCTCCCATTAAAGAGGAGGGACTTCTTGTCCCCTGACTGTTGCTCTTCTAAAAAGTCCTATTTGAAAACCAACAGGCTGTATATGAGAGTTTTGAGATTTTTGAGCATATACCGGCCTGCGTGCCAAAGATAGTGAGGTTGTATATGAGAGTTTTGAGAATTTTTTATTATCTATATCAGTGTATACTGGATGGATACATAGATTTTTATGATGATATCGATGATTATGCATGATGTACTTGTGTTGGCATAATTTAATTGTTATGTGTAGATAGATGGAAAATACGTGTATTATGAATGATTGAGTCATGTTGTAGGAATTGTTGAGTTAGGTCATAGGCATGATGGAGTTAGGTTATAGGCATGAGGGAGTCAGGTCATAAGTATGATGGAGTTTTGTTTTTAATGTTGATTTTATGTCCAATTTATTGGTAACATGGGAGACAAATGGTGATGTATATGCATGTTATGGTTTAGGTTTCCAAATATTTTCTATATTTGAAATATAAAAAATGATAAATGCATGATTTGATAATGTGATAAAAATGGTTATTAATTTGTACTTGTTCGGTTTAATTTCTAACTGTTGATATAAAATGAAAATTAAGGGAGAATGTGAATAGGAAAATGGGAGGAATTGGTCAGGGTAAAGAATGGTTGAGCTAACCACCAAGGGCCCTACACCCTTAGAGATCTTCCTACATAGCCCTAGTGAAAAGGGACCTCAAGCTGATGTAGTTCTCCCTTAAGCTAGGGAAGAATATGATGAGGTATAGGGATGGTTTGGTAGATCTTAGGCATGTTTGAGTCTAGGTAATTTTAGGTATGGTTGGGTTTAGGTCAGTTAGGCATGGTGATATTGGTGAAAGAGGAATTCTTAAAGTGTAGGTGTTGATGGTCTGGTCCTATATAAGAGAAGAAATAAGTAAGAAAAAAGTTGAATGGTAAGGGAGATAACAAGAGCCGCCTAATTGATAAGGACCATAACAAGTATATCATACCAAATATTGGATTATGAACGTAAGACCCTGAAGATGTTTCATAATTGACTATTCTAAGGGTGAAGAAAGTCACATGATCACAAAATTTCACAGTTACAGTAAGTCCCTTGAGGTGAGAGAAAATTAGGGCAAAAAAGGTAATGAGGGGAAAGTGGGTGGTTTAGTGTAACTTAGTGTACGACGACGTGAATTACCTAGAACAAGAAATGTAGGATAATCCAAAATAGAGCAAGTCCATGACAAAAATTTCAACTTTTTCTTTTATTTGTTTTTTTAATAGACTGGATCGATGCGGGAAGTCTATATGGGATGGGTACATTATCTCCTCGAGGTCTTTGTGAAGCTGATCGATGCGGGAAGCTTCTGAATATTTTTATTACATGTTGTGTAATGACCTGATATAGCTGTCCTTTAAGGGAGCAAGTCTATTTATAGTTGGTAGAATAAAAAGACTGAGATGTCCCTTTTTGAGGGAGTCATATTTTGCTAGTAAGTTTTGACTCAAGGAGTTCATATCGCATTTTTGTTTTTTGGATGTTTAAGTCATGGACAAGACTATAGAGGAAGATTAGGTTTTTGTTTAGAAGATAAGACCGTAAAACACAGAGGTTAACTATCAAAGAGGTGGTTTCGAGTGATTGTAACGACCATGGGATTCCATCTTTAAAGAAGATAAAAAGTATTTATGGGAATCATGCTATGAGTAGAGCCATGGCACTCATATTGAAGATAAGGCTAAAAGGTGATGGGTAATCACATGATTCTTGTTTAGTCGTGGATCCTCAGAAATGGGTAATATGGAAGGGGAACAATGCTCAAGGGAAGAGAAACCAAATGAAAAAAAATTGATATAGGACTTGATATCAACAGTGAAATGGTCAAAGATGTCAAGGCATTAAGGAGCTCAAGTTTGGGTTTACCTTCGAGGTGAAGGACAAATGATAAGCACTCTGATCCATAGGCATGGGTAACGATATATGGTCCAAGCCAATTAGGAGGCAAATTTTCCCCTATTTACTTTTCTCCTCTATGGTGACATGTTGATTTTCCTTCAAGATGAGGGTCACCGAATCTAAAAGGTTTCATTTGTGGAAACATGTTTTTCATAGGCTTGCATTTGATACATTTTTTGGTAGATTTTGTAAATGATCAAGAGCGTTGAGATGACGTTCATCTAATAATTACCAGTTGCGCCAAATGATCCTGGTGAAAAGTCATCATCGTTGAGCATGTCTTGTAGAGAGATGCAGAAGAGATGGAACTCTAGACTTTGAGAGGTAAGACAACCTTGGTACCATAGACCAGAGAAAAGGGGGGGTGGCAGCAATCGAAGTGTGAATACTAGTGTGAATTTAGCCCATAGGGAGAAAGGGAATGTGCGTATGCTAATCCTTCCTAGTATCATTGAATACCTTTCATAATAATTTTGTTTCCAGGTTTTATTGGTTTGATTCGGCTTGACCATTGGTTTATGGGTAATTAAGGTGATGAGAAACTAAGTTGGATGCCGAAAGCATCACATTAGTTATGCATAGAGTTTTGTTTTTGAATTATATTCTGTTATCAGTGATGAGATATAGCGAGGGACACCAAAGATGAAAAAGATGATGTGATGGTTGATGAAATCACATATTTTCTTGGTCTTTGGTTGAGAGATGAGGGGAATGGATTCTACCCTTTTAGTGTAATATTCAGTAGCGGTTATGATCCATTGGTGGTGTTGTGAAGTAATGAGGGTTGATCTCACCTGACAAGATCCAAACCCCCGTTAAGAGAAAGGCCAAAGGTCTTGTGCGACCTATAAGGCCATGACTAGGTGTGTGATGAAGATTAGCATGTTATTGGCATTTTACGCAACATTTGACATAATGACAACAGTCGTGGTTTAGGGTTGGCCAATAATAGCCTAGGTGAAGGATGAGCGCTTTAGCGATGGCTAAACCACTAAAGCGACCTACACAAATTCCATCGTGGACTTCCTTAATGGTGTATGGGAATTTCAGAGCTCGTAAGGCAATCACAAGAGAATGTTGTCTTTAGCCACGCTTGTAAAGAAGACCACCCATGAGGACATAACGGGTATACAGCTTTTAAGAAAGGCACATAAATGTCCATTACGGGTGAGATCAGTGGGTAGAATGGAAAGGGTGAAAGATAGTTTGACATATTGATCCAATGCTATACCATGAGAGATTCACGTTTGGTTCAGGGGGCAACGGTTTCGATGGAGTAAACTTCACAAGGTCCAATAAGAGGGTGATTGTATCCTATATGTATATTGGGATGCAAAGATGTGTGCTAGAGTCCAGTGGGCGAAGCGGGATACTTCCTCGATGAAAGTCAAGCAGGCCATGGTATTAATGCAAATTTATTGGTAAGAACGTGGGGGTAAGTTTGAAGCATAGTAATGATCAAAGGTGGTCAAAATGTATGTCTACGTGATGCTTATACTTTTGAAGTATCTCATTACGACAATGGTAACATACCATTGACTTGGTTTATGACCAAGTCTAGAGAATCACCAAAGACTTTGATTGACTTAACATGCTAAGGCACATAGCAACCTAGAGACCCAGATACTGAGTCACTTCGTATTCACTTAGAAAGGGTTACTGGGATTTGGTACAATCAAAAATTCGAGTTATAAAAGACAAAGGTCAGTCTGGTATCACCATCAAGTGGAATGAGGGATAATACCAGCCCCACACCCCCACGCTGGTTACACTGTGGAGCCATCGTAAGAACTCAATATGTCATGGTTTAGGGGATTTTTCTGGGTTTAGATCAACAGGGATGAGGAGTTGGTTTAGGTTATAGGGAGATCGTCTGGGAATAGTCGAAGTTACCTAGGAGTTGATCCCCAGAAATGACCTGCATCAGCCATATTGAGTTATGGCGATATCCTAAGGTTCACAGGAAGGTACTTTTGATGGGGTGAAAATATAACTGATGGTCGAGGTCGACAAGAAAGCATGAAGCCATTTATAAATTCGACACGGAAATGAATTGGTGATAAGGTTAAAGACATACATATAGTGCTAATGTAGGTTCATTATTAGTAATGACGAAGGTTTTAATGGTTGAGTAGTGTAATGGCGGAGTTTTGTGGCGATGAAAACTCCTAGGCTAGGAAAAGTACCTTTTGATCAATGGGTATATGTTAGTTATCGCTAGTCAAGAAGGGTGAAAGATCTTATGGTAATAAACTTGCACTAATGCTCTCGGTGTTGGTCGTCGCGATGAGCGAGCATGACACTCTAGAGAATGTGTCTAACCTGGTAGAAATATATAGGCTTCTAGAAGGGTTATATGGTCATCCTTAGGAGGAATGAGCACTAGTGGTTGAAGGAGCGTATTGTTTCAAGGCTTCAACTGGCATCGGTTATGGCATTCATCATCCCAGGTTACCTAATGATAACATATTTCTTAAGCTATCCTGATGGATATTGGTTGACAGTGGTCAGAAAGCTGGGTCTAGATAAAACGATGAACTTAGATTACAACTTTTTCTTGTAGGCTATGAAGTTGACAAAGATTAGTGGGTGTGCTTTTAGGGCATTATACTAAGAATTAGTTCATTGAAGGTATAGCAGGATAAGACTTAGTTATGCCACACAAAGAAATGTTATGAATAGGTCTATGGTGAGTAGTTTTCGAAAAATTACCGAAAAGACGCACTTATTTGGTTGAAGATGGAGGATTAATACTTGACTGAGGCATTGTCAAAGATAGACTTTAATTAATGAGTAGGTGTTTGGCGTATGATGGCCATGGATTTGGTGAATGTAGATCAAGATACGTAATCCTCCAATATGTGATGCATGGGGAGTGTCACGGAAGATGTTTAAGTCTATGGCATCGCTGAGAGATATATCTTTTGCTCATAATGTTTCGGCAAACTGGGTATAGAGTTGCTTCTATCCTTGATGACATTCCTTTTAGAAACATATAAGGGTTAGGGTTAGGATGAATACTCCATTTAATGTGTGAGATGGTGTGCGTAGTACCATAGAGAAAGATCAGGTTGTACTGCGACAGAACTCCTTTTTGTCTTCGGAAGGACTACCTGCAATCTAAGAAGCCAGGTACGTCATGGTATCCACAAAGATTATTAGTTAGACAATAAAATGAGGAAACTGCCTTGAAGGTCATAGCAGTCAAATGTAGTGAAAACTTCCTTTCGACAGGATGGTCAGTTATCCCTGCTAATATGAATTAACACCAAATACTGTAAAATGGTAAATTACCATTAACTTTGTTGATAACCAGCTAGGGGAATCAGGCTGGGTTTCTAGTTATTGAATCCACATCTAATGCGATACCGGTTACTGATAGACTCGATATCGAGTAGGGTCTAGGATCTGTAGCGTTGGTTGTGTTGTATGGGGTGGGTTGTGTTGTTTGTAAGGCTAGTATATGCATGTGATTCATTAGGTCCAATGAGGTGATGAGAGGTAACATGAATGATACCCCCACGATGACAATTGGCACGCATAAATGAAGTAGTGGTAATCTAGGTAAGCGACATTTATCCAAGGACTGTGATCAAAAATGGGTTTGTAAGGGAATGTTGAATTAAGAGAGGTTACATGCTGGAAAGATGTGCATCTTACTGGTTGGTTGACGAAGATGCAGGTCCAAGAACTCTGATAGACATTTTGATGGCATGAATATCAGGTCAGGATGGCCTGACAGCACAGAAGCATGAGATATCTCCCTCTCGATGATCAGCATTGATGTATCACAGGGCTCTGGTTATCCAGTTGCAGTTTTTGGGCTTGATCTCCTTGGTGACTGCAAACTCTTCTTGTCTCTTGAGCAGGTAATGATGAAGTCTGCTCAGCCAAGTAAACTAAGATTAAACGTATTCTTTGATCGCATCTGTATGATCAAGCCTTGTATTCCAAAAATTTACGGATTATGTACCTAAAATTGTTTCTGGTCTAGGGGACTCATCACATTTACAGGGAGACCGATGACAGTTTTGTAACCAACGCCAGTCGAGTAGGAACCGGTATCGGTATAGGAAAAAGGGTAGGTCTATTTTTAGTAAGGAATGAGCCCACTGGTGGTTGAAGAATGTATTTTCTCCTAAGAGTATTAAAGTATTTATGGCATTGGTCCTCACAGTTGACTGAGAAGGTCGGTTTTTGAGGTGCGGATGAAATGGTAGTCATTACGATCATGGGTGCTACGATGATGGAACCACAAATTGATAGGTAACTTACCTTAGGTTAGTTTCAGGGTTAGGACTAGAGATCATGATGAGGTGGAAGGAATTTCTAGAATGGCAGGTAAGGTGATGTAGGATTTACCTCAATTACAAGGTAATTAATAAATAATTGTGTCCAAGGAGTTAGGTCCATGAGGTTAGGTTGCGAAATGATGCACTGCTTCGGTCACAAGGGGTCGTAAGACACAATACTTGATGAGTGTCTATCAAAGATGACCTTAAGGACTGTCAAGTGTTCAGCCCTATGTTTGGATTTAATAAGGAGGTCATCCATGTAATCTTCCAATATGCGATGCAAAATGTCATGGAAGATATAAGTCATTGCTCACTGATATGTAACACCTATGATTTTAAGTCTAAAAGGCATGACTCAATAGTAGAAGGTCCCTCAAGGAGTGATGAAGTTTTGTGTTGATCTTCTAGAGCAAGTAATATTTGATTATAACCCAAGAAACCATCCATGAGGGATAACATTCCATGGCTGACAGTTGTTAGGAAACTAATATTAATGTTTACATTATTTGTGTATTCATTAAATAAAAATGTTAGTAATTATATTATTGTTATATTAACAATAATATATTGGTTGGAGTTGTTTTAACAACTCATATGATTTGAGTTGTGTATTGTTATAAGAGTAACAATCACAACTAAATAGGAGATATTATAGGATTGAGTGGTTCCATAATAATAGGGAATCCTCTCCTATATATGTGTAATGGAGTTAGATTGAAGATATAGAGAATTAATATATTATTATTCATCTGTAAAACTGATCCAAATTCATTATTTGGTATCAGAGCGATCAGTAGGTCTGAGGTTGTGTCGGGTGAATGAGAGTCATTTCCCATTGAAAGATGTAGTCCATTAGTCGGCCACAGACCTGGTGATTGGAAACATGCCAAATTGGTTGGGTGCATGGCCTTGGGTCGGGCCTGATGGGTTTGGTTGGGTTGCGAATCTTGGGTACGGGCCGAATTTACACAGCATATGGTTGGGGCCTTGGGTCGGGCCAAGTGGTTGGGTTGCGGCCTTTTAGATCTCAGGCCAATGAACTGTTTGATACCATCCATTAATACAGCTTAATCTTAGCAATGGAGGGTATAGGTGATGTGTTTTAAGATTTGACGCAATCCATGGTGAAAAATCGCTGAGATTCAACGTGGAGATAAAGGCAGAATCTTGGGGAAGGTAGGAATTTAAACTTGATATCGGCTAGACTGATGGACTTTGGTGTCGGTGAGGGTAACCGATGCCGGTTTCTTAGGGCAGAATTAATTCGAAGCTATCTTATATTTTCATGCACACATTGATAGGTTATGGTAGGGGATGGTCGAGCTAACCTTGGGAGATTTACCATGTCTCCAAAGTGCATGCCTATTATAGCCCATATAGCACAAAGCAATTCGAGGGGCTCTACAGACAAACGATGTCAGTTCTCCCTTTGGACCAGGGAGAGGTGAATTTAGGCAATTTGGTACGGATCTAGGAAATTGGTTGGTTCAGTAAGAACATATTGCCAGCATTAGATATTGGTCGAGTGCTAAGTGCTTGATCCCTGCACTTTGTTGGTCTGAAAATCTGTCGCGTGGACAGATCTATGGATAGACGAGCCAACAGTGTGCAGGGCTTAGCCCCTCTTTGAGACAGCAAAGCGAAACTGGTTTATTGCTACTTCTACTAGCAGGAACCTATGCAAGTCTCACAGATTCTGCCTTCGGGGGTTGGGATCTCATCCCAGTAGAGTGTTCTAGGCTGCGAAGAGAAAGGAATAAAAGAAGGAGAAGAGAAAGAACAGATCCGAAGGAAGAAAAGAAATGAATTCCAAAGCGGAAGGGTCAGAAGATCTATGCTTTGGGCTTGGTAGTAAACAGAGCCAAACCTACTTGCATAAATAAACAAAGCAATACTGATAAACAAATGACGGAAAAGTAGATATGAATTCAACAGAAAAGACACATGCAGATCTAACATAAGAAAGATCTAATGTATAACACAGCTATTGAGCACAAAGTCTGAATAATTGTATTAATTGTTTTTATCTGTTACAAGAAAGCTCAAAGTCTTTCTCTCCTCACTTCTATTTCTATCTGAAAAATGTTCACCTCCTTTGAATACAACAAGTATTCTAGTATTTATAGAAAGTGAGGGAGAGAGAAGGCAAAATGGAGCCAACCACTTATTCACAAGATATTTACAAAATATCCAAAAGTCATGTTGACTTTTACAACTTGGATGGATGACATCATCCCATGATGCAACATGGATGATGTCATCGTTTGTGCCAACACACTTTAGATATTTCGAAGAGAAAGTCGGAGAATAGAGAGGAGAAGAAGAAGAAGAAGAAGAAGAAGAAGAAGAAGCTATTCATCATCATCATCCTGTGGCCTAAAAGGGGTCGCCTGTTTCTGATGCTGATCAGGAGATGAGATGTGGAACTGAGCGCGGTATTCCAAGAACTTGCTGATCATTGGCGCAAATTGATCCTGTGATGGATCCTTGTGCCTTTCACTAATTGCTTCGCAAGTTTCCCGCTCATCAATGAGCTTTTCGGGGACCCTGGAATAGTCTTTACCCGCCTCGATTAGGGACCCGATGAAGTCTCTACAGGCCAGTAGGTTGTTGATGGATTCGATGTCGAAAGTGACTTCTGGCCCTGTCCCTTGAGAAGCTAGCTCCTTGAAAATTCGGATAGTATCGTCAGCTGATCTCAAGGTGAGGGAAGGAGTGAGCAACCCTGGAGTCATAGATAGAACAATCTTCTCCATTTGATGCATCGCATCCAGGGCCTCTTCCTTCACCTTGTCTATCTTCTCTAACACAAATTCGAGCTGATCTATCCGATAGTCCAGAGTGGACATGATCTTGTTGAGGGTCCTTGGATGACCGAATACTCCAAACTTGACCAAATCTTCGACTGAACAGTCGAACATTTGTTGGAAGGCCTCGTGTTGGAGTCTGGCATTTTCGAGCTCTTCTGATACTGGACTTGCTAATGTTTGGAGTTCCTTATTCGCCTTCTCGATGTTCAGGTATAAACTAATATACTCGGCGATCACCTTTTCACTATCCTTAAGGATTTGGCTCCTCCAAGCAGAAACAGCCATACCTTGCTCGCCGATCTTTGAGTATTCATTGATCTTCTCCTGACTGAGCAGCTCAGGAGTTTCGGCGGCAGTTGTGGGAGGTGCACTTCCCATCTTCTGTAGGGCTTGAAGCAGGTATTTATTCTGCTCCTTCAGTAGCCTCTTTTCTTCCTTTGTTTCCTGAAGCTTTTCGCAGAGTGCATCAACTGCGGAAAGAGCTTCCCCCTGGAGACTTTCAGAGGATGTCCCCATTGTGACTTGGGTCACTGTGAAATCTGCCGGAGACAGATCTTCTTTTTCTTTGGTGAGATCGGGGTAGGCAATTTCCATAACTCTCTCACCTGCAGCGCTCTTGGAGAAGCGTGTAACCGGCTTGTGCTTCTTTGCTCCTTTAGCCGGAATGACTGAAAAGTCCATCGGAGCGATGGGGACTTTCCTCTTTGGTTGGCTCAGCTGCTGAGAGATCCAAGCTGGTCCCATTGAAGAAGGACCAGAGACAGAGGGGGAAGCAGCAATGGTAGAAGAGGGGAAGAACGTGGAGACACGCGGCGGCGGCATTGAAAGAATAGCCGAAGACATGCCCACGGGAGGAAGGGAAACCGCAGCTGTAGAAGACATGGGAAGGGAAGGGAGCCCGGAAATGAGGGAAGAAATGGAGGAAGACAAATCAGCGAGAGAGGAGAAGATGGACGAAGAGGCAGGGGAGAGGGTAGAAGAAGGGGGAGAAGACACAACCAAAGGAGTGGTTGCCGACATCTGAGGAAGGGGAGGAAGAGAAGAAGAAGGGATAGAAGGGACCTCTGTAGTTGTAGCGATGCCGACATCCTGGGTGGATGGGCGTATAGGACTATCCTCTGCCAATTCCTTCTCTGGCGAATCCAGGGTTATTACTTGTTCAGGCTCTGAAGGAAGAGGACTTTCAGGGGCTTCCTCCTGAATGGTGCTAGGCTCACCTTCCGCAGCTTTGCCTTTTAGCTGCTTCTTTGACCTTGGAGGTGCATTACCCAAAGGAGAAGTTGTAAAATCTACACCGAGGTAGATTAACCCATTCATGCGGCACCAATGCTCTGTTCTCCGCATAGTCTCCTTGACCCTCTCCTCGATTGTCTGAGGAGCTTTGCTTCTGTCAATGTCCGGGAAGGGCCAATCATCCCCTTCTGTGTCATTATATACTTTGTCTACTTCGTCTTCCGTGGTTTGGAAGCCTTTTGGGACAATGGCCACTCCGTAATGGATGATTTCCGTTAATGCTAAGCGAGAGTGATCCTTTCTTCTGAGTTCTACCTCATGGAGAACGTCAATGTAGATATCCTCAATCTGAGGGACATGAATCGGATCAAGCTTAGCCCTTGGTAGACAGCCCCTAGGGTCGAATGTAGGCCTTGCTGGGAAATCATGCTTTAGGTTGAGCAATTCTAGCTCAGCAAACATCTCCTTCGCCTTGTGATAGCTGGAGCATGTGTAACGGCCTACTGTGAGGGGGAAAGGAGTTCCGCCCTTCTTTCTCTTGAGGCACTTTTCATGGTATGTGACGAGCTGTCTTGATAGTTCCAATAAAATCAGCTTTGGTCCAGCATACCTTGGCAACCTGGTTGGTTCGCCCAAAAAGTTGACCGCCCTCAGATAGGTGAACGTGGGAAACTGGGTGAACAAGGCCCCCCACTTCTCTGTGACTGCCACTATGTTTTTGGTTGTCCGGCCATGAGTCAAATTTGGCCGCAACATGCACATGATGTGATAGAAGAAAACATCATTGATCTTAGCGAAGTGTTGGATGCTGTTCTCCAGCTTCAGCTCTTGATAGTATTCATATATTTTGGCCTGAGGCCAAGTTCCGCTTCGGTGCAGCCCTGGATAATCCCTTTCAGACGCAGCAGCATACACTACGTAGGAGTTCATGTGGAACACTCCTGTTGTAGCGAACTGTTGCAGTTGCTCGGATATTGTGCTGCTTATTATCTCCCCCCAGCAGAAACGCTGATCGGGCAGATTCTTATTCATTGTTTCCAGGTACCGCAGCATCCACTTATGGAAGTAGTGAGCATCTGAAAGACCGAAGACTCTGCTCAGGAAGGTGATTGTATCACTGAGTTCCTCTGAGAAATCACTCCGGTGGATAGTTTGAGGCCACCGGGTCACTACCTTCTTATTCTTGAGGTAGACCTCATTCATCAATTGCATGCACTTGTCTTCGTTGTCCTCCCAAGCCTTGAGGCATTCTTGCTGGCTAACAGCCACATAGTTTCGGTGGTGAGGGATTCCAAGCATTAACTCAAAGCGACGGGCAGTAAGGTTTATAACTACCTCGCCTTTGCTGTTCTCGACACATCTCGTGTCTTTGTTGAAGGATTGTGCAACAATCATCATGAACTCGTTATTCACAGCGCTGACAGGGATTCCTCCGGCAAAGTGCAGGGCGCTGCCTATCAATTTATCCATCCATGGACTCCTTGTCACTTTCTGAGTCCTTACCCAGAATTCCTCTATGTCAATGTGGCCCAGTTCAGAATCCCTGACATCCATATTACACTCTGCCTGTGATTCGGGCATTCTGACCCTCTGATATTTGTATTTCATTTCTTCTTCTGTTAGCTTTGCCTTCCCTCTTGGTTTGATGGGTCTCTTGCTTGACGTAGACATGTGTTCTTCAAGGCTTATCTGATGATCTGCACGTAGAAGGAGCGAAACCCAATCCAAGAAGCTTGAATTAGTCATTTGATCTTCCATTGGAATACTAGCAGAAGAAAGAGTTAGAACTTTTAAGGTTCGGGACGCAGGGCGCATGAAAAATGTATATAACAGGCTGAATAGTCAAGGCGCACAGGAAAAGGGTGCAACAGAGGTTAAGTTGGCGCCAAAGGCGCATGGCGCATGGATGAAGCAGACTGCATTATATAGAAGGGCGCACAGGAAATGCATGTTACATTGAGGTTTGGTGCGCCCTTTGGCGCATGGGCAGATTGTGCAACATGGAAAAAATGCGCGCCAAAGGTATATGGCGCGGCGCATGGAGGGTCTACACAACATCATGTACTTGCAACGGAAGGTGCGCCCGCGCCTTGGAGGTTTTACACTTGCGCAAATAACTCTTGCGTTGCATGGAAGCTGGGCGCGCCCTTTAGCGCATAAAAGAGGGATGCAACAGGGGTAAAAGATGCGCCAAAGGGATATAAGGAGGCGCGGGTTTCGAGCGTGTTACAGGCCGAAAGGGTGCGCCTAGGGGCGCATGATTTTTAACTGCAGCATGCTGGGTAGACGCGCCGAGGGGCGCGACTGTCTAAGGTGCAACATGACGCGGCAACGCGCCATGGGGAATACTTGAAATACTTAAGCATTTTCACATTTCAACCTCCACTTCGAAAGGACGCTTGGCATCACTTAGTTTGATAAAATAGGATCAGACCAAGCCAAAATAAAACCATCCCTCCCTTTTCCATCAAATCCAGAAAGAGGGAGGGAGAGGAGAAAGAAAGCACAGACCAGGCAGGAGGAAGAAAACAAAAAGTTCAAGGATGGAAACAAGCCAGGCACAAATACAACTGATGAAAACCAGCAAGCAAGCACACACCAAGAACTAAATGAAAAGAGGATGAACCTCTTACCTTAAATATAGCCAAAATCCTTGAGCGGGTCCACAACTTGATGAAAATGACAGAGCAGGGGCTGACAAATCCAGAGCGATCACGTGCCTTGACAAAATGCAATGAAAATGACACGGCGCGCACGGGTATATATAGAAAATTTTGTCATTAATGCGCCACCAACTTTTGAAATGGCGCATGGAAACAGCTGTCGACAGGGGAAAGCGTGCGCCCTTTGGCGCATGGAAGGAAATGACAACAGAAGAATGAGCGCGCCTTTGGCGCATCAAACGAGTTGTCGACACGAAGCTATGTGCGCCCTTTGGCGCACCAAAACTTGATGTAACAAAGATATTACGTGCGCCCTTTGGCGCACCAAAAACTCACTCAACATTCTTTGGCGCACCGAAAGACGTGCTAACATGGAAAACCATGCGCCAAAGGCTTTTAAGGAGGCGCATCAAAAATTGATGTTGCAAGGCAAAACCATGCGCCCAGCCAAAAAAGGCTCAAAAAGACAAAGTTCAAAAACTGAATTTCCCGGGAAGGGATTTTACAATATTTTGAACGCGAAGGATCCCTAACGAGGGATCGAAACAAAATTTTCGGTAAGGTTATCGGTAAAATTGCCCTTGTCAATTTTACAGGATAACAGCTGGCTCTTTCTGGGGACTATCCCTGAGTGAAACTCGGGGGTAGAGAATCCCAGATCACATGTGCCTATCCATTGGGTACGGAGTCAAAAACAAGGGGGACCGGAGGGAGAACAAAGGAAACACACAAAAACCGAAAGCAAACACACGACTAAAGCAAACACACAACTAAAATAAACTGTACAAAGGAGAGAGCAAGCTCTACTTCCTGAAGATCTTGAGATGTTGCCCGCTGTAGGGAAGCGGGAGCCCAGCTCCATCCAGATAAGAGAGATAGAAACTATTCTCTCCATTGAGTTGTTTGATTTTGAAGGGTCCTCTCCATAAGGAGTCAAACTTTCCATGCATACCCTTTGGCTCTCTTCGCTTGTCCCAGAGAAGGACAAGATCTCCCACTTCAAAATTCCTCTGCTTGGCCTTCTTGTCGAAAAGCTTCTTTACTTGATTCTGATGTTCAGTGATCCTGTCGACCACCCTTACTCTCTTTTCTTCAAGTTCCGCAAGGTACATGATTCTCTTTTCCAGAGAACTTTGAAAAGTTTCATCTTCGATTGCTCGTGCCAAGCGTAGAGCAGGAAGTTCCGCTGAAATGGGAAGCTCGGCATCAGTGCCATATAACACTTGAAAAGGTGACATGCCGAGAGATCTCTTGGGGGTAATGCGGTCCGCCCACAAAGCGTCGTACAAAGACTTGTGCCACATCCGCTGATTTTCATCTACTAATTTCCGTATGATGGTCACCAAGTTCTTATTACTGGATTCTGCCTGACCATTTCCCTGAGGATAATAATCTGAGGCATGTGCTAAAGTTATCCCATATTCATAGCAAAAGCTAATAACTTCCCGGGAAGAGAAGTTAGAAGCATTATCAGCAACGATTTTATTTGGAATGCCAAACCTGACAATGATATTCTCTTTGATAAAACTGCAAACTACCTCGGAAGTGGCATGCTTGACGGGTATGGCTTCCACCCATTTAGTGAAGTAATCTGTTGCCGTGAGGACATAGCTATGTCCAGCACTCGATTGAGGATTGAGTGCACCAATAAAATCAATTCCCCATTGCCTGAATGGTTCATTGATAATGACCGGCCTTAGGGGAAGGGCAGCCAACTTGGGCTTGCCGACGAATTGCTGACAGGGTTCACATTTTGCCACCCAGGTAGCCGTATCTTGAAAGAGCGTCGGCCAGTAGTACCTGGCTCGAATGATTTTGTGCGCTGTCACGGAAGAAGAAAAATGGCCTCCACAGGCTGAGTTGTGAAAACTTTCCAGCAGTTTTACTTGCTGGGGCCTGTCAACACATCGCAGAAAGACACCGTCTATCCCGCGCTTATATAAACTTTCATCCCAGATGACATATTTAGCTGCCCTGAGCTTTATAGTACGCTTTTCCTTTGCAGTGAGGTGCATTGGGCATTCGCCGTAGGTAAGGAAGAAAGCGATGTCGGAGTACCATTCGTCACTAGTTGAAACAAACAAAACCAGAGGTAGAGAATCAGGCCCTTCCAGAGGGCTTTGCATTTCGTTGGTGCAATCTCCTCTTTCATCAGGATTTTCTGAACCCTTGTTCTCAGCCATTAGCTGACACAGGCCTTTGCCCCTCACCAGCTTGGTGGGTTTAATATCTAGGTCATATTCCTGGACCTTTGCGATCCAATTCCCTCTTAAGCTTCCTAACTCCTGCTGAGTTAGAATTGACTTCACCGCAGTGTCGGGAACTAGCACCACCGTATGCGAGTTCAGAATGTAATACCTGAAATTCTTCACCGCTTTGACAACGGCAAAGGCGTGCTTTTCTAATTGAGTCATCTTCAACTCGTGGGGCTTGAGGGGAGAACTCATGAATGCAATCGGGGATTCAATATCCTCTGAATTCTTTTGCATTAGGATTGCAGACACAGTATGTTCGGAGGCGTAACTATACATGATGAAGTTCTTGGAGAAGTCGGGACATACCAGGACCGGTGCATGAGCAACAGAAGTTTTTTATCTCATCAAACGACCTTTTCCCCTCTTCACTCCATCTGAAAGTGGGTGATCCTTTCATCATGTTCAGTATGTGGCGGGTCTTCTCAGCAAAATCAGGGACAAAACGCCTAAGAAAGTTCACCTTTCCGAAGAAAGAATGAACACCATTCTTGCTTGTAGGCAGAGTAAGGCTTTTGGATAGCCTTAACTCTTTCGGCATCAATCTTCGTTCCTTCTTTGCTAACCACATGGCCTAGCAATTTCCCTTCCGTAACCCCAAAAACAGACTTTTTTGGGTTAAGGGAAATTCCATGTTCTCGGCACCTGGCCAATACTTGCTCCAAGTGATCACAATGATCACTTCGTCGTTTGGAGAACACGGTTAAGTCATCTAGATAAACTACAATGACTTTTCCCATCATGCCTTTGAATGCAAAGTCCATGGCCCGCTGAAAAGTGGCACCAGCATTGGTTAGGCCGAAAGGCATCCTGCTGTAGGCAAATGTACCCCATGGAGTAGTGAATGCTGTTTTGAATTGATCTTCAGGCGAGACTTCAATCTGATTATAGCCTGAAAAACCGTCAAGCATAGACAGCATTTCTGACCCAGTTACTGCTTGCAGAACTTGGTCCATTATGGGAAGAGGGTAGTTGTCTTTCAGCGAAGCTTGATTCAAGTTTCGGAAGTCTACGCAGATGCGTATTTCACCGTTTTTCTTGCGTACCGGCACAATGTTTGCCACCCAAGTGCTGTGATGAATAGGGAAAATGATTCTTGCGTCCAGCATCTTCTGAATTTCGGCCTGAATGGTGCCCGAAATCTTGGGATTATAATGCCTCTGCTTCTGACGGAAGGCTCTGGCATCCTCTTTCAGCGGTATATCATGCTGAACGTCCTTTGGCTTGAAGGACTTTAAGTCGGCATAGGACCATGCCAATACATCCATATATCTTTTCAGCAACTTGACAAATTTCCGCTTTTCTTCTGGCGTGCAACATTTCCCGATGTTCACGAATTGCGGATGTGCCTCAGAACCTAAATTGACTGGTTCTGTCTCTGGAGATGAGCTAGGATCATCTCGCCTTTTCCTTTTCACAAAACGGTCATGCCTGTCAAACAGGCGCTCCAGAGAAACCAGGCCCTTTGGAATTTTATTTCCCTTAAGCTGACAAATGCCATCGTTCTCCTTTGTTTCGTGGTTTTGACTGTTGATGGATTCACGGCATGGAGAGGTGGATCCTTCAAAATACAACTCATCAAAATTTTCTGCTTTTTCTAGAAAGGCAATGAGGTGATTATCATCGTTGAATACCTGCCAATGCTGAGAGTTGTCTGGCACGCTTGGGCGGAAAACCACTTCAATGGTGTACTTGTTCGTCTTCAAACCCGGGTGTGGGAGCATGAGAGATGCCGAAACAGCCAACGAATCAGCCATGTCATTTTGAGCTCTTGGAATCGCTCCTATTGAAAAGGCATCAAATTCCTCAATGCTGTCCCATACTGCATTACGGTAGTGCCTGAGCCTTTCATTTTTTTACTTGGTAAATCCTTTTGACCTGATTTACAACTAGCTCGGCATCACCTTGTGCCTTTAGATTTTTAATTCCTCTTTCCTTTGCAGCTTGCATACCGAGTAACAGAGACTCATACTCAGCAGTATTATTCGTATTGAAAAAACTGCAATTTGAAAGAGAGAGGAATGACCTCCTCCTCAGGAGATATCAGCACAACCCCAGCGCCACATCCGCTAGTTGCGCAACTGCCATCAAACTGCAAGGTCCAGACCTTATTAAGGTCCTTTTCTTGAATGAAAACTTCCTTTGTATCCGCCTCGGTGGATAAGAAGTAGTTCCCCATCCCTGATGATTCAAAAAGGATTTGAGCTTTGGGGTCTTCAGAGCTAGTGACCAAGTATTTCTTTTGGGATTCCGGCTCCAAAGTTTGCATTACGCCCTTGACTGGAATTCTAGCTTTGGACCAGTCCATGTGAATTTCTCCACCAACTTCGCTGCAAAAACTCCTTCCCAGCAAAATTCCATAAGCTGCCGGAATGTCAGCGACAAGGACGGTCATCTTTACTCTCTTTTATAGGGAATGCTGCGAACGCAAATTGCGCGTCTTTGATTTGACCAATCAATGGCACTTGCTTGGTTTCCAATGAGTAACATCTGCCGAAAGGCTTGGTAAGAGTGAGGCCCAAAGCATGAGCGACTTTCGCTGGCATGACGTTATCTGAAGCTCCGGAATCAATTATACAGTTGCTCAACTTATGGCCATTGATTAGGAGGGAGAGATAGAAAGGCTCTATCTTGCCTGATGCAGATGTTGAGGCAACATTTATGTGGGATTCAGGAGGAGTGGAAAGGATTCCTTTAGGGGAAGCCTGATTAACTATAACAGCTTGGCTTTGGATATACTTAGTCAATCTTACAAGCTGTTCGGGGTTTGACTGAAGATACTCAGCTTCAGACATTTGGATCTTGGTCTTTTTTGCGTGATCTATTATATCAAATGCGGCCAAGGGTTGCGTAGGTAAAGGAATGAGTCCTTCACCCCGCGATGATGGAATAGGGTTACTGATCTTGATAGGAATATGAGAGGGCTGACTCGGAGGAGAGATAGGTGGAAAAGACTTCTTTGCAAAAGATTTAACAGGGAGTTGAGTGGGAAGAGGATTACCTCTTTTAACAATGGTTGGAGGCGCGTTTGACACGGCCTTCTCTTTCTGCGTATGGGCATCAACCTCTGCTTCTTTTCCTTGCGAGCGGGTAAAAACAGCGTAGGATTGTCCGCTTGCATAGCCTTGCGTACTCTCTTCTTCATCAGATTCGTCCTCATCAAATTCCATGTATCCAATAGTAGAGTCGCCAGTCGGTTCACCGACATCTTGATCATCTTCGCCTTGGAGCGAAGGTTCTTCATAGTACTGCTCTTCTTCCTCTTCAATTTCGGCCAAAGCATTGACCGGAGGAGCTTCAAGCGCCAACCGTGGAGCAGCTGTAGGCAAGCGCGGCCTTTGTGAAGCGTTGTTAGGAACAAAATTCCTCCGCGGGATATCCCGATACGAGGAACTGGGAGAGGCCTGGGCCAGCTGCTTCTTTAGTGCAAGCAAATCATTCGCCATTTTTTTGGAATGCTGGATCAGACGAAGTGATAGGCGAAGGGCCCAAAGACTTAGGCTTTACTGATTCTTTTCTTAACTCGCCAGATATTATCAAATTGTCTTCTATACGGATGGCAGCAGCCTGAGCGAGAGGTAGAGTAGCTACTCGCTCTTGAAGGAGTAAGAAGCTAACTTTTGAACTCATGGCATTTACGAAAAAACACTTCTGGTTCTCCGGTGTTGGAAGCATGGCAGTAGGGACACGGTTGATTAGCGCATTGAACCGGGCGACAAAATCGCGCATGGTCTCATTTGCCTCCTTCTTCAGATGAGTGATTCGTGACAATAAAGTAAATGCATCCTCTGAAGGCTTATACCTGTCTTCAAAAGCGTCCCGCAAAGTTGCCCAACTAGTGATAGATCCGGCCGGCAAATGCTGAAACCATTCAGCTGCAGGCCCTTGTAGAGTTTCCAGAAAGAGGCGAACTGACACATCTTCATGAGTCACATCCAAAATACTGCATGACATAATGAAAGCAGAAATGTGGGAATCCGTGCTTTGATTTCCGCTCCCGTCGAATTTAGGAAAATTCTTTCGATTTCCGTGAGGGAGTGCGTGAACTGGATGTGGTAAAGCCAACGGACCCATAGCGTTTCCCCATGGTACCGCCATCTGAAAAGCCGGAAAGAGAACACGAGCCGGAAGTGTAGTTCCGCTGAGTAGCAAAAGCACTACAAAGGGATGTGGATGCTCCCGGCAAAAGACTTTTTCTTCGTGAAGGCGAGACACTCCTGGATGACCGGCTAGCCGAGCTTAGCGCTGAAAAACGTGCCGGTGTTACGCTGAAATTGTGCCTCTGAAGCAGATCGAAAGTAGGATCGGCTTCTCCACGGGCTCTTCTGCTGCGCGTAAAAGGTTCACTCGCCAGTGTACCTTTCAGATCTGCAATATTACAGCGCAGATTTAAACTTTATTTTTGGGTGTACTTGCTGATTTTCTGGTTTTTCTGACAAAAACCAGCAGCATGCACTTTTCTGGATATTTGAAAATTATCCTCTTCAGAAACCGATTGCGGTTAAATGACAAATGACAGCGAGGATATGATGGCAGGGAAGATAGTAAGCCGATTTTTCGGATCTGGTTTTTAATTTTCAGAGGGTTTTAGAACATTTCAGAAAATTGTTAAAAACTCAGATCTACGGAAAATGATGATTTTCGATAAAAATTCAGCGAACTAAAGATATGTAACAGGCCCAGATCTATGATTCTCAGAAGAAAATTTTCAATTTCGGGCACTTTTGCAAATTTTTGGATTTTCAACAAAAAGTTCAGATTTTGCAAACTGGCAGCAACCTGCTGATTTTTCCTGATTTTTTATTTTACTACCAGCATAGATCTGACAGATTTATCTGTTTCTGTTGGCGAAATCTGTTTAAAAAATCCGATCCCCAACGGAGTCGCCAAAAACTGTTGGTCCGAAAATCTGTCGCGTGGACAGATCTATGGATAGACGAGCCAACAGTGTGCAGGGCTTAGCCCCTCTTTGAGACAGCAAAGCGAAACTGGTTTATTGCTACTTCTACTAGCAGGAACCTATGCAAGTCTCACAGATTCTGCCTTCGGGGGTTGGGATCTCATCCCAGTAGAGTGTTCTAGGCTGCGAAGAGAAAGGAATAAAAGAAGGAGAAGAGAAAGAACAGATCCGAAGGAAGAAAAGAAATGAGTTCCAAAGCGGAAGGGTCAGAAGATCTATGCTTTGGGCTTGGTAGTAAACAGAGCCAAACCTACTTGCATAAATAAACAAAGCAATACTGATAAACAAGTGACGGAAAAGTAGATATGAATTCAACAGAAAAGACACATGCAGATCTAACATAAGAAAGATCTAATGTATAACACAGCTATTGAGCACAAAGTCTGAATAATTGTATTAATTGTTTTTATCTGTTACAAGAAAGCTCAAAGTCTTTCTCTCCTCACCTCTATTTCTATCTGAAAAATGTTCACCTCCTGTTGAATACAACAAGTATTCTAGTATTTATAGAAAGTGAGGGAGAGAGAAGGCAAAATGGAGCCAACCACTTATTCACAAGATATTTACAAAATATCCAAAAGTCATGTTGACTTTTACAACTTGGATGGATGACATCATCCCATGATGCAACATGGATGATGTCATCGTTTGTGCCAACACACTTCAGATATTTCGAAGAGAAAGTCGGAGAATAGAGAGGAGAAGAAGAAGAAGAAGAAGAAGAAGCTATTCATCATCATCATCCTGTGGCCTAAAAGGGGTCACCTGTTTCTGATGCTGATCAGGAGATGAGATGTGGAACTGAGCGCGGTATTCCAAGAACTTGCTGATCATTGGCGCAAATTGATCCTGTGATGGATCCTTGTGCCTTTCACTAATTGCTTCGCAAGTTTCCCGCTCATCAATGAGCTTTTCGGGGGACCCTGGAATAGTCTTTACCCGCCTCGATTAGGGACCCGATGAAGTCTCTACAGGCCAGTAGGTTGTTGATGGATTCGATGTCGAAAGTGACTTCTGGCCCTGTCCCTTGAGAAGCTAGCTCCTTGAAAATTCGGATAGTATCGTCAGCTGATCTCAAGGTGAGGGAAGGAGTGAGCAACCCTGGAGTCATAGATAGAACAATCTTCTCCATTTGATGCATCGCATCCAGGGCCTCTTCCTTCACCTTGTCTATCTTCTCTAACACAAATTCGAGCTGATCTATCCGATAGTCCAGAGTGGACATGATCTTGTTGAGGGTCCTTGGATGACCGAATACTCCAAACTTGACCAAATCTTCGACTGAACAGTCGAACATTTGTTGGAAGGCCTCGTGTTGGAGTCTGGCATTTTCGAGCTCTTCTGATACTGGACTTGCTAATGTTTGGAGTTCCTTATTCGCCTTCTCGATGTTCAGGTATAAACTAATATACTCGGCGATCACCTTTTCACTATCCTTAAGGATTTGGCTCCTCCAAGCAGAAACAGCCATACCTTGCTCGCCGATCTTTGAGTATTCATTGATCTTCTCCTGACTGAGCAGCTCAGGAGTTTCGGCGGCAGTTGTGGGAGGTGCACTTCCCATCTTCTGTAGGGCTTGAAGCAGGTATTTATTCTGCTCCTTCAGTAGCCTCTTTTCTTCCTTTGTTTCCTGAAGCTTTTCGCAGAGTGCATCAACTGCGGAAAGAGCTTCCCCCTGGAGACTTTCAGAGGATGTCCCCATTGTGACTTGGGTCACTGTGAAATCTGCCGGAGACAGATCTTCTTTTTCTTTGGTGAGATCGGGGTAGGCAATTTCCATAACTCTCTCACCTGCAGCGCTCTTGGAGAAGCGTGTAACCGGCTTGTGCTTCTTTGCTCCTTTAGCCGGAATGACTGAAAAGTCCATCGGAGCGATGGGGACTTTCCTCTTTGGTTGGCTTAGCTGCTGAGAGATCCAAGATGGTCCCATTGAAGAAGGACCAGAGACAGAGGGGGAAGCAGCAATGGTAGAAGAGGGGAAGAACGTGGAGACACGCGGCGGCGGCATTGAAAGAATAGCCGAAGACATGCCCACGGGAGGAAGGGAAACCGCAGCTGTAGAAGACATGGGAAGGGAAGGGAGCCCGGAAATGAGGGAAGAAATGGAGGAAGACAAATCAGCGAGAGAGGAGAAGATGGACGAAGAGGCAGGGGAGAGGGTAGAAGAAGGGGGAGAAGACACAACCAAAGGAGTGGTTGCCGACATCTGAGGAAGGGGAGGAAGAGAAGAAGAAGGGATAGAAGGGACCTCTGTAGTTGTAGCGATGCCGACATCCTGGGTGGATGGGCGTATAGGACTATCCTCTGCCAATTCCTTCTCTGGCGAATCCAGGGTTATTACTTGTTCAGGCTCTGAAGGAAGAGGACTTTCAGGGGCTTCCTCCTGAATGGTGCTAGGCTCACCTTCCGCAGCTTTGCCTTTTAGCTGCTTCTTTGACCTTGGAGGTGCATTACCCAAAGGAGAAGTTGTAAAATCTACACCGAGGTAGATTAACCCATTCATGCGGCACCAATGCTCTGTTCTCCGCATAGTCTCCTTGACCCTCTCCTCGATTGTCTGAGGAGCCTTGCTTCTGTCAATGTCCGGGAAGGGCCAATCATCCCCTTCTGTGTCATTATATACTTTGTCTACTTCGTCTTCCGTGGTTTGGAAGCCTTTTGGGACAATGGCCACTCCGTAATGGATGATTTCCGTTAATGCTAAGCGAGAGTGATCCTTTCTTCTGAGTTCTACCTCATGGAGAACGTCAATGTAGATATCCTCAATCTGAGGGACATGAATCGGATCAAGCTTAGCCCTTGGTAGACAGCCCCTAGGGTCGAATGTAGGCCTTGCTGGGAAATCATGCTTTAGGTTGAGCAATTCTAGCTCAGCAAACATCTCCTTCGCCTTGTGATAGCTGGAGCATGTGTAACGGCCTACTGTGAGGGGGAAAGGAGTTCCGCCCTTCTTTCTCTTGAGGCACTTTTCATGGTATGTGACGA
The DNA here is from genome assembly GCA_019776745.2 of Taxus chinensis. NCBI lineage: Eukaryota > Viridiplantae > Streptophyta > Pinopsida > Cupressales > Taxaceae > Taxus > Taxus chinensis. The sequence continues at coordinate 941,932,659 of CM034148.1, read as the reverse complement.
GCTGTCTTGACAGTTCCAATAAAATCAGCTTTGGTCCAGCATACCTTGGCAACCTGGTTGGTTCGCCCAAAAAGTTGACCGCCCTCAGATAGGTGAATGTGGGAAACTGGGTGAACAAGGCCCCCCACTTCTCTGTGACTGCCACTATGTTTTTGGTTGTCCGGCCATGAGTCAAATTTGGCCGCAACATGCACATGATGTGATAGAAGAAAACATCATTGATCTTAGCGAAGTGTTGGATGCTGTTCTCCAGCTTCAGCTCTTGATAGTATTCATATATTTTGGCCTGAGGCCAAGTTCCACTTCGGTGCAGCCCTGGATAATCCCTTTCAGACGCAGCAGCATACACGACGTAGGAGTTCATGTGGAACACTCCTGTTGTAGCGAACTGTTGCAGTTGCTCGGATATTGTGCTGCTTATTATCTCCCCCCAGCAGAAACGCTGATCGGGCAGATTCTTATTCATTATTTCCAGGTACCGCAGCATCCACTTATGGAAGTAGTGAGCATCTGAAAGACCGAAGACTCTGCTCAGGAAGGTGATTGTATCACTGAGTTCCTCTGAGAAATCACTCCGGTGGATAGTTTGAGGCCACCGGGTCACTACCTTCTTATTCTTGAGGTAGACCTCATTCATCAATTGCATGCACTTGTCTTCGTTGTCCTCCCAAGCCTTGAGGCATTCTTGCTGGCTAACAGCCACATAGTTTCGGTGGTGAGGGATTCCAAGCATTAACTCAAAGCGACGGGCAGTAAGGTTTATAACTACCTCGCCTTTGCTGTTCTCGACACATCTCGTGTCTTTGTTGAAGGATTGTGCAACAATCATCATGAACTCGTTATTCACAGCGCTGACAGGGATTCCTCCGGCAAAGTGCAGGGCGCTGCCTATCAATTTATCCATCCATGGACTCCTTGTCACTTTCTGAGTCCTTACCCAGAATTCCTCTATGTCAATGTGGCCCAGTTCAGAATCCCTGACATCCATATTACACTCTGCCTGTGATTCGGGCATTCTGACCCTCTGATATTTGTATTTCATTTCTTCTTCTGTTAGCTTTGCCTTCCCTCTTGGTTTGATGGGTCTCTTGCTAGACGTAGACATGTGTTCTTCAAGGCTTATCTGATGATCTGCACGTAGAAGGAGCGAAACCCAATCCAAGAAGCTTGAATTAGTCATTTGATCTTCCATTGGAATACTAGCAGAAGAAAGAGTTAGAACTTTTAAGGTTCGGGACGCAGGGCGCATGAAAAATGTATATAACAGGCTGAATAGTCAAGGCGCACAGGAAAAGGGTGCAACAGAGGTTAAGTTGGCGCCAAAGGCGCATGGCGCATGGATGAAGCAGACTGCATTATATAGAAGGGCGCACAGGAAATGCATGTTACATTGAGGTTTGGTGCGCCCTTTGGCGCATGGGCAGATTGTGCAACATGGAAAAAAGGCGCGCCAAAGGTATATGGCGCGGCGCATGGAGGGTCTACACAACATCATGTACTTGCAACGGAAGGTGCGCCCGCGCCTTGTAGGTTTTACGCTTGCGCAAATAACTCTTGCGTTGCATGGAAGCTGGGCGCGCCCTTTAGCGCATAAAAGAGGGATGCAACAGGGGTAAAGATGCGCCAAAGGGATATAAGGAGGCGCGGGTTTACGAGCGTGTTACAGGCCGAAAGGGGTGCGCCTAGGGGCGCATGATTTTTAACTGCAGCATGGCTGGGTAGACGCGCCGAGGGGGATCTTTGCGACTGTCTAAGGTGCAACATGGGCGCGACGCGGCAACGCGCCATGGGGAATACTTGAAATACTTTTCTTTCTCTTCCACTTCAAAAGGATTGCTTGGCATCAAGTAAGGTTTTCCGATAAACCTTGTAAACAGACCAAGCTAGCTACAAAACGATCCCTCCCTTTTCCAGCAGATCCGGAAAGAGGGAGGGAGAGCAAGAGCAACAGAAAGAAAATGAACAGGACAGCACGGGGGAAAGGCTCAAACACAGTTCAAACTTGATGAAAACTGGCCAGCAAGTTGGCAAAATACACACTGATGGAAACCGGACAAGCAAGCACAGCACCAAAGAACAGAAAACATAAAACAGGGAAGGGGAAGAACCTCTTACCTTAAAATATAGCGAAAATTCCTTGAGCGGGTCCACAACACGACGAAAGCGACAGAGCAGGGGCTGACAAAATCCAGAAAAATCACGTGCCTTGACAAAATGAACAATGAAAATGACATGGCGCGCACACGGGTATATATAACAAAATTTTGTCATAAATGCGCCAACCACCATTTGAAAAGGCGCATGCGAAAAGACTGTCGACAGAGGAAAGCATGCGCCCTTTGGCGCATGGAAGTAACTGACAACAGGAGAATGGGTGCGACTTTGGCGCATCAAACGAGTTGTCGACATGAATTTATGTGCGCCATTTGGCGCACCAAAACGTGGTGTAACAAAGATATTACGTGCGCCCTTTGGCGCACCAAATACTTACTGCAACATTTCTTTGGCGCACCGAGAAGACGTGCTAACATGGAAAACCATGCGCCAAAGGCTTTTAAGGGGGCGCATCAAAAATTGATGTTGCAAGGAAAAACCATGCGCCCAGCCAAAAAAGGCTCAAAAAGACAAAGTTCAAAAACTGAATTTCCCGGGAAGGGATTTTACAATATTTTGAACGCGAAGGATCCCTAACGAGGGATCAAGACAAAATTTTCGGTAAGGTTATCGGTAAAATTTCCCTTGTCAATTTTACAGGATAACACACTTACCGCCTCAGATATCTCCAACGGATTTTCTACATATTGATGTATGTGTCTGCTCTTCCTCGTCTATATTTCCACTAAGGTGACTCTATCTCCAAGCTGTGTAGACTTTGGAATTTGCATCGAATTGGTTTGCACTTGAATTCATCACATATCAAGCCATTAGAATTTATGCGTGCAATCAATTTGGATTATAAGATCATTTTATATACATCAATCAGTTCACTACATGTTGAAATCCTGAGCCTAGCTCGGCCTTGACGTTTGTCATTGTTTTTTGTGCAATGGTTTCAGACTACTATTAGTCCAGATCTGTATTAAATTCCATGTGATCTACACTTACACCTGGCTCGGCCTGATTAAACAACCAGTTCCAAACCACCACACTCCTAATATTTTGTGAGATCTGCGCCCATGATATGATAGGTTGTATGCAATCGGTGGGGAATATTGTAAAGGTCGGTCTGTTTTTTTTTATTAGTCAAATTTTCTAGTTTATAAACCAGTTTGATATGTGTCTTATAGTTGTATATGTAAATAGCTTTTAGCTATATTAAAATTTTTAAAAAAAGGGGGTGCATTTTCGGTTGTATCCAACACCTATTTTTTTTAAGCGTCATAATGGATAAGTTGAGTCACATTGAAAAATTTGAAGGTAAAGATTTTCATACCTGGCAAGTACAAACTCAGTTGTTCCTAATTAACAAAGACTTGTGGGATATTGTTGATGGAAAAGAGAAGAAACCGACAAATGTAGATGAAGCAGCAAAATGGGCAAGCATAGATCGAAAGGATATAGCGATTATTGGATTGGGTCTATCAAATTCCTATTTGCATCATATAGACTTAAAAAAGTCCTCTCACACAATTTGGGAGACATTAAACAAATTGTTTGGATCACAAGCTGGAAGTGCAGCAATATCTTTAAAGCAGAGATTGTTCGGCCTCAAGATGGAAGAAGGCGATAACATGGTGGAACATATTAGTAAGTTTCGTTCTATTTGCAATCAACTAGCAGGAATAAGTGTAGATGTCCCTGATGACGACGCTAAAGTAGTGTTACTCAATAGCATGCCTCCATGCTATTCTAACATGGTATTTACATTGAGTAAAATAAATCCAAGTTTAGAAGAACTTATTTCTTCTTTGTTAGATGAAGAAAAGAGAATCGTGTTTGCGGAACCAGAGGAAAAAAGCCCTGTATGGTAAGAAACAAGATAAAAGAAGATCTAAATATTCTTTCAGACCTGGATCATCTTCTAAAGATTCAAAGAAGCGGCTCACCTATTATTATTGCAGACAATCTAGCCACTTGTCCTCAAATTGCAAAAAAAGAGCACAAGACTTACTTGATGGCAAACTGCATGATAATGCCATGGCTGCTGATGATGAAGGAGAAAATGAAGAGGAAGGAAATACTACTTATACAGAAAATCAAAGTGATGAAGATTTTATCTTCTAGATGATTTTTGAATGGAGGATGGAGGCATCGGAGGTTGGAGGTCAGACAGCGACCTCTCGTCAGTCACCAACGACGGTAGCCGCACAGAATGATTTGATGGCACAGGTGTATAGTGTGAGTACTTATTTTTTTAGTTTTACAGTGTTCCAGATTCAATTGTGTGGTGTGAATTTCAGCTTGGTGTGATTCTCTTTCAGAGTTCTTGTTGTGTGTTGAATAAGTGAAATGTTCACATTGAGGGGAGAACATGATTAGCATGATCCAATGTTCCATTTTCAGTTTTTCAGTTGAGTATGTGGCTTTTCCTATTTCCCCAAATGTAAAAAACATAGTACATAACAAATAACACAGTGAAACGCAGCATCATGAGGCTTGATGAGGTAGAACAGTCAGATGTGTTCCTGTTCATACCTAGGTTTGTGGTTAGCCTCTTGAAAACCATTGAAGGTTGTTCAGATGTATTCCTACTTGAGTTCCCACACTGCTAGGTCAGATGTGTTCCCTAGAGTGACTGGTTGATAAGCAGATGATTCCTGAGCATGTTCCCATACTTTTCGGTTAGATGTGTTCCCGACAGTGCTTGGTCGATAAGAAGTTGATGTGTTCCTTCTTCTACCTTTAGTTCGAGTGTGTGCCAAGATCATGAGCGCGCAGAGGTGACAGGCTGCAAAGGAAGTGTGAAAGTTCTTTTGTTACCATGTAAACATTAAGGGGGGGGGGAATGATAGGAAACTAATATTAATGTTTACATTATTTGTGTATTCATTAAATACAAATGTTAGTAATTATATTATTGTTATATTAACAATAATATATTGGTTGGAGTTGTTTTAACAACTCATATGATTTGAGTTGTGTATTGTTATGGGAGTAACAATCACAACTAAATAGGAGATATTATAGGATTGAGTGGTTCCATAATAATAGGGAATCCTCTCCTATATATGTGTAATGGAGTTCCCTATTGAAGATATAGAGAATTAATATATTATTATTCATCTGTAAAACTGATCCAAATTCATTAACAGTAAGATCAACTAGTTGGTCAATGCTTGGTAGGGGAAAATTGTCTTTGGGAAAAGCTAGGTTGAGGTCACGGAAGTCCATGTAAATGTGGAGTGCCTCTATTTCCTTTGTGACAGGAACTATGTTAGAAATTCATTGAGGATAGTCAATGGATAGGATGAAGGAAACCAAGAGAAGGAACTAAAGTTATTCTTTGACCAGAAGAGAAATATGAGGATGTATTTTCCACAAATTTTGTTTGATGGGTTTGGCATTAAGAATGGTTATGATATTGTGCACCACAATTTTTTGGTCAATCTGGGTATATCAGCATAGGACCAATCAAAAGCATTGCTATGGTCTCGGAGGAAAGAGGTAAAATATTCTTGTTTAGTAACATCTAAAGACCAACCTATCTTTAGGATGTGTAGGTTTCCTTGAGTATTCATGTTGATTTCAATAGTCAATTCATTCAACATGGTTTTTTTTCCCAGAGGGTAAGGACCGGTGATTACAAGAATCTTCCGCACCCATATAGGTGAGGATATAATCATCATCCTAACATTGAGTGACATTAATAAAAGGTGTATCTTCATCGATCATGTCAGGATACAGGAAGGGAAGAGAAAAAAGAACCTCACCATCCCATTGATAGGTTAGAGGTCCTAGGGAAATTTTTTTTATGAAAAAAAAAGTTGGGAGGGATAGATTCAAGATCTATGGACTCCGTAGTTGAAGGTGGTGATGTTGGTGAATGGGGTGAATAATGTTTTTCTTCCTCAATGAGGTCGATGTGGGCCTTCTTAGAAGGTGATGTGGAAAATACAATTCCACTACAATCATTGTGTTTATAGATGGTATATGAAATGAGCGGTATGAAAACCTTATTTGTAAAAGTTGAAGCCAAAGCCTTTCCACGTGCAACAATGAAGGAAAGTGTAGGTGAAGTGTCAGTTAGTAAGGGATTGTAGGTTAGATGAAAATGATCATGTTTACGATGGAGGTTCAGATGAATAGGTAGTAGTGTTAAGTCCCCCATAATTTTTATTAGTGGAAAGGTGGGGAGGAACGTAAGGAAAAACCTCACCTATGCGGTAGTCATAACTAGGGTGCTGGTGCAGGTTCCCATACTCTTACAGAGTGAGGAATGTTTCTATATTGTATATGTGATTCCCGTTTAAAAAACCCACTTGAGACCTAAGAAACAACCTAGGGTTAGTTAGAAAATTATGGAATAATTTTTTTTAATTAGAAGTGTCCACAACCAGGTTGCAAGACAACAGTTGACACTATCAGTCTCCATGACAAAACTAAAATACTAGAACATACTTTTACTTCATTAACAATTATCAAAGGTCACAAGGTTATCATTTTAGGGTTAGAAGTTTCAATTAGGTTCAGGGAGAAATTTACCCCCATACCCACTCTCTAACAGGATCATAGTTTTAACTTTATTTTTTTCATACTTAATGCTTCCAAAATTTCCCTAAATCATTCCCATTGGATAGAAAATTTTCTCACCTTTTTGGTGGTATAAATAAGTCCTCCTAACTCCTTGTAGAACTCAAGTTATGAGAAAACAGACTTTAGGGGTCAAATTTTCCCCAAGGGGACATGTGTCAAGTGGGGGTGAAAGGAAAATTTCGGGTCGGTGGGTCACGGGGTGGCATTTGGAATTTTTCCTTGCATGGGAGAATTTTCTCATTTGTGCCTGTGCCTCCATAAGTCCTCCAAGGACACGTGGAGGCCTCAGAGTCAACTCTGGGGAAAAAGGGAAGGGCAGAGCGGCGAGGGTTAATTAGACATTTCACCAAAGGCGGGAGAAAAGTAAATTTGGCCTCCATGCACCTGCGGGTCTGCCAGGGACACATGGAACTCCATCATTCACCATGGGGAGAATAGAGATAGGTGGAGTGGCCGGGAGATTCAGTGAAAGTTGCCAAAGGGGAGAAAAGGGAGAGTTGGATGCGTAGGTCTACGCGCCTACGGAAGAGATCTCCCAAGGCAAGGGCGGGAGTGCGGGGCCATCGAGCTTTTTGCAAGAATTTTCAAAAGGAAAAAATTCAAAAGAGATGATGTTCTCCCTCCTTCGCTGTCACCCCAAGGTGCCACATGGCACCTTCTAGTAGGCTGTGGGTCGGCGGGGGAAAAGATGAAAATTTTCCAAATTTTTTTAAAAGACCTAAGGGAAAAATGGATGCCACACCTCCACCATTGCCCCATGATGACACATGGAAGCCTATGATTGGTTGTGGGCCAACAGAGTAAAATATGAAAATTTTCCTGAACCAAAAATTTTCAAAAAATTTTCCTAAGGTTTTTTAACGGGAATTTTTAGGGCTGCGGGCCCGCAAGGGAAAATTTTCCCAAATTTTCCCACCAAGGTAGAAAAACTTCAAAGTGTCATAAATTTTGAAATAAAGCTTAGTTTTGGGCAAATGAGGGCTTTCTGGAAATATCTCAATGCCCTCTTTTCAAAAGAAACATAGATTTTACATTTTGATAAAGTTTTAAGGGTCAATTTTACAATTTAATGATCTACAGGCTTAAAAAAAAACCAACTAGAAATTTTTAACTTTAAAATTTGATTAAAATGTATCTCCTCCTTCACTCAATGTGCCAAATAGACATGGATAATTTATCTAGGGAGGGTTTTAAAGTGGTTTAGGGAAGTTAATTTGCTCAATTTATTTCAAGTTGCATTTTTCCAACAATTGACAGAAAAACGAATGTTAGAGGGATTGGATTCAATTTTGCAATGGTTAAATTGTTTTCTTAAGTCTTCTTTGTCAATTTGAGTTCTATGATGGATTAACATGCTAAATTATGTCAATTCCAAGTTGATTATTAAGTGCATGTACAAACTGTACATTTTTATTAAAATTAATTTCTAGTTTTAAGTTTGTAATAGAAATCCCATTTCAAGAAATTTATTTATCAAATTCATCCTTCAAATATGGCACTTCCTTTCCAGTATAATCTAATACATTTAAATGAATTAAATCAAACTATTCTATACCCAAAATGTAACTCTGATTTCAATTTTATATATTTATCAAAAGAAGACAAGCAAGATAATTCCCTCGTACATATTTTCTTTCCTTTGCAATTAAATAGAGATTCCAATCACAATTTTATATTTCCAACTCACACAACAATGAAAATGAGAGAAGATCTTGCAATTATTTATTAATCCAAAGAGGAATACATCTTTACATATTTCCATGTTTTGGATGCAAATAACACATTTCTAATTCTTTCTTTCCAAAAACCAGAACAAAATATATGTGTCTTTCACAATTCAAATATCTAACTTCATAATAAAATTAAATACATATTTCTTCACAAAATACAGATTACAATTTCATCCACAACAAGTGGGAAAGGATTAAAAATAAATATGTTTTCACAAGGGACTGGCAAACTACATTTTTCATTTTCTCTAGGACAACAACATGCACATTTTCTCTTTCTCCAAGTTGATCACAACAAAAGAGGGGGAAAGGAAACGATCTCCATCCAACTAAGACATCCAATGAAAGGAGAAGAATTCCTTCATCATTGGCCCCTGAGCCCCAACCAAAATAAAATAATAGATGTAATTCAACCCATGGCAACAACTGGCTTCCTTAACACATATCATTCTTTCAAACATGCACATTTCAATAAAAAACATAGTTCAACACACAAACAACAGTTCCCAACTACAATTGAAAACATTCCAATCAAAACTCCATCTTGATCATGTAAGCCAAAGGAGCAAGGTCTATGGGGGAAGCTACTTATGCCTCCCAATTTGGAATTGAGCATCCACCAGAACAAACTGCCTATAAATTTCACCACAAATTTCCTTATGCCCCCCAAAAAGTAAGAAGTGCAAGCTATTTATTTTCCATGGTTGATCCCAAACCCAAAATCCCTCCACAAAATCTGGTGCCAATGACATTCCTTATGCCCCCCCACATGGATTCCCCATAGCCTTCTCCTACACCTTCCCTAAGGTAGTCTACCCAACCAGCCAACAAATAAAAAAAAACATTCTCCATACACACAACTCAAAAAGAAAATGACACCAATAAATAAGGAATAAATGCCTACCTTTCCATTGTAGATTTTGTTTCCAACATCAAGCTCTCAAATGCCAAAAACACAGTTCAAAACAAAAATGCCAAGTATGAAGTTATCTCCAAATTCCTCCACAATCCACAAGAGCTCCAAACAACAAAAATGCGCCCCCAAGGAAGAATGAAAAAAGGTTCAACAACCCAAAAACAAGAAAAGAGTTTGAATTATATAGAAGAGGGAGAGAAAAGGATGATGTGGATCCATGTATGATGCCACATCACACATCCTCCAATTCAAACACAAAAGACAAAATTCATTCTCCCAATCACAATAAAGAGGTGGGTGAAAATATGACAAGTTACTTGCGCACTCCAAAAATCCCACACCTCAAGGGACAATGAAATTAAATAAAATGTAAGAAAGTGTAATTAAAAATATGACAAGTTACTTACACACTCCAAAAATCCCACACCTCAAGGCACAACTGAATAAAATAAAATGTAAGAAAGTGTAGTTAAAAACATGCAACATGATTAATAAAATTCATTATAAAATTCACAAATCACTTCTCCAACCATAAGTATGGTTGGTAAATTAAATTTAGAGGCATGGGACAAGTTTTACTTGTCCCAATAGCCTCCAAAAACAGCCCTCAAGGAAAAATTCGAATTTGTCGTGGAGGTGGAGTATTTCATACTCCAAAATCTGACTTACACAAGCTCTTACACAACTTACACATCCCTTACATAATTAATACAAAGAACCAACAAATATTTTAATTAATTTCCCATATCCCAATTTGATTTATTTAAATTTTAACCATATGATTCTTCACATCAATCTACCACATTTAAATTAATTAAAAGAAGGGACACATTACTAATAAAATACATACAAACAATAATAAAAGAAACACATTAATAAAATACACAAACCCATGGTCAGATATAAAGGAAACCCCCCCATGGGAATCCCTAACAAAATACAACACACACACTCAAGACATGTTGTCATGGTGACCTTGTCGAACTCACCTAGAATTCCATTATGGTTGGTATTCGATCCCTCGATGTTTGTTGTGATGTTTTAAACCTGAAAAACACAACTACCTCCTTCAGCCTCATGGCCATATCAGAATATCCAACAGGATATAAATGAAATCACAAAACCAATTATATAAATTAATCACAATAACATCAAAGTAACAACTACATCATTTGCATTTTTAATCAACAACTATATCATCATCATAAAATATCCATTTCTAGATCTACTCATAGTATCAAAAATCATACATCCAAACAACATCCATAAAACATCCATGTCAACTAGTATATCATCATGTATCATATCCAAATCATGATCAACACTAATCCATGATCAAATGTGTAACAACATACTAAATCAAAGCATAATAATGTCCATAATGTGATCATCAAAAGTGTTAGCATAAGCATCAAAAGGTGTCAAACGAAAGTGGGCACTACATCCCCATCCCCTTAGACTCGACTTCCTTCTGGAAGTCACTGGAACAAATATGGAACCTTAACTCGTAATGAAGTAGAATCCTCCCATATATTTGCAATCTCATCATATCTGTCCCATTGCACCCAAACCTGATCAAAATCTCTACCTCGAAGGCCCAGGGTCCTACGATATAACATGAGAATGAGCTCCACCATCACCTGCCCCTAATCCTGCACGTACAAATATTTCTAATCTAACACTTGAGATGGATCTGCAATATATATCTTGAGAACTGAAACATGAAAAACATCATGTATGCGAGACAAGCTAGGTGGCAAGGCTAGATGGTAGGCCAAAGGGCCTGATACACTTCAAGATCTCAAAAGGACCAAAAAATATAGGAGCTAACTTAGAACCTTTTCCCTAATGGATAGGGATCTTATGTGGCTTGACACGAAGGAACACCTTCATACCCACATCAAAACTACGATCGATCCTATGCTGATATGCATACTTATTCTACCTATCGTATGCCTCCTGTAATCTCTTCCTGATCAACACCACTTGCTACTCCATGTCCTGTAAAAGAGATGGTCCAAGAAATACTCTATCCTCTAACTTGTCCCAGCTAAGAGGTGTCTTGTACTCTCTACCATACAAATCCTGAAAAGGAACCATGCCTATGGAACTCTGAAAACTATTATTGTAGGAAAACTCCACTAAGTATAGGTACTCCTCCCACTTAGACTGCTGATCCATCACATACATCCTGAGCATATCCTCTAAAATTTGATTCACCCGCTTAGTCTATCCATCTCTCTCAGGGTGATATGTTGTGCTGAAGTTAATTCTCATCCCGAGGACATACTATATAGTAGTCCAGAAATGTGAAGTGTATAAAGGATTGCGGTCACAAATGATCTTCTGTGGAATCCCATGTAACCTGATAATCTCATCCAGATATACTCGTACCACTACTCTAGTTATATAAGTGGTCTTCATTAGAGAAAATTTATCCACATTTGTCAATTTATCAATTGTGACCATAATGGCATCATGGTGATATCTCAACATTGGTATCCCAACAATGAAATCCATGGAAATGGTGTCCCACTTCCAGTCGAGTATAGCATGAGGATAAAGAAGGCCTACTAGATGGTGATGCTTGGCCTTAACCCTCTAGCACTCCAAACATCATGAAACAAACTGGCCCATGTCTCAATGAACTCCTCTCCAATGATACAATTGTCACAAGGTGGCATGCATCTTCTTCACCCCAGGATGGGATGAATACGGTACATGAGTTGCCTCTACCAATATGTCCTACCTCAATCCTTCATCTCTAGGAACATATATCTGACCTATATGCCTGATAAGACCATCTTCCTTTAATTAAAACCCATCAAAATTACCCTCAAGGGGTCTCTGTGACTTGATCTCTGCTCATACTGCAATGTATAAGGTGTCAAGAGGAAGCTGCTGAAGAATCCTTCTCTGCAAATCTATACTCACTGAGGCGGCCATAGCCACATGTCTCTATCTGCTAAGAGAATCTGCTACCACATTTTATTTCCCCTTCACATGCTCGATCTCCATGTCATAATCACAAAGCAACTCCATCCAATGCCGCTGACGAGAGTTGAGATTGGGTTACATGAAGAGGTGGTGTAGACTCAAATGATTTGTCCTGAGTGTGAATCTCTGACCTAGAAGAAAATACCTCCATCAAACCAAGGCATGCATAATTACTGTGAGCTCAAGATGATGGGTTGGATAACTAAGCTCAGGATATTTGAGTTTACAAGACTCAAAGGCCACTACTCTAACCTATTGCATCAACACACCTCCAAGGCCTACCAATGAAGCATCTATGCAAACAAAGAACGCACCCTATGGATTTGGCACTACAAGAATAGGTGTTGTGGTGAGGCACTCCTTCAGTTTCCTAAAGGCTTGATCACATCTGTCTGACCAAACAAACTTCTTCCTTTTCCTCTAAAGGGAAGTGATAGGGTGCGAAATCTGAGAGAAGATCTGAACAAATCTCTAGTAGTAAACTACTAATGCCATAAAGCTGTGCACCTCGATCACTATATTGGGTGCTGGCCAATCCATAATGGCTCTAATATTGGAAGGATCAACTGCAATACCTTCCCTAGAAATAATATGAACCAAATACTATACCTTTGTCTGAAATAATGCACACTTCTCCAAGTTCCCGTAAAGCTACTACTCCCAAAGACACTAAATAACATGGTGAAGGTGCCCCTCATGCTCCTCACATGTACGTGAGTATTTCAAAATGTCATATAGGAAGATGAGCACAAAGCGATATAAGAAGGTCCCGAATACCCCATTCATCAAACTCATGAACACTGCGGGGCCATTAGTCAAACCAAAAGGTACCACTATGAACTCATAGTGCCCATATCTCATGTGAAAAGTGGTCTTATGAATGTCCACCTTCAAAATCCTTAGCTGATGGTACCATGACTTAAGATAAATCTTAGAGAAAATTGGGGCTCCCTTCATCTGATCAAACAAGTCATGAATACGAGGAAGAGGATAATGATTCTCGATCGTTACCTTGTTCAACTAGCGGTATTCAATACATAACCATAAGGATCCATCCTTATTCTTCACAAAGATCACTGGTGCACCCCAAGGGGATACACTAGGATGGATAAGGCCCTTTTCCAATATTCCCTCAAGCTATAACTTGAGCTCACAGAGCTCTAGGGTGGTCATCTAATAAGATGACTGTGAGATTGGTTCTACTCTAGGAACTAGATCTATATGAAAATCAATCTCATGTGGGGGTGGTAACCCCAGTAGGTCCGCTAGAAAGACATCAGAAAAATATCTCAAAATGGGATGATCACCTAGTGATGGTTCACTAGACCCATCCTCTGATCTGTCACTGAATGTAACAACATACATCTAACAACCCCATCACACACACCACTTAAGTTGCATAGCGGAGATAGTGTGAATAGAAATGGGTCTCCTAACCCCCGAGATCACTGACTCAACTCCCAAATCATCTACATAAGATATAGTCTTGTGATAACAATCCATCCTGGCCCAGTGTGTAGATAACCAATCCATACCCAAAATGACTCCATACAAGCCCAAAGTAAGGATATGGAGATCTGAGGTAGTGGTGAAAGGTCCCAAATCAACTACATACTCCTTAACTAAGGAGTCTACATAGATCTTGGCTCTAGAAGCCATCTCAACATCTCAATTAAGACCTTTCCTAACTGCCACCAGCTTGCATCACTCTACTAAAGATGATGCAATGAAAGAATCAGAAGAACCCGAATCAAACAATATAGACGTAGGGATACCACCAATACTACCTATGGTCTCAATGATTGTGCTATGATGCTCTGCCTGGAAATTCTCAACCTCTACATAAATCCTGTGGATGTGTCCCATGTCACCAACAGTCAACTCTGAAATTTGTGCCTTACCCTTGGTGTTAGGGTTATGTGGGCAATCTCTCTAAAAGTTTTCAATAACTCCACAACCAAAATATCCTCTTGATCCTCCCTAATGAGTAGCAGCTCCAGTAGGTTCCCTAGAAGCTTGTGGTGTGGACCCTGATGATCTAGATGTGGTCTACTGAGGTCTCTAATGGCGAGATCTAGGTGACCGAGCTCTAGGTCCATCCTGTGTCCTGATGGGACCCCTAGGAGGAGGACCCATACTTTAACCTCTCTATGCATCAAATCCTTGTGGAGGTCTATGAGGTAGGTAGGACTGCTGCCACTACTGTTTTGGCCTAAAGGATGACTATGATGTACCTTTTCCACCACGAGGAAGGGGTACTAAACCTCCTCAATCTACCATCCTACATCTACTGCATGTGGCTCTTGACTCGATCTCTAGCCTGCTGGGTCTTTCCCCAAGTCTCCTCTACAATATAGGCCTTCTCGACAGTCTTTGCTAATGTTTGTGGGTAGTGGATCCACACTGCACCTCTAATATCTAAATTCAGGCCTCAGATGAACCCGTGAATCCAAACCTACTCATCCTACATATACACTACATACTGGAGTAGATCAAAAAATCTACTCTCATACTCTGCTATAGAAAGAGATGCCTATCAGAGGCCATGGAACTCGTCAATCCTATGTTGTATGAACCTCTTTGATAAATACCTACTTTGGAATCTCTCCTCAAATAGCTCCTAGGTCACTGTCTCTAAATCTATATGGATCTTTTGTTCCTCTGTCCTCCACCACACTCATGCTCCATCCCTAAGTAGATGGATTACAACACAAGATTTCATGTTGCTAGAACAAGGACAAAGCTTGAAGCAAATACTCAAGCTCACTATCTAGGTCTTTGCCTGAAATCCACCTATGTCACCTAAGTAATGTGATGGCTGAAGATTTAGGATCTCCCTGATGTGATCTGCTACTGTAGTCTGACAACCTCTAGGTCTCTTTTCACACTCATCCCTAGGCCTAAGTCTTTGATACCTCTCTCTATACTTTGAAACTCTATCACCCTGTCTCTTAGGTGGTATCTTTGCTCTTGCTGACTCCACATGGGAGTTATCTCATCTATGCTCCCTGCTAGGTTGAGGAGATACCTGAACCTTGATAGAAGGGGCTCTGTCATGACTGGCTACATTTCCTCCTCCTAACCCTACACATAGAGTGGCATTAACATCCTGAAGGGTCTATAGAATCTAAGGTAGGATGGCTGCTACTCCATGATCTGGTGGTGGTGGTGGTGGTGGTGGTGAGTCTGAGTCTCTGTGAAGGTTCCTCTCACTCCGTCTGAGCCTTCTGCACACTCCAAAGTGAGAGTTAGTTTATTTTGCTAAGTTTTACCCAACTTCCATGATGTATGGTGATAGGTGAAGGAGGATCATGGTCCTCATCATCAAAATTTATTTCATGAGGACAAAGTTGAAAAGAACAGTATTCAGAGTCTTACAATTTTTGACATCATGTCTTGACACATGATGATAGGCAAAAATATTGGTTTCATCAAAATATTTTAGTTTGTGTAAGGTTGAAGCAGTGGTAATGTGATAATGGAAGTCTCTAAGAGATTGGTTAAAATGTTGGTGTAGGATCCCGCTAACAGATCACAATGGGAAGTTTGCATAGGTTTGGGTACATGTGTGGAGGATTGTGAGGGAAGAGGATTTATAGGAGGGGGAATTGGTTGATCTATTGATTTTATGAGTGGTAGGGTATTATGTTTTTTGGGTATCTACTTTGGTAAATGTGGGGTAGAAGAGATAGAACTGGAAAAAAAAAAATTACTGCTTTATTGGAGAGTATTGGGTTCTTATCTTTGGGTTGCACCTTCTTGGGTAAAGGTGACTTGGGGGTACGGGATGCAGAAGGTAAATAAAATTGTGAAGGATGATGGGTTACCCATAAGGGCAACCAGGTTCCACTAGTGGTAGTTGGTAGAGGTTGGGTAGATGACATTGGTTGAAGTCATATGAGAAAGGTTGGGGTTATTGTAACTGACAGAGGTATAGGTGACAAGAAGTGCACATGTGAGGGTGAGGGATTTTATTTTTTAGGTAGATTAGGTGTAATAAAGGATCATGAGGTAGGAGTAGGTTGTTTAGATTTTGACTTGCTTTGGGTATGAGATTGTGTGGCCAAGCTTGATGTGTGAGGACCTAGGATGGATGGAAGGGGGGAGGGTGACAAAGGTGTGGTGGGTGAGACTGATATATGTAGCCCAGAAGGTTGGGTTTTCCTTTTATATGGAGGGATAATGCTGGTGTGTGTTTGAAATGACGTAGTTAAATATAATTTTACAGGTGGGTGAGTAAGGCTTGATGTCGGCATGACACAAAAAATAGTGATGGGTCTAGATACGGGTGAGGGAATAGGTGTGAGTAGGTTTTCAATTTCTTAAATGGTTTTGGTCACTGGTAAAGGTTTGGATGTAGGTAGAGATGATGAAGAAGAATCCATTTCAGTTGGTAAGGTCAGTGTAGTTTTGGTTTCCAAAAATACCTTTGGGTAGATCGTGGAAGTAGCCTCAGGCAACATTTACATTTTGGTTGAAATGTGGAGCCGAAGACGTCCCCAGAGCATGGAATGATCAACGTAATCCAAACGATCAACCAACCATGAAAACAAGAATACTGAAGAAGAGGATGGAATAGGTTGGGTGGAAATCCATGTAAAGTATGTATGTGAGATAGGGAATTGGCTGGCCTTTGATTCTGTAGGTAAAAGAGCTGAGATCATGTTAATAGGGTCCTAGGATGCTAGAGGAAAACTATCCCCAACAGCTAGTGACATGTCTGAAGAATATCCCATGTGTAGGAGATATAATAGTTGGGGTGAAGTAGACTTCTCCCTTGGTGGAGGAGAAGGTGATGATGATTCTCCTATGGATGGGAGAATAAAAAGTGTTGATGGTTCAGTAGGCTGGGAGGCAGATGATGAAATGAAATCTGTAGAAAGTGTGGGTTCCTCCATGAGAACAAGGGGAGATATGTTGGACTACTCTCTAGGTGGAGGAGTAGAAGAGGTATGCTCCTCTATGGGTAGAGGAGCTTATACAAAGATTTCCTCAATAGATGAAGTAGGTAGGTTTTGAGAAATAGTTGGTACGATATCAAATTCTGTGTGGAATTCATGGACATTATTGTTACTGGATGAAGGTTCACTATTTTGATTAGATGATGGTTTATGATTAGGGAATGTTTTTTTGAAGATGTGAAAATTTTGATTTTCTGGTGTGTTTGGGTTATCCACGACAAGGTCTCCATTATCATCATCTCTTGAACAATGTTTTTAAAAGTTATGCAGTTACCATCACTATGTCCTTTAACGTGATGATAATTATAGTAGTCAGGTTCTTTATACCATGTCAACATGGGAAGAGCAAGATCTATAACACCCTAAACTGTTGTTACTTTCTCCTTTGCATTCAAGTGTCGATATGTGATTTTCCCATGTTATTTTGGTTTTGGGAAGTCATGATTGAATTGGTTATGTATTTTCTTCTCTTAAGATCTTTGATTGAATTGGAATATGCTTGGATTCTTTTTCTTTCATCCTGTGCATATGAGTGTAATCTGATTTCTAGGAGATTATAGACTTATCTATCTCTATGACTCATCCTTGGATCAATTGCATTGATCTAAGGAATGTTTTAATTATATTCAGGATGAACAATTATGTATTGACATTTCATGGATTATTAATTCTGACTGAACTTAGAATGTACAAGTTCTTTTAAACCTCCTTCATCTAAAAATATTTCCGTAGAGGAAAGTTTTGTCGGATTCCAGAAATTACTCCTGGTAGATCATTACAATTGGAATCTAGTTTTAGTCATTTTAGCATTGGAAAGGACCTGGACCTTAAGCCAAGTAAGATATGTAAGTTTTCCATCTAAAGCTAATTTACATGATGCAAATCCAGAATCTGATCTGGGAACGTTATATTTTGTTTGAATTCTGAATGCTGATTTAGCCTATATAGTGGACCTAAGCTAGAATCTTAGAGGTTATTAGTTTTAAACCTAAATTATAACCTATTGTTGCAAAGGTTAGTTAATATAACCTAGTCCTAAACTATATACTTGATATTACCTAAGGGTTATCTAAACCTAATACTAATGTGTGTGACTAATGTTATATCCTAATATGTTAAGATTAAATTTACCTATGATCTAACACAAGTCACTAACCTATCCTAAACTAATGCTATGAAAAAGGAACCTAAGGGGGGTCGTAAGTTTTGGGTGGTGGTTTCTATGGCATTTAAGGTAAGGATAAGGATGAGAGGACAGGGAGTACTACCAAGGTTAGTGGAGGTTGGTTTGGTAAGTGGGGGGCTTACGTGGCAGCATCTCTAAAATGGAAACTCTTGTTTATTTTAATGTGGAGCTCACCAACTTTGGTGAGCGGTGGCAATGGAAAACGAGTGGGAGAAAGGAATTTAATGCAATTAAATTATATGGGTCCTCGAGTTCGGACCACCTTGAGAGACATGCAAAGGTAATTTTGTTTGGTTGTTTCTTTTGTTATGCCTTCCGTTTTTCACTCTGCATGAGCATTGATTTTTTGAACCAGCAGTTTACTCTTCATTGCATTGAAATTTTGAAAGTTTCAAATTTACTTCTGTGCCGTGGGGAATATATAAGGCTTGGAGGAAGAAATATTTTGTCGTTTAATCTGTCATGGAAAGGAAGAGAAAGGACAAGCTCATCTAGAGGTATTATTCGACTTTTTAGCGACACTATCAGGCATGATAGGCCCTAACTATTAAAATCTTGTTTTCCTTTAAATTTTTTCATTAAAAAAACTCTGTTCTGATGATTTATATGCATTTTTGGCTTGGTTGGTAACAATGATTTATGGGTTTTATGTAAACTTGGGTTTTGGGTTGAACGTGGAAATTTGAGTTCTGAAGGAAACTTGTTTTCATTGTTCTTTTGTTCCTTTACTGTGGATTAAACATGAAGTTCTTTATTCGGTTGGAACTATCACATTACCTTTCTTCGCTGTAAATTTGTAAATAATTAAACTGTACCAGACTCCGTAAGGTTTATTTTTGGTGATGAAATTAGTGAATGCGTTCAATTTCTCATGATTCTTATTGTTTTTAACAACCTAGTTGTATTTGTCAATCTAGGTTTTTGTGAATAGTTGTGTGTTCATACCCATTTGGGTAAACAACTAGTGACTACTATAAGCTCTTATTAGATTGGATTACTAGATTAAAAACTTGTTCCATGGGAGGAAACATTTTTAAAGAATACGTGTTTTTAATGTTATAGTAATCTCTTTTACTTCGGCTATGAATGGATTATTAGATTATTTGCTTCGCCATGAGAAACTCTGACTATAACAAGTTCATGTTCAAGAAAAATGGTAAATGATTTCATGGACGGGTTGTTGGTATACTTAGTAAAAACTTGATTGGTATAGGTTGTGTGTTTTGGAATTATTGAATGATTGAATCTGTATCACCTCTTGAGCAGGGGTTTGTTTGGTTTTTAATTTCATAAGTACCACAAGTAATATAGTGTATGGTTTAGTTGTTTATTTTAAGGCAACCATGAATGTTGGAAATGCGAGTTATACTGAAAGATTAGTCATTGAATGGATTTCGTGTTCTTCTTGCAAATTCTTGGTTGATCTTGGAAAAGTTGTAACAAGAAATTGTGTTTATCAATTTTGGGTTTTTAAACATACTTAGAAATTGACATTAGAATTGAAATGGGTTGAAGCTTATGAGAGACCTGTTTTTTAACTTGACTGCTATTATATATTCATTATAATGGTAAGAATGTTTCGAACTTAGGTGTTTTCAAAAATAGGATTTGAATACGTTTTTAAATACTGAATATTCAATCTTGTTTAGTGTTTTATAATGAAATGGCACTGGATGATGAAACAATCGAGTTAGATTAGTATTGGATTACCATGTAATCAAGGGAAAACATTAAGTTAACCTAACTTGATTTTAATCTCGAATGGTTTGAGCATAAGAAGGAAAGTATCCTATTTCCTTTGGATCAGGTTTGTATCGAGTTTGATAGGATGTAATGTGATTATGTCCAATGTTGATTTTGGTTTTATTGGATGTATAGTTGTAGATCCCATAGGGATATATTGGCAAACCAATAAGATGGTTCTACCTGACCCGAGCTAATGGGTGAAATTAGGTGTTAGAATTACTCGTCTTCTCCTTCCTTGATTGGAATAATGAATGTTTATTACTTCATGGAAGTTGATGTCGTTTTGAACTTGATTACGATAGTGTTTTGATCTTCTCTATTTTCTCCCTTTGAACTAAAAAGGAAAATTTTGAAAGGATTTAAAATAAAATAAAATAAGAAAGTTTTAATACTCTCCTTTTTTGAATGTTAGTGTGCTCTTCTTTATAATTCTATAAGGAAATCAAACAGTAAGTGTATGAGATGATAGGACTGTTATATTAAGTTGAAAGGAATAGTAGGAGGTGGGATCCTAATCTGGAAGAATCCTTTCATTTTACAACATGTTAAAATCTTGTTTTAAACTTACTGTTTGTTATTTTTAATTGTAAAGTAATTTAGTATTTATTGCCTTGCATACTTATTATGGATTGAAAATCAAGAAATGAGATGAATCATCCGAAATAGATTAATTCGAAATTACGTCTATAACTTAAGTTATGATATGAAGTTGTATTATAATTGGTAGGAATAAATATCAGAGTGCATTATGATTTTGGATTGTGAAGGTAATTGTTGGATTCAATTATACTTTAAATTTAGGACAAGTAGAATAGAATATTCTTTCTGTCCATTTTGTTTTAACAGTGTGCTAGAACTCTTTATATTGACTTCACTTAAAGTTAGAAAGTATGAAGTAATTGATGTCATTATAATAGGGTTGTTTAATTGAAACAATTAGTGGAATGAAATTGTTTAAATATTAGTGCTTATCATGCTTACTTCATTGAATTGACCCGTGCTAGAAATATTTGTAGATGGTCTTCGTAAGTGGTAAAGGAGGACAAAATTTGACATGATGCATTGACTGTTCTAAGTTAGTTCTTATGAAGAATTCTGATATAATTTCTAAGCTATATTGTGAAATCTCTTTTTTTGAATGCTATTGACTTAAAGTATGCCCGAAGTGCATAGATTGTAATTGTATGGATTTGGAAATGAATGAAATAGTGAGAAATTTACCTATGTAGAATGTGAATCTTATCTTGTTGGGATGATCTTATTATTATCTATATGAATGAGTGTGCATTCTTATTGTTTTAAACAATGGAATATAGATGAATTTCTTAAGTAAGCCATAGCTAATTATGTGGCTGAATACATCATTCTTATTTAGTGATTCATTATAGCTTAGGATTGTGATTTAAAACTAAAATAAGATCACTGCATTTATAGGGAACATTGAGAATGGGTTATGCCCTAAAATGTAACTATAAGAAGAAGAGGACTTTCCCCTCTTGTAATGCATTAATTATAAAATTAATATATGGTTATAAATCACTAAGACTTAACGGTATTAAGTCTTATATGTCTCAACCTTTTAGGTTGTTACATTTCCTTCGTTGGATTAGTTAATTTTAAATGATGAA
Source organism: Taxus chinensis (assembly GCA_019776745.2). NCBI lineage: Eukaryota > Viridiplantae > Streptophyta > Pinopsida > Cupressales > Taxaceae > Taxus > Taxus chinensis. The sequence continues at coordinate 941,910,802 of CM034148.1, read as the reverse complement.
ACTCAGATTGTTGTTGTCCTATTTTTTTGGATAAAAGGTTGTTAGGTCCCAATCGACAACTAAGAAGCAATCTAGAGTTAATTAAGACCCTTTTGTAAAGCTAAACCCTAATTTCATAAAGGTAACTAAAAGAGTGTTGGACTTGGGGTTAGGGAAGGCTACATATATATGTAGACTTGTAACCTAAATACAACTTAACGTAAGTAAAATTATTGGAGGTATGTACATCTTTCCGAGGCTATTCTGTAGGATGTTGACACACGTCAACTGCAAGGTTGTACCTTCGAGAATATTAGGATCTTGTTGAGGATACAACAATGCAGATGACTTGTGGCAACACCCTTCTGCATTGATCATTAATATTTACACACCTGGAACTTGATCAAGATTTCTCTCTGAGATTGGTTAGGTCCATAATCAGGTTATGAGGAAACCCTTAGAGACTCAGGGTACCTTGGCACATGGGGTTAACTTCAGTTGACCCAGTATGCCAACTTACCCTTAGTCTTTAAGAGCCTCTTCATAACGTGGACTATGATGATAATCCGATCTAGAGAGTAACCTTGGGACAAGGGGACTGATAGAAGTTAGTATAAGATGTTCTATATAACATTAGAGTGGGGTGAAGGACGTATTCTAGATTGATGAGTATGTCATCAAGGAATAAGTAATACGAACAATATGTTATAAATCTTTGACCATAGTATCACAAGCTGTTGATTGCATTGTCCAATGTCACCTAGTCTAAGGATTGTGATGTTGATGAATATTGGTAACAATTATTTAGATAGGTTCTTTGGGAGGATCACTCAGAACCCGGAATAGGGTAAGAGAACAATGAATATGAAGTATTCAGTAGAAAAATCCAAGTTCAATGTTACACATGAATAGATCGGTAGATCACCGAGTCATGGAATGAACAGATTAGTGGTACACCGAGACATTACAGCTGCATATGGTTATCTGTTATAAGAATGATTGTTATGAAATGTGTGTTCTAAATTATGTATTTAGAACAGAGAACATTAATCATGCAAAAAAAATTCCTTATTTCTAAAGTATTAAAATGGGAATGTTACAGATTTGAAACCTATATGAGGTCTTATGGGAGGAATTGTAATGGCTCCATCTTTAATAAGATTTTCCAAGACTAATGAATATGGATCTCTAATCAAAGTGTACTTCTATTGTTCCCACTAGAGCTGAAAGGCTTAGATAGGAGAAAGATTGGAAGAAGGTTGGGCCTGATTAGAAGGGTGAGGTGGACCTGCCTTGAGCACTACCATGTTGGCAGATCCTTTGGGCTTTGAATATTTATTTTGAGGTTTCAAAGATGAAGAAGAATCGTTTGATTTGAATGTGGTGTTCTTATTATGTAATTGGATATTATTTTCTTCAATGGCATGAATTCCTAGTTTTCAGGCCATGGTGAATGCTTCACCAAAGGTTCAAAAGGTTTGGAGTTAGTGAGATGTGTTTGGCATAAGCTCTAGTGAACAAATCAATAAGTTCAGTCTAAGGTAGTTGGAACGTCAATTGCTTAATAAGACTCTACCAGTGGGTAATGAAATCTGCGATAGATTCATCTTCATATTATCGGGTTTAATAGAGATTGGTCATGATGAATTTCTTGGTAACATTGATTGAAAAATGATCTAAGAAAGCTTGGGCTAATTGATTAAAGGAATAAATATAATGTCAAGCTAGTCCACTATACCAATCAAATGTTGGTCCTATCAAGGACATTGGAAAAGTTTATAGGAGCAAAGTGTCATCGTGGGTGATTAGGTAGCACCCATGTTTGAATGGATGCAAGTTTTGCTTCAGGTCTTCTTTACTATTAAAGCCATTGAATTTAGGAATTTACCAATGCACCAGGTAGGGAAAAATGGGAATAGAGGGATGGATAAGCTCGTTACTAATTTCATCATATGTTAAAGAATTAGGAGAGCCATAAATAGATACTTTTAAGATCTGCATCTTCTCCATCATCATTTTAATGAGGTCGTTAGTAGGTTGGGATGAATGGGTTCCCATATAGAAAAAGGTGGTTGATGCTGAATGTATGAGATGGGGTGGTATGCTAGTGTATGGTGGCACTGAGTATGAGAACTTCACAAGAGGAATAGATGTAGGTGGCCCATAGACAACATAAGTGATATATGAGGTTGGGGGTTGTTGGTACTATGCGTAAGAGGGTGGGGTAGTTGTAAAAAATCTAGTGGTTATTGGGAGTAAGGACTGTGGGATAGAAAGGATGAGGTTTTGGAAAGGGGTGTAAGTTTCCCACACTATAGGTGGTTGTAATGCAATGGGTATATGTGAAGTGGTGGGTGTGGATGGGGCCATACTCATAGTGGCTTTTGGGGGGACAATTGATGTCGAAAGTGTGACAGATGACGTAAATGTTGCAGTTATAGTGGCAGTGGGATCTAGCTGAGACACCATAGGTGGTAAATTTGATGATGGTAGCGTCGAGATGGTGCTAGGTGACACAGAATTGAGTGCTAGATCTGGAGGGATAGATACAAGCATGTCATATATTAAATGTCCTAAGAAACCAGGTGGAATAATGTTCAAGTTAGTACTAGAGGGCAGTGGGATTGTGGTCAAGGAGTCATACGAACTCCTCATTGCCGATAGTGATGGGGATGAGCTGATTTGGATCCATAGGTGATAGGATGGATGACAGTGATAGAATAGGTAGGAGTGGCTGATGATTGTCATTAAATATGAGGGCATTAGTTTGGCTATGATTCAACACCGTGTGAATCCGTGTATGTCGGTGAACTGTACTCTGTAAATGACACAAGGAATAGAAGAGATGGGAAAAAATAGATTATGAGGGGGAAATTTGGTAAATGTTTTGAATAAAATAAAAAAAAAGTGACCAATGCTGGTCAAACCGACTAATGACGGTTAAGGGATAATCGATGATGGTTATAGGAACCGATACTAGGTACTGTGAGAAAATAATAGTTTCAACAAATGAGGCAGAAAATGATGACTATTATAAAGGAAATTTGTATTCGATGACTATTACCAGATTACAGAGATTATAATGATACAAAAAAACTCTAACAGAAGAGAAGATGAGATAAATATATTTTGGATAAACTATCCAAAAGAACAAAGAACTGACACAATTTAGGTAAACTGATGATGGTCAGATGTAAATTGATGATGGTTGCTGGACCGATGCCGGTTACTGTGAAATATGAAGGATGAAGAAAAAATGTGTTTTTGTTAATTTAGATGAGATGAATAATCAACCCAGAAGTCTGGGGATGATAAGATGGGGTCCTAACACACTTTGAGGAAGTCATAATACTCCAACTATGATGGAGGAGTGTGAAAGGCAAAAAGAAGAATGAAGAATTGTATCCTCACACCTCAAAACACAAGTCAAACACAAAGATAATAAAATTATGTAATCCAACAAGTGAATTTAGTGTGTTTAGATTATACTATTTAAAAGACTGACTCATGAATTTAGAGTATAGTTTTTAGTTAGGAAGACTTCCTACGAAGAAGGAAATTATAAATGTGAGGTTTCATGTTATGTTATGGCAGGGGTAGGTCATCCTCTGATGGGATAATGGATAGAGATAAATAGCTGGGTGCCCACTATCAATCCTCTAATCATGTGATCATTGATAACTTCTTCAGGGTGGGATGTTATTTAAGAAGATGTATAAATTTCAAATTTATGCAGTTTAGGAAAAGAGAAAGAGAGAGAAGAAAGTTCTTTCTATGGTTCAATTGTGTTAACAATTAGCTGGGCATGAATTCTAGCATATAGGTTGCCCTCATTTTTAATGTGATCTATAATGCAACAAATCAAAATACTATGCAAGTTTTTTAATCCCAAATTGAAGTGTGATATTTGATGTAGAAAGTAATGAATAGGAAGAGGGATGCTCTTTCACTAATGCAATACTAATGAAAGAAAAGAAGTATTATTTTTATAGCACCAAAGACACAGTTTCTTTTAGATAATAGAAAGAAGGGAAGATTATAGAGAAGAAAATTAATGTGTAAAATTTTTAGAAGCGAAACAAACACACCACTTTCACCTAGGAATGAATAAAATTTAAAGAATCCCAAATGGGTCCCACTAGGTATGCCAAAATGTTTCACCATTTTCTTTAAGGATTTAGACAAAACATATAAGGGTATGGGTCAAGGAGGAATACTTGTTATGATGGTTGATTTGAGGTTGCTACGCGTGTTATGAATTCTTGATCCAATGTTGACTGTGAGAGCTTCCTTTTGGCTAGGAGGAACTACCTGAAATACAAAACAAGACCAAAAGAAATAGTTAAACAATATACATTAGTGGGATGCTTAGCGTATGCTAGATCTAGGAATTGTGATAATTCTTGAGTGGCATTCAACCCACTGTTTAATATAATTTAATGAAATAAATGACATAAATAAACAAGGTTCTACTATAGTTGATATGATTTAGGTATCTCATCCAAATATAATAAGCACATCTAACATAACAGGATAGGCTATGATCAGATCTTGAAATAACATAAATAATCAAGGTGCTTGAACAAGTCAGGGTCAAGTTCTAGGTCACTTGGGTCACTTGGGAAAAGGTTATTGGGATCTACTATTAGAAGGATTACCAAATACAGAGACCAATGTCAGTTTGGTATGACCGATGAAGGTTAAGTAAGAACTAAAGACGGTTAAGGTGGGATGATAATAACTCAGTAGTTCATGGTTTTGGGGATTTGTCTGAGGCTGAATCAAAGATGGTAAGGAGTTGGTTTAGGTATGTGGAGGTGTTAGGAATATTCAGAGGTACTTAGGAATGGAAATAGGTGATTAAAATGGTTATGAGTGATGGGAATGGTTGGGTTCACAGGAAGGCAATATTGGTGAGGTAAAAATATAAATGGTGGTTGATAAAAAAAGGTGAACCCTTATAAAATAAATAAAAATGAAATGGTGTAGATTAGAAACACACTTGCTGTTGTGCAGGTTCAATGGTTGGGTGGTGGTGATGGTTGATTGGTGAAATGGTGGTTAGTTTCGTGACAGTGCTTCCTAGAATGCTACCGTGAATACAAATACCTTCTAATGAATGGTTGTGTTGGCCATGGCTATTTGAATGTGTGAAAGAGCTCTGGTTCTTTCCTACATGTAGATATCCTTTGCTACCAAAACTTGAGAATGTGTCCAACCTCTAAAAAAAAGTTACCAAAATGGCTATATTGTAACTGACGACGGTTTAGTGTGACCAGCGTCAGTTTCGGGTTGACCTGTGTCAGTTTAGGTGAGATATCCTAGGTTACCTAAAATAGCATATCTTGGCTATTATTTTTCATCTTTACTAGTTGGTTCTTGGTCTAAATGGAACGTTGTGCTTAGATACATGGGAATGTGGTTCGAGGAAGAATAGACATGTGCTCTTAGGGTTATACTAAGTATTACTTCATTAAGGTAAGCAGGGCTAAGTCTTAGTTAGTTATGGAAACATGCTATGAATAGGTCTATGGCGAGGTGTCTAGGTGAGGTGGCTAGGTGAAGTGTGCATCCATTTAATTAAATTAATAAATGGAGTGAGGGTGAGTAATGATTTAATTATAGAAAATTAAATTAATGTTAATATGGGGTGAAAGATGGTGAATGTTAGATGAGTATGTTTAAGTTAGTTATTTGAAAGGGGACCAAGGGGAGTGTGACCCAATTTTGGTTTCTACAGTATCATTAAATCTGACCCTCAAGACTTGGGAAATATCTGTTTTACCCAAAAATGATCTTTGAGAGGTCATTATGGCATGGGACAGGCCAAAAATATCAAATTTTCTCTTTTGCAGACTTGAACCATGCCAAAAAATTGAAAACATGTCACAAAAATGGTACCTTCGCGTAGGGGAGACCCAAGCACACTGACACATCACTCAACCTAAGATGAGCACTCAATCAAATCATGTAAAGGTACCAGGTACCTTTTTTAGATTTATTTGTGCAGGATGTTAGTGTGATGATGTGTAAACATGTTCCTATTTAGAAGTAGACATAAACATTCCATAGTGTAAAATCCAGATCTAGATCTTAGAGAATCATGACAAAAGAACTAAACAATAACTATGATAAGATTAACCATACAAGAACTAGATTCAATAATATCTAACACCATTATCGAGTGAATATATTCCATTTCATAATTACTATAAAACACATAAGCTTGTTACACTCTAAAGTATATCCATGAGTCATTTGTGTGTCAAAACCAACAACATAACTCTACAATAATTCACCACACTACTAAACTATGCAAGTCAATACATATTTAAAGGGGTGGGCAATTTCCCTTCACCACCTATGCACTTATCAAAATAGGTCACATGTTGATAATAGCTATATGCCTTTAGAATAGTATGCACAACATGCAAGTGCTCTAACAATAGATGTCTTATAGTTAACTCTAAGTAGAAATCCTATTATTAGCTTAAACTATACATGACATGTATCTGTCACTTGTTCCCAAAATACCATTGTGTGGAGTTCAAATCTTCATCTCTATGTGTGCTCCACACGCTATCTCCAAAAATATCCCTTATCCACAAAAAAACTAAGTCCTGAGCCAGGGAACTTTAATACTATTATATCACCATGCGCTTCCAACACCCTATAGTCACACGCCCAATACTTAGAATATTTCTGGCTATTCAACATTACCCCACAATAGAGTACATTGTTATCCCGATGATGTGAATTCCTTCATACGTCTTCAATAACAAAGAGTAGGTAATGAAAGAATGAAAATAATGAACCAAACTCTGTACAAAATGATGAAGTTTATTCTATAACACTCTCTTCTTCAACTAGAAGGATTAATTCTGGATATTCATTTTTTAGCTCATCCTTCAAGGCCTTCCAATCACTCATCTTGTTCCTCATTTTCTCTAGAATATAAGTGGTTATGTCATCTAAATCATCGCTATTGATTCTACAAATGTGTAAACACCCTAGCTATTAAATGAAAACCCTAGTTTCCCTTCCGTCATGTGCACACACCACTCCTTAAATATTTCTTCCAGTCCTGGGTACTCAACACCATCCTTCACAACATGACAAGTTTACTCAATCTACAGAATGCTCTTCATCTCTATCTCTTCTTTGCACTTCACAATTTTTTTCCATGTTCGTAAGGTACCAAATGACATTGAGAATGCCGAATTTAAACCAAGTTTCAAAAATTCCCTTCATTAATTACTCCACCTACCACTGTACACAACATTAATTTCTCTTGAGTGTGTTGTGTGCCTCATTATCCCACGATTCAATGTATCGCACCTCAGTTATAATTTCTCGGCACACCACTACTTATCTGTCACTGATATCCTCTACCCGTACTTCCTTAAGATGAATTAGTTTATCCAATGTGACCCAACTTACGTACTCTCTAATGCCGCAAGCTCCCTTGAATTATACTTAGCACCCGATGACTTATGTGTGGTCTTAGATTTTTTTAGCAATTCTTCAAAATTTCTCATGAATTTTTAAAACCTTGCTCCTTCTGTTCCTCTTGTGGTTACCCATGAGTTTATTTATTTTACATACCTTCTTCATCCACCCCACACTAAGGGTATGAGTAGTCCTCTGTGTATATAAACACTTTAGATTGTGATCACCTTTTGGCGTACAAACATGCTTATTATTAAAAAACTGAACTAATTTGACAAAGCATAGTGATGAAGAAGGAAATATGGTAAATGAAATATAGTAAAGGAAATCTAATTTAAATGGAAATAATTCCTTATTAAAAACACCAAGAAGGCTTATTTATAGTAGGGCTTCAGCATACTCTTGTTGAAGTAACTGGGTAACCATGTTCCATCAAGTGCCTCTAACTGGTAAGTTCCTGATTTAAGTATGTGAGTACATACAGTTCGAACCAATGCACCTTAAGCTTGTTCGAGAGGCACAAAAAATTTGAATCATAAATAAGTACCATTTTCCAAACCTCAAGCTTATTTTCCTTGATGTGTCTTTCATGTCAAGCATTATGTATGGAATTTTCCTACTTCTGACTTCAATGTGGTATGGAATGCCTCTCATCTGGCTGTATTAAATTTTCAATTCTTTCTTTTAATTTTTGCTCATCAGCTAGACCTCTCACATGCAAACTATGCAAATAATGTAACATGAATTCCATGGTAAGAAATGCTTCTGTGTCAAACACCAACTGAAAGTGTGTGGCCTTATTCAACCTTTATAAAGTTGTTCTATATGCCCAAATTAAAACAAATAATTTATCATCCCAATATTTCCTTCCAACATCACAAATTTTTGTCAAGGCCTAGCTCAATATCTTGTTGAAGGCCTCAGCAGTCCCATTTTCTTTAGGGTGATAAGGTGTAGTCTTGTGGTGTGCAACCACAACTTCATCCAATAATATCTTAATAGTATCATTCAAGAAATTTTTTTCCCCTATCACTTGTCAGACTCAATGAACATCCATACCTAGTAATAATATTTTCTTATAAGAACCTTGCTACTCTAGACGCTTTATAGTCCTTTTAGGTGTTGCTTCTACCCACCTTGTAAGATAATATATAAAAGTGATGATGTAGCACAATAAAGTTGTACGCATGGATAAGATATAGGAAACACAAAGTCTATTGCCCATTTTTCAAATTATTCTACACTAGTAATAGGCCTCAAAGGAATTTCATCTCTTTTCCTAGGTTTTCCAAGGCACTGATAATGATCACATGCCTTACAATACTCTTTTGTAATCCTTATATAGGGTCTCCCACCATAAACCAGTGAATAGAATCTTGTGCATGGTGGCATCACCTAGATAATGACCACTTACAATAACATCACGAACCTCTTCCATGATATATATGTGCTCATGTTCTAGTAGACATTGGTGCAATAATTCATCTTGTCTTAGTTTGTATAAGTCACCATTGATCAATGTGAAAGGTGCGATGCAAATCACAAGCTATTTTGTCTTTAAATATTTCATTCCTTCTGGTGTCATACCTATACGTAAAAAGACAACAATATCCTCCAATTATGAAAGCACATGGTTTATCTCATATAACTATGCATTAGGCATTATATCTTCAATTTTCTACCCATCATATCCTGATTGAATTCTTGATAAGTGGTTTGGGCTAGAATAACTTTTACCTAGTTTTACCATGACTATAAATTCAAATTCTTGGAATAAGAGAACCCATAAGCATATGTGCCCCTATAAAACAAGCTTATTTACCAAGTATTTCAATGTCATGTGATCTTTATAGACCACAAAAGGTGTTTCTAGTAAGTACTATCAAAAATTATGTAGCACGTAGATCATCGATAAAGCCTCGCACTCGGTAGTTATATAGTTCTATTCTATAGGAGTCAAATTTCTACTAGCAAAACAAATAGTATGATCTATAATACCTTCTCTAGGATGAACTAACACTGCACCAATGGACATGCCAGAGGCATCGACATGTACGTGAAAAGCTTGATTCTATGAGGGAAAGTGTAAAATAGCCACTGTGGTAAGCCTCTCCTTCAACACTTCAAATGCATGCTACTATGGTTCTTCCTAATAGAATGTCACTTTTCCTTTTATCAACTCCTCCAAGGGTACAAAAAATTTAGCATATCTCTTGATAATTTTTTTGTAATATCCTATGAGGCCCAAGAATCCACACACCTCACTCTGATTGGTAGGGTCCTCAAGGCCTATGATAACTGTAACCTTGGTTGGATATACTAAAAAACACTCCTTACAGATGATATGCCCTAGCAGTGTTCCAAAGGGTGTAGTAAATAAACACTCCTTAATGTTTAAAGAAATTATTAAATGTCTGCACCTCTCAAACATTAATATCAAGTTGTCACAATGATCCTTGACAAACCCATATAATGTCCAATCATGTAAGTAAACCTGCAAAAATTTGTAATTAAAATCCTGGAATGCTTGAACCACAATGTGCAAAAATACAAGAGGCATGTTCTTCAGACCAATGGGCATCATTGTATATCCAAAGCTTCCCCATTCAATCGTGAATGGTGTTTTCTCTTGATATTATTTAGTAATTCATACCTGATGATACATAGAGAATCCATCTATAAAAGAGTAAATTTCGTGCCCTATAATACCTTCTAATATTTCCTTGATGAAAGGTGTAGGAAAAAGATCAATCACACATGTAGCATTCAGCTCCATGTAGTCCAAAAAAATACTAATCTAACCATATTTATTTATACTGACTACCATGGGGGTAACTCACTCTGATTCTTCTAGGGGCTTAATGAAGACATATTTCAACATTCTTATTAATTTTTTCTGTAACTTTTATGCGTAGGTTAGGGTTCATCCTGTAAGGTATCTTCCTGACTGGGAGCACACATTCCTTTAGCTTAATCTTCATCTCACCCAAAGATTCATGCTCTCCTTTTAACTTGTGGTAGCCTCTAGGAAATAAGTCCTAGAAATCACATAGTAACTCAATTATCTTAGCCACATCAGAATCATACTAATAATTTCAAATAATGGCCTCCTTAGGTTCAGTATTTGAGCCAATGTTCACTTTCTTTGTCTTCATAGGTTCATGATAGGCACATGCCTTCTTATCCATATTGTCTAAAACCTTGTGTGTACTTTTTGAATGATCAATGTCCAAACTTTCTACTTCTTCATCATCCACTATGTAGACCATATTTCCTTTCTTCTTCTCAAGAAAAGTGCATTTAAGTAGTTCATCATCGATCTCATCTACTTCATCAAAATGTGGTCCTAGGTCTGCCTCACCAAATAACTCCTAAATGAGTTCTTCATCCTTTTCACTATATCCCATAGTCAAGCACTCCATAACTCGTAATGCCTTTTTCACTGAAGGTTTAGTGGAGAAGTAGTCAAAAGTCTAGATCATTCCTGCAGTCAAGTCTTATCGATTTCCAGTCTCTCTATGCAGCTCTGAATAAACGTACTAACCATGTGTGTAGCCTTGTAAAGTGAAATAAAGTTTGTGCACCTAGAGTGAAGGTGGTAAAGCTTCCTCCCACTCTATCTAGAGTATCTCACACTACTAAATGTGGTGCTAAACATGATGATTACCATGATATGTGAAGATTTGAGTAGGTGCATTGCTCCTGACAAATTGGGTTGTTAGAGAAATTCTCACTTCATTCCATTTTATGAGATTATCCATGTGGACCATCCACGAGCGCGCTACTGTCCCACGTGGGGTGTACACTAACATATTTCTTCTATCCACTTGATCCTTCCATTTTTCCTCCATTTGCATGTAGGAATACTGTAGGGTCATCCTTCTCCAACATACCAGGTTATAATTTTTTTACCTATCCTCTTAATACAATGAGGTCTTGCCCCCTCATGTAGATGCACTTCTTACTTCACACCCAACCATCTTATAAGTGCCATGCATGCCAAATTATCACAAGAAACACTTGTAGTATCACTAATATAATGTGCATCTTCCCACTGGATTATTCCTTCCTTAAATGGATCAAGTACTTCTAGATCTCGAATGACGTGCACACTTAAATTCTGTCTCAGGTATTCCTCACTCAAAGGTTCAACATAAGGTGTAGATTTCTCCATCTGTCAAAGGGATAATAACTCATTCTTCCTTCTTCTCAACAGCTTATATAACCCTTTGTTGAACCATAGATCAACATTATTTGCATAAAACCAAGGGAATTTAAGTAGAGTTGGTAAGATTGTCTACTTTGGCAAGCATGCTAAAACCTCAAATTCCCTAGTGAACTTGGCCCCTTGTATAGTAATGGATGCATCCTTTAAAAAAACTTATTGGAGTGACCTTAGTTCGATTTTCCATAAATTATTACATTATAAGATGTTTGTAATGGAGGTATCTTCCCATCTATACCCATGCATCTAAAGTAAGCACATTAACTTTTGCACCTGTATGTCAATCAATATATTTTCTCAAAAAGTCCACCCATCCACAACAACATTCAGAGTGATATCCTTATCATAATCCAAGCATATGAGGGGGGAGATTAGCATGCAAGTATTTGTCATCCATTCTCAATAACTTACATGCAAAGTGTTTCCCTTTAACCAATTCCCTAGCAATGGAATAATATTCTCGTGGCGTAACATCTTGTATACCTCATTTCAAATCATCAACATCTAACTGGACCATCTCTATTTCCTTATTTTGTTCCAAATTTTGTGACTGTTCCTTTAAACACTTTATTTCACCCTAAAGATTTATAAGAACCTCCATGATTTCCTTATAAACCTCCTTCTGATGTGTAGGATCTAGGTATCTTGCGTGTAAAATCCATCCTCCTTAGGAATGAAAATATTTTGTTGTAACATTTCTTTGATGCACACACAACTTCAATGTGTGTACTAATCTTCACAGGTACTACCTCAAGTTCCAGATGCCAACAATGGCATCCATTGATTTTCCATGTGTGCATTGTATTATAACCATCCATGTGCCCTTTTTCTCCTATTTATGTTGCTTGCTAAGATGCTCATATAAGTCTGGGTACTCCTCGTAGTTATGATTCTTCCCACAAAAATAAAAATTAATATTCTAAGGGAATTCACACTTGTAGTGGTCAGTGAGATCCACATGTATAACATGTTCCATGAGGAAACTCACCTCATTCCACCACCATGACCTCAGCCCCTAAATCCACCATGGTAAACTTTGACCTCTATCACGACCTCCTTTCAAATTACCCCTTTGTTATGATCTGTAGCACCCTTGAGTGTGATCACAGATCATGGTGCTCACTTTTAATTTTAAATTTATCTGATACTCCTATCTAGTCCTACACCAATATCAATTGTATCATGGATATGATAAATCAACCTACAATATTCATGGTATTGTGAGTCATGGATTGAAATAATCTTATAGTAGTAAGATACATTCTTTCTTATCATGCATGTGTATACATAGTGGGCAATGAACTTACATCATGGTATAAATGAAATATCTTCATAGTATAGTAATAATAAACCCACCTGATCATATGGGGTACAACTATCCTTAGTGTGCCCCTCAACTTGAAAATCTATACACCAAATCCCAGTGCACATCTTATGAGTTGAATTAGACTGATAGTTTCTACAATTGATTTTTCCATAGCTATAATATGAGCTTCCAGGAATGGTCTCACTACAGTGTCTATACTTATGGCTTCCTCAGCGCAGTAATGCTGCCTCAAGTTCTATCGCATGGATCCATGTATATGTCTTATGTGACAGTGCCCTCATAAAATGATGTGATCAAGCATCCAACGAACCATTGTGCATGTTGGATTGCATAGATATCATACAGAAATTTTAGACAAAAGTGTTTTGAAATGGGAATCATATTCTTCAGACACTCTCAGTAGTGCTCTTTCTTGATGTCCTTGAGCATGCTTATAATATTATGCTTGAAACTCAGGGATATAAAATTCCTTAATGAAAGCATCACATAATGTTCTACGTAATCTACGCAAGTCTGATTGGGTTCAAAGTTTTTGTACCAACTGTGTGCAAATCCCTGTAAGGTAGTTATGAAACTAACTTTCCTTGCACTCAAAAGCTAGTTATCCCTTTTGTCCTACCATAGTATCTCACATATGTACACATGCCTATGAAACATCTTCTATTCCCCTATACTCTTGAAGATGAAGTGACATCTCCATGTAAATATTATGGGGTCAGTGAGGACCATTCCCACCGGATCCAGAACCCCCTATATTACGTATGCCTCAAGAACCAACTAGAAATAGAGTCATCTATTCTCCCTGATCCTCCACCTATAGTCTGAAGTGAACCAAAGGTATGTACTACCTATGTTTCGCAACAGTGGTACTAAATTGAACTCCTACAGTCTGTGAGGTGGTACTATTCCCATAGAGGTGAGTCCAAAAATTTTACGTGCCTAAGTTCTGTACTCAAAGAAACTGCTTGAAAAGGTACCCCCAAATAAAAAATAAGATGTCCTACCTAGCCATAGATATACTTTCTATTTGATTCAATCTTGTTATTCGTACTTCCCATAAACTAGCTTGCTGACTATTAGATGTATACTAAGATACTAGTAAAACAAAGTGCAAGGGCTAGGTTTCTAGGTAGATTAAGATGTGTGCCAACGTGACCCATGTCTTCTCTGCTAGTGTGCTCTCATAAGAGGTTAGATGAGGTTTCCCTTTCATGATTTCCCAAATGGGGGAGTTCCAAATGCTCTGGCTCGACACCTTCTGCATGAGCTCTAAATCCTTCACGAGTCATCTCTCTTCTCAATGCCATCCATTTTGTAATCTTGCACGTTGCTTATCTAACTCCCTCTTATGCACGCCTCATTGTACTTAAGACATCATTTCTTCTCTTTGCCTCTCTGTCAACTAGGTCTGACCATCCTTCACTGAATCTGCTCTTGCCCCCATGCATGGTGGGGTTTAGCTAGCCATTAGCTTCTCTTCCAAATTCAGGGTTACCAATCAATATTTTAATCACTTGTGGAATTCCTTAAAGAGTAGGCTCCCATGGGATAATGTAAAAATTGAAACTCATCCACCTCCATGGGAAAGAATAAGTGGAAATTGAATTCTCCAAAATATAGCTATTCATAGAACACTACATGGAACCAAGTATCCACAACATGCATCCAAATCAGATCAACATCATGGAGGGCCTGAAATTCTTCATTGCATCCAGATAAGTGTGCAAAACCTCTAATTCCTTTTAGACGTATAGGTAACTAGCCACTCATACAGCTCTATCGGAAAGATAACAAAGAAACTCTCATATAAATAGTCATACAAGTTCTGCTCCACCCATGTGTGTGCGTTAAACTCAAATCCAATGTTGAATCTCCAAGCATATTCTTCTTCCAGATCTATTATCCACTCCTCAACACTTGATAGGGTTCAACCAGTATGTATTCATCACAAAAAATCATGAAAACAAGTGAAAAAGAGGTTCCAGGCAATGTAAACAATGATGCATCCTAGAATTTACTATGAATAACCCAGATGCATGCTGGCACATCACTCAGCCTAAGCTGAGCGTTCACCCAAAGTGCACGTAAAGGTACCAGGTCCCTCTTTAGAGTTTCTTGTTCAAGATGTTAGTGAGATGATGTTTAAACATATCCAGATTTATAACTAAACATAAACATTCCACAATGCATAAATCCAGGATCTAGATTTTAGAGAATCATGATAAATGAACTAAATAATGAAATATAATAAGATTAACCATACAAGAACTAGATTCAGTCATGTCTAAAACCATTATACTAGTCAATATACTCCATTTCATTAAACACTGTAAACAAAAAAGCTTCATACACTATTAAGTATCTCCATGAGTCATGTGTACGTTAAAACTAGTAGCATCACAACTCTACAATAATTCACTACACTACTAAACTATGCAACTCAATACATATTTATAGAGGTGGGGACTTTACCTTCACCACACTATGTACTTCTCAAAATAGGTCACATGTTGACTAATATCTAGGAACCTTTACAATAGCATGCACAACACGCAAGTGTTCTAATAATAGATGTCATATAGTTAACTCTAAGAAGAAATCATATTATTAACTTAAACTATGCATGCCACTTATCAGCCGCTTGCTTCCCAAAATACCATTGCATGTGTTAGAGTGGGTATTTACCTCATAGCTCATGTTTTCACCACAGGTACTTTATTTACTTTTATTAGTATTTATCCTCAAAATAACTTAGTCCTGTGTTGGATCGCTTTAATACTATTATAGCATTATTTAGATATCCAGTGCCTATATTCACGCTAGTTGTTAGGTATAGTTCTTTCCTTGATCTACGGTCATTGACTAGATCCTTGATGTCTAGTTCTCTCCTAAAATTCTATGGTCGTTGAATAGTTCATTTGATTTCGACTAGTTATTTCCTGATGAATTTATGGCTTGAAACTACGACCTTGACTCCAGTTTCTTAGATTGTTATTCCTTGACCTGTTTAATGCAAAAAATCATTCTTAAAAATATTGCTCATTGAGTTCCATAATAATATATGATCCCATTGTTAGACAATGGCATCTAAATGTTTCACCAAAGGATTTAATGTAAAGTTATGGTCATGGCGAATCGTGAGAAAACTTACTACAATCTTATAGGATTGTGGTGTTTGATTAGCATCTGTGTTCTTAGTTTGGTATGATCTAGTTATCATTCCTTTCATGGTATCAGAGCTGGAGACTTGTCTGTTGACATCCGTCTATAAGTTTTATTTTACAAACTAAATTCTAGATGCTACGATTCATATATTATGGGATGTTGGTCATATTTTGAGTGCACATGTTGCATTTTTATGTAAAACCTATAAGGCTTGATATTAGATCTGAAAGGTGTTGAAAACCCTCAGATTGACTGTAAACTCAGCCATTTCTGGGGGGTAATTTTTTGTGGTTGTAGTGAAATACATGAGGCTCGCCTCAGGATACCTCGTGCCACACGGTTAAGAAATCGAGTATGGAATTTATGTAGATGGGTTTTTTGGATTTTGTGAGATAACTTACTGACTGGCCCTGTTAAAATGTGCATGAAGTATAGTAGATTCATTTTCGAGTTGGCTGTGTAAAATGCTTCTCAAAATTTGATGGTCTTTCCACCTCACTACAAAAAAATATGGCAGGGGTCCATTTGGACTGAAAAATGTGCAAATGTTTTTACTATTTCGAGCAAATCCGCAGGCTGCTACCCATTACAACATCCTATAGCCCTAAAAGTCATATGGTATGGTCATATGAGGACTTAAAGCTTATGATTCATACTCATTGGTGCTTAACTCCAGTGAAGGTTTGGGATTTTATGCTGTGTGGTGAATTGAAACAACAATTTATTTTGTTTTAGTGGCAACTATAGATAAACTAACAAAGAAAAATGAGCTAAATTATGCTTGTAACTTGAATTGATCAGTAACTCAGTTTTGTAGTGCCTTGCAAGTTTGCAAAAGTGCTACCTTTTGGGAAATACCTTTCAACTAAAAAACTTATCCATCTGGAGTTAAAATGTTTCTTCAGACTCACAAAATAACTTGAATGCAAGGTAACGAAATATGGAGAGAGTGTTGTATCTCAATTATGGATTTGCAATTTCAGCTATAGCCCGATGTAAATAAATTAAATTGGGAGTTGCACCATTTGTACCTATCATGGATTCTGAGCACATGATCCACTGCTTTTCTCAGAAGTATGTGAGAACTTCAATTAGGATATTGTACAAATTTGTGAAAGAAAATAGATCACTCAAGAAGTGAAATTCTCTATCTATCAATCACTTATTCATGATAAGGATTACAATAGATACAAATCCATACAAGGTACAAGGGCTTGCTAGCCTACATACATCAAGTAGTCATATTGTATGACAGTTGAGTATCCATGCTACCATAGTCCACTTGCAGCTATTTCTCCTGAACCCACTGACATTAAGGAATCTGTCAGTGCTCCCTGAGTTCTAGACATCCTGCATATTGATGCTCATACACATATGAAGCTGATGTTAAACTTCAATACTTTTCCACATCTGATGCCTAAGGACATTACCAACTATGTTTCACATTATCCTACTTCTGCTCAACGTTGTCATGGATTTTTAGAACAGCATACCATCTGTTACATTCAGGTATCTTACATGCTCTAGTTCTATGGGTCTCACCTAGGTGGAGTCATTGGTAGACATTCACAAGGTATTGTTTCCTCTATTCCACTTATGTGTAAGTGGATATTCTCGACATGACATCTGGTATTTCGAGCATATACATCATTGGAGATCATTATCTAGTTGACAGAGCTCATTTTTTTGTTCGCTTGATCTCTGGTATCTGACTAGATCCTTGATGTCAAGTTCACTCCTGAGTTCTATGGTCTTCACTTAGTTCTTTGATGAAACCTATTTATTTCCTAGATTTGTCAGACATGATCAACGACCTTGACACATTCTTAGATTGTTCTTCCTTGACTATTTAAGCAATGCCCATTCTCAATGCATTGCATTGAGTTCCATAGTCATATGCAGGCATACTTCTACATCCATTCGTGTTGCATTTGGGGTGGATATCTGAAGTTACTCATGGAGGTGACATTAGGCATTTCAGCTTGAAAGGAATCTACAGGCGTGGCTCCTCCACCATTCGTGCCTCTTTCTCCACTTTCTATGACCTTCTGCATTATGATGCTTCTTGTTTTGAGCATCTTAGCTTTAGAGATTGTGTAGTGGTATCTCATCTGTAATTTGTATTTTGCAGAGATAAATGTATCTCTATGTATTCGACACTTTTGGCATGTTAACAGTCTCTCTTTCTGGGGGAGCTATTCTGGTATGTAGCCCAGTCTTAGTTTTTCAATGGATCGAGTAGTTGTTTTGACAAACTCATACAGATTTGTAGTGTCAACTCCACCCATTCTGGAGGCAGTCATGGGAGGGTGTGGTGTTGATCCTGCTTCTTCGAGTTTACGTAGAAGCTTTCACTTGTTCACCTCAGGATTTTCTTGCCCATCAGAAAAGACCACTCTGGAGTACTGTAGTCCTTGTTCTTTTTGTTTTGGCTTATTGTTCTTGTGATTCGTGGCACACCTATTTGCAGCAGTATGGTCGAATTATGTTTGGTGTTTATTTATGCACTTTCGGACATCACTCCGTTGATAGTCTCCTTGTAGTGGCAGCTACAATAAATAGTAGAAGCCCAGGTAGTCAGTTGTTTTTGAGTTCTATGATTGAGCAACTCGGATTTCAGTGCCAAACTTCTTGCAACATTGCTATGATTTTTTTGAGCTGAGCTTCTTGAGATGCCATTGGAGTTAGGTATTTTGACTCTCTGCACTATACTTATAAAGTTGTTAAATATGGAGGAGTGTTGGGTAATCAATTGCGGATGGTCCCTTTTTTCCCAGTTCATTGTACATGAGTACCTTATGAGTTGCCTAGTTTGTACGGGACTCATGGACTGTGAGACATGCCACATGCTATTTTGGCACCTAGCTTCAATTGAGGGGGGGGTGGTAGAGTAGGTATTTACCTTAGCTCATGTTCACCTAGGTACTTTATTTACCTTTATTGTATTTATCCTCACCCACTTATGTGTGTGGATATTTATTTTATCTTATTTAAATATTAGGAGATATTATCTAGTTATTAGGTATAGTTATTTCCTTGATCTATGGTATTGACTAGTTCTTTCCTTGATCTATGGTATTTACTAGAACCTTGATGTCTAGTTCTCTCCTAAATCTATGGTCTTGCCTATTACAGTACCACATGTTGCGTATCCTACTTCTGCTCATCTACATGGATTTTTTAAGAAACATACCACTGCATTCAGTTCTTACATGCTCTGTTCTATGGGTCTCACTAGAGGAGTCATTGGAAGACATTCACAGGGTACTGTTTCCTCTATTCCACATGTTAAGTGGAATTCTCGTCATGACATTGGTTTTCGAGCAGATACTTCATTAGGATCACACATTGATAGAGCTCCTTTTTTTGTTCGCTTGACTCTTTCTAAGGATCATGAGCAACACATGAGTTCTGCACCTTCACTCAAGATTGAGAAACCTGAGATTTTAGCTGTTAGACATGATCAGCCTGACACACATTCTGATGTTCTTTTGCATGCACCCATTGTGCATTATGCACCAAGTCACATGTAGGCATCTTCTTCATCCATCTGTGTTGATTTTGGGTGGATATCTAATCACTCATGGAGGTGACATAGGCATTCATTGAGAGGACTCTATAGGCATGGCTCCTCCACCATTCAACCTCTTGCTCCACTTTCTATACCTTATGTATTGTGATGCTTCTTGTTTTGAGCATTTTTCTTTAGCAGGTGTAGTGTATCTCTCTTTTTTATTGAGATATTTTGTATCTATATTTTCAATACTTTTGGCATGTTGACAGTCTCTCTTGTGGTGGAACTATTCTAGTGGAGCCCAGTGTTAGTTTGTCAATGTTTGAGTAGTTGTTTTAACAAATCATACAACTTTGTAGCATCACTCCACCCATTCAGCAGTATGGGAGGGTTTGGTGTTGATCCTACTTCAGGTTTCGTGTTCTTTCCTTGTTACCTTGGATTTTCTTGGATTGTGACACTCTAGAGTTTGAGTCATTGCCTTGTTACTTTGGTTATTGTTCTTGGATCGTGGCACACCTATTTGTAACAGTTGATCGGATTATGTTTGGTGTTTTTTGTACACTTTCAACATCACCCTGTTGACAGTCTCCTTGTATGGAGCTATTCTGGTGAAGCCCAGTGTCAGTTGTTTTTGAGTTCTATGATCGAGAAGTGGATTCAGACCAAAATTCTTCAGCATTGTATGAGTTTTTTAAGCCGAGCTTCTTGGGATGCCTTGGAGTGGGTTTTTACTCTCTTTTACTTTGTTGTTACTAGTTTTGGGTACCTTGGGGTGTCCCCTTTTTCCTAGTTATTGTACATGAGTACCTCATCAAGCCTAGTTGTCAGAACTCATACTGTGGACATGCCACATATATTTTGGCTGCTAACTTCACTTGAGGGGGGGTGTTAGAGTAGGTATTTACCTTAGCTAATGTTCACCTAGGTACTTTATTTACCTTTATTGTATTTATCCTCACCCACTTATGTGTGTGGATATTTATTTTATCTTATTTAGATATTAGGAGATATTATCTAGTTGTTAGGTATGATTCTTTCCTTGATCTATGGTATTGACTGGATTCTTGATGTCTAGTTATCTCCTAAATCGATTGTCTTAACTAGTTCTTTAATGACTAGTTATTTCCTTGATTTATGGCTTGATCTATGACCTTGAATGATTCTTAGATTGTTATTCCTTGGCTATTTAAGCAAGGCCCATTCTTAATGTATTGCATTGAGTTCTATAATAATATACGATATTGCTTCTCATTTGTTTACAAATGTTTATGTAAAGTTATTCTGGAAAATTTCTTTCATCTTATTGATCATTGTGTTTGATTAGCATCTGTGTTATTGGCTTGGTACGATCTGGTTATCATTCCTTTCAGCATCCAATAGGATTTTTGTACCATCACAACATACCAAAATTTAAGTGACAAGAAATCAACATGATTTTTTTACAAGGATTGTTAATGTTGAAAAATAAACATGACTTAATCTCGATTATAGTTGATAAAATAAGGTAGCTCACTTTATACCAGGGAATATGAAGGATGATTCACCTATGCTTTCAAAAAAAATTGTTCACAAAATTTTCAGATTGCACGGAGTACCTCAGTTAATATTTTTTGATCAGGATCTTAGGATGAATTCTCATTTTTAGAAAACTTTAAATTCAGCATTTGGGACAAAGTTGAATTTCAGTTTTGCATACCATCTGAAAACAAATGGGAAAAATGAAAGATTCAATCAGATTATGGAGGATATGCTCAGGATGTATTGTATGGATCAGCAATACAAGTGGGAGGAATATCTTCCATTGGTTGAGTTTTATTATAATAACACTTACCATTCATCACTGAAAATGAACCCATTTGAGGATTTGTATAGATGAAAGTGTAGAGAACTTATCAGTTGAGATATCATGAAAGATAGGGAAGTTGTAGGACCTAATATGTTGATAGAAATAGACTAACAATATAAGCTCATTTGTGGGTGATTAAAATAAGTTTCCAATAGGAAGAAGAGCTATATAGTTGTAAAGAGAGTTGACAAAATTTGAACACAGGGAAAAAATATTCTTAAGGGTCAAGCATAAGAAAAGTTCTTTTTTTTTTTTGGAAAATCAGTCAAACTGTCACCTCTCTTTTTTGGGACTTTTTAAATAATTGAAGTAATCAGTCTATAGCATAACCTTTAGCATTGCCTCCCACATTATCCAAAATACATGATGTTTTTCATCTTTCCTTATTTAAAAAGTATATATATGATTTATCACATGTTCTAATCTAGAACCCCTTATAGGTTTAGGATATGGGAATCATCATAGTTGAACCTATAATAGTGTTGGAAATTTATAGGCTGCACTTGTGAAATAGGTAAATAATTTATTTGAAGGTCCAATGGGACCAATTTCCTGAAGAAGGTGCAACCTAGGAGAATCTAGATGAAATAAAATCCACTTTTCCACACTTGTTTTAGTGATACAAAATTGAAATTTTATATTTGATTTTATACATTTGATAATTATTACTATTTGAGTGACTGAAAAATGTCATAACTTATGTTGTTTGGAAAAACAAGATTTAAAATGGGAAGCTAACAAATTCTAGTCAAAAGTTTTGAAAACTTGAAGTTTCTAATGTTCAATATAATTTGTTGATAATTTTGATACAGAAATAAGTATATTTTATCATATTTTATTTAAATATGTTAATGGTTCTAGAGTTAATCATTGAGACGATGATTAGTAAAGGGGGGAAGTTTGTCACACCGCTAATCTTCTCATTATGTTATGTTGTAAATGAGTTTCGATATCGGGTGACTCGCAGACACGGGGACCGGTTTCAGTATGCTACCCATAAACACGCCATTGTATCAGCACTTTCCATCATATTCTGTAAGTTTTATAATATTGCAATTTTTTCTACATATTTTGAATGATTGTGATTAATTCATCCCTTCTATAGATGACGATTCAACCCATTTTCATATATTTTCAAGTTGTTAAGTTGTAATTCATTTTACGCTTTTTCATACTTGACATTATTGGATCCTGATATTTATAAATTTGAATTTGTTTGTGATTATGATGTTTAGATGATCATACCTATTTTATTTACATAGCTGGTTTGACACTATTCAATTATCATTTAGATTATTATACAACTGACTAGAGTAAATAAGCATGTTGATCATAACTTGCTTACGATTCCTTTTTGTGGAAGCATAAAGGAATAGGTCATAAACCTTATAAGTATCTTAGTGTTAATTAAAATTTTAAAATCCCTTATAAAATTGGGCAGGCAATAGTGGTAAGCATTTTTAATATTTGAAGTGGCGATAACAATTACATAATGAACATGTTATAACATATGATAGTAGAAAAATCAAGTTAAATGAGTTGAATTATGCTCCCCATGACCTAGAAATTGTTGGTATCGTTCATGCACTTCAAGTATGAAGACAATATCTTTTAGGAAGACCTTTTGAATTAAAGACTGACCAACTTGGGCTGAAGTATATTTTCACTCAGCCAAATCTGAATGCAAGACAACAAAGATGGTTAGAGTTTTTGTCACAATATGATTTTGACATAAGTTACATTAAAGGAAAAGAAAAGAGAGTGGCAGATACACTAAGTCATAGGAAACATACTTCTGTACTTATAACTTTGAGAACTCAGTTTAAGGATGAGGTAAAAAGTATCATGGAATCTGATTTTTACTTTCAACAAGTGAAAAAAGCACTTGTTGTAGATCCAAATTACATAAGATATAAAGGTTTTCACTTTGATAATGAAGGAATCTTGATATATGATAAGCAAGTGTATGTACCTTTGGGAAATGAGTTAAGGAAAAAATTGATGATGGAATTTCATAATTCACTATACTCAGAACATCCTGGTATTCTAAAAATGCTTGTTGATGTAAAACAACAATATTTTTGGAAAGGGATGAAGAAATACATAATCGATTTTGTGACACACCTCTTGGAATGTCATTGTGTTAAGGATGAACATATGCACCCAGCTATTTTATTGTATCCTCATAGTATACCATAATATAAGTGGTAGGTAATTAGCATGGATTTTGTTCAGGGGCTTCCTATGTCAAGAAATAAACATGACATTATTTTAGTTCTTGTTGATAAACTAACAAAAGTAGAACATTTTATTGCTAGTAATCTTAAGGATGATTCACCTAGTTTAGCAAAAATATTTGTGCATGAAAATTTCATATTACATCGAGTACCTAAATTGATTATATCAAATAGATACCCTAGAATGACATCTCGGTTTTGGAAAATGATGAAAGCAGCCTTAGGAACAAAACTGAATTTTAGTTCCGTATACCATCTGGAAACAAATGGTCAAAATGAGAGAGTTAATCAGGTTTTGGAAGATATGTTACAAATGTAATATATTGATTAGCAGTAAAAATGGGAAGAATACCTTCCTTTAGTTTGATTTACTTACAATAATACATATCATGCTTCTTTAAAAATAGAACCTTTCGAAGCATTGTATGGAAAGAAGTGCAACATTCTAGTTAGTTGGGATAACATTGAATACATAGAGATAATTGAACCTAAAATCCTTACTAAAATGGAACAACAAGTTAAAATCATTCATGAACCTTTAAAAGAAGTTGCAGATAGGCATAAACGTTATGCAGATCTCAAAAGGGTTGATAAAATATTTGAACTTGGTAAAAATGTCTTTTTACGTGTTAAGCCTAAAAATACATTTGTAACCTTTGGCAAGGCAGCCAAACTATCACCTCGTTATGTGGGACCTTTCGAGATTGTTGAAATAATCAATCTTGTAGCTTATCATTTAGTATTACCCCTTAATTTGTTATGAATGCATGATGTTTCCCATACATCTTTACTTAAGAAATACGTTTCAAATTTATCACATGTGTTAAATTGGGATTCCTTGCAGGTCTAAAACCCAGGAATAATCCTGGTTAAACCCATAAGAGTGCTGAAAACTCATCAGTTGCACTTACAAAATCATGAAATTAGCCAATGCAAGGTTCAATGGTACGAGTTTAATGATGAAAGTGTAGCATGGGAAAACATTGAGGACATAAAAATTTCTTTTTTGTTGATAACAATTAAAGACTTTTTTTATAAATTATCAATAATTTTTCCAGTTTTGGGAAGGTACTATATTCATTAGTACTGAAACAACTATTTTAATGTTGTAATAAATTATGTAAATTTTAAATTCTCAACTATGGTTTCTATTTGTGAACTTATGGATGAAAGAACTATAATTATGTTTATTTTTCTTATTTGAGAATGATGGATAAGTTAATCATTGGGACGATAATTATTTTTTAGAAGGGAGGTATGTACACCTCTAACATGGTTGATATATATGGGGGAATCTATATTATAAGTTGTAAATGTTGACATGTGATTCTTGTCTAAAGACGGTGTACTCTTGTGAATTTAGAAATCATGTTCGCTGTAGATAATATGTTATCTTCTGGAATAGATACCATTCTACCATGTTTATGTTGAATTAAAATGAATTAATTCATTCTTCTTATGTTGAATAATGCACTACATGTGAAAAAAGAAACTGATTCAGTTTAAACTAGTTCATATTTTTGTTGCACTCAAACTTGTGCTTCAGTATTCATAACCTTTACTGCATGATAGCTATACCTTGGATCAATTTCAGTGATCCAAGGCATGCTTTCAATTTCATGACATTGTGGTCATCTTGACCAGCTGGATAAATAATGGGATCTCGGAACTCTGGTTGTCTTGGAGTCTTAGGTGATATCTACTTCTCCCATGCTTATTATGTGATCTTTGGATGGTATTTGATCCTTCTTTTGGTAAGTTGTATGATACAATTATTTTTATTACTAAAGGAACCTAATTATCTAAGTTCCTAAGATGGTAATTCTATCCTAAATTGTAATCTATCCTAAGTTGCTAGGTTCTTTGATTAATAAGGGTTGTTTATTAAAAAGGAAAACCTAAGACTAAATTAATAAACATTAACCTAAGGACCTAAGTTAGTTCCTCAACTAATGATTAAACCTAACCTAAAGTTGGGCTAACCTAAAGGGGATGGATGGGGCAACATGCTAAGGCAGGTCAGTGGCACCAACCTCAAGGTATTTATGATGATTTAGTGGGCATTAAAAATTATTTTAAGCCAAATTTGGTGAATGTATGAAAGGAAATAATAGGTCTATTTGGAACCTATACCAAAGTGTTAGTTACATGGAAATTTAAATTTTGTTATGGGAAAATACTAGTTGGTGGTGGCAGGAGTTATGGAAGGACTGCGAGTCCTGTTTGAAAATTAATGTATTTGGTAATGGTGAAAAAAAACACCTAGGAAGAAGGGAAGTTGGAAGAAATAATGGTTTTGGTTTTCACATTACTCATTTGGTTTTTGTGAGCTTTAGCTCTGCATGCGGTTTTCTCTTTGAACCCTCAGATTTGAATCCTTTCATGTCTGTTTCACCTTGCATGGTAGTGATAATGATGAAAATACCACTGTGAAGCTATAAGAGGAAGGAGAAGAAGGTTCTGCAGAGTTTTGTTGGATTTTTCATGGAAAGGATTAGCTATCAAAGCTCTGCTTGAATATTTACAATGAGAAAGTGAAGATAGGATCTCTATCAGGCATGATAGGCCCTATCCATTAAGTCTTCCGATTTTATTTAAATGCTTCATAAAAAAACTCTTCTCTATTTTGAAACCTTTTGATTTTATGTTTGATTATTATTTATTCAATGGTGTTGTTTTTTTCTTGATGCAAACTTGTTCTTCATTGTTGTATGGAAAATGAAATTTGGAAGTGTTGATTTGTGGTTATTATGCTAACTTGTTTGCAATCGAACCTTCTTGATACTGAAATGGGTTTACATTTGTTCTCTGATTGATTGAAAACTTATGTGGAGGTTGTAAATTCTTTATCAGTAGAATGGTTTTGTTGAATTCCATAGATTTTAATTTGCATAACCTCTTTAATGTATTGTCATTGGCATTACGCCATTGTTTTAGATTCAACATGTGTTCATCATTTGGTCTAGTTGTTCGATGATGGTAGTAGTAACCCATTATTTTTATTCACTTGTTTTGAGATAGTATTTTATCATGGGTATACAGTTTTATAGATATGGGGTTTACTTATGATTTGGTTCTTTCCCCAAATAGGAACTGTTGGAATCTTTGTGTTCTTTCTTAAAACTTTTTGCAATTACCATTCGAGTTAGGAGTAAATGAATGCCCACCTTGAGCTTGAAGGTATAATATCTTTGCTCCTTTGTCAACATTTTATGAATGGAAGTTGTTGAAAATGAAATTTGAACAGGAAGATATGACTAAAAATGGTTAACTTTTGTTCTATTGCATTTACTTTGTATCTTCATATTTTTATAACCCACTTTGGGCTTTTGGGTTTCTTTCAGATATTTTGATCTGAGAAATTTTTCCGATGGTTGAAATTTGTTGAGCTCTTGTTAATAGGAGGTTATTTGATTGATTTATTTGCCTCCTTGTTTGACAGTTTTTAGTTCGATTGGAGATTAGTTCTGATCTTGTTTTGGTTTGTCCTCTTTTCCTTTCGACACTGAGCTTTCTAGGAATTGAATCAATTCATTTATCAATCAGTAGAATCATGTTTTGGTATTTTATCTTTCATGAAGATAGGAAGATAACCTATTGGATATTTTTCTTTCTATTATTTGACTGGTTCATTAATTATTACCCAATTCTGGGCTATGTTGGTACCTCAGTTAAGATCTTGTTGATCTTAAGTGGGTTTCCCATGATTGATTAAGCACTTGATGTGCGTTACTCTTAGGGAAGTCTGTTTTGTATCATTTCATCTATATTTTCTTAGAGTGGCTGATTAGCCTGTGAAATGGGATATGTTTGTGGCTTTCTCCTTGATGTGTTGTAACATCTAATTAGTTTTGCATAGAGGGAAGTTTGGTCACTTTAATTGATGCTCTTTATGAGTTGTTCCAACACTGGGGTTTGGGAAAAATGGATCTGCATGATGTATATTTGCTTTCCTTTCTATGTAATAGTTATATTATCTCTAATATTTAAGTTAATATGATGTCTTTGAGACTATTGTATTGAAGAGTCTATTGAGGATGTTGGTTGAAGTCTCTTTCTTCAGTTCTAGAATGTTATTACATTCATTATTTTTGTAATATTTCCTTTTGGATGAACTCAAACTGAAGATAAGACTAGGAATGATATTGTATTAGTATGGTTATGAACTTTTAGTTCCATGTTCCCTTCTTTGAAGTAGTAATGAGTGATTGAGAGGTGAATTATCCAAAAGTTAGTTCATGCTTCCTTGTTTGTGAATTATTGAACCTTTAGTTGTTGATATCTCAAAGATTTCTTGATGTTATTATGTCTGGTACGTTTGAGTTTGAGGATTGATATGAATGTAGGACTATGGAAACTTGAATCCGTGAGTTACCTGGGTTGTTTCTATTGATTATGTATTCCTTATTTGGAGTTTCGAAACATACTCTTAATCAATCTAATTTAGATTCTTGTTGAGCCTGCTATAGTTGTGATTTTTAGATGGAATATAATTTTTTTTTCTATTTATTCCTTCATGTATTGATCTGGATGTTCTCTTGAAATAGTAAAATATACATATTTTGAAAGGTAGATTTTATATCTAGTATTACTTCTTGAAAATTTAGGATTAATTATGATGATTAATTAGTCTTTACTTAATCCTTACATATAGAAACTTTAAAATTTTCTCTCCTTCTTGGTTGTAATATTTTAGGGAAAAGTATTTTGTTTATCTTGTTTGTGTTTTGGAATTGTTTCATAAAAAATGGTTCTTTTTATGAAACAGTTAGATAAAATCACAACTTTTTAATATTATAGTGCTTATCATGCTCAGTTCATTGAACTGAATCATCTTAACAATTTTGTAGATGGATTTCGTAAAAGGATGAAAGGAGAAAGACATATAAAAGTTACATTTGTTTTACTAAAATAAATTGTCTCTTTATTATGATGATTATGTGGCATTATTACCTGAGATGTACTTTTGTCAGAAAAGGAAGATGTAATAAATACTAGTTTCATATTGTTAGTTAAGAAATTGTCTTTGTAATATCTAAAATATTTTTATAATCAGTGGATGGATCACTCCTTTTTGATGAATAAATGGTTTGATGATTGTTGAATGCTACTTTATTGTATTACCTTTTTTGGTATAAATCGGGATGTATTATTAAGTAATATCCTAAATGTAAGAGGGAAGTTTATATACTTAAGTGTTATGGGATTTGGTTTGAGGATATGAAATATTAGTTAGTTTATCTCCACATAAAAGAGATGCAACTAATAAGCTGGACACTCTTAAATAGATCCTTAAAACAATAGAAATGATTGAAATATATGATTGAATATATATATATATATATATATATATATTTGTGTGTATGTAATTCTTGGCTGTATTAAAACTTATGTGATCTATTTTGATAATTGGACATAAGTCCCTTGATATAGGAAAAAGGATATTTTCCTTGAAACTAATCATAGAAAATTAATTGAAGATCTTGCTAAAGTGTTATGAATATGATAAGAGAATGGTTGATTGTGTTCTTTCTTAGGTAAATTTCTTTAATCAAAATATGGAATGCTTAAAAAGGAATTAAAATTAGACTTCATATTCATGAAGTCTAAAATAAAGGTTTATAATAAACTTGTTTAAGGTAAGGATAAAATAAGAAAGTATCTAATGAACATGCTTTCATAACATTAAGGTCAAGCTTATCATTATAAGACTTAAGATGCTTCATTTAAGACAAACTTAAATATGTAATTGAATGGTTAGGAAGAAGATTTTATCTGACATACCTACCTCACATGTAATTTCAACTTGTAACCTTATAGGTTAAATAATGCTAGTTGAATCTTAAGCATTGCTATCATTAATCTTTAAGACTGATTAAATGGGTTATTAAACTTGTAATCTGAAGTATGTTAGTCCAGTTGAGGAAACTCAATTGGATGTTGGTACACATCAACTACAACATAGTACCTTTGTAATGACATGAGTCATTATGAGGATACTAGGATGTAGTTGATATGTCTCAACACCCCACTTAGTTTGTTTAACTTGATCGACATAAGTGTAAGACTAGATCATGGTTCTACCCTATACAGGGATAGGAACATGACCTAGTGTCAAGGTCAACTCATGTTGACTTAGGATAACTAGACACACCCAATCAATGTAATTGATTGAGTATGTCTATGTACCCTTAGTCACCATGAGTAGTCTTCCACACTAGTGCATGTTGCTAACCTTGTCTAGTGTGAAACCTTGAAATCATATTGGATTGACAGAAGTCAGGAAAGACCATTCTAGATAATAGAAAAAGTGTGGTGAGGGACTTATTCCATTTGATGAGTATGTCGTCTAGGAATGTAAACATGATAAACATGTTTAAAACCTTTGGCCAGAAGTATCACAAGCTGCTGGTTACATTGTCTTATGTCACCTAGTATAAGATGTAGGATTTTAGATGAATATTGGTAACAAATATTCAGATAGGCCTCTTAGACAGAAAACTTGGGTGCCCCTAAAAAGATAAAAAAACCAAGTATACATAGTATACACATTATTGAGTTAACATGAGAGATCGGTGTTCCACTGAGTCATTTACAACTGCATATGGTTTTCTGTTATGAGATGGATTGGCATTGGAATGTGTGTTCTAAATTAATTTTAATTTATAATAGAGAAAATTGTGTAAGATAAAAAATCCCTTATTTCTAAAGTCTTAAAATGGGAATGTTACATCCAAGTATCATAGGTGAAGGTTACAAATCTTGGACCTATTGAGTCCATATCTTATAAAAACTTAATTTTCTTGTGAACAAAAAATGGTTAGAACAAGGGGAGGTGCTGCAAATAAACCACCACCTCCAAGTGGAGAAGTAGCTACCGCACAAAAACATGATGCGATACTTCTTACTCTGTTGGACACAAGAGATCATTTAGTTGTACCTGAAAAACAAGTAATGGATAATGAGGAGGAGGAAGAAGATGCTGGTAATAACAATCAGCCACCTCCTGTGGACAACACTAATATTGTAAATTTGGGTGGTGATAATAATAATTCTACAAATGCAAATGTAAATATACCCAACCAACTTGAAAATAATAAGGTAAGATTAACAGTTGAACTCACAAATGATATAAAAAGGATAAATCCACCTAATTTTGATGGCATTGGACTAAGGGATGGAGTTGAGAATTGGCATAAAAAAATGGAAAATTACTTTACAATAAGGAACTTCTCATAGAAAACTAAAGCAGTATGGGCAACTTACCAACTTTCCCATGAGCCATCCTCCTGGTGGGACAGTCGTAAGGCTAAATAAAACACTGATGAATCAAGCAATAATTGGGATCAGTTTAAGAGTTATTTTAGGAAATGTTGGCTACCAAAACTCTATTATGATCAGAAGATGATGAAATTTTAGAACTTAATTTAAGGAAAATTAACTGTAACAGAGTATTGGGAGAGGTTAAGTAAACTTCTTAAGTATGTGCTTCAGTATCAAATTAACGAGTCTTAGGGGGGTGAGGTTGATGTTCATAGCCCAACCATCATGGAAGGGGTTATAGAATAAGCCATTCGGCAGGAACATAAATTAAAAAACATTTCTGCCCATAAGAAAGAGAATAGAAAGAAAATTCCTAATTCTTCTTCATCTATTGCATCCAAAAAGGGGGCATGGAAAAAGTTTTGTACTAAAAATAAACTTGTTGCTGATAATTGTAAGAAAAAAATAGCAAATAAACTTGTTGAAAATGTTTGAAACAACTTCATTAAGAAAAATAATAGTGGACAAAAGTCCTATGGAGGAAAAAACAAAAATTTTAGGGTTGGAAATAAATTTGAACCTAAAAGAAGACCTATAGGGGGCTGCTAAAACTATGGTAAGGATCATTATACAAATAAATTCCCTCTAAGGAAGGATGAAAACAATCAGTGACATAAGATACATGCTGAAGTAGCCGATAAACAAGATGAAAAGTAAGTTATTCCTATAGAAGTGCCAGGTAAATTATTTAGTATACATGTTACTATACTTTCTGATACTAGAGCTACTGAATGCTTTATTTCTAGTAAATTAGCTACAAAACTAAAAAGAAAATATGGAATAATGGAAAAATATTGGATTGTTTATTATGGAAATAATGTTGTCCATATTGTTAGTAAATGTATTTTTGGAGCAGTCCTAGAATTTCCTATTTTTTCCACTAAAGTTGATATTTATGTTTCTATTTTGGGTTCTTATGATGTCATAATAGGCATTAATTGGCTTTCTGAACATAAAGCAAAGGTTGACTATTTTGAAAAACACATTAGTTATCTTGATGATTTGCAGAAAAACAACAGACATCCCAGGGGTAAAATGAGAAGTTTCAGTTAGAAATTTTTTAGCTATGCAACTTATAAAGGCCAAAAACAAAGGCTACACATTGTATGCAGTAAAAATTTCTGAAATAGCTGAAGGCGATAGTGATTTCTTGGAAAATTTTCCATTGTTAAGAGATTTCAGTGATGTGTTTTAGGAAGAACTACCTGGCATTCTGCCCAAATGGGAGTTTGACTTCACAATTGAAATCAAATTAGGTACTGAGCTTATTTATAAGGCACCATATTGAATGCCTACCATTGAACTGGTAGAGATTAAGGCACAGTTACAATAACTATTGTCTACAGGTTTGATAAGACTGAGTGTCTCACCTAGGGAGCACGGGTAATTTTTTTGAAAAAGAAATATGGAACACTTAGACTGTGTATTGATTATAGGATGTTAAACACAACAACAATAAAAAATAGATATCCACTTCCTAGAATTGATGATATGTTTAATTAGATGCATGGTGCATTAGTGTTTTCTAAGATATATTTTCATTTTGGGTATCACCAGTTAAGAATCAAAGACAAATAAATTCATAAAACAACCTTTAGAACAAGGTACATACATTATGAATTTACAGTCTTACCTTTCATATTGAAAAATGCACCTGTAAATTTTATGAATTTAATGAATAATTTCGTTCAAAAGTACCTGGAAAAATTTGTACTTGTATTCTTGGACGATATTCTTATCTATTCTAAAATCCTTGTTGAGCATCATGAGCATTTGAAAATGGTACTTGAAATATTAAGAAAGAGAATGTTGTATGAAAATTTGTCCAAATGTTCTTTCTATAAAAAAGAAGTGCACTATCTAGGACATGTCAGTAGTAAGGATGGAATAGTAGTTTATTGATAAAAAAATATTTCCATAACTGTGTGTCTTGCACCTAAGAATGTACATGAAGTCAGAAGATTCATGGGGCTTGTTGGTTATTATAGAAAATTTGTTAAGGACTTTTCAAAAGTTGTTGCTCCAATAACTTCATTGTAAAATAAAGATAATAAATTTGTGTGGAGTGATAAATGTGAATCAACATTTAAAATTCTTAAAGATTAATTAACATCTTCACCTATTTTGGTTGTACATGATCTGAATGGAAATTTCACAATAGTTACAAATTCTTCTAGAGAAGAACTCAGAGGTATTCTATTACAAAATGAACACGTTATAGCATATGAGAATAGAAAAATCAAGTTACATGTGTTGAATTATGCTCCCCATGATATAGATATTGCTATCATAGTTGAATCCAGTGTCTCTATTACATGGAGTACCTGAATTGATTATAACTGATAGAGACCCTCAAATGAGATCTTGGTTATGACAAATGCTTAATGCAGCCTTAGGAACAAAACTGAATTTTAGTTCTGCATACCATCCGGAAACAAATGGTGAAGCTGAGACAGTTAATCAGGTTTTGGAAGATATGTTATGAATGTACAACATAGATAAGAATTAAAAATGGGAATAATACCTTCCTTTAGTTTAATTTTCTTATAATAATACATATCACGACTCTTTGAAAATGACACTTTTCAAATAATTATATGGAAGGAAATGTAGAACTCCAGTTAGTTGGGATAGTGTTGACAATTATATTTTTTTGGATGAATCGTCAGAGTTGTTGGATACCCTAGGTTAGTGGGATGTGCGCCCTAAGGTAACCTAGAGATTTTAAAGAAGTTGGATCTTCTCTGTGGGGTGAGATAAGGTTAGAATGAAGGTTTGAAGGAAATGTAAAAATACTAAGGTGATGTGCCGCAATAGATCCTAACAAGACACAAAAACATCTAAGAGAATATCTAGAATATTTTGAAGAGAATTTTAGCATGATCCATTATTTTCAAAAGTATCTTAGAGCATCAAATCCCGAGAAAATGTAATACATAGAAAATAAATGAATAAAGGAAACCTAAGGGTGTATAACATGATAGATATCCTAATTTATCTTGAACTACTTAGCAGTGAAAGAAGAGAAACACATAATATGAAATCCAAAGTACATAGAACAAGAAGTCTTTATTATGGATAAAACAATACATAAGGCCGCTAGGGAACAAACTACAACTTCCTCATATAACAGAGTCTTGTTAAGGCTAGCTATTAGAAAATTGAGTTCAAAACCTCTTTCACATCCTTCATTTGTTTCCTTCTAAATTTTTTCTCCCCTTTTTCTCTAGATCAGATGCCCTTTTATAGATGTCTTGGATCTTACTCTTATGGTTTGGAATTAGAGCTTCCATTGATAACATTCAATTTTCTTACATGATCTTCCCCTTTATGGGTCAATATCCCAACTACCTCTTGGGATATTTTTGATTTCCTTTAATTCATCCAACCGGCACTCCTTGATTCGGTGATGTTCCCTTTCTTCCATGTGGGGAGTTTGAACTCATTTGGGGCCTTCCTTACCTTCTCTCTATTTGAATTTTTGCTTAGGTGATATGTGGAGTGCCTTTGCATTTCTATTATATTTATGACTTTTTGACCCATTGAGGTAACTTTCTTGGGACTGGGACATGTGGAGGGCCTTAGCTTGTTTGGGGCCTTCCTTTCCTCGCTTCATGCCCTAAGTGTGCCAAAGAGACACATGGATGCCTTCCACTTGCATATCCATACTTAGTCAATTTTAGGCTTAAGTGGTAAAAATAACAAGAGCCAAGGGAAACAAAAGGCAGTTATTGATAAAAGAGTATTATACAAAAAATACTCCACCATTATGGAGACTCACCAAGGGACTCTGTGCCAGTCATGGAAGGACCCAATAATATCCTAGCCTCAAAAAATAAAATGTACCTCACAAAAATTACAACTCAGAGATGATACAAAGTAGCCTGATATCTAAGCCATTCCTCCTCCATTGGGTAGGTTCTTCTTTGCAAGGCCTAGAAGGCTCGGTCTAGTTCGATTATTTCTTTATGAAAGAAGTTTTAGAGGTTCTACACTACTAGATACAAGTAGAACTCCAACTGCACGATGGGGTTCAGAATAGCCTCCACCTCAATAACACTAAAGCTCTCCTTTAAAGACTAAAAGATAGTCTTGTCCTAATATTTGGGGATTAGGAGATGTTGAATTTGTTCCTTTGAAATGACTATAGAGTCATCGGGGAAGTGGGAAGCAAATCTAATTATACTAGTTTGTTAATGCTCTGATTCCATTCTCTAATTCTCTCATGGAGCCGAGCCAAGAGATTATGGCACTTGATGGATCCTTTGTTGTAGCTTGAAATCTCATTGATCTTTATGACAATCAGCCTCCTGTCAGTGATTTCTACCCCTTCAAGGGCAGATTCAAAAGCATCATAAAGTTTCTAAATCAAAATATTTGATTCATAGACCTTGGAGGACACTGCATTATTGATGGTAGAGGTGATAGTTTCTACATTTGAGAAAAATCCTTGTGCATTAGATATGAATATGAGTATAGGGTCTAGATCCATTGCCATTGTGGAAATCTTGTCACAGCAAGAAGCATACAGTTCCTTCACTAATGTTACGATTCCCATTTTATGGGATTATTGTCCTATATTCTGGGTCAAGTCCTTGATTACGTCCTCAGATGATTTTAGTTTTGTTTTTAGGTTTCCCTTTTCTACCTTGGCAACGCATAACTTGGCTTGAATTATTGCCACTTCCACCTTTCTTGAATTGGCCTCCTGTTGGATGGCTCCCATCTCTCGTGTGAGAAAATGCATAGAGGCTAATGATGTGGCAAGTTTGGCCACTAGATTATTTTCTTCCATCTGAGAATCCACAAGGGATTCTTTTGACAAAGCCTCCTTAAATTATTCAAGTAGCTTATTTATTTCTTTTCTCTGGA
The DNA here is from genome assembly GCA_019776745.2 of Taxus chinensis. NCBI lineage: Eukaryota > Viridiplantae > Streptophyta > Pinopsida > Cupressales > Taxaceae > Taxus > Taxus chinensis. The sequence goes on along the minus strand of CM034148.1, from coordinate 941,874,862 downwards.
TTTTTATCTCGACCTGATGTTTGGCTACAATGGCTTCTGCCTTACATAGGCTAGCTTGTGCCTTTTTTCAGCTAATTTTTGAGCTTCAAGTAGTTTGTAGTAACTACTTCCATAGTTTTATTCATTGATTTGACCTTGTTCTACGGTCAAAAATCAGAAAGGTTGACCATGACAGCATTGATAGAGTATTCATCAAGCTACATTTTATTTGCAGTCCTGGATACTTGGGGGACAAGTTGGGTGATAGTTAAGGAGCTCTACTAATGGTCATACAATGATAATATCTTCTTCATTATTGGTATCATAATTGATTTTTTCTTTTTCTTTTCCCTTCTTTTATGCTAGGTAGGTCTTGGCAGTATTTACTTGACTCAAAAAGTTATAGGGAGAGGGAAAAATCTCGCCAGTGAAATGCAATTTGGGTGAAAAACTATAAGCAATTGTAAGATGTGCTTGGGACATTGAAGTTTCTAAGGCTGAAGAAGGGATTTTCACTATGTGGGAGGAGAAGGTTGGAATGGTGGAGAGAGGGGCTCCGAGAGGAAGACTATTTTATGATGGGGTGAAAGATGGAGGAACACTTTTAGAAGGGGGAAATGATGGTGGAGGAGGAGACTCAAATGGAAGCTCTGAAGGTAGAAGATGAGGAGAAAAATTGGTGGCTATGACTAACTTTAAATTCTTGCATTGTGGGATTGATGTCAGTTCATTCGAAAGTTTCCCGCTCGAGGAGATGATTGGGGGATGCGGTGTGAGAGTTTGAACCGAAAGACCCTACTATGGAATGGAAGGTCAAGGAAGAACTGGTAAATACTACTGGGAAGCACCAAAAGAATCTGTCATCCATCCCATACGCCAATCTGAAGTGATTGTTACCATATCCTCACTCTTGGCATTAGATCCATGATTGGCATCCTAGAGCTCCTCCCATTACTCTTCGCTAGAGACTTCCTCAAAATTAAGGGTAGTTTGGTTGATCTCCTACCTATACTTCTAGTAGGCTTCAATTTTCTATGTGCTCTACTTCCTCCTCTTTAGGGCTGCCCTGAGTTCCTTTGTCATAGTGAGGGTATGATCATACCTATGCTTTACTGGGTGGAATGCCTCCCAATCTAGGGTTGGTATGTTGCTGAGCTCAACAAATATGTTAGGAGACTCTAGTAATGGGTTATGCCTTACTTCAAAAAAATTCCTTAACTCATGTTTACAGGAGTTAGAGACCTTATTATGGATTAGGGTTGTGGCCATTGTCCAATCTGGGTCATATCTCCATGAGTCTTGAATTACGATGAAGTAATAGGAGGCAAAATTTCTGTGAGAGGTTATAATCCACCTTTATCTTAAGCATGATGATTCCTCCCTTTGCTAAGGGAAGATCATAGAGTGCCCTCTTCTTTCGACTTGAGTTGAATTCAATTTCTAAGAGAACTAGCTACCTAGCTATCTCGAGACCCACCATAGGAGCTGTTACAACCCTTGGGAGCATAAAGGATTCATCCCTAAAACCATACATATGAATCATTGAGTGTCCTCTGGTGAAGAAATAATCAAAGGAATATAAGGGGTTCAAGAGGATAAATTGCATAGAATCCTTCATTTTGTTGTTGATCCCTTTATGATCAATTTCTAGAAGGAGGGGCTCTATAAAAGAAATTAAAGAATTCATATACATCTGATGAAATTGACAGTACATGAGTTCATATAGACACTAGAATGAACTTTTGGGGATAAATATCCATGTCCCATAAGGTCAGAGTCATGAGATGACTGAAATATTGGGCATTCTGATATAGAATTAGGTGGAATAGGTATGGAGAATACTTGAAAGTGGAGGTTATTGAGAACCGGTGGAGCTACTCACAAATAGACTCTGCAATGAATTCTGTGAAGTCGAAGTGGTATGCCTGCTCTTTTGTCATAGACATCATTTTGAACAGGGCTGCCATCTACCAATCACTGACATTCCTATCCAAAAATGAACACTAGCATGGAATAGGCATCCTGAAAATATGCCATTAGTGACTTTAATGGAATGGGGAAGGTCACAGTTCTAGAACCACCTGAGTTTTACTAACTTAACTCCCTATTAAGGAAGGAAGATTTATTTTGGCTCTGGGCCCAAAAATTTTGGAGTTCAGCCATATTGTAGAAACTGGCTGTTGGGTCATGGGTCAAAGAAACATCTCACACACATCTGTATGATCTCTAGGAATGGGTGCAAAAGAGGCACCATATATTGGGTGAGGTTCATGCTCTAGATCCTTAATTTGAAAGATTCAAAATTTCCTAGGTTAATAAACCTGACATAGGTTGCCTATCTTAAGGCCTTTGGCTTCTTGTTGAGGATGGGATCGAATATGTCATGGGAGAAATCTGAAAATGTAGTAGGGTCACTAGATTGAGACACATTTTCTAGGAATATTAAATTTTATTGAAGAGGGTGAGGGGGTGTAGGCTTCCCTGCATAAGACTTCACTAGTGGCGTAGAGCTACAAGTGGCCATGTCGTTTTGGAATTTTGAGGAGACTCTGGTTCTTTTTCTTCGGCTCTAGATGAATGATTCAGGAGACTCGAGAATTTTAAATGATCCCATTAAATGCTCCTAGGTTTCTTAAATAACCATCTCGACTTGGAGAGTAATGACTCATGCATATTTAGAGTCATTTCACATAACAACCTAGTTCTAATTAATGACCCAAAGTGTCGAATTCTAATTTTTTTGCAGAGATCTCGTATCAATTCCAAATCTTCTCCTCTCGAGTGTACTTTGAAGTTTTTGGATCATTAATTTTTGGGGAAAATTAGGAAGGTACACTCTCTCCACAAATTAAAAAAGGGGGTAAGGGGAATCTACGAAGTAAATATGTCTAAGACACTTATTAAAAGAGACAAAAAGAGAAAGCAAAAAGGAAAAGAAAAGAAAGATATATATATGATACAATATTTTACTAAGGGTCTTATAGGAAAAGTTTTAAATGAATTCCATTTATCAGAATCACCAAGGAATCACCTTCCATAGTTTCAAGATCAAACATATTGTGTTGCTTGCATGTGCTGATTATGAAGGGTCTTGTCCATAATGGGTCAAAAATTTTATGATTTCCTAGCTTGGAAGCCCTTGCGTCCCTTTTTAGAACCATAGTTCTGACCTAGAATTATGGTTTTGATGTCTTCTGATCAAACCAAGTCTTGAATAGTTGCTGGCAACTGATCATGGCTTCATGATCATATTCCCTCTTCTCCTAGAGCTCTACCAGCTTGGAATCTCTTACTTACATTGCTCCATTCTCTTTTATCTCAGCCTTTTTCAATAGTTACAATGCACGGATCTCTAGGGAAATTAGCATTACAGTTATTTTCCCATAGAATATTTCATATGGAAAAGTTTTCAGGATCTGCTTTAGAGTGATCTAATCATCCCATAGGGAAATTTTGATGTGTTCATGCAACAATATCTTATGTTCATGGCCCCATTCCCTTTATGAGCCTGATCAAGTTTTTATTAGTAGATTTCGCCAAACCATCTCCTTGTGGGTAATAATTGGAGGATGTTTTTAGGTAGATCACATTCTTTACCACAAATTTAGATGCTTTGGCCCCTAAAAATACCTTAGCATTATTCAATATAACAGTGCACGGGGGGGGGGGGGGGGGGGGGGGACATGTAGTTATATCCTATAGGAGTCCTAAGATCACATTATCTGTGGACTCATTAAGTGGGAATGACTCCACCCATCAGGTGAAGTAATCAATTGTCATGATCATCCATTTATGGCTGGTGCTCGAAGTTGGGTTAAAAATTCCAATGAAGTCCAAATCCCATTTTGCAAATGAATCCTCAACCAAGATGGGGTTGAGAGGCAATGTTGTGTTCCTGTGTAAACTTGGCAAACCTTGCATTTTTTTGTCTACTTGACTATCAGTAAAAATGCTTGGCCAAAAGTATCCTACTTGTAAGATTTTTATGGCTGTGGTTTGGGTGGAAAAATGACCTCTCGAGCTCTTGTGATGTAATTCACTTAATAATCTTTCAGCCTTATTGTCTTCTAGGCACCTGAGTAGGATTCCATTAAAATTCATCTTAAAAAGGAAATTGTCAATGATGGTGAAATTAGATCCATGTTGCTAATAATATCTTCTCTTTTTTTAAGGGGAGATCATATGTGTATTTTCTTGATTTGCATGAAACAGACCGTATCTAAGACCCAGCCACCTGAGTTTCTTTTTTGAAGATAAAATATCTCTTTAGGCTTGTCACCAATTAGGGGGATGGAGTCCTTTGTTAGGTATTGACACATGCCCCCTACCCCATATGAGATTTATGGGTTTTACCTCAATGTTATACTCAAAGATATTAGTGATCCAAATATCTCTTTCTAAGTTATCTCACCCTCCATTATATATTCTTTGACACTGGAGATAGCCACCATGACCTGGATCCTATTATGAGTGACCAGGTGCATGAATTTCTTTAGACCCTTAACGATGACATAAGCTTATCTTTCTAATAAGTTGTACCTTGTCTTGTATTCATGGAGAATTTTATAAAATAAAATGATTGGGTGTTCCTCTCCATGTGATTCTCCTTTCTGCACTATTACAGAAGGTATGCTATGTTTACTTCCATATATACATAATGAAGTATTTGGAGACGTCAAGGTTATGCAGCACTGGGGTAGATGGAATAAATTATTTTATAGCTTCAAAGGCTTTATGATCTTCAATGGTACACTAGAAATTAAGGTCCTTTCTAAGCATGAGAGTGATCAGGTGGATTTTCTCAAAAAAGTCTGAAATGAACTTGTTTACAAATTTGATCTTTCCTAAGAAATATTGGACCACTTTCCTATTAATTGGAAAGGGGAGATCCAGAATGGATTTAATTCTCTAGGGGTCAATGGAGATCCCTTCCTTTGACAAAATATGCCCCAAAATTTTGCATTGGGGCACTCTAAAGACACAATTCTTTGGGTTCATATAGATTCCAAACTCTTGGCATTTTTTCCACACAACTTCTAAGGTGTCGAAGAGCTCCTCTATTGTCTTGGTGAACACTATGAGGTTTTCAAGGTATATAAGAATCACCTTATTGATCAATCCTTCAAATGCATTGTCCATGGCCCTTTGAAAGGTAGATCCAGTGTTTGTGAGTCCAAATGGCATTTTTTCATATGTAAAAGTTCCCCATTTGGTCGTGAAGGTAGTCTTGTTTTGATCTCCTTCTGCGAGCCATATTTGACTATAGCCCAAAAAACCATCCAATAGAGAAAACATATTTGATCCTATGACCATTTTTAATATTTTCTCCATGAAGGGAAAATGGTATTGGTCCTTTAAGGACACCCTATTTAAATCTCTGAAATCTACGCAGAGCCTGATCTCACCATTTTTCTTCCTTACTGGGACTAGGTTGGAGACCCACGTTGTATGCTTGATCAAGAATATTATATGGGATTCTAGTAGTTTTCTCAGTTCCTTAGCCATGAAGGCTTATATTTTTGGGTTTATAGGCCTCTATTTTTTATGCATAGGCTTAGTCCCCTCTTCCAGGTTGATGGTGTGTTAGATGATATCTTTGTTGTATCTATATAAGTCATCGTACGTCCAAGCCATCACCTTATCATACTTATGACATAAAGCCACAAGTATTTATTTTTCCTTTTGATGACCAATATCCCAACCTTTATTCTTCTCTCCTTAGACACTTCCAGTTCAACATAATCCTCCTTTATTGCTACAAACTTCCTTTGGTATGAACTAGCATCATCTAAGTAAAAAAGAATCTCTAGGGTTATCAACCCTTTCTGAAGTTTGTTTGTCTTCAACTGGATAATCTAATCTCCATATGATTCCTCGATCTTGGGTTGGAGTTGATTTGAAAATTGACCAGATTGCTGGAGGAAGTGTATAATATGTTGGTCACTAGTAAAGACCTACCAATGATCAATATTATTGAGGATAGAAGGACATATGATTAGTTTTATGGTGTCCTCATTTGCTATAAAATCTCATATTGGGTTGAATTGTGACCCGATCAAGGCCATCCTATCAACCTCAATATTTTAATCTTGGGGAATAAAATTGATATTGCAAGCTTCAAAATCATTGATGAGATCCCACACCCGATGTCGATGGGGCCTCATCCTAGGACTTTTTGTTGTGAATGAGTTTCTTACTTGTGGTACTATAAATTCTAAGTCTCCAAAGACTCTCATTTTTTTAATGAATTATTTTTAGGACATGGTAAAGATATGGACTAAGGTCTCGTATTCTACCTCATTACTAGTACAAGAGAATTGGAAATGGAATGAATTGAGTATCTTCTTTTTGCTTGGGGATAATAAACATATTCTGACTCCTGAGTCATTCTTACTTTTGGCTCCGTCGAATTGTAGGGTCCATATCTGGGGATATTTGGAGGGATTACCTTCCTTTTTATCACATCATTCCACCACTTTTTGGAACATGGATTCCTCATCAAAAATGGAGTAAGTACCTAAACTAGTGGAATTGAAGTTCCCAAAGGGATCTCCAGGAGGAAGGTTGGATAAATGACCACCGCTTTGAAGATCACATTTTGCAGTATATGATTCCTCTTCTCTAGTGATTATAGCATGGGAAGATTTGAATCTTGAAGCCGTTTGTTTTGTTATATGCTCCTTGGTGAGGGGTTATGACACAACCTTCATTTTAGACCCATATTTGGTCCACAGATTTAGATGATACCAATCAAGAGACATATAGCCTCCAATCTTGGCTATGAAATCACAAGAGAGGCATAGTCTGAAGATTGATGGGACATTTATCACCATAACATCCCGTGCAATGGTAATGTTTTGGCAGGAATAGAGATGCAGCAAGATTCCCTTGATAACTCCTATGGTTTGGACGAACTTCTCATTTAGTTGCATAACTCCTCTATTTAAGGGCTCATATTAAATGCCCAAGGAATATGAAATTTATTTGGGCATGGCTCTAGTGCTAGAACCTAAGTCTATCATATAATTATGCAATACTTTCCTACCTATTATAAGAGTCATGAAAAAGGGATTGGGCCTTGGTTTACTTACCTCTCCTATTTGATTCAGTAGTACTGCTTCTGTTGAGACTCAAATAGATTTTAACCATTCCTTATCCTTCCCATAGGTATTTGGATCATCATTTTATTTGATCACATCTTGGAGATACTTATTTTACTCTGAGATGCCAAAAATATCACACAAGGGTGGGTTAGCTAGTGCTTTCTTGAGTTGTTGAACTACATTGACTAGTCTGAGTGATGGTGCTTTGGACGATGATTGGTTATTTATCCCTTCACCCATGGGATGGAGGAAATCTTGATTTTGAATGGTCCTCATATCCTCTTTCACAACCATAGGCGGTGTCATGGTGAGGATCAAAGATTCTTTTTGCATTCTACTAGTTATGCTTGACATCTGAGCATCTACCTCTATGATCCTGTTCTTGAAGTGAGTATTGTAATTAAATTGGATAGGCTTGGAAACAAGTTCTTCATTGGTAAATATGGATTCCTCTCCTTCTACCCAAGAAAAAAGTGTGTTCTCTGGTGTTAATTCCACTTCCTGTTCCAATGACATCCCTTGAATCTGCACTACAAAGGTAATATTTTGGACTCCAATGGATTGGTAAGGTCCTAATGTTTCAACGTCATGACCTTCCCTAGCTCTTTGTTTGGATACCCTTTGTTACAGGTTCCCCTGGGGGTAATCCCTTGGCATGTGATAATTGTTGTAGGGGAAGCACCATGCATATGATCTCCAGCCAAATGGTTCTACCTGGGTACCATCTCTTTTCTGCTATTGGGTGGAATAGTTTGGAGTGACATTGCTATAGGGACTAACTACTTAGATGGCTACACAACCAATAGTATCTTAATATTCTGATATTGGGAGGAATAGGTAGGCTTGTTACCTTGATAATTTTGTCTTGGGTAAGTGTCCTGATTTCTTTTAAGATTTACTATCTGATTAGAGAAGCTTCTAAGGATGTTTTTCATCTCCTCCATTTCAGGAGAAGAAGAAGAAGAAGTTGTAATGGGAGTTGAAATCAAATGAGAAGATGGGTAACTATATAAAGACATAGGGGTTTGAGTAGAGCCTAATACCTGTGTTTGCAGAAGGGAAGCCATTTTAGGGAATATGGGAAAAGGGGCTCTGGGGGGAGCTTCCTGAAATTTATTAAATTAATCTCAGCTTAGATGGCAATATCTTATGCTCATGGTAATTAATCCCCTCCTAATTATTGAATCATTATGGAAATATCTGGATTTAGATATTTTAAGTAAAAAATAATAGCCATACTTGTCAGTGGCCTTTCTAGAGAACGAATCCTTTGTCAGGTTTTGTGGAACCTGGTGTTAAAATAAATCATTAGCTCATAGGGGCCTTTCTTGATGTTGATAAGCTATTGTAGGAGTGATGATCTATCCCCTTTCTTGCTAAATCTTGTTACCAACACATCACCCAACTAGTCCCAAGTGTCAATGGTATTAGGGGTCAATGATTGGTACCAATCCAGAGCCTTTCCTTTAAAATAAGTAACTAGCAATGATAAGGAAATGTCTTGTTCCCTAATATAATGTACTACATATATTTCTACTACGTCCTAGAGGTGTTCCTCTAGATTTCTAAAGTTTTCTCTACTAAATTTGGGCAGCGCCATTATGGTGTTTGATGGAATATAATTTCACACCACTAAGGGTGTGGGTAGGATGAGTGGGTTCCCTTGATTGCATGAGACAAACTGCCTTAGAGGATGAGCTTGAAAGTGAGCCATAAAAATAGGTCTGAGGGTTGTAGCTGACTCTATAAAGGGCCTACCTGGCAGAGGTGTTGAGAGAGTTTGGTTTGGAGGAGACAAAGATCTCTGGATCTATCTACCTCTTCTGTTACATAGTGGGGATAACTGCAAGTAGTCAAACACACCTCTAACCCTTGTCCTCACCCTCATTCACATTCATCTTGTTAACTAGAGTAGACCAAAAAAGTACTACCAAAAATCATATAAAATTGAAGACAGAGAGGTAATTGAACCTGAAATCCTTACTGAAATGGAACAAAAAATTAAAATGATTTGTGAACATTTAAAATAATTTATAGATAGGAAGAAATGTTATGTAGATTTGAAAAGGGTTGATAAGAAATTTGAACTTGGTGAAAAGGTCTTTTTATGTGCTAAGCCTAAAAAGAGTTGTATAACCTTTAGCAAGGCAGCCAAACTATCACCTTGTTATGTGGGACCTTTCAAGATTGTTGAAATAATCAATCATGTAGCTTATTATTTAGAATTATCCCCTGCTTTGTCATGAATGCATGATGTTTTCCATATTTCTTTGCTTAAGACATACGTTTCAGATTTATCACACGTGTTAAATTGGGATTCCTTGTAAGTGCAAGACCTAGGAATAATCCTAATTGAACCCATAAGAATGTTGGAAACTCACCTTTTGCACTTACGAAATCATGAAATTAGTTAATGAAAGGTTCAATGGGACTAGTTTAATGAAGAAAGTGCAACATGGGAAAACCTTGAGGACATAAAAATTTATTTTCCTCATTTATTTGAATAGAATTAATTCTAATGATGGATACAAATTAAAGACTTTGCTTTTAAATTATCAATAATTCTTCCAGCTTTGGGTAGCTAATATATTCATTAGCACTGAAACATCTATTTTAGTGTTGTAATAAATTATGAAAAATTGAAATTTTCAAATATGGTTTCTGTTTGTGAACTTATAGATCAAAGAACTATAATTATGATTATTTTTCTTGTTTAAGAATGATGGCTAATTAATCATTAGGATGATGATGATTTTTAGAAGGGAGGCATGTAACAAAACTAACATGATCGATATCTATGAGGGATTCTATATTGGAAGTTGCAAACATTGACATGTGATTATTTTCTAAAGATGGTGTACTCTTCTGAATTAAGAAATAATGTTTTCTGTAGATAATATGTTATCTTCCGGAATCGATACCATTCTTCCATGTTTATGCTGAATTAAAAATGAAGTAATTCATTTCTTCGTATGTTGAATAATGCACTACATGTGGAAATAAGAAACTGATTGAGTTTAAAATAGTTCATATTTTTTTGTACTCGAACTTGTGCTTCAGTCTTCATAACCTCTATTGTAGGATAATTATACCTTGGATCAATTTCATGACATTGTGGTCATCTTGACAGAGCTTGAAAAATCATGGGATCTCAGAACTCTAGTTTTCTTGGAGTCTCGGGTGATCTTTGCTGCTCCCATACTTAGTATGTGATATTTGGGTGGTATTCTGATCCTTATTTTGGTAAGTTATATGGTACATTTCTTGTTATTTCTAAAGGAACCTAATTAATCTACGCTCCTTAGATTATAATTCTATCCTAAATTGTAATCTATCTTAAGCTGCTAGGATATTTGATTAATAAGGGTTGTTTATTAAAAAGGAAAACGTAAGAATAAATTAATAAAAATTAACCTAAGGACCTACGTTAGTTCCTAAACTAATGTATGAACCTAAAATAAAGTTGGGCTAACCTAAAGGGGACGGATTGAATGATGTGCTAAGGTAGGTCGGTAACACTAGCCTCAAGGTATTTATGATTATTTAGTGATCATTAAAACTTCTGTTTAAGCCAAATTTGGTGAATTCATGAAAGGAAATAATAGGTCTAGTTGGCACATCTTCCAAAGTTTTAGTTGCATGGAAATTAAAATTTAGTTATGGCTAAATACAAGTTCGAAGTGGTGGGATATATGGAAGGACTGTTAGTCCTATTTGACATTTAATGTTTTTGGTAATGGTGAAAAAAACACCTAGGAAGAAGGGAAGTTGGAAGAAATAATGGTTTTGGTTTTCACATTACTCATTTGGTTTTTTGTGATCTTTATCTCTGCATGCGGATTTCTCTTCGAACCCTCATTTTGAATCCTTACATCTTTGTTTTGCATTGCATGGCAGTGATAGTGATGAAAATACCACTGTGAAGCTATAAAAGGAAGGAGAATAAGGTTTTGAGGAGTTCTGTTAGATTTTTCGTGTAAAGTATTAGCTATTGAAGCTCTTCTTGAATATTTAAAGAAAGAAAGTGAAGAAAGGAGCTCTATCAGGGATTATAGGCCCTATCTATTAAGTCTTATGCTTTTATTTAAATGGTTCATAAAAACAAATGTGCTCTTTATTGAAACCTTCTAATTTTATGTTAGATTATTATTTCTTCAATGGTGTTTGTTTTGTTTTTCTGGATGCAAATTGGTTCTTCGTTGTTGTATGAATAAAAATCAGGAAGTGTTTATTTGTGCCTGTTATGCTAACTTGTTTGCAATCAAACCTTCTTTTTACCCAAACAGGTATGTATTTATTCTCTGATTTATTGAAAACTTATGCGGAGGTTGTAAATGTTGTAGCAGTATCATGGTTTTGTTGAAATCCATACATTTTAACTTCCATACCCTTTTACTTATTTCGTCGGCATTACACCATTGTTTTTTATTCAAAATGTGTTCATCATTTTGGTCTGGTTGTTCGATGAAGGCAATAATAACCCATTATTTTGAGTCACTTGTTTCTAAACTATATTTTATCATGGGTATATAGTCGTATATATATGGGGTTTACTTATGATTTAATTCTTTCCCCAAATAGGAACTGTTGGAATCTCTATGTTCTTTCTTAAAACTTTCTACAATTACCATTCAGGTTAGGAGTAAACAAATTCCCACCTTGAGCTTGAAGTTATAATATCTTTTCTCCTTTGTCTAGTTTTTATGAATGGAAGTTGTTAACAATGAAATTTGAATATGAAGATATGACTAAAAATTGTTAATTTCTATTCTGTTACATTTACTTCATATCTTTGTATTTTTATAACCCACTTTGGGCTTTTGGGTTTCTTTTAGATCTTTTGATCTAAGAAATTTTTTTTGATGGTTGAAAATTATTGAGCTCTTGTTAATGGAAGGTTACTTAATTGATTTATATACCTCCTTGTTTGACAGTTGTTAATTTGATTAGAGATTATTTCCGATCTTGGTCTGGTTTTTCCTCTTTTCCTTTCGACAGTGAGCTTTCTAGGAGTTGAATCAATTCATTTATCAATCAGTAGAATTATGTTTTGGGATTTTATCTTTCATGAAGACATGAAAGATAACCTATTGGATTTTTCACTTTCTGTTATTTCACTGGGTCATTAATTATTACCCAATTCTGGGCTATGTTGGTACCTCAATTAATATCTTGTTGATCTTAAGTGGGTTTGCCATGATTTATTAAGTACTTGATGTGCATTACTCTTAGGGAAGTATGTTATGTATCATTTTGTCTGTCTTTGCTTAGAGTGGTTGATTAGCATGTGAAATGGGATATATTTGTGGCTTCCACTTGATGTGTTGTAACGTCTAACTAGATTTGCATAGAGGGAGTTTGGTTACTTTAATTGATGCTTTTTATGAGTTGTTCCAATACTATGGTTTGGGAAAAAGGGATATTCTTGATTTATATCTAATTTCATTTCTCTATAACAGTTATACTGTCTCGAATATTTAAGTTACTATGATGTCTTTTTGACTGATGTATTGAAGAGTCTCTTGAAGACATTGGTTGAAGTATCTTTCTTCAGTTTGTGAATGTTATTACATTCATTATTTTTGCAATCTTTCCTTTCGGCTGAACATAAACTTAAGATAAGACTGGGAATTATATTGTATTAGTATGGTTATGAAATTTTAGTCCCCCGTTCCCTTCTTTAAAGTAGGAATGAGTGATTGAGAGGAGAATTATCCAAAATTTAGTTTGTGTTTCCTTGTTTGTGAATTATTGAACCTTTAGTTGCTGATATCTAAAAGATTAATTGCTGTTACTATGTCTTGTACATGTGAGTTTCAGATTGATATAAATGAAGGACTGTGGAAACTTGAATCCGTGAGTTACCTAGGTTGTTTCTATTGATTATGTATTCCTTATTTGGAGTATTGAAACATACTCTCAATCAATATAATTTAGATTCTTGATGAGCCTACTATAGTTGTGATGTTTAGATGGAATATAATTATGTTTTGTCTATTTATTACTTCATGTATTGATCTGTATGTTCTCTTGAAATATCATAACAATATACATATTCTGAAAGGTAGATTTGTATATATAGTATTACTTGAAAAGTTAGGATTAACTATGTTGATTTATTCGTATTTACTTAATCCTTACATATAGAAACTTTAAACTTTTCTCCCCTTCTTGGTTGCAATATTTTAGGGAAAATTATTTTGTTTATCTTGTTTGTGTTTTAGAACAGTTTCATAAACAAAAAAGTTCTTTTTATGAAATAGTTAGATAAAAGCACAATGTTTTAAAGTTATAGTGCTTATCATGCTTAGTTCATTAAACAAATTTGTGCTAACAATTTTGCAAATGGATTTCATAAAATATGAAAGGAGAAAGACATATATAAATTTACATTTGTTTTACTAAAATAATTTGTCTCTTTATTATGATGATTATGTGGCGTTATTACCTGAGATGTACTTTTGTCAGAAAAGGAAGATGTAATAAAACTAGTGTTATATTGTTGTTATGACACTTTGTAATCTCTGAAATACCTTTGTAATCAATGGATGGATCACTTATTTTTTATGAATAAATGGTTTGATGATTGTTGAATACTACTTTATTTTATTACCTTTTTTTGGCATAAATTGGGATGTATTATTAAGTAATATCCTAAATGTAGGAGGGAAATTTATATACTTAATTGTTATGGGATTTGGTTTGAGGATCTTAAATATTAGTTGGTTTATCTCCACATAAAAGAGATGCAACTAATAATTTGACACTCTTAAATAGATCCTTAAAATGGTAGAAAGGAAATTATGATTGAAATGTGTGTGTGTGTGTGTGTGTGTGTGTATTAATTCTTGGTTGTATTAAAAATTATGTGATCTGTTTACATAATTTTATATTAGTTTTTTATATAGAAAAAAAAGGATATTTTCCTTGAAACCAATCATAGAAACTTAACGGAAGATATTGCTAAAGTTTTATAAATATGATAATAGAATGGTTAAATGTGTTCTTTCTTAGGCATATATCCTTAATCAAAATATGGAATGCTTAAAAAGGAATTAAAATAAATTTAGACTTCATCTTCGTAAATTCTAAAATAAAGGTGGGTCAAAGAATATAATTGTGTCCCACTTGGTGGCTAAAAATATTTTAAAATCTAGATATCAAGTAAATATTTAAAAATACTATAGTTTTTTTAAAAATCAAGTAAATTCTGGATGCCCTACACATTGGTATCTATAAGATCTTAAAAATAAATATTTGGTCATTTAATGTGTTTGGTCATGTTCTAGTTTTTAGACATTTTTTTGTTGAAAGTACAAAAACTACAAAAAATTGGAACACATTTATATGCTTTAACCCAGGTGTATAATAAAATTGTTAAAGTTAAGGTTGAAATAAGAAAAGATCTAATTAACACACTTTCATAACATTAAGGTCAACATTATCGTTGCAAGACTTAAGCTACTTCATTTAAGACAAACTTAAACATGTAATTGAATGGTTAGGAAGCAGATTTTATCTTCATGCCTACCTTACGAGTAATTTCAACTTGTAACCTTATAGGTTAAATAATTATAGTTGAATCTTAAGCGTTATTATCATTAATATTTAAGACAATTATTAAATGGGTTATTAAACTTGTAATCTAAATTATTTTAGTCCAATTGAGGAAATTCAGTTGGATGTTGGTACATATCAACTGCAATATAGTACCCTCGTAATGATATGATTCATTACGAGGATAATAGGATGTAATTTTTATGTCTCAACACCTCACTTAGTTTTTTTAACTTGATCGACATAAGTGCAATATTAGATCATAGTTCTACCCTATACAGGGATAGGAACATGACCTAGTGTCAAGGTCAACTCATGTTGACTTAGGAAAACCAGACATACCCACTCGACATAAGTCAATTAAGTATGTCTATGGATGCTTCGTCACCATGAGGAGTCTTCCACACTAGTGCATGTTGCTAACCTTGTCTAGTGTGAAACCTTGAAATTAGATTTGACTGACAAAAGTCAAGAAAAACCACTCTAGATAATAGAAAAAGTGTGGCAAGGGAATTATACTGTTAGATGAGTATGTCATCTAGGAATGTAAAAATGATAAACACTTCTAAAACATTTGGCCAAAGTATCGCAAGTTGTTGGTTGCGTTGTCCTATGTCACCTAGTCTAAGATGCAAGATTTTAGATGAATATTGGTAACATATATTTAGATAGGACTCTTAGACAGAACACTTGGGTGCCCCTAAAAATATAAAGAAACCAAGTATACATATTATACACATTATTTATTTCGCATGAGAGATCAGTTTAATACCGAGTCATGAAATGAGAGATCAGTTTTCTACCAATTCATTTATAGTTGCATATGGTTTTCTATTATGGGATGGATTGGAATGGGAATGTGTGTTCTAAATTAAGTTTATTTAGAACAAAGAACATTGTGTAAGATAAAAAATAAAATAAAATTTCCCTTATTTCTAAATTCTTAAAATGTGAATGTTACATTAATTAGTAACTAGTCTTCGACCAAACGTAAAGAACCTCCATGCCAGTTTAGTAAGGTGGAAGTTATGGCTAAATTTAACTCAGAATTCAGAGGGAAAAAGTGGTAGTAGTACTAACATACATTGAATGGGGTTTACTCGCCTCGGAAGAAGAAATATGCTTCTCAAGGAAGCTATTGGAGGATATGGGCATTTTTGGTTTTCATTCATTGTTCTGCTATTCTTTCAATCTTCTAGAACTCTGGATGATGAATTTTTATTAATGGTATTTTTATTTTGAGGACTGCTATTCTCGTGAGGGAAACTCACCTTTTCTTCAGTCAATATTTATTTTAAGATTATGACATTAATAATGAAGATATCTAGAGGTTATTGGGGTATTTGGAGATTCGAACCAGTTTGGTTTTGGAAGCTTGAAGTATTTGGGAACAAATTTGTGGAAGTTAAGAGGAAGGCTTGGTTAAGATTTTGTCACCTAAAATAGGTAGGAATCATTTGTATCTCCTTTTTATAGTTTAATTGTTATAATATTGACATGATATAAATTACTACAATATATGTAGTATTTTTTAGATCCGTGTGATCTGTTAAAAGATATGGCTAAGGTTTGTTTATTATGAGCTGTGAAAGTTAAACAATTGAGTGATTATTTGGTTGTGCATATATGCACATTTTCCCTTATGTATTCTGTTGAAAACCCATTTGTGGGTACATTATAAATCTAGTTGTAAGCTATTTGGGTCCCTATTGTGTATTTTCAAATACCTAATACAAATACACACACACACACACACACCTACCTCTGAATTCATGGATATTTTTGCTTTAACCTAGTTTGAGGTCGATTTAGTTTTAGCCAGGGTTGAATATAATATTATTCTAATAATAAAACCATTTGGGGTTTACAATTTAATGTATATACTCTGCAGGTCATCATGTGTGTGTGTGTGTGTGTGTGTGTGTGTGTGTGTGTGTGTGTGTGTGTAATTGACACTTACAATTTAATTCTTTCCTCTTCCTAGGAATATTTTGTTTTGGGTGAGTGAAATAGATTCAATGTCCTTATATATATATATATATATATATATATATATATATATATATATATATATATATATATATATATATATATATATATATATATATATATATATATATATTGTAGGTCGATGTATATATAGTTGAGCCTCACAACTTAAATCACCCTTATTTGGGCAGATGGATATCACCCTTGATGTTTTTTTATTGGACTAAGCCCAAGTTGATAGCTTATGGCTTGATTCATTTATGTGTGTAGGAAATGAGTATAGATATTTGTATGCATTTTGAGTTCTGTAATGGGAGCGAAGTTGTGTCTATCGAATGTTGTTTTATGAGTCTTTTATGGCATGGTTTTTTATAGAAAAGCTTTGGATTAAATATGTTATTGTTGGAATAATTTTTTTGATAATAATCTTGAGTATGTCTAATCATATCATGTTGTATGGAAAAGGTGTGGTTGAAACATTATACAGTCAAATTGGTCAAGGTACTAACATTGTTTTTTATGAAATTAAGGAATGTTAAGGTACGGTTTTTTTTTTTTAAGGTATTTCAAATTAGTTCAGGTTTTAGATACCTTCATTAATATGGTAGAACTACTATTATTCCTTGTTTTTCTGAAGGGTGATTTTTCATTCCTATTTATTGAAAATTTTTCCATGTCATTGATTAATAAGTCAAAGTATATTGTTCTACTGATTAAAAAGAAAGATAGGAATATTAATTTTCAGTTTGATTTGTTTACATTTTACCTAGTGGCATAAAGTATTGCTTTTGATGATCATAATGAAAAATAGGGTCTAAATATAAAAGTATAAGATATACATAATTATTTCTTATCTTTAACAAGTGGTTTGTGTGTTGAAAAGGAAACTTAAATGTATAATAAGTGGAAAGTTATTAGAGTGTTATTAAATATTGTCACAATTTAAGTCATTTATGTTTGTTGATCTTAATCAATATGAAGTCTCATAGAATACAAAACTACATGTGGAAGTAATATCAATGTATGAGATAGGAAATAATATATTGGTATCATCATCGTAGTTTTATATATTATGTTTATGTTGTTTATGAATTTATTCATTGAGTATTATAGTGACATAAATTGTAAATATGTGAACAACATTTCATGTTAGCTCATTATGAACTGACCGCTTTTACTACTTTTCTCTCTCCTACTAATGGCAGAAAATAAGTTATCCTTGGCGGATGTTTTATAAATAATGCATAAATTATTTTCTTGAATGATGATCACTTTTGATGATTTCATTGTATTAAAAGTGTAATAATGTTGTAAAGCCAAATGATTACTTATTTGTCCTTTGTAAAAGAAAGGCATAATGGCCTGATATAAACAATGTATTATTCGAAAATTCCATTTTTACTTGTATTTATTATCAAGTTAATAATTATTTAGTTGAGGATTAAATGTGTGATTAAATATGTTGTTATAATGCAGATTTTAGCAGTATTTTATAGATGAAAATAAAATGATGAATGGTAACTAATGATTTGGGAAAGTTATCGTTAAGTATACTGTTCAATAACTATGATTGAAATAAATGTATAAACAAATGTATCTAAGTTTGATTTATAAATTGATACATTAGTTAAAGTAATATTAAATGTACCAACATATGAGAATGTAGACATTAAGTAATATTACAACATATTTGTAAGATATAATTAAGAACTACTATAATAACAAAGTAAGATATCAATGGGTTAGAAATAAATTATTCGTTAATTTAATCATAACTTGTTACGATACTAAACTTACAAAATTTATGGACATAAGTAGATGTGATATACTTATGGAAGTGACGAAAAGGAAACTTGTTGTAAACTAATTAATTTATAATTAAATAAACATAGGAATATGATGTTCCTAATTAATGGAGCTCAACATGCCACCTTAATATGGTTGTTGTAACATCCTCATTTTAGACAATAGAACAAGTCAATTTTTTTTTTTTTTTTTATTTTTTGATAATTGCATACTGGTTCTAAATACATAATTTAGAACTCACAATTCAAATAACCATTTATATAACAGACAACCATATGCAGCTGTAATGACTCGGAGTACCTCCGATCTATTCATTCCATGACTCGGTAATCTACCGATCTATTCATGCGTAAAAAGAGTTAGTGTTTTTATTTAACACCACACTCTTGCGGTTCTCTTCCCTAATCTGGGATTCAGAATGCTCTATCCAAGGAATCTAACTGAATAACTGTTACCATTATTCATCGGCATCTCATCCCTTAGACTAGGTGAATTAGGACAACGCAATCAGCAGCTTGCGATACTTTGGCCAAAGATTTGAAACATACTGTTCATGTCTAGTATTCCTTAACGGCATACTCGTCAATCTGGAATACGTCCTTCACCCCATTCATATGTTATATAGAATGTCTTATACTGACTACTGTCAGTCCTTCCTTTCACAACTGAATCACTCGGAGATAGATTAACAAGGTGATAATGTTATATGGATATCCAGAAGATTAGGGATACGGTGACATACTGGTTTAACCTTACAGTTAGACCAATGTGTCAGGATACCCCGAACCTCCTAGGCAGCCTTATAACCTGACCACATTCCTAATCAATCCCTGAGTAACTAATCCAGTCACAAATGTAAATCTTAGCGATCAATGCAAAGGGTGTCGTCATAAGTCACCTGCATTGTTGTAACTTCGAGAAGATCCTAATCTTCTCGGAGGTACAACCCTGCAGTTGTCTTGTGCCGTCATCCTTTAAATCCGCCTCGAAAAGATCTACTCGTCAATATGCGTTAAGCACTTGAGTACAAATTACTTTAAAGACGTTTACCCTAAGGTTAGCCTTTCCGATCCCTGGATTCTTCGTCTTAAGACGACCCTCCTCTAAAAGACTCATTACTTGGTAGAGGTATTACGGTCAAGCTCTCATCAAGGAGTCATTAGAATACACCTGAATCTAAAGCAACAGAATCGGACAATATCTCATAACCTTTGCTTGAGATTGTCATCTGAACTCCATTTGATTGCCTATCAGTTCTCTTAACTGATTTTATATCATACCTTTTTAGTTTAAAGATATAAGTGATTAAGAATCCAACTTCACTGTTTTCCTTTCATACTTAGGACTAGGGATTAGTAATTTAATCCAGTTTGTTTAGCGTTCTCTTTAGGCTCGTTTTTAACCTATCTTCTAGAAAGACAATTATTTAATTCCACTATTGCTTTTGCTAGAACAAATTAGAACTGCTAAACACTCATAAGAATTTAATCTCATTTACTTACAAGCTTTCATTGTTAATCACAAAAGCATCCATATTATACAATGATAACGATGCCCCTTCGTTACATAAACCGAAGGAGGTCATCTTTCAGAAATAGAATACAACACATAAGTATCAAACACTTATTTCCATTTCTTTCAAAACTATACAATTACATTTTATGCAACAGCATACTTGACACAATGCTATCGGAAAAGAAACATCTTTTCCCACTTAGTACATCTATAAAATCAAGCTGTAATTCATTACAAATCAAATAAACAATCTGATCAGCTTGTCAGATCTGCATTACTTTTACCTCTTACGGTAGCCATCTGCAAAAATAGTCAACATGAGTCAGTTCAATGAACTGAGCATGATAAGCACTAACTTTTAAAACAGTTGCAATCCATCAATTGTTTTCATTAAACACCCTGTTTAAATGAGTTTAGATATTCACATAAGTAAACATAATCAGACTAAGCCCTTGTAATACAAAATGATTACAAATATGTAACTCTATCATTGTTACAGAATAGTCTTAATCACTTTCTAATATTTCATCAAATATTAAGAAACAAGGAACGAATGTACACAAACAATCATTGAATCCAAATTCACAACATTGGTCAGATTGTTTCATTCTCCAAAAAGGAAATTACATAACAATTCGGGATTCCACCAATTTGTTACAAACAATTTCCCACTAATAGTCAAATATCAATAATATTAAATAAAGGAAGAGAAAGAACCAAACCATTCATCCTTCCTTTCACATAAGTTCATCACTGTACCGTCTTCACATATGAAAACATTCAACCAGTATAAAAATGAACAAGTTAGACAAGCCGCAAGCAAGATCGCTGTACTAAATCAAGAAATAGAAACACAGCAACATTCCTGTACAGCAACTAACACATCAACAATTCATATATCAACCCTAAGCCCAAAGCTACTTCATTTAAAACACAGCAAGGCTTTAGAATCAAGTCCGAAATCAGAAACCTCTAAAGTATCGTTGTCAACAACAGACTTATTTACAATAAGCGATTGACGCATCTACAAGACAATACAGAGATTTCCTTACCAATGCCATGATATACACTATCGCCTCCTATAAGAAATCAGAAAGGAACACAACACACTGTATATACATCTGTACTAATCGAAGATAGTCACAAGTACTTACGATTAACTTATACAGGGTCGCGTTACCTGATACAGACCATTATTCTGACAAAATGTCCAATATCAACAACAGTATATCAAGTCAAGTTTCAACTGAAACAATAGAAGATACAAGTTAACTCCCTCAATCCTCTAAACCTGAACTACAGTGAAATGGTAAACAATTGTCACTGTTTCCCTTTGGACAGTAAAGAGTGTACATGCTAAAAACTCAGGCAGAACTTTTTAATTAACGATTCAAATCAAGAACCCGACTAAGTCTTGCCCCTTTTTCGCACAAGATTTCAAGGAACGAACATAAAAATATATCCAAGAAACTGTGCAACAAAATCCATGCAACACAAGGGTAATTCCAGGAAATACAGAGGTCTTAGTACGTGTCATTCCTTCCAACCACTGGTTCATCATTAAACATATTCAAATTGAACAGCGGCCCAAATAGAAATATAAATCATTGAATCGTCTCCTCTGAGTCGTTCAGAATATATCCATTATAAATCTATAATTACCCATTACATGCAGAAAACGGGTTTACGCCCAAAATCGCAGAACCCAACAACAGTATAAGATGGCATTAATTAATTTAATTCTTCTATACCCTTCATGGCAAACATTCCGAATGAAACAAGTGAAGCAAAACAAATACCCTTTTCGAGCAAGGAAAACAACTGAGCCGCCTTAAAACTTTCAAACAGCTTTCAAAAGGAAATGCAATGCATATCCAAGAAATCTATACTCCTTATTTATTTCAAATAACCGTGATCAGAAAGCCTGTTCCTTTCTCTACAAAGCTTCCACGAAATCAAATAACAAAACACCAGGATGAATTTACATCCACAGCAATAGATAGTAATATTCGATTCAATCATGGACTCCACTGAGTCGATAAAATAAAGTATAGATGTTTCAATATTATACATAGCCAACAAATAATCCTGTTTCCACAATAACAAGGAAAAACAACTTCCGCTAGGTCGTATAAACTACGGTAACACAACAGTTACCCGTTCCTAACAAAATTAGGAAACAATGAAAACCCAAAAGGTATCATTAAACACAGTCAACAAAACCAACGACAGAGTTTCCAAAGAAGCGATAATACTGATCAATCTTACAGTATTCATCAAATCATTCCATACAGTTTCCATAACAAGAAACAGCGACCACTAAACAAAAACATACAGTGGTTTTATACTACACACAGGTATATTCTGAAGGCTCACGCCAAACAGGCCGAATACCCAAACTTTTATAAATAAAAACCTCACAAGTATAAGCCAAAATGAATACTCAAAGCAAATAGAGTCGAAGTTCGATTTCAACAAACACCCATCAAGAGGAAATTGAAAAATCGAACCAGAAGAGATACAGTGCCGAAAATCAAACAAGATCTCCATAGAAAATTCATCTAATCTTCACAAAACATTTGAACAGAGTTGTTCTAATGAAAGCACTTGAAAGACAGCAAGATATTTAAAGGTTAGGGCCTAACATGCCTGTATTTTGATCAAATTTCCGAAGCAGACCACAGGAAGAGCTCAAACTTCCTTTTCTTTTTCCACGATAAAGCGACCAACCAAATTTCACTGTCTCCATCACATATATATCCTCCATGATAGAGAAAAGAGCCAGAGAATTTCATTCTTGCCATGCAACTCAAAGAGAACTGGTGCGAAGAACCAGTAAACAAGCAGAGCAAAAACTGAAAATCGCGATAAGCCAAACAAACCCACAAACTTCCCGTTTGCATGCCTTCTCGCGAGTTCCGTGCTCGCTTTCCGAGAAAATTAAATGCCATTAAACCAATTTTCCCGCTTAAACTCAACTTCCACCGACCGCCAGAATTGGCGACAGTCCAACTAAAACTCAAGTTCATTTCCAAACTTAGCAATTGCCAAGTCTGCACAGATTAGCCGCCGCTTAAGCCTCCGCCATGACCTGTCCCTCATCCTTATCCCTTACATTTATTGCCATAGAAAACACCGCCCATGGTTCGCCACCCTTCATAGGCCCCTTCATAATCTCCTCATAAGTTAGGTTAGTATCTTAGGTTAGAGTTTAGGGTAATACCCACACTAACAAATTTACACAAAGATACTAACTTAGGATATTAACAAATAGCCTAGGTCTAGGTTAGACTAACAATAATCTAACCCCTAGGTTAGGTTTTAGTTTTAGGTTACTAACCCTTAATAATTCAGTTTGGTCCTTGTCCTGAAAACTCGAAAAGACCTGTATCATACCTTCTAGAACAGAGTTAGCTCCTGTTCTTATTGCAGAATTGTATGTCAACGAATTATTACCTGGTCTAAAATCGAGACCTTCCAGATATACTTTGATATCGGGAACCATTTCATTTCCCAAGATCAGCCTGGGTCATACTCCTGACCTGCTTAATCAATGCTTCCAAACCTTGCAGCCTGTTCAAGGTCTGTGATCTAATTCATCACAAACAGATTTAAAGCATTACTTGGATCAATTCCACTGATCCAAGTCTAGATATTATAGATGAATATCTCTATAATTCATTCCGTGATCAGATTAATATTCAGACACAAAATGAAATAAATAAAAGAGTCTATTCATATTTTGACTCAGTCAAGATCTGCAATCTGCAAGAAATTCAGTACATATCAAGCATGATTTCTGAATCGAGGAGCACATCCTTTTACTAGAAATCACATATCAACACTTGAATGCTTAGGAGGAAGTAACAACAGTTCAGGGTGTTACATGCTTCCCTCCTAAAAGGATACATTGTCCTGATGAATTACATATTAAATTAACCTTCAGGTCAATCAATTTGTTAGTACACAAACAATGTGACTACTTCCATATTAAATAGTTTCAGAAATCAATGTCACAACTCATTTATTCAACCTGAATAAGGTCTGCCTTAATCTGGCTTTCATAAATACTTAAAACAATAAGTTCATAACAGTATTTTATCAACAGATTTCATTCTGTTTGAAAAAGAGAAGGAAAAGCAATTTTCATCTCTTCCAGATTTTCCCAAGTTGCACTTTCTTCGCTAAACTGGTCCCACTGGACCTTACATTGCTGAATTTCACGATTTTCTCAAATGCAATTGGCAAGTTTCCAGCACTCTTGTGGGTTCAACCACGATTATTCTTGGGTCTTGGACCTGCAAGGAATTCCAATTTTAAAACATGTGACAGATCTGAAACATATTTCTTAAGCAAAGAAATACGGAAAACATCATGCATGCGAGATAAAGTAGGTGGAAATGCTAAACGATAAGCTACAGGATTGATTATTTCGACAATTTCGAAAGGTCCCACAAATCGTGGTGACAACTTGGCAGCCTTGCCAAAATTTATAGAACTCTTTCTGGGTTTGACACACAGAAAAACCTTATCACCAAGCTCAAACTTTCTATCAACCCGCTTAAGGTCAGCATAGCTCTTCTGTCTATCTGCTGCTTCCTTTAATCGTTCACGAATCAACTTAACTTGCTGTTCCATCTTTGTGAGAATCTCTGGTCCAATTACCACTCTATCCTCTACACTGTCCCAACTTACTGGGGTTCTGCACTTTCTTCCATAAAGTGCTTCAAAAGGTGCCATCTTAAGAGATGAGTGATAAGTGTTGTTGTATGCGAACTCAACTAATGGAAGATATTCTTCCCATTTATACTGTTGATCCATGCAATACATTCGCAACATGTCCTCCAACACTTTATTTACCCTCTCAGTTTGCCCATCCGTTTCTGGATGATATGCAGAACTGAAGTTTAGTTTTGTTCCTAAGGCTGCGTTAAGTGTTTGCCAAAACCTTGACGTCATTCTAGGATCCCCTGTCAGAAATAATCAGTTCTGGTACACCATGCAATCTGAAAATTTCGTGTACGAACCTCTTGGCCAGCACTAGTGAATCATCCTTTAGATTTCCAGCGATGAAATGAGCTACCTTAGTCAGTTTATCCACAACTACCAGGATAACATCATGTTTATTCCTGGACATAGGTAGTCCTTGTACAAAATCCATGGTTATTACTTGCCATTTATACTGTGGTATGCTGTGAGGATATAACAGTCCAGCAGGGTGCATATGCTCTGCCTTCACCCGCTGACATTCCAGGCAATGAGTCACAAAATTTATCACATCCTTTTTCATACCTTTCCAGAAGTATTGCTGTTTCAAATCAGCTAGCATTTTTGTGATACCTGGGTGTCCAGAGAGAGGTGAATTATGAAATTCAACTAACAACTTCTTTCTCAAATCATTCAGCACAGGTACATATACTCTATTTTCATAACGCAAGATTCCTTCATTATCAAGATAAAAACCTTCATACCTTTTATCTTTAGGTTCTGCAGCAAGCACTGCTTTTACTTGCTGAAAATATGCATCTGATTCTGAGGCACTTTTTACCCTCGTCTATAAACTGAGTTCTCAAGGTTATAAGAGCAGAAATGTGCCTCCTACGACTTAGAGCATCAGCTACTCTATTCTCCTTCCCTTTGATATAGCTAATATCAAAGTCATATTGTGATAAAAATTCTAACCACCTTCTTTGTCTGGCATTCAGATTGGGGCTGAGTAAAAAATATATTTCAGTCCCAAGTGATCAGTTTTCAACTCAAAAGGTTTCCCTAGTAAGTAGTGTCTCCAGACTTGAAGCGCATGAACAATGGCAACAAGTTCCAAATCATGAGGGGCATAATTCAGCTCATGAATCTTAATTTTTCTACTCTCATAAGCAATGACTTGATCATTTTGTAGCAAAACACCTCCAAGGCCTTCCCCAGAAGCATCAGTTACAACAGTAAAATTCCCATTAGGGGTCTGGTACAGCCAATATAGGTGCAGAAGTCAACTAGTCTTTCAGACTTTTGAAAGCCGCTTCGCACTTTTCATTCCACATGAATTTCTTATCCTTCTTCTGCAATGAAGTTATTGGTGCAGCTACCATAGAAAAATCCTTTACAAATTTTCTATAGTAACCCGCAAGACCCATGAAGCTTCTTACTTCATGCACATTCTTTGGTGCAGGCCACTCAGTTATTGCCACTATTTTTGAAGGATCTACAGCGATTCCTTCCTTACTTATGACATGACCCAAATAGTGAACTTCTGAATCATAGAAAGAACATTTGGATAACTTACCATACAACTTTCTCTTTCTCAAAATTCCCAAAACTATCTTCAAATGCTCATTGTGCTCCTCAACGCTCTTAGAATAAATGAGAATATCGTCCAAGAATACAAGTACAAACTTGTCCAGGTATTCTTGAAAAATATTGTTCATTAAATTCATAAAGGCTGCAGGTGCATTAGTTAACCCAAAGGCTAGAACTGTGAATTCATAATGTCCTTACCTTGTTCGGAAAGTTATTTTATGAATATCTTCTTCTTTAATTCTTAGCTGATGATAACCAGATCGAAGGTCTATCTTAGAATAAACCACTGCTCCACGCATCTGATCAAACAGATCATCGATCCTAGGAAGTGGATATCGGTTCTTGATTGTTGCTTTGTTCAACATCCGATAATCGATACACAGCCTTAGTGTTCCATCCTTCTTTTTCACAAATATCACAGGTGCTCCCCAAGGTGAAACACTTGGTCTAATCAATCCTTTAGACAAAAGCTCTTGTAATTGTGCCTTAAGCTCGACTAACTCTGTAGTAGTCATCCGATAAGGCACCTTGGAAATAGGTTCAGTTCCAGGCTTGATTTCAATAGTGAAGTCAAATTCTCTCTTGGGTGGTAACCCTGGTAATTCCTCAGGAAAAACATCCCTGAAACTTTGTAACAATGGGAATTGCTTCATGTAATCACTATCTTCTTCTGAAGATTCAGATATCTTTACTGCATAAAGAGTACATCCTTTATTCTTAGCCTTTTTAAGCTGCATAGCTGACAGTTTTCTAACTGAAATTTCTCGTTCACACCTTGAATCTCTGCTGATTCCAGCTGATCATCTAAACATTTTATGTTCTTCTCATAGCAATCTACCGTTGCTTTATGGTCAGATAACCAATTGACACCAATAATAATGTCATACGATCCCAAAGGTGTAACATAGAGATCAACTTCCGTGGAGAAATTAGGTAAATCAAGGACTGCTCCAAAGAGACACATACTCACTGTATGAACAGAATTATTACCATACTCTACAGTCCAAGATTTATCCATTTTCCCAGCTTTTCTTTTAAGTTTAGAAGCAAGTTTATTAGAAATAAAACATTCAGTAGCTCCTGTATCAAAAAGAATAGTGACAGGTATGGCCGAATACTTACCCGGAACTTCTATAGGTGTTCTTACTTTTCCAGCTTGCTTGTCTGCTACTGCAGCATGTATCTTATGCGCTGATTACGATCATCCTTCTTTAAAGACAGTGATTTGCGTAATGATCTTTTTCACAAGTGTAGGCAGCCTCCACAGGTCCCTTCTTAGGCTCACATTACCTTCCACCTCCAGCCTTGAATTTCACGCTGTCCTCCATAGGACTTCTGTCCATTATTATAGTTTTTAACAAAATTGTCCCTTATATTTCCAGCAGGCTTATTTACTGCTTCTTTCTTATTGTTATCTTCCTGGAACTTTCTCTTGTTTCCAACTTTTTTCCACGGTCCCTTTTCTGGGTGCAAGAGGTTTGAAGAAGGGTTTTGGTCTTCTTCCGCACTTCCTCCTTAATATGCGCCAAATAGCTTTATTTCTTGGTTCTTGCCTCAATGGCCTTTTCACAACTACTCTTCATAGGTGGTTGGACTGTGAACATCGACCTCTCCTCCCCCCTACTCACCGGATTCATCCCATGATGAATTTTCCTTCATGAAACTTTCGGTCGATTTTGATACTGTGGGTACATACTTGAGGTTTTTGTAAACCCGCTCCCAGAATTCCAGTTACTTTTAACTTCTTTCCCTTGAGTTAAAGTTCTGAAATTTTGTCATTTTCTGATCATAGAAAAGTTGTGGCAGCCAACTGCCTAAAATAGCCTTTAAAATGATCCCAAGTAATATTGGTCTCATCAATGTTTACTCAGCTTTTCGGCTATCCCACCACGAGATGCTTCGTGATAAAGGCTGATAGGCCACCCATATAGCCTTGGTTTTTCTTCTGAGAAGTTCCTTATTGCAAGTACTTCTCCATTTCACTGAGCCATTTCTTAGCTCCAATCTCCTAATGTTGGTTTCATCTACCTAGGTGGACTTATATCCTTTTTTATATCATTATTGAGTTCTCTGGCTGCCAATCTGGCCTTTTTTTTTCTGGTTCATATGTGCCATTCACAGCATTAACATCAACGACCCGTGTCGGGATTGACCCAGGCGGTTTGCTGATATTATTATCGCTCTATCAGCCCCTCCTTTCCCGTCACCCACCTGCTGTTCAAGTAGCAAGCCGACGCGATCTCTGTGTCCGATACGGCACGTGGAAATAGGTTCGTTCCAGGCTTTGAGTTGTCAATAGTGAATGTCCAAATTCTCTCTTGGTTGTAACCCTGGTAATTTCCTCAGGAAAAACATCCCTGAAAATTTTTAGCAGAGGGAATTTGCTTCCATGAAATCATCATCTTCTTATGGAGATTCAGATATCTTTACTGCATAAAGGGTACATTCCTTTATTTTTATCCTTTTTAAGCTGCATAGCTGACAGTTTTTCTAACTGAAATTTCCCGTTTCACACCTTGAATCTCTGCTGATTCCAGCTGATCATCCTAAACATTTTATGTTCTTTTCCTAGCAATCCACCTTTTCTTTATGGTCAGCTAACCAATTGACACCGATGACAATGTCATCACGATCCCAAAGGTGCAACATAGAGATCAACTTCCGTGGAGAAAGTTAGGTAAGTCAAGGATTGCCCCAAAAAGACGCATACTCACTGTATGAACAAAATTATTACCATACTGTACAGTTCAAGATTTATCCATTTTTCCAGCTTTTATTTTAAGTTTAAAAGAAATTTTATTAGATATAAAACATTCAGTAGCTCCTGTATCAAAAATAATAGTGACAGGTATAGCCGAATAACTTACCTGGAACTTCTATAGGTGTCACTTGCTTTTCAGCTTGTTTGTCCGCTACTGCAGCATGTATCTTATGCTGCTGATTACGATCATCCTTCTTCTGAGGGAAACTGATTTGCGTAATGGTCTTTACCACAATTGTAGCAGCCTCCTACAGGTCCCTTTTTAGGCTCAAAGTTGCCTCCAGTTTTATAATTGTCACGCTGTCCTCCATAGGGCTTCTGCCCATTGTTATAATTTTTTAGCAAAATTATCCTTTACGTTACCAGCAAGGCTTATTTACTGCTGCTTTCTTATTATTATCTCCTGGAAACTTACTTTTGTTTCCAAACTTTTTCCATGGTCCTTTTCTGGTGTGCAAGAGAGGTTGAAGAAGGGTTTACAGTCTTCTTCCGCACCTCCTCCTTATGAGTAGAAATAGCCTTTAATTTCTGTTCTTTCCTTATGGCCTTTTCAACAACTCCTTCCATAGTGGTTGGACTGTGAACGTTGACCTCTCGTCCTATCACTGGATTCAATCCCATGATGAATTTCTGTATCCTGAACTTTTCGTCAGTTTGATACTGCGGTACATACTTGAGTAGTTTTGTAAACCGCTCCCAGTATTCAGTTACCGTTAGCTTCCCTTGAGCTAAGTTCTAAAATTCTGTCATTTTCTGATCATCAGAAAAGTTGTGCGCAGCCACCGTCGCCTAAAATAGCCTTTAAATTGATCCCAGGTAATATTGGTCTCATCAATGTTTAACTCAGTTTTTCGGCTATCCCACCACGAAGACGCTTCATGTGAAAGATGATAGGCTCCCCGAAATAGCTTTGGTTTCCTCTGAGAAGTTCCTTATTGCAAAGTACTTCTCCATTTCGCTGAGGCAGTTCTCAGCCCCATCTCCTAGTGTGGTGCCATCATACTTAGGTGGACTTATCGTTTTTATATCATTAGTGAGTTCTGCTGCCAATCTGGCCTTTTTATTTTCTGGTTGGACAGGTGCATTTCCAACATTAACATCAACACCAATTTTGGGGTTGTCCTCAGGAGGTTACTGATTATTATTACCCAGCTTCTTCATCCTCCTCATTTCCCATCACTTGCTGTTCAAGCACAGCTAAACGATATCTTGTGTCTAACAGGGTAGCAAGGATCTCATCAAGTTTCTGGGTTGTTGCCACTCCTCCTTCAGGTGGAGCATTACCCGCAACGTTCCCCCTTGTTCTAACCATTTTCTGTTACAATAAAATTCAGGTTTTTATCAGATTATGGACTCCAATAGGTCCAAGAGCTGCAAACCTTCAGCTCTGATACCAAGATGTAACATCCTCATTTTATACATTAGAACAAGTGAATTTTTTTATTTTTTTTTTTTTTGATAATTTCATCCTGGTTCTAAATACATAATTTAGAACTCACAATTAAAATAACCATTCATATAATAGATAACCATATGCAGCTGTAATGACTCGAAGTACCTCCGATCTATTCATTCCATGACTCGATAATCTGACCGATCTATTCATGAGTAATAAGAGTCGGTGTTTTTATTTAACACATTACTCTTGCAGTTCTCTTCCCTAATCTGGGATTCAGAATGCTCTGTCCAAGGAATCTAACTGAATAAACTGTTACTATTATTCATCGGCATCTCATCCCTTAGACTAGGTGAATTAGGACAAACGCAATCAGCAGCTTGCGATACTTTGGCCAAAGATTTTAAACATACTGTTTATGTCTCGTATTCCTTAATGGCATACTCATTAATATTGAATACGTCCTTCACCCCATTCATATGTTATATCTAGAATGTCTTTCCACTGACAACTGTCAGTCCTTCCTTTCACAACTGAATCACTCAGAGGACAGATTAACAAGGTGATAATGTTTTTATGGTTGCCCATGAGGATTAGGGATATAGTGACATACTGGTTCAAACTTGCAGTTCAACCAGTGTGTCATGATACCCCGAATCACCTAGGCAGCCTTATAACATGACCACGTTCTTAATCGGGACTCTGGGTAACTCGTGTGAAATCAAGTGTAAATCTTAGCAATCCATGCAAAGGGTGTCGCCATAAGTCATCTGCATTGTTGTATCTTCGAGAAGATCCTAACCTTCTCGGAGGTACAACCCTGCAGTTGACTGGTGTCGTCAACCTTTAAATCCACCTCGAAAAGATCTACTCAGTAACAACAAGTGTTACGCACTAGAGTTTAAATTACTATAAAGAATTTTCCCCTAAGATAAGTCCTTCCCAATCCCTGGATTCTTCGCCTTGAGACGACCCTCCTCTATAAAACCCATTACATGGTAGAGGTATTAAGGTCAAGTTCTCATCAAGGAGTCATTAGAATACACCTGATTCTAAAGCAACAGAATTGGACAATATCTCATAACCTTTACTTGAGATTGCCATCTAAACTCCATTGATTTGCATATCAGTTCTCTTAACTGAATTTATATCATACTTTTTAGTATAAAGATATAAATGATTAAGAATCCAATTTAATATTGCCCTGTCATACTTAGGGCTAGGTATTAGTAATTTAATCCAGTTTGTTTATCGTTCACTTTTAGGTTCACTTTTAACCTATCTTCTAGAAAGACAAATATTTAATTCCAATATTGCTTTCGCTAGAACAGATTAGAACTACTAAATACTCATAAGAATTAAATATTATTTTCTTGCAAGCTTCCATTGTCAATCACAAAAGCATCCATATTATACAATGATAACAATGCCCCTTCGTTACATAAACCGAAGAAGGTCAACTTTCAGAAATAGAATACAACATATGTGTATCAAACACTTATTTCCATTCCTTTAAAAACTATACAATTACATTTTATGCAACCGCATACTTGATACAATGCTTAACGGAAAAGAAACATCTTTTCTCATATAGTCCATCTATAAAATCAAGATGCAATTTTATTATAAATCAAATAAACAATCTGATCAGCCTGTCAGATTTGCATTGCTTTTACCTCTTACAGTAACCATCTGCAAAAATAGTCAACATGAGTCAGTTCAATGAACTGAGCATGATAAGCACTAACTTTTAAAACAATTGCAATCCATCAATTGTTTTCATTAAACACCCTGTTTAAATGAGATCAAATATCCAAATAAGTAAACATATTCAGACTATGTCCTTGTAATACAGAATGATTACAAACATGTAACTCTATCATTGTTACAAATAGTCTTATTCACTTTCTAATATTTCATCAAATATTAAAGAATCAAGGAACGAATGTACACAACAATCATTGAATCCAAAATCACAACATTGGTCAGATCGTTTCATTCTTCCAAAAGGGAACATACATAACAATTCGGAATTCCACCAATATGTTACAAACAATTTCCCACTGTTAGATAAATATCAACAAGTATTAAATAAAGGAAGAGAAAGAACCTATCCATTCATACTTCCTTTCACATAATTTCATCACTGTACTGTCCTTACATATAAAAACATTCAACCAGTATATAAATGAACAAATTAGAGCAAGCACAAGCAAGATCACTGTTCTAAATCAAGAAATAGAAACACAGCAAAACTCTTGTACAGCAACTAACACATCAACAATTCATGTATCAACTCTAAGCCCAATGCTAGTTCCTTTTACACAGTAAGGCTTTGACAAACTCAGTTGAAAACAAGAAACTACAAGCGTATCGCTGAAAACAACAACCTTATTGCATCAAGCAATTTAAGGTTTCCTAAAGGAACTATGCTATGTTGCCCACACGGTTCACTTCCCACACAGTATTTCCAAATCATGCTCAGTCAAAATCGGCAAAGGTGAAGGAAAGGAATTCAACCATGTACTGAATAAGACATGGTAAAGTTACCTTATTCATAGCAAAGGTACCTATTCAAACGAATTGCAGTCAGTCAAACTAATGGAACTGAATGTAAAAGAAAAGAATACAACCAAACGATCCTGGTTACCCTTGGCAGAAGCATGCAAGTCTTACGTGTGATCATTCAAGCGACTTACCCAAATTATACTGTCCTTAAGGTCGAAACAATGAAACAGTCATCCATACTCACAGGATCTCAACATGTGACATAAGACAATGTCCAAAAACACAAGTTCAGAAAGAGACAGAAATACCATGCTACCATTTCTAGAATTCCTATTCATTGATTCAAAACGGACATCATAACAATTCAAGCAAAGAAGCATATGACATCTTCCATAGTCAAACTAGTTAATATATACCCACTCATAGTCCTATATTGAAACAGTTATTCGCACTGTAACTGTTAAGGATTTTGTACTCATAACCACTGAACCCTACAGCAACGTACCATGAGATTGGTTGATAAATCCATATATGCCATTCATGGCGAACATTTAGGATCAAACAAGTGAAACAAATCGAATACCCATTTCAAGCAAGGAAATCAACTGAGCCGCCTTCGAAACTTTTAAATAGCTTTCACAAGAAATGCCAAACGTACATACATCCAGGAAGTCTATACTCATTAAGTTATTGCAGCAAATAACCGTGGTCAGAAGGCCTGTCCATTCTCTTATAAGGCTACCATGAAATCAAATTCACAAAAAACAATGGATGAATCTACATTCACAATAGTAGATAGCTATATATATGATTCAATCAAGGACTCCACTGAGTCGTTATAATAAAGTACAGATGTAACAATGTTATACACAGTCAACAATAATCCCATTTCCACAATAACAAGGAAAACAACTTCCGCTGGGTCGTAAAGACTATGGTAACACTACAGTTGCCTGTTCCAAGCTAAAAATTTGAAAACAAATGAAACCCGAAAGTATCATTAGTCGCTGTCAACAAATCCCACGACATAGTTTTTTTTTTTTTAAAGAAGCAATAATACTGATCAATCTTACAGTATTCATCAGAATCATTCCATACAGTTTCCATAACAAGAAAGAACGACCACTAATCAAAAACATACAGTGGTCTTATACTACACACAGGTATATTCTAAGGGCTCATGCCAAACAGGCCGAACACTCATACTTTTATAATTAAATACCTCGCATGTATAAGCCAGAATGAATACACAAAGCAAATAGAGCCGAAATTCGATTTCAATAAACACCCAACAAGAGGAAATTGAAGAAATCGAACCAGAAGAGATACAGTGCCAAAAATAAAACAAGATCTCCATAGAAAATTCATCTAAATTTTCACAAAACATTTGAACAGAGTTGTTCTAATGAAAGCACTTGAAAGACAGCAAGATATTTAAAGGTTAGGGCCTAACAGGCCTGTGTTTTGATAAAATTTCCGAGGCAGACCACAGGAAGAGCTCAAACTTCCTTTTCTTTTTCCTCGATAAAGCGACCAACAAAATTCCGCTGTCTCCATCAAATATATATCCTCCATGACAGAGAAAATAGCCATAGAAATTCATTCTTGCCATGCAACTCAAAGAGAACTTGGTGCGAAGAACCAGTAAACAAGCAGAGTAGAAAACCAAAAATCGCGATAAGCCAAACAAACCCACAAACTTCCCGTTTGCATTCCTTCTCGCGAGTTCCGAGATCTCTTTCCAAGAAAATTAAATGACATTAAACCAATTTTCCCTCTTAAACTCAACTTCCACCGACCGCTAGATTTGGTGACAGTCCATCTAAAACTCATGTTCATTTCCAAACTTAGCGACCTGCCACGTCCTGCACCAGGTTAGCCGTCGCCTAAGCCTCCGCCATGACCTGTCCTTCATCCTTATCCCTCACATTTATTGCCATAGAAAACACCGCCCATGGTTCGCCACCCTCCATAGGCCCCTTCATAATCTTCTCATTAGTTAGGTTAGTATCTTAGGTTAGAGTTTAGGGTAATACCCACACTAACCAATTTACACATAGTTACTAACTTAGGATATTAACACATAGCCTAGGTCTAGGTTAGACTAACAATAATCTAACCCCTAGGTTAGGTTTTAGTTTTAGGTTACTAACCCTTAATAATTCCAGTTTGGTCCTTGTCCTGCAAACTCGGAAAGACCTGTATCATACCTTCTAGAACAGAGTTAGCTCCTGTTCTTATTACAGAATTGTATGTCAACAAATTATTACCTGGTCTACAATCGAGACCTTGCAGATATACTTTGATATCGGGAACCATTTCATTTCCCAAGATCAGCCTGAGTCATACTCCTGACCAGCTTAATCAATGCTTCCATACCTTGCAACCTGTTCAAGGTCTGTGATCTAATTCATCACAAACAAATTTAAAGCATTACTTGGATCAATTCCACTGATCCAAGTCTAGATATTATAGATGAATATCTCTATAAGTCATTCCGTGATCAGATTAATATTCAGACACAAAATGAAATAAATAGAAGAGTCTATTCATATTTTGACTCAGTCAAGATCTGCAATCTACAAGAAATTCAATACATATCAAGAATGATTTCTGAATCGAGGAACACATCCTTTTACAAGAAATCACATATCAACACTTGTATGCTTAGGAGAAAGTAACAACAGTTCAGGGTGTTACATTTGGGAAGTTATCGAGGGTTTGTTGGTGGATATGGCGGGTGTAACAAAAATGGTAATCATATGCAGCAGTCATTCCGGGAGGTATAAGACCTAGCTATGTTCCTTTTACTGGGGTAAGGTAGAAATGTGGGAAGTAGAGAGCTTAGATGGAGCTAATGCAGTAGTGGGATTGTTCTTCGAGAGGTGGTCTAATGATAGATACGGGTATGCCAAATATCATCTGACCTGAGGCATCTCGAGTGGGTGAGTGGGAAAGGTAAAAATGACAAGGCGATAGTGGTTTTGGTCAAGGAGTCATGTTTGAAATCCTCATCTCCTGTAGTGATAGTGGTAGGTTGGATGGGATCCATGGCTAGTTTATAAAATGAAAGGTGGTGAGGGACTAGGTGGGAGTGGTTGACATTAAAACTGGCGTGAAACAAAAGTGTGCTTGCTTGTCTTTGGGTTAGTAAACACCATGTGAACTAGTACTGATCAAGTAGGGCTGCAGAAAACAACAGGAAGATTTAAATATGGTGGAAAAAATGTGGATTAGGTACCTTTAAATGGTGATTGGAAAGTTGAAACAGGGTAACCGATACCAGTTAATGAAAACCGACACCGGTCAGGGGTAACTATTGCCAGTCACTATTAGAAAATGTTTAGTGAGTGAAAAACTAGGTGGAAGGTCAAATCCTGATAGGTATGCAAAATTTCCTTGTGTTTTAAAATTTTAATGGGAATGATGGTAGTGACAGGGAATCTGAAAAGTTGAAGAAAATAAATAAAATTTCCTTTTCGATAGGTTAATAAAAGGACCTAGAACCGACGTCAGTTGGGTATAACCGATGACGGTCAGAGGGTAACTGACGATGGTTTACTGTGAAATTGAAATAGTGATGAAAGAATAGTGGTTTTGAATTAAAATTTGATGTAGAATCAGACCTAGAATTCTGATAATGATGATAATATAGTCCAGGCACACTCAGGTGAAGCTGGATTATACACCAGATGTGATGAGGATCATGCAAGGATGATTCAAGAAAAATGAAGAACATGATCTCTCACCTCAAAATGCAAGCCATTTAGATAACACTAAGAAAAATGAGATCCTAGGAGTTCCTTTTCTATTATGTTTGTTTATCTTATGCTATTTAAGGACTTACACCTAAACTGTGAAATATATTTGTTTTTTGTGAGGAAAGGCTTCTTGTGAAGAAGGATATTTAAAAGGTGAGGTTTAGGGTATGTTATGGTGGGGGGCAGGCTTCGTTGTGAATTATGATTATGATAGAGAAGTGAGATGGGGATTACCTACCAATCCTCAGATCAGTACGATCATTAGACATGCGTTCCTAGGAAAGATATTGTTTAAGAATATGTGTTTTTTTTGAATTTGTGTAGTATTGGAAACAATCAAAGAGTCTGAGAGAATGAGATGTGCTTTCATACGATTCTTTCTATGAAATTATCAAGTACATCATTTGGTCATGAATTCTTCAGTGTATAGGTTGCAATGCTCAATTAATGTGAGTCAATGCAATAAATCAGAATGGAATGCACTTAGTTTTAAGCCCAAACTCAAAGTGTGAAGTTGAATGACACAATAAGATGAAGAGGAAGAGGGATGCTCTTTCACTACAATGCAGAAAACATGAAGAAATGGTTCTTATTAATTACACCAAATCCTGTTGGATAGAAAAGTTTCCTTTAGAGAAAATAGAAAGAAAAGGTGGGTTACCAAGGAAGAAAATTAATGTGTATGCTTTTCAAAAGGGAAACAAAAACACAATTTTTCCTAGGAATGAATGAAATGCAAGAAACCTCAGATGGGTGCCATCGGGTGTGCCAAAATGTTGATTACCTGATTGTAGATTGTATTCTTTGAATGTATTGAAGAAATAGATAGGGTTTTGGCGTAGGAGGAATAAACACCACCTCTTTTGTCAAATTACAGTTGGTTGATGGTTGTTGCACGCATCGTGACTTCTTAACAATAGCTGATTGTGAGATCTTGCTTTTGGCTAGGAGGAACTACTTGTAATAGTAAAGCAAGACCACAAGAAAAAGTTAAACAATATATGCAGTGAACTACCTAGCGTATGCTAGATTAAGGGAAGTGTGATACTTCCTAGATGGCTATCAGTCCACTATTTTAAACAATTTAATGCGGTAAATAAGGAAAATCCTATTGTAATTTGAAATGATTTAGGTATCTCATTAAAATACAATAAGAAATAGATATAATCTAACAGGATAGGTTAGACTTCATAGTGCGAATCTAAATATGAAGTGTTCTGGGTCTCCGTACTGACAGATTGGTTAAGGTCAGATTCTGGGTTAAGTTTTAGGGTCAGATTGAATTAGGTGGGTATAGTTTTTCTGTTCTTGGGTTGTATGGGTATGAAATACAGATATCGAATGTTAAACGCATTAAGGCTGACCGATGGTGGTTACTATGTGTAACCGGTAACCAATTAGTTGGATTATTTAGGATTACCATAGAATGAGACTGTCTCCTTTGTGATTGTGATAAAGGAGTTTAGGTTGGTCAGGTGTTAGGAAATTCTCAAAGGATCCTTGGTTCAGGTTGGGATGATTTTATGTGGAGGGATGAGGTGAAGGAGGTCAATGGATTGGCTATGGTAAACATAAATTTTGATAAGTATAGTTCAAGTAGAAACTTGATAACCAGAGGTATAACATTTACTAGAATGAAAATGCCTTCAGAAGAATTTGGTTATCAAGGTACTTATATGAGGTTTGATGCAGTTTGACCAACTGGATGGAAAGATTGATGGGCTAATGTATAATTCCTTTGGTGTTTGGATAGATCATGATCAAATACTTCTTAAAATGGCTACCATGGGTGCAATGATTTTAGATCTTCTTCCTAGATGATGTTCTGGATGCTTGGATTTTCAAGAAAAGAGCAATTGGTCTCTCCACCTATATGTTCAACTCCTTTTCTCTTCCTTGATCTCAAAATGTGCCAACCTTCAAACAAGGCTATTAAGGTGAATAAATGGTAACCGACGATGGTTCTGTCTTGACCATATGTCGATTTAGGCCATCTAACCGGCATCAGTTAAGGTGGGATTCCCTAGGTTTTACTAAAATGGGAATATCTTTGTAATTTCTTGGATCTCCATTGGTTTGTTATTGCCCACGGATTAGAATGGGAGCTTTCCTTCTAATGATGAAGAATGTGGTTAGAGAAAATTAGGCATTGATTTTAGGGTTAGACCAAATATTAGCTTGTTAAGGTTAAGTAGACTTAGTTATTGTTAATGATGGAAACTATGCCAAGAATAGGTCTAGGGTGAGAGTCCTAGGATGAGGTGTCTAGGTGAGGTGGAAATTAGGTCAATCAAGGTAATTTAATAATAAATATTATTGAGTATGGGTTAATTTAATTAAATTAATTAAATTAATTATTATGGGGTGAATGGGGGCCATGGTTAGGTGCCCATGTTTAAGTTGGTTATCTGATTAGAGGCTAAAAGGGAATGTACATGAAATTTAGGTGTCTACATTTTCCCCTTTTTGTCACATAGCTTGTATTGGTTAAGTGATGCTAACAAAAATAAGAAGTGGGTACCCCATGTGTGGGTGAAGGTGATCCCCCTCAAACTAGGAACTGGTGAGGTCAGAAGACATAAGTGGTGAGTGGTTTGATAAAAGGTGGATGTGGTGAAAAGAAGCATAGATGTGGGTGAATATGGGAAAAAAAGGTAGCAGGTCTACTCATAGAAAAAGCTAGGTAAATGGGCTAGGGTCAAAGGTAGTGGCAGTCAAATGCAAGCACACATTATAAAGTTTGGCATGGCTTTAGGTTGAAGAGCTTAGGTAAACTCTACATCTTCCAAGGTCGATATGTTTATACGAACAAGGTTAAAGTGATTTCGGTATCCAAGGCATAGGATATGGTGTGGAAACACAATGTAGGTTAGGTGCAAGAACATTTAGTTATGTTCTGGTACACCAAAGGTTGAGTCAGGATAAACACCATGACAATAGACAAGGTAAGGTCATTAGGTCAAACAACACGAGTAACAGTGTTGCAAGGTATAATGAGCACATGAGTTCATAGGTCACTAACAATGTTCTAGGCCTAGGTAGCTAGGCCATGACATGGGTAGGGATGAGCTATGGCTAAAATAACAAGTCTCTAAACGCAATTAAGGACAGGGATAGGTAATAGAGGCTTGGAGGTAGGTTGCAATAAGGGTGGGTAAGGTCAAATGGTGGCGGGGAAGGGTAAATTTTTGTTGGAAATGGGGAAAGGGTATTGATAGGAGTATGACAGGTAACTGATTCCAGTCATATGAAACCAGTGAAAGTCTAGTTAAACTGACCACGGTTTGCTAGGGCATGTGATCGATGTTAGTTTAGGTATAACTGACCACGGTCTGTGAGGTCATGGGACCGATGTTGGTCAAGGTATAATTTATGCTCGTCAAGTCGATATGGGTATATTAAAAGGAAAAAACCATATAATATGAATTCATTTGAACATTTTGGATTTTGTGAAAATGAAGATATCATGAGACTTTTGTGTATTGTCGAGAGGAAAGTACATGGGGCTGTACTGAGATGAGGTGGAGAGATCCGGTTGGAGAGGAGAGCCATGTAGATGGGTCCATGAGATCAGGTGGAGGGAGGTGATTGGTAGAGAGGTGGGAGGTTGATTTGGACATGGTGAGGTAGGAGAGGGTACAAGTGGAGAGAGGTTTACAGGGCACCCCACTGGAGGGGAGATGGAGGAGACTGATGTGATAGGGATGGATATCAGGTTGAGTTATGATTAGTCATCATTTATGATTAGTATATCCATGTTTTCGACACATTTTTGATATTTATACCAGCCTACGTGCTAAAGATGATGATGTTACATACGATAGTTTTTGTTATTTTTGATCATATACCAGCCTGCGTGCTGAAGATGGTGAGGCTTTATATGAGAGATTTTGAGAGATTGTGATTATTATTTGTATCCATGTTCACATGTATGTTTACACATACTTTTTGATTTATAGATGATGGTATTTATAGTATGGATGGTGTACTTGTTTTAGTTTTCATTTCTATATATATATATATATATTTATATAGGTGGAGATCAAGTGGATTAGACATGATAGAGTTAAGGTCGTGTAGGCATGGCAGAGTCAGGATGATGTGGGCATGGTGGAATCAGTTTTGTTTAGGCAAGGTGGAGTCAAGATGATATAGGCATGGTTGAGTCAAGGTCAAGTAGGCATGGTTTAGTTAGGTCAAGTTAGGCATGATGGAGTCAAGTTGATTTAGGCATGGTTGAGTCAGGTTGATTTAGGCATGGTGGAGTTATGTTGGTTTAGGCATGGATTGAGTCAGGTTATAGGCATGGATTGAGTCAAGGTTTAGGGTTGTGAGGTAAGCTCTAAGTGATTGGTAACAAAGGAAAAAAATGGTGATGTAAATGTATGTGATTGTGTAAATTTCAAAATATTTCTTAGTTACGGAAATGTGAAATAAGAAAGTGGTGAATGTGATGATGATGTGTGGAAAAATGTTGAGTAGTTATGTTTGTTAATGGATGTGGGTGTGGTTTTGGTATAAATAGGAAACCAAGGTATAGTGTGAATAGGAAAGTGAGGGGGAAATTGGTTAGGGTAAAGAGTGGCCAAGCTAACCTTAAAGGGCCCCATGCCCTCGAAGTGTTGTCTATATAATCTTGGCAAAAAGGGACCTCATGCCAATGTAGTTCTCCCATAAGCTAGGGAAGATTATGATGAAGTATAAGAATGGGTGGGTAAGCATTAGGCATTATTGAATGTAGGTCATAGGCATGGTTGAGTTTAGGTCATTTTGGGGATGGGTGAGTATGGTGAAAGATGAATTCCTAGAATTTAGGTGTCAATGGTTTGGTTCTGTATAAGGGAATCGATAAGTAAGAAAAAAGGTGCAGGGTAAGAGGAGATAAAAGTTTCACCTTATTGAGAAGGATCAATACAATTCTAGCATACCAAAGATTGGCTTATGAACGTAAGACTCTAAAGGCATTGCATACTTGACTATTATAGGGGTGAAGAAAGTCACATGATCACAAAATGTCACATTTATGAAAAGCCCCTCGAGGAGGTAGATAATATAGAGAGAAAAAGGTGGTGAGATGAAAGAGGCTGGTTCAGCCTAACTTGGTGTGAGACAGCATGCCTTTTTGGCAAGAGACCCAATATCAAAACATGTAATTCCATGACGAAAAATTTATCTTTTCTTTGTTTTTTTTGTTTTTATATACTGATCAAAGTAGGAAGTCTATGTGGGATGAATAGAACATCTCCTTGAGGTCTTCGTGAAGCTGATCGATGTGGGAAGCTTCAGAATATTTTTATTTTAGTTTTATAGGAATAGTCTTCTTTTGTGATAGACTATGTATAGTATGGATAGCTTTGTATAGTTTTCCTTTGAGGGAGTAGTCTATTTATACCAGCAAGATAAAAATATTAGATGTCCTTTTTTTGAGGGATTCATTTTTTGCTAGAATCTTGACTCAAGGAGTTTAAGAATGAAAATATTGTATATTACTTTTGAATTGTTTTTGGACTTTTAGGTCATGGACAAGACTATAGAGAAGTATAGGCTTCTTTCATGAAGACAAAACCATAACACACAAATATTAGCTATGAAAGAGAGGTTTTAAGCGGTGAATGACCATGGGATTCCATCTTGAAAAGGATGAAAATTATCCATGAGAATCATACCATGAGTAGATCCATGGTACTCATATTAAAGATAAGGCTGAAAAGGTGATGGATAATCACATGATTCTTGTTTGGTCACTGCTCTTTAAAATATGTTAATGGAAGGTGAATGGTGCTCAAGGGACAAACATTTTTCATAAACAGAAGGTTATATAGGACTTGATTCAACAATAGAATGGCCAAAGATAAAAGGCATTGAGGGGATCAGTTTTGGGATTACCTTCGAGTGAAGACAAACGATAAGCACCTGATCCATATGTATGAGTAACGATATAGGGTCCAAGCCAATTAGGAGAAAATTTGTCTTGTTTACTTTTCTCTTCTTTGGTTACATGTTTATTTTCTTTCAGGATGAGGTCGCCGACCTAACAGGTTTGTTCATGGACACATTAGTCATAGCAACATTTGATACATTTTTGGTTTATTTTGAGATGGTCAAGAGCATTGAGACGATGTTCATCTAAGAACTCAAGTTATGCCAAACGATCTTGTTGAAAGTCATCATCATTGAGAATGTCTTATAGTGAGATGCGTATAGATGGAATCTGGACTTCAAGAGGTAAGACATCCTCGGTACCGTAGACCAAAGAAAAGGGGGTGACAGTAGTCGAAGTTTGAATACTAGTGTGATAAGCCCACAAGGTGAAAGGAATGTGCATATGCTAATCTTTTCCGGTATCGTTGACTACTTTCATAAGAATTTTATTTAAGGTTTTAGTGGTTGATTTGGCTTAACCATTAGTTTGCAGGTTGTAAGGGGATGAAAAACTGAGTTGGATGCCAAAAGTGTCACATAGTTTGCATAGGGTTTTATTTTTGAAAAATTTTCTGTTATCAGTGATGAGGCGGTGAGGAACACCAAAACACAAAATGATGTGATGGTTGATGAATTCACATATTTTCTTAGCTTTTATAGAAATGAGAGGAATGACCTCTACCCATTAGTGTAATATTCAGTAGTGGTTATGATCCATTGGTGGCATTGTGAAGAATGTGGGTTGATCTCACCGACAAGATCCAAACCCCATTGAGAGAAAGACCAAAGGTCTTGTGTGACCTATAAGGCATGACTATGTGTGTGATTAAGATTAGCATGTTGCTAGAATTTCACACAACATTTGACATAATCACAACTGCACGGTTTAGGGTTGGCCAATAATAACCTAGGAAAAGAATATGTTTTCTGACAACTAAGCCACTAAAGTGACCTCCACAAATTCCATCATGGACTTCCTTGATGGTGTAGGGAATTTCAGAACTTGTAATGCATCGTAAGAGAATTTTGTCAAAGCATCACTTGTAAAGAAGACCACCCATGATGACATAATGGGACACACTTTTAAGAAAGGCACATTGTCCATTACGAGTGAGATAAGTGGGTAGAATGGAAAGGGAAATATATTCTACATATTTCTTATACCAATGGTGACATGGGTTAGGGGAAATGGATCCAATGGAGTAGACCTCATGAGGTAAATAAAAGGGTGATTTATAGCCTTTGTATTGTGACAAAGATTTTAGAGTCAGCGGATGAAGCAGGTATCTGAGAGGCCAAGCATGCCATGGTATCCATAAATTTATTGGTAGAACGTGGGGTGGTTTGAAGTGCATAATGGTCAAAGGTGGTCAAAAGTATGTCTACGTGATGCTTGTATTGTTGAAGTATTTCATTACAACACTGGTATATACCATTGACTTGATTTATAGCCAACTGAGAATCACCAAAGGTGTTAATTGACTTGACATCTAAGGCATAAGAAAACTTGAGACCCAATACAGGTGCTTCGTATTCAACAATATTGTTTGTACAATCAAAATTGAGTTTGAAAGACAAAGTCATAGGTTCACCATCAGGAGGAATGAGTATAACACCAGTCCCACCCCCATGCTGACATTTGGAGCCATTGAAGAAGAGTTTAATTTGGTAAGCGGGTTCGTCCAGGGAAAGGGTAGTTATAGACACATCTAAGAAGTCAAAGTTAGATGGTTAATCTTTGGAAATAAGTGATGTTAGTGTAGGTTATTATTTATCCTTTTATTTATTTATTAGGATAATTCTTACACTTGTGGTAGCCCTACACTTGTTGGGTTAGCTTGCTTAGGTGTACTAGTTGTGTGGAGTTAGCTTACTAGTTGTGTTGAGTTAGCTTCTTAGTTATATGGAGTTTTCTTAACTACCAGTATCAGTTTGTGGGAGTTCTTCAACACTGATTTAGGTAGTAGTTGCACTTCCCTCCTCCTATATGTA
This sequence comes from Taxus chinensis, assembly GCA_019776745.2. Taxonomy (NCBI): domain Eukaryota; kingdom Viridiplantae; phylum Streptophyta; class Pinopsida; order Cupressales; family Taxaceae; genus Taxus; species Taxus chinensis. Next base: position 941,830,276 of record CM034148.1, on the reverse strand, counting down.
CATATTTCTTATTGAATAATTTAAATTCATTCTATTGTAATGTATTGAGCATTATGGATTATGATGGATTTCCATATATGATATTTTTTCTCTTCTGCTTTACAAATCTAATGTGGTGTGCTATTATCATCTAATATCATGGCTTGGAACAATATTATTTTTGTTACTTTCATGGTATCAAAGCTATAGATGATTTAGACATCCATTTGTAAGTTTTTCTTTGCAAGCAAGGGTTTATTTTTTCATGTATTTGGAATTTGTTAGCAATTTTCTACAGCGTGCATTTTTATGCAAAACAGAGTGCGGAATTAGATTTGGAAGGTGGAAAAACCCTAGAATCGACTATAAACTCGACTATGTTTTGAGACATTCAAATATGGGTGCATTCTTTTATCCATTGGATATAAGTGTGTACCTTCTAGATGCATTCTTTTACCCTTTGGATATTTCAGTTTTGGATGCAGTCTTTTATCCACTGGACGTAGATCTATACCCTATGGGTGCATTATTTTATCTATTGGATATAAGCGTGTACCTTTTGGATGCATTATTTTACCCTCTAGGTATTTTGGTTTTGGATGCAGTCTTTAATCCACTGGATGCCGATTTGTACCCTCTGGGTGCATTCTTTTATCCATTGGATATAAGCGTGTACCCTCTAGACACAATGATTTACCCTCTGGACATTTTAGGTTTTGGGCATAGGATTTTATCCTTTGGTCACAAGCATGTATCATGTGGATGCACTCTTTTACCCTTTGGACATTTGGGTGTCACGTGTACCTTTTAAAAAAATCAGCATTAAAATATTATTTTAATAGCAAAACCTTGTAGAGCTCATAATGTTTGATCCGTAGCTCGGATTAAGGTGATCTTTTTTTTTTAAATTGTGTATTTTTTTGAGATCTACGCATTGGTGACATTTTTAAACACATATTTTGAATTTAAAAGGTATTTTTACTCATCGTAATATTTACATGCACTCAATTATAAAGTGCCAAATTCGGGAGGGTGTTGTGATCACTTGTGGATGCATTTTCGGTTGAGCCCGACATCCTAAAATTTTGGGTATTGCATTCTTGTATCTATGGGTGTATACATTTATATCTCTCTTGTTTGTTGAAATATTTTGGATCTGTATTTTTGACACATTTTTTGGCATGTTGACAGTGTCTCTTGTGGGGGAGCTATTTTGGTGGAGCCCAATGTTATTTTGTCAGTGTTTGAGTAGCTAATTTTGAAAACTCATACAGATCTTTGGTATCACTCTACTCATTCAGCAGTATGGGAGGGTGTGGTATTGATACTACTTCTTTGAGTTTCATGTCCTTGCCTTGTTACCTTGGCTTTTCTTGGATCGTGGCACTCCTATTTATTTGGATCACGCGTCCTTGTCTTGTTGCCTTTGTTTTTCTTAGATTGTGGTACACCTATTTGTAGTAGTTGATCAAATTATTTTTGGTGTTTGTTTTTCACTTTTTGACATCACTCCATTGATAGTCTCCTTACATGGAGCTATTCTGGTGAAGCCCAATGTCAGTTGTTTTTGAGTTATATGATCGAGCAGTGGATTTAGACCATAGTGTTTACCACACTTCTTCAGCATTGTACAATTTTTTAGAGTTGAGCTTCTGAGGATATCTTGCAGTAGGATTTTGCTCTCTACTTTGTTATTACTAGTTTTGGGTACCTTGTGGTGTCCATTTTTCTTAGTTGTTGTATGTGGGTACCTCATCAGGCCTTATTTCCAGGACCCACCTTATTTTCCACCCACCTAAGCTATGCTTATGGGAGGGTGTTAGTGTAGGTTATTATTTATCCTTTTATTTATTTATTAGGATAATTCTTACACTTGTGGTAGCCCTACACTTGTTGGGTTAGCTTGCTTAGGTTTACTAGTTGTGTGGAGTTAGCTTACTAGTTGTGTTAAGTTAGCTTCTTAGTTATATGGAGTTAGCATAACTACCAATATCAGTTAGTGGGAGTTCTTCACCAATGATTTAGGTAGTAGTTGCACTTCCCTCCTCCTATATGTACATATTTCTTATTAAATAATTTAAAGTCATTCTATTGTAATGTATTGAGCATTATGGATTATGATGAATTTCCATATATGGTATTTTAGCTCTTCTACTTTGCAAATATAATGTGGTGTGCTATTATCATCTAAGATCGTGGCTTGGAACAATATTATTTTTTTTCCTTTCAGGTGCTTTGGCCAGTTAGTCGGTGATATCCTGGCCCTTAATGGAATTTTGATGAATGAATTTGAGATCAAGGTCAGAAATAAGCATAAGCCAACATCCGACACATTGATGTTGATAGGGTTGGGCATATATATAGTGCAATGGGTCAGTATTAGTGATGAAAAAGGTTTTGTGATTGAGTAGGTAAGTGGGGAGTTTGGTGGTGACAAAAACTAAGGCTAAGTAGAGTTTTTCGATGTGGGTATATCTTGTTTCGTAGTTAAGAAGGGTACGAATTATGTAATAAACCACTTTCTCTCTATCATGCTCATCACGATGAGCCAGCATGGAACCTATAGAATGGTCAGTGATAGAAACATATAGGTAAAAGCGTTGGTCATTCTTAGGAGGAATGAGTACTGGTGGTTGAAGAAGGTATTGTTCTAATGCCTCAAAGGGTTTATGGCATTCATCATCCCATTTGAATGAAATGTATTTCTTGAGAAGATGATGAAATGGATGATAGCAGTTAGAAAGTTGTGAGATAAAATAACAAATAGATTGCAACTTTCCTTGTAGGCTTCAAAGTTGACAGATATTAGTGGGTGGAGGCTTTTCCAGAATAGCCTTGACATTCACAGGATCCAATTTTTTTATTAAAGAAATGATGAAACTTAGGAGCTTCCAGGAAAGCACCACAAAGACACACTTCTTTGGTTAAAGACACACACAATACTTGATGAGACAGTCAAAGATGATTTTAAGGATTAGCAGGTGTTCGGTTTGATGTTTAGATTTGGCCACAAGATCATCTACATAATCTTCCAATATGGGATGCATGATATCATGGAAGATGTAAATCATGGCTCACTGATATGTAGCACCAATGTTTTTTAGGCCAAAAGGCATGAATTGATAGCAAAAATTCCCCCAAGGGGTGATGAAAGTAGTATTGTGTTGATCTTTTGGAGCTAGTAATATTTGATTGTAACCCGAGAAACCATCCATGAGCAATAGCATTTCATGGCCAGCGGTGAGATCAACCAGTTGGTCAATGCCGGATAGGGGGAAATCTTCTTTAGGATAAGCAAGGTTGAGGTCATAGAAGTTTGTGCAAATGTGGAGTCCCCCTATCACCTTTGTGATAGAAATGATGTTATAAATCCATTAGGGATAGTCAATGGGTTGAATGAAGGAAACCGAGAGAAGGTGTTAAAGCTCTTCTTTGACCAGAAGAACAATGTGAGGATACATTTTCTGTAGGTTTTGTTTGATGGGTTTGGCATTAAGAATGGTTACAATATTGTGGACCATGATCTTTGGGTCAATAATAGGCATATGGGCATAGGACCAAGAAAACACATTGCCATGGTCCTAAAGGAAAGAGGTGAAGGCTTCCTTCTTAGTAGCATCTAAGGATTGACCGATCCTTAGAATGTGTGGGTCATCTTGAGTGTTAATGTTGATTTTGATGGTTAATTCATTCAACATGGTTTGCATCTCAGAGGGTAATGATTGATGAATATAAGAGTCTTCCACACCAAGGTAGGTGAGGATGGACTCATCATCCTGACATTGAATGATGTTAATAGAAGGCGTATCATCATCGATCATGCCAAGATACAGGAGTGGGAGAGAAGAGGGAGCTTTGCCATCGCGTTGATAGGTCAGTGGTCCCAAGGAAATGGTTTTTATGAAAAAAAAAGTTAGGAGGAATAGATTTGGGATCTATGGACTCCATGGGTGAAGATGGTAATGTGGGTGAATGAGATGGGGAATATTTCCCATTTGGTATGAGGTCAACGGGAATATTTTTGGAAGGTTGAGCATCAAAATCAATGCCACTATGGTCATTTTGTTTATGAGAGGTACAGGAATTGACATTATGGCAGCCCTACTTGTAAAAGCTGAAGAAAAATCCTTTCCAAGCGCACCGATGGAGGAAAGTGTGAGCAAAGTGGTAGTTAGTGAGGGAGTGCAGGTAAGATGAAAATGGTTGAGTTTGGGATGGAGGTTTGGGTTTATAGGTGGCCATATCGAGTTTTGCATACATTAGATTAGTGTGAAGGTGGGGAGGGCCATAAGGAATTTTTTTTCCGATGCAGATGTCATAACTGGGGTGTTGGCGCAAGTTCCCATAGTCGTGCGGGTTAAGGAAGGTGTTGATATTATATAGGTTGTATTCCCCCAGAGTGAGGCATTAAAAAACACCATCTAAGGGATCGGTATCTGGTATGTGGGTAGCGGGGATGGATGGTTTGGTAGATGATGGGGAAACAGGTAGGTCAGTTGTAGATGCTTAAGTAGTAGTAGGGATAACAAGGTTATATGCAATAGAGGTAGTGGTCGCTTTGGTGGATGGGATTGTAGGTGAAGGTGAAGTAGTGATAGTGGCAGATGTCTTGACTAGTACAAGCACATCATTGGGCTGATATAGCATGTTACATGTCTTGAAAGGTGATGGTTCGGTAGGGATGGTGTAATTATGTCCCTCATGTTCAAATTTGAGGCAACGATGTAAAGTTGAAGGGACACAACCGATGACATGGATCCAAGGTCGGCCGAGCAACAAGTTATACTATAATTCCCCTTTTAGGACATAGAAATTTTATAAGGGGGGAATTTGTCTAGTTGTTTTAGCATTGTGCGATGTGTGACCCCATTAGAAATAGGATATGGACGACCTCAAATGGTGAATTTGAGTATGGGTGTGGATGGTATGTTGGGTACAGGGTTGGTTGATGGGCCATTTTCATTTTCCTTACCTTTGTCTTTTTGGGCACAGGTGGTAATGTGAACCATGTTAATTTGAGGGGAGATGGATGAAGAAGGTGTGTCATGGAAGGTATAGTGGCATGAGGGAAAATACCCTAGTGGTTGATATGACCCTTGTGAAATGAGTAAGGCACATTGAAATTTGGGTGGTGGTCTGGCCAACTCTCTTATATGGACCATGGTAATTTGTAATCTTGGGGGTGGATCAAAGAGTTATGGGGGTGGATATTTTGGTCGCTGAGTAGGTAATGGGAGAATATCTATGGAAATTGGTGAAGGTGAAATGAGGTCCTCGTCAAGAAGGTCATCATTGTTAAAATTTTCTTTAGGAGGACATAATTATACAAGGGCATTATTTAAAGCCCTATAGTTCTCTACATCATGTCCTAACACACGATGGTAGGTAAAAATTTTGGTCTCGTCAAACCCTTTTGGTTTCGGTTTGAGTGGGTCATAAAGTCTAAGAGGTGGTAATGTGATGAAAAAAGTTTTGAGGAGATTGGTTAATATTTTGGCGTAGGACCCTCCTAGTGGATCACAATGGGAGGTGAATGTGGGTTTAGGTATAGGTGTGGCTAATTGTGGAGGAATAGGCTTTACCATAGGGGGAATGGTTTGGTTTACTATTTTCGTGTGTGGAGTGTTCTTAGGTCTTGGTTTCATCTGCTTGTGTATGGGTATGGTATAAGAGCTAGCAGCGGAAGGTTTGGTTTGTTTAACTACCTTATTGGAGGGTAGTGTATTTTTAGCTTTAGGTTGCACCTTTTTTGACAACGATGACACATGTGTACAGGATTTTGAGGGAAAAGAAGATGGTGGAAGAGGATGGGTTACCCACAGGGTTAATCGAGGTGCTGTGGAGGTGGGTGGTGTAGGCTGGGTAGAAGGCGCGAGTGAAAGAGAAGGAAATGTCATGGGTAGTGAAGAAGTTATGGATGGTAGTGGAGGTATGGGTGGTAAGAAGGATACAGGTGAGGGCGGAAGTTGTGTGGGTATCTTGGGTATATTAGAGATCTGTGATAATGGGTTATTTCATTCTTGGTTTATTGGTGGATGGGGGTTACTTAACCAGGGTCAAGGGGTGAGGTCCTAGGATAGACAGAAGGGGTGAAGGTGATAATGGTGTGGTAGGTGAGGTTAGTGTTTGAGGCCTAGGAGGCTGGGTCTTGTTTTTAGGGGCTAGGGTAAGTTTAGTGTAAGTTTTGGAAGACGTGGCTTAATATAATTTGATGGGTGGGTGAGTAAGGCTAGCTATTAGTATGACCCCTAAGGTAGTGATATGTTTAGGTAAGGGAGATGATATAAGTGTGGGTAGGTGTTTAGGTGTAGATGTATATTGGGTTATGGGGAGAGGTGTGAGTTGGGCCATGGGTGGTGACATGGAGGGTGTTGCAATAGTCATGGTTGTGTTTGGTTTGGTCTCTCGACATAATTTTGGATAGATAGTGGAGGTATCATTGAGTGACAACTACATTTGTGTTGATACAGGAAGTAAAAGGTGTCCCCAATATAAGACACTATCAACATAATCTAGGTGATTGACCAAGTGCAAAAATGGTACTGTCATAACTAGGGCCAATTTGGATCAAGTGGTAATCCTTGTAAAATGTGTTTGAGATACATGGAAATGGCTAGCCTCAGAATTTGTGGGTATGAGAACCGAAAGCAAATCAACGGGATCTTAAAGGTCCAATGGTGAATGGTCATCAAAAGACAATGGTAATTCTATAGGATTCTCCATGGGTAGAGGAGAGGATAGGCCAGATGAGATGGACTCTCCTTGTGATGGTGTAGGTGGTGGAAATGCATCTCCTATGAGTAGGCTAGGTGCCACTGACAATTGCTCAGAATTTTTAGGGGTTAAAGGTGGCATGCTAATTATAGGCTCTTCCATGGGTGAAGAAGAAAATGAAGGGGGTTCCTCTGTGGGTAGAGGAGTAAATGAAATAGCTTCTTGTGTAGGTAGGGGAGATCAGGCTAAGATTTCATCTATGAAAGGAACATGAGTGAATTGGGAAGAAACTGGTTTTTCATAAAAAAATAGCATGGACCTCATGAACATTGATATCATTATTTGAAGTATCACCAGCTTGGTTAAAAGAAGGGGCATGATTAGGAAATGGATTCTTGAAGATATGTATTTTTTGGTTAGTGGGTGCATTCAGACTATTTAAGACTAGATCTCTGTTGTCTAACATTTCTTGGATGATATTCTTGAAGGTGATGCAATTATTGTCACTATGACCTTTGTCACGATGATAGTTAAAAAATTCATGTTCCTTATACCATGCAGGAATGGGTTACTTAGGGTCAAAACCAGTATGTGGTTTTATAGGTGGAAGAGCAATGGCACCAGCCTTAACAAGATTTTCCAAAACATAAGAATAAGATTCTCTTATCAAAGTGTACCTTCGTTGTTCTTGTCTGAACTGGAAAGCTTGGACAGGAGAGAGATTAGAAGGAGGTTTGGATGGGTTTGATTGATGAGGGAGATCAGCCTTGAGAACTAATGCGTTGGCAGTTCCTTTGGGTTTTGGAAACTTGTTTTTGGGTTTTGAAGATGAAGAAGCATCAGTTGAATTAAACGCGATGTTCTTGTTACAAAGTTGAATTTTCTTCTCTTTGATAGCATGAATTTCCAATTTCCATGCCATGATGAATCCTTCATCAAAATTACAAAAGGTCTACACCTACAAGGTTAGTGAGATGTGTCTTACGCAATCCTGAGTAAAAAACTCTATGAGTTCAATTTGAGGTAATTAAAACGTGAGCTGGTTAATTAGGTTGCGCCAGTGAGTGACAAAGTTTGCGATAAACTCATTGTTGTATTGTTGTGTGGAATAAAGATCAGTCATGGTAACCTTCTTAACAATGTTGATGGAGAAGTGATTTAATAAGGCTTGGGCTACTTGATTAAATGAGTAGATGGAGTGTCTTGGTAGCCCACTGTACTAATCCAATGCAGGTCCTATCAGGGACATCAAGAAGGTTCGTAGGAGTAAAGTGTCATCATGGGTGATCAAGTAACACACATGTTTGAAAGACCAAAAATGTTGTTGCGGGTCTTCTTTACTATTAAAATAGTTGAATTTTGGCATTTCCCAATGTACAGGGTATGGGCGAATAGGGATGGATGGATGAATGGGATAATTACATATTTCATCATAGGTGAGAGAATTGCACAAGTCAGAAATCGATGCTTCTAGTGTCTGCATCCTTTCCATCATTAATTTGATGAGGTCATTAGTAGGTTATGGTGGAAGGGCTCCTCATATGGCATAAGGGGGTTGGTATTGAACATGTGATGTGGTTGAAAATCCAATAAATCATGATGCATAATATGGAGGTTGAGAATAGGGGACCGATATAGAGGGAATATATCCATAATGGGTGATATAAAATACAAGGGGGTTGTTGATAGTATGTGTACATAGGTGGGATGGTCGTAGTGACTCTAGTACCAATTGGGGGCAGTGTGTATACGATGGAGAGGATGATATTATAGAATGAATTAGGGGTCATCGACACCAGGGGCGGTTGTTTTTCAATCGTATCTGTGAGACAATGGGTGTGGATGAGGTTATGGTTTGGGTGGCTATTGAGGGGACAATAGATGTTATAGGTGCGACTGATACTACAAACACAATGGTCATGGTGGCTATGGGTCCTAGCTATGAAACCATTGGGGGTGAAGTAGGTGAAGGTAATGCCACTTTATTAGGGTCTGATGTAGAAGTGGGAATAAGGGTAGGATAGATGGATATAGGAATGTCATATATCAACTTCCCTGGGGAGTCCCGGGTGGAAGAGTGGGAAAGGTAGAACTGTAAGGTTGCAGGATTCTGATCAAGGATTCATGGAAATTCTTCATCACCTACAGTAATGGTGATAGGTAGGGTTGGATCCATGGGTGATAGGACAGAGGATGGTGAAGGAATAGGTGGGAGTGGTTGACAACTTGAATGAGATGTAAGAGCATTAGCTTGATTGCAAGTCAACACCATATGAATGAATGTATATCAGGTGATGTTGTATCCTGTAGATGACATAGGGAGTAGTGAGAATGAAGAAAGCATGTGTCTATAGGTAGATTTGGGTATTATATTAGTTGATGTTCAATATAGAGTAATTGACGACAGTTAAGGATGACTGATGCCGATTTAGGGGTAATCTAGGTCGGTTACTATGAGAAAAGAACAATTTTATCAAATGAGGAAAAGACTAGTGACAGTTAGATGAACAAGTTGTATTTTGACTATTTATCAAAGTAGAGAGAGTACAGAGACTCACAGGAACTCTAACAGTGAAGAAAATGAAATAAGGGTTCTTTAGGTAATTTAACCCAAAAAAACAAAAAAATGGTGCCGGTTAAGAAAAATCAATGCCGGTCAGGGGTAACCAATGTCGGTTATTGTGAAAGTTGAAAAGACTTGGAAAATGGATTGTTGTGAATTTTAGTGAGATAAATAATCAACACAGAATTCTGGAGATGATGTAATGAATTCTTGACATACTCAGAATAAGTTAGAATACTCCAACTGTGATTGTGAAGTGTGTAAGACAAGAGGATGGAAAGATGGAGAAGCATATCCTCACACCTCAAAACGAATGTCAATCAAACACTAAAAAAATGTACCTAACAAGTGATTTTTAATGTGTTGATCTTATGCTATTTAGAATACTGACTCATGAATTTAGAATAGAGTTTTGGTGAGGAAGGATTCCTATGAAGAAGGATATCTAAAAGGAGAGGTTTCAGGTATGTTATGGCGGGGGCGGGCTGTCCTCTGAGATAATGACTCTATAGAGGTAACAAGATGGGAAGTACCTACCAATCTGATCATGTGATCATAGATAGGTGTTCCCAGGTAAGATGTTGTTTAAGAAAGATGTGTATATGTCAATTTTTTGTAGTTTGATAAGATAAAGAAAGAGAGAGCATGTGCTTTCTACGATTCTTTGTGTCAACCATCAGCTGGGCATGACTTCCAACATATAGGTTACCCTCATGTTAATGTGAGATAAATGCAGCCCATTAGAATGTAATGCAACCAATTTTAAGCCCAAATTGAAAAGATTATGTTTGATGAAGCAAAGGATGAATAGGATAGGGTATGCTCTTTCACTAAATGTAAAAAACAAGAAAGAAGAATGATTCCTTTTAAAATGCGCCAAGAGAAGTGTTTCTTTTTAGAGAAATTAGAAAGAAGAGAGGATTACTAGGGTAGAAAATTACTATGTAAGCCTTTTAAAGGGAAACAAACACACAACTTTCTCCTTGAAAAGAATAAAATGTAATACAAGCCTTGATTGGTCCCACCAGGTGTGCCAAAATGTTTAACCATTTTCTTTACATTTTTGAATGGCGAAACAGATAGTGTTATGGGTTATTTAGAATGCCTATTAAATGGGTTGGTTGGAGGTTGATGCACGCATTCTAACTTCTTGACCCAATATCGATTGTGAGAGATTCCTTTTGGTTAGGAGGAACTACCTATAATGGAAAACAAGACCACAAAAGAGAAGTTAAATGATAAATGACAGTGGACTAGCTAGCGTATGCTAGTTTCAGGAAGTGTGACACTTCCTAGATGGCTGTCAATCCACTGTTTAAAACAAATTAATATGATAAATAAGTAAATTCCTACTGTAGCTGATGTGATTTAGGTATCTCATCCAAGTATAATAAGAAAATCCAATCAAAATAGGATAAGCTATAGTTGGATCTAAAGGATGAAGTGATTGCCAAGGTATTGGGACTGGTCAGGTTAAGATTCTGGGTTGTTTTAGGTCAATTATTAGGAGGTTATTTTTCTTTGTTCTTGGGTGGGGTATGAAACATAGAGACCAGCTTTAGTCTTGTATGACCGATGGTGGTTTAGTGATAACCGACAATGTTTACTGCGGGTTTTAAATAACTCAATAGTTCATGATTTAGGGATTTGTTTGAGAATGACTCGGAGATGGTGAGGAGTGGGTGCAGGTCTGGAGAGGTATTGGAAATTGTAGTGCCCACTTCCCTTTGAAACCTTTTTATACTGATCTTAATACTGTTAATTACATTATGGACATTATTATGGTTTTAATTTAGTATGGTGTTAGATATTTGATCATGGATTATTGTGATCTTGATTTGGTTATGATGCATGATGATTATTAGAGACATTCATATGTGGATGATGATATACTATTTGACATGGATATATTTTTAATGTTGTTTGGACATGTGATTTTTGATATTGTGAGTAGACCTAGAAAATGGACATTATATGATGATGATATAGTTGTTGATATAAATTATAAGTGATAATTTTGATTTCCTTGATGTTGTTGTGATTTATATGTATGGATGATTTTGTGATTATATTTATATCATGTTGGATGTTCTGATATGGCCACGAGGCTAAAGGAGGTATTTGTTTTTTTGTAGGTTAAAATATCACAACAAGCATCGGGGGATTGGAGACCAACCACAATGGAATTCTAGGTGAATTCAACAAGGTCACCATGGCAACATGTTTTGTGTGTGTGTGTGTGTGTGTGTGTGTGTGTGTGTGTGTGTGTGTGTGTGTGTGTGTGTGTGTGTGTGTGTGTGTGTGTGTGTGTGTGTGTGTGTGTGTGTTGTATTTTGTTAGGGATTCCCATGGGGGTGATCAACTTTATATGTGACCATGGGTTTTGTGTATTTGTTCATGTGGTTTCTTGTTTTATTGTATGTATTTTTTTAGTGATGTGTCCCTTTCTTTTATTTAATTAAATTGTGGTAGATTAATGTGAGAAATATATGGTTAAAAGTTAATAAATAAATCAAATTTGGGATATAGGAAAGTAATAATGGAAGTTGTTGGATTTTTGTATTAAATGTTGTAAGTATGTGTAAGTGATGTGTACGTATGTGTAAGAGTTGTGTAAGTCAAATTTTGGAGTATGAAACACTACACCTCCTTGGAAATTTGAATTTGTACTTGGAGGCTTGTGGGACAAGTAAAACTTGTCCCATGCCTCTTAATTTTATATACCAACCATACCTATGGTTGGAGGGTTGATTTAGACTTTTATAATGCATTCTTATAAATCAAGTTGCATGTTTTTATTGCAATCTTCTTACATTTTATTTAATCCAGTCCTTTGTGGTGTGGGCTTATTGGAGTGTGGAAGTAAATTGTCATATTATTCACCCACCTCTTAATTGTGCATTGGAGAATGAATTTGAATTTTGTGTTGGAGTTTAGGATGTGTGATGTGGCCTCCTACATGGATCCACCTCATCCTCTTATCTTACTTCCTCTGTAAAATTGAAACTCTTTGCTTTGTTTTGGGTTGTTGGAACTTTTTGTATGCTTCCTTAGGGAAAATTTTCTTGTGGATTGGAGCTCTTGTTTTTGGAAGGAAATTGGAGAACCTTGCATGCTTGTTGGTTGCTAATTTTGGGACTGTGTTTTTGATATTGAAAGCATGTTGTGTTGGAACAAATTCTACCATGGAGAGGTATGAGCTTAGCTATTATTTTATGCTGTTATTTCTTTTTATGTATATGTGAATGGTGAATGTTTTGTGTGTTTATTGGCTATTTGGGTAGACTGCCATAGGAATGGTGTAGGATAAGGCTATGGGGAATCCATGTGGGGGGGCATAAGGGAATGCCAGTGGCATCAGAATTCTTGTGGAGGGAGTTTGGATTTGGGATCCACTATGGAAAAGAAATATCTTGCATTTCTTACTTTGTGGGGGGCATAAGGAAATCTATGGGGGGGGCATAAGGAGGGATTGTGGGAGGCATAAGGATATGTGTGATGTTTTATATTGGCAGTTTGTTACAGGTGGATGTCTGATTCCCATTAGGAAGCATAAGCAACTTTCCCCATAGTTCTTGCTCATTTGGCTTGCATGATGAAGCCTGAGTTTTGTATTAATGTTTCAATGCAGTTGTAAACTGTTGTTTTGTTGGACTGTGTTTTATTTTGAAATGTACATGTTGAAAGAATGTTGTGTGTATGTTTTGTGGAAGCCTGTTGTTTCCATGAGTTAAATCACACCTTCTATTGCATTGTGGTTTGGGCTCGGAGGCCAATGAAGAAGGATGGATTCTCCTTTTCATTGGATGTCTTCATTGGGTGGAGAGTGTTGTATTTCTCCCACTTTTGTTGTGATCAAATTGGATGAAAAGGGAGCTTGCATGTTGCTATTCTGGAGTAGAGGAAAATACAATTTGACAGTACCTTAAGAAACAAAATCTTTTGTAACCTTTCCCACTTTGAAGTGAATGAAATTTGTAAATATCTTGTCGTGGAAAGACATTTGTATTGAGCTATGAAAATTGTAAATTTGAAATGTGACAGATTTATATATTATGTTTTGTTATTAGAAAAGAAAGACATGTATTATGTATGCTGTGTTTTGAAAATATATATATGAAAGGAGTTGTAAAAGATTCATTAAATTAATGGAAGTTTCCTTACCTTGTTCAGAATGGCATTGTTATATTTAAATTTTGTATTTGAAATCCCTGGTTGGAAAATGGGAAAAAAAATGAAGTACGTATGAAAGAATTGCATTACTTTGTCCTTTTGAAAATATGACAGAATTGGAAATCAGACTTTGCATTTTAGTTAGTAATTGGTTTATGGAATCAACTAAATGGATTTGACTAGGATTAGAATAAATTTCCATACTTGAATGATGAAAAATGATAAACATATCCTTTAGAAATTGATTTCTGTCTCAAAATTTAAAACTGGCAATTAATTCATCTAAAATGAATAGTTTGAGCCTGCACACAATAATCAACATTAAAACATTAAAATTTAGCATGCTATGATATCAATACACTCAATCTGACAGAAAACACTTAAGGAAATAATTTTAAACATTGCAAAATCGGGCCCAAACCTTTTGCATTCATTTTTCTGTCAATTGTTAGAAAATTTGAATTGGAAATCAATCAAGCAAAATTACCCTCCAAATGCATCCTAAATATTCTTAGAATAATTATCCATGTTTTTTTGGCATGTTGAGTGAAGGGGGAGATCAAACTGAACAAAATTTATAAGTTAAAATTTACCAGTTTACTTTTAAAAATCGTGCAAGCCATTTTTGTAAAATTGACTCGTTCAACTTTATCAAAATCTAAAATTTATGGTTCTTGTGCAAAGAGGGTGTCAAGATCTTTCCAAAAAGTCCTTGTTTTCCCAAACCCAATATTTCTATCAAAAGTTATGGCCTTCTAAAGTTTTCTTCAGTGGCATTAAAATTTTGGGGAAAATTTTGCTTGGCGGGCCCACGTCCCAAATTTTTCCTTAAAACACTTAATAAAGTTTTTGGGAATTTTTAAAACATTTTTCCTACTACCCCCGCCGAAGCGCAGCCAATTAGAAGCTACCATGTGTCCTCACGAGGGAATGGCGTAGGCACGACAACTTTTTCTTCCTTGGAATTTTAAAAAAAAATTGGGAAATTTTCTTAATTTCCTCCGCCGGCCAGCGATCCTATAGCCAATGAAAGGCTGCCATGTGGCAGCATGGGGTGACAATGGAGGGGGTGAAACCTTTTTGAAATTTTGGTTTTTTGGAAAAAAAATTTTGTTACCTCCACGGCCCCGCACTCCTACCCTTGCCTTGGAGAAATATTTTCCATGGATGCATGGGCCCACGCATGCACTTATCTCTTTTTCTCCCCTTGGGTGAAATTCCCCAAACTCCTCTGCCACCTCACCCTTCCCTTGTTTTTCCCCACTTTGGCTTGGAGCTTGACACGTGTAACTAGCAGTGAAGCAGAGGTGCGGGTGAATTTTTTTTTTCACCCCTACGCTAGGAAAAAAAACAAAAATTCAAAGCCTCCCCGTGGTCCGCAAACTCACCCTTTTGGGTTATTTTTCATCCCTGGGCCCGCGGGCCCACTCCTTGGGCAAAATTTTCACCCCAAGGCCCAATGGCCCATAACTTGAGTTTTATAAGAAGTTAGGAGGACTTCTTTATATCATTGGAAAGGTGAGGAAATTTCATATCTAATGGGAATGATTTAGGGAAATTTTGAATTGCTAATTGTGAGAAAAATCAAGCTGAATCTCTAATCCTGTTGGAGAGTGGGTATGGTGAGGAATTACCCTTGTGAACCTTATGGAACCTTCTATCCCTTAATTTTGGACCTTGTGACTCTAATATTTGTTAATTAAAGAAAATTATACTCTAATAGTTTAGTATTGTTCTAGAACTTGTTAGTGGTAGTTGTTTCTTGGTAAACTGGTTGTAGACTCCTTTTAAAAAAAATTAAAAAAATATTCCATAATTTTCCTAACTAAGCCTAGGTTGTTTCTTGGGTCTCAAATGGGTTGTTTTAGCGGGAATTATAGAAATACTCAAAGATGTCTAATAGTCAGGTATGGGTGATTTTATGGTGTGGGTGAAGGAATGATAAAAATTGTATGGAGATAAATGGTGGGGAAGTGAGAACTCAAGTAGAAACTAATAACAGAGGTAACAAAGCCTACTAGATTGAAAATAGAAGAATGTTGGTTAAAAAGATACTCACTATGATGTAGGTTTGATGGCTAGATGGAGGTGAAAATTGATCAGAGGAATGGTGTTTGGCATCATGGAAGTGCTTCCTGGAATGCTACCATGGGTGCAATGCTTCTATATTTGTCTGGATGATGGTTCTGGATGTTTGGATGTATGAAAAGACCTTGGTTTCACTAGTATGCAGCTCCTCTTTCTCTTCCTTGATCTCAAAATGTGCCAAACTCTCAAACACGACTGGTAAGGTGAATAAATGGTAACTGACGATGGTTCTGTCTTGACCAACATTGGTTTAGGTCTTACTGACGTCTGTTAAGGAGGGATTCCCTAAGTTTTACCAAAATGGGTAGATATTTGTAATTTCTTGGGCCAAGTTGGTTTGTTGTCATGGATCAGAATGGAAGCTTCCCTTCTAATGAGTAGGAACATGGTTAGAGAAATCTTAGACTTTTATTTTAGGGTTAGACCAAATCTTAGCTCATTAAGTCAAGTAAGAATTAGTTATTATTAATTATGGAAACATGCCAAGAATAGGTCTAGGGTGGGGTGGATGGATGAGGTGTCTAGGTGAGCTGGAAATTAGTTCAATTAAGGTAATAAAATAATGGATATTATGATTATGGGTATTTAATTTAATTAAAATAATTAAATTAATTTTTAATATGGGGTGAAAGGGGGCCATGGCTAGGTGTCCATGTTTAATTTAGTTATCCGATCAGAGGCTAAGGGGAATGTAACCAAATTTAGATGTTTATACTAACAACCAAGCTAAGCCCTCTAATAAGACCCTTTATAACATTATTGTTAAAACCATCTATAGGTCAGGTCATAATTGGCATCTTCATATCCCTATTTCTCTTTGGGCTTACCGGACTAGCATTCACACTCTTATATTTAATTTTCCTTTCTCTCTAATCTTTGGCTCTTAATCCATCCTTCCTTTTGACGTTTCAATCCTCTCTTTGCATGTTTCTCTCCATGAATTTGTCTCTAACGAGGAATATAGTAAGGAATGTTTAGCACAACTTGAGTTGTTAGATTAATGTAGCATAATCACCTTTTAACACCATCAAGTCTATCAATATCGAATCAAATGTTCTTACATCAATCATCTCAAGCCTCTAGACTTTAACATTGATGACATTGTCTAAAAATAAAATCAGAATGACACTACTCTAGAAAGGATCCAACATGGAAATTTTCCTCCCAACTGGATTGGACAATACATTATCACGCATAAGTATGGGTATGGTGCTTATCCTTTACCTTCTCTTGATGGTGAACAAGAACTAAAACCTATCAATGCCATGCACGTCTGGTCCTTCTTTTGTTGACATGTCTACTAACATGACCTTAGTCACCTTAACGATCCTCTATCTCCATCATTATCCTCTTTTCATATATACTTGTCATGATTTGGAATTATGTGATCTACCGTTACTATCCTATCCATGACCTTAAATATGGGCACCATGGCTCTGCTCACATCTGTAATACTGACCAAATTATACACCTAAAACCACCTTAAAATTATCAAAATAATTTTTTGTATTTATTTTCTTGATACATGACACCACAAGATCCCAAATAGAATAACTTAATGTCATAAGGGACACTAACCCAAACATGGACTCATATAGAAAATAGGAAAAACACTAGAGCTCATGATTAAAAAACTTAATCCCAAGGGATGTACATGTTTTAATGACTCAACCCCACATGATAATCCTAAGGCTAGAAATATCCTACAAATTTCATGGTTACATATTTGTTATGAATCAATTTCATTATTTAACCTTATAAATCGAAGATCATTTAAAATATAGGAAAATATTCTTGTTCCTGAAGAAACATCTTCAATATTTCACTTTACATCACCGTTAAAAACACATTATGCTTATGAAATATGTTGTAACACCCGTTAAAACAACCCACTTGAGATCCAAGAACAACCTAGGAATAGTTAGGAAAAATTATGGAATAAATTATTTTTTTGATTAAAAGAATCTATAACCATGTTACAAGACAACAACTATCATAAATAGGTTCCAGAACAATTCTAATCTACTAGAGTATACATTTATTTTATTAAAAATTATTAGAGGTCACAAGGTCTAAAATTTAGGGTTAGAAGTTTCAATTAGGTTCAGAGGGAATTTCCACACCATACCCACTCTCTAACAGGCTTAAGGTTTCATATTGATTTTTCTCACCCTTAACA
This sequence comes from Taxus chinensis, assembly GCA_019776745.2. Taxonomy (NCBI): domain Eukaryota; kingdom Viridiplantae; phylum Streptophyta; class Pinopsida; order Cupressales; family Taxaceae; genus Taxus; species Taxus chinensis. Next base: position 941,812,580 of record CM034148.1, on the reverse strand, counting down.
CATTAAAAAATTTCCTAAATTACTCCCATTGGATAGGAAATTTCCTCACCTTTCCAGTGATATAAATAAGTCTTCTTAAATCCTCATATTTTTCAAGTTATGGGCTGACAGGCCTTGGGGTGAAAATTTTCCCAAAGGGCAAGTTGGTGGGCTGCAGGGAGACCTTGACAATTTTTTTCTCTTGTGTGGAAAAAAAAAACATTTGTGCCCATGCTCCCACTGGTTTGCAAGTCCACAAGGGACACATGGTGCTCCCTAAGACAACGTGGGGAAATGCGGGGAAAGGTAGGGTGGCGGGAGACATTTGCAAATTATCCCTCATGGGGTGAAAAGTATATTTTACACCCGCACTCCCAAGAGTCTTTACGGGACACGTGGCATCACCTAAGCTTATGTAGGGAAATTGGGGTGGAAGGGAGAAGATTGACTTAACGCCACGAAGGGCTAAGAGGGAACATAGACCCACGCCTCCGCCGACACCTTGCGATGCCATGTGGCAGCCCCTGATTGGTTGTGGGCTAGCGAGACAGTGGGGGGAACTTGAAAAATTTTCCAAAATTTTTTTGAGTCTCAAAATATAAAAAGGAACCCATTCCTCCACTGATTCCTCGTGACACCACGTGGCATCACCTGATTGGTTGTGGGCCGGTGGAGATAAAATTTTAAAGGATGTATTTGCCATTTCTTCTTCCAAGTATTTAGAATGTGCTCCAATTCCAATCTAGCACATTTTATTTGAATCAAAACAAACCATTCAAGACTAAAATGCAATTCTGATTTCCAATTTTACACATTTCCAAAAGGCAAAACACTGTATTTTTCTCACACGCATTTCTTCCTTTTAAACAAAGATTCCAATACATTGAAATGATCAGATTCAATACTACAATGCAATTTGAGAAAAGCATTGCATTCATTTGTTGCTTCCAATAGACAACTTTACAACTTATTTCTTTTATTCCTTCTAAAAATCATTGATTGACATAGGGTAGAATAATACATTTTCTTTTCACGTGTAGCACATTTCCATTTTAAAAACAAGGACTTCATAATGCATGATAAACACAAATTTCCAATTAAATGATATCGTATGAGCAAGGTAAACATTTCCAATAATTCCAATGAAACTCGTACAACCTCCTTTCCATTTGATTTCAAAATACTGTATATAGAACAATATCATTCTTTAACATTCTTTCTAAACAGAATACAGAGTATAACTCTTTTACATTTCCAAATTCCTCTTTCAATCAAAAAAACATCTTCCCATTACAAACATTTACAAGTTCATCCACTTAGAGTGGGAAAGGTTACAATGAGATTTCATTTCACAAGGGATTGTCGAACTGTCTTTTCTCAGCTCAGGATAGTAACATGCATTCTTCTCATTCTTCCAATTTGATCACAACAGGAGTAGGGGAAAGGAAACGCTCTCCACTGAACCAAGACATCCAATGAAGAGGAGAAGTCATCTTTCTTCATTGGCCCTCGAGCCCCAACCAAAAATTAATAAAAGATGTGATCCAACTCATGGCAACAAGGCTTCCACAACACACATGCAACTTTTTCACATTTTAAACATAGTACAAAAAAGAATGTAGTTTACAACTACATTAAAACATACAAACAAGAATAAGGATCCATCAAGCAAGCTAAAGGAGCAAGGAACTATGGGGGAATCTACTTATTCCTCCTAATGGTAATTGGGTATCCACCTGTAACAAACCACCAATATAAACCATCTCCCAAATATCCTTACGCCCCCCACAATTCCTCATTATGCCCCCCACAAATTTCCTTATGCCCCCCCACAAAGTAAGAAATGTAATGCCATTTCTTTTCCAAGGTAGAAATCTAATCCCAACTCCCTCCACATGTATTTTGATGCCACTGGAATTCCCTTATGCCCCCCCACATGGATTCCCCATAGTCTTCTCCTACACCATTCATAGGCAATATACCCAAATAGCCCACAAACATGCTAAAACATTCACATAATAACATGTACATTCATAAACAAAAAGAGTATTTCAAGAGCCAAGATCTTACCTCTCCATGAAGGAGTTGTCTAAGTTCCAAAACAAAAAGCTTTCTAATGCCAAAATACAGTCCAAAATCAACAACCAACAAGCATGCAGGGGTCTTCAATATCCTTCTAAAAGCAAGAGCTCCACACAACAAAATTTCACCCATAAGGAAGTATGCAAAATGTTCAACAACCCAAAACAAAGCAAGGAGTTCTAATTTTATAGAAGATGAAAGAGAAGAGGATGAACTAGTTCCATGTAGGATGCCACATCACACATCCTCAACTCCAACACCAAATTCAAATTCATTCTCCAATGCATAATAAATAGGTGGGTGAATAATATGACAGTTTACTTATACACTCAAATCTAACCCACACCCTAAAGGACTAAAATTAAATCATGTAAGAAAAGTGCAATTTGTCTTCCAAAAATGCATTGTAAAAGTCTAAATATAACCCTCCAAGCATAGGCAAGGTTTCTATGTAAATTTAAGAGAAATGTGACAAATTTAACTTGTCCCACAAGCCTCCAAAATCAGCCTCCAAGGAAACATTCGAATTTCCATGAAGGTGGAGTGTTTCAAACTCAAAAGTTAACTTACACATCACTTACATATTCTTATAACACATTAATTCAAGGCCAACAACTCTATTAATTACATTCTTATGACATCTTTTAATTAAATAACTAAACAATATGATTACTCACAATATTAATACTACATTAATTAAATAATGAAAGGTGTAAACACATCATTTAATAAACACTTACAAACATCAATAAAAGGGAACCAAATAAAATAAAAACATAAAATCCCTTGGTCACATTTAAAGGTGATCCCCCCATGGGAATCCCTAACACTAACAAACACACACACAACAAAACTAGTTTCCATGGTGACCTTGTTGAATTTATCATGAATTCTAATGTGGTTGGTCTCCAATCCCCCGATGTTTATTGTGATATTTTAACCTGCAAAACACAAATACCTCCTTCATCCTCGTGGCCATATCAGAACATCCAAAATAATATAAATATAATTTCAAACTCATTAATATATATATATATATATATATATATATATATATATATGAATCACAACAACATACAAAAAATCAACAATATCACTTACAATTTCATCAGCAACTATATAATCATCAATTTTAAATTCAATTTTCTCGGTCTACTCAATATATCCAAATATCACATGTCCTAACAACATCCATATATATATAGAACCATGTCCAACAACATGTCAACATCTATATAAAATGTATCTAACAATCATCATGCATCATATATGAATCAGAGTCAACAATAATCCATGATCTGATATCTAACACCATACTAAATCAAAACTATAATAATGTCCATAATATAGTCAGCATTATCAGGATCAATATCAAAAGTTTTGAAGGGAAGTGGGCACTACATCCCCCTCCCCTTAGACTCGACTTCCTCCTGGAAGTCACTTGAAAGAGAGATAGGAACAAATGAAATAGAAAAAGGATCAATCCATTATGGGATTGCTTGCTTCAAACAAGTATGCGTCTATAGAACCTAAGTTTTTTCCAATGCAATTCTGCAAGAAGAAGGAAGATTTCAGGGGATGAGTTCTAAACTTTATGCATACAAGGCTACGAACACTTAAATCTAGAGAGTAAATTTACGTTATCAACCAAGATACCACAAATAACAATATAACATGAAGAGTTCAAAAGAGTCTTAAGAGTAACCACCAAGTAGATGAATAATAAGGAGAATTCCATAAGTTTGATAATGACCACATAGTTTCCAAAGGAATACAACATACTACATTAATAAAAGTTAAGCTTTCTACATGTTTAAGCCATGATTTCAAGGTTTTTTATCGAGACAAGGCTAGCGAAAATCAACTATGACCAAATTTGCATGAGGAATAAGTCTACTCAAGGTTCCACAATTTGAGGATCACACAGGATGAGGTGAATCAACAAGGAAACCTAAATCAGCAAAACATTTAAAATAATGGAACTATTCTAGGAAAGCACTTCTATAACTCAAGAGGGTACAATTAACTTTTCATGGTAATAAAAGTGAAGTCAAGATTACAAGTTTTCCTATAGTCTGATTTTTACACTTTTGTTTTAAGAATCAAACACACCATACTAACCAAATCTAAATAATTCAACCGTTTAGCAAAATAATATATATATATATATATATATATATATATATATATATCCCCTAACAACTAACATATCAATACAAGTACCATACATTATAGAAAAATGGGATTTATTTATCTTATTTCCTACTCAAGCTCGGAATAACCATAAAGAGAGCACAAGAAACACCAAGGACCACTCAAGGTTTCTAGGGAGAATAAAAAGTAAGATGAGGTCCAATTACAATCCAAGGGTGCATCATATCAAAAGTGAATAACATCATCTTGCACTTTCCATCCTAATTGAAAAGGGGAAACAACAACAAGGTGACCCAAGAAAATATGAAGAAAGAAGACTTCCTGAATTTATTTTATATACTTAACATATATTGCCTTAAAATTACAATAACTTAGGTCTCCAAGGACAAGAAATTAAGCAAGGAGGTTTCTTCTCAAACAACATATAAGTCTCAATCCAAAAGGACCACAGCTCACATTCATCAAGCTATGGAAAAATAAGGGTATGATGACCCAAAACTCCCACAAGAAAGGCACATACATATATGAATAAGAAGTACTAAGCAACTAGAACACATTACTATCCATCACGTGTTTCATAATTTGAGGTAGGTGACAAAACTTCAGGTTCAACTATACATTGCACTCAATACACATAGATCTTACTTATTCTATAACTCAACTAATTAATTCAAAAGTTGTAGTTTCATTTCTTTTTAGCACATTCCTTTACGAGTTTTCTTAATTAAAATATTCCTTTTTTTAATTCTGATATCACATGTTTGCGTTATAAGGATCACCACTAAGTTGGCCATGATATCTCGTCATTCTGTATAGGAGGAGAAACAAAATATTTATTCTACTCCTAGGGGAGGTACATGGAATTTTTTTTTCCTTTTCTGTTCTTCTACATGGTTTTTATTCCTTCTATTAATCTACCACGGTTGAAGCAAGGATAATTTTATCTTTCTATATTCCAGTTTATTTGTTAAGCTTCAAGGCAAAATCTTCTCAATTATAGTTTTATGATGTTTGGGTGAGTCAATTTGTCAATTAAAAATTAATTAATGAGAAGGAACAGTAAACATATCACACTATTACTTTTATGGGAGAGATAGGTAATTCAACACATCACATTTTTAATTCTAAGGAAACAAGGGACGTTCAACATAGAAAACACATTATTAATTTGGTAAGAACTAGGAAACAATTAACCAACATGGATCACAACAATATTTCAAGATTTTTCCACTAATTACAAGTATCATAAAACATTCCTAGTGGGTTTCTACAAGTTCTCAAAATAATTTATGAGGAAAACCCATTAAGGAAGCATAATTACTTTTACTAATCTACTAGGGTTTAACACTGTTTATTGTTTTGGCCAAAATATTTTACTCAACTGATAAGACAAGGAAAGTTTTCAAATCTACACCCATATTACCACAAGATACCACCAACCAAGCAATTAAAATGACAAGGAAATATTTTAGCTATAAGAACACCACATACTCTTTAGAAGCATCAAATGTAAGAAGACAATCAACCATCTTATTCAACATGGCTTTACAACCAAGAGTTACAGTTTCGCAAGAGAATCACATTATAAAATACCACCAAGATTAAACTATCAAAGTATAATTATACTATAATCACCAATGTCATGGTCCAAAATACTCAAAGCATCCATAAGTGTCTCCACGTAGTCCAAAATTAATAGGTCATAGAGTATTATTCATAGTGACTAAAAAAATGTTAAGGAAAGGGTAGACTTATTTATAGGTCAAGAGGGCAAACAAACACATTGAATTTACACACAATACTCAAATGGGATTAAATCTAACCATAATGACCAAGATGCATACAATCCTCAAGTCATTAATTAATATAATGAAATGAGGAACTCTTGATAAAACTAGCATGCCATTGAAGAGAAGCCGCTACTAGACAAACACTTTTCCACTAACATCCACAACCATCCAAAATAAAACCGATCCCACCATAATTCATCATCCCACAATTAAACACCTCTACTCCGACGAGGTACAAGCTCTTACCAGATTGTAAGAGAATCACCACTGCCACTAATAGGATGCCAACTAGAACACACAACACTACAAAATCTCTTCCCAATAAGGTTGAGTAATGAAAAGGTCACTCTAAGATCCTAGATATACTCAAGGTTCCATGCATCTAAAACCAAGGCATAACATTAAGAACCTAATAGAACATTCAAGACACCTAAGGTGTACCCCCATATGACAAAATTTATGAATACAAGTAGCATATAACTAGCTCATCATCATGCAAGAAGAAATCCATGTAACGTTTATCTAAGTAGCCAACAACAAAACGAGCTCTGAGTCACCAATCAAAATAAAGTACAAGAAATATCACCAATCTAAGAAAGTGGCTAAGTAGCCGCATTGTAAAGTCTGAAAATTATTGAAAAAATATAAATAACTGGAAGAGCCTTAATGCTTCTCAATCCAATCATAAAATAAGATGTCGGTCCTTGATAAAATGAATTAATTTTACGAATGTAAAATACAAAACGTTAACACCACATTCACTTCGCAGCCCTTCATGGCTACCAGTAGGGGTACTCTACCTCGAGGTTAGTTCCAAGGACACATGCACAAGATTGGGTCATAAACTACACCCAGACTTAATGTCCACTCTCCCATACAGGTAACATAATGAAAAACTGACAACCAGACCAACTTTCCTAATTATTGAAGGAAGGAAGCTCTAAGAAGCTTCTAATTAACTCTTCCCGACCCCAGGACATTACCACTATTGTCCAACCACAAGATTCACACCATATAATTTATCATTCCAATAACTCCAATAAGGAAGGGTATCAACAAAGGGCTTAACACATCATACAATTAAAAATATTTTAGGACTTATAAAACAACACATTTTAAAAGGGGAACCAAGTTTCCACTACACTAGCAGTTCACAAAAATCAATTTAATTTGACATTCTTAGTTACTGAGTTTCAGAAAAAACACCATTGAGTGAGTAAAACAATTCAAAAAACTTATTATTTTATTATTATTTTAATTTTGGTAGTTCAAATGAACAAAGTAATGTAATATTTCTTCATAGGCATTTCTTTTTCAATTTTCAAACAAGTTTGTTTTCTTAGATTAAAAAGTGTGCTAGGTTTATAGGTTCATGTCTCAATTTTTATAGTGTGCCCAAGGGTCCAAGATTTGAACCCAAGACTTTGATACCAAGTGTAACACCCATTAAAACAACCCACTTGAGATCTAAGAACAACCTAGGATTAGTTAGGAAAAAGTATGGACTATTTTTTTTTGTTAAAAGAATCTACAACCATGTTATAAGACAACAACTGTCACAAATAGGTTCTAGAACAATTCTAATATACTATAGTATACTTTTATTTTATTAAAAATTATTAGAGGTCACAAGGTCCAAAATTTAGGGTTAGAAGTTTCAATTAGGTTCAGAGGGAATTTCCACACTATACCCACTGTCTAATAGGCTTAAGGTTTCAACTTGATTTTTATCACCCTTAATGCATTTAAAAATTTCATAAATTACTCCCATTGGATAGGAAATTTCCTCACCTTTCCAGTGATATAAATAAGTCCTCCTAACTCCTCATATTTTTCAAGTAATGGGCCGGCGGGCCTTGGGGTGAAACTTTTCCCCAATAGTGGGCCCAGGGGTGAAAAATTTCCCAAAGGGCGGGTTGGCAGGCAGCAGGGAGACCTTGAGATTTTTTTTCTCACATGGGGAAAAATAAAATTTTCTCCCGTGCTCCCGTAAGTCCAGAAGTCCATAAGGGACACGTGGTGCTCCCTAAGCCAGGGCATAGAAATGTCGGGAAAGGCGAGGCGGCAGAAGACATTTGCAAATTCTCCCGCATGGGATGAAAAGTAGATTTTGCACCTACACTCCCATGAGTCCATAGGGGACACCTAACATCACTTAAGCAAACATGGAGAAAGTAGGGTGGCGGGGAGAAGATTGAATTAACACCTCGAAGAGCTAAGAGGGAACATAGACCTGTGCCTCTGCTGACAACTTGCAATGCCACGTGACAGCCCCTGATTGGCTATGGGCTGGAGTGACAGTGGGGGAAACTTGGAAAATTTTCCAAAACATTTCTGAGTCACAAAAGATAAAAAGGGACATGCTCCTCCGCCGATGCTTCCTGATGCCACATGGCATCACCTGACTGGTTGCGGGCCAGTGGGGGAAATTTGGAAAATTTTCCCAAATTTTCCTGAAAGTGCTAAGTAAAAAGGGGGATCCGTCTGACCATTGGCACCTCATGGTACCATGTGGAATCCTCTAATTGGCTGTAGGGTAGTGGGGAAAATTTAGAAAATTTTCCCAAAAAATTTCCTAAGCCCTAAGGGAAAAATTCCAGCCGCGGGCCCGCCAAGAAAAATTTTCCCAAAATTTTAATGCCAAGTGAAGAAAACTTCAGAAGGCCATAACTTTTGATAGAGAGCTCGGTTTAGGGCAAACAAGGACTTTATGGAAATATCTTGATGTCCTATTTTCACATAGCTCATTACTTTTTGGATTTGATAAAACTTAAAGGGTCAATTTTAAGAAAACATCCTTCGGGCTTATACAATGCAAACTGGTAAACTTTAACTTGTTATATTTATTCAATTTGATCTTCCTCCTCTCTCAACATGTCAAATAGACATGGAGGATTATTCATAAATGGATTTAAGGAAGGATTCACGGTTCAATTAGTCTGATTGACTTGCAAATTTGAGCATTTCCGTTTCTTGACAGAAAACGACTAAAAAATGGTTTGAACCCAATTTTGCTAAGTTTTGAAATATTTTCTTAAGTGTTTTAGTCTATTTGAACTCTTTTATGGCCTACTACTTCAATTCAATCATTTAATTTGTCATTTTATTGTTGCAGGTTCAAACTGTGCATTTTTGGTTTAATTAATTGCCAGTTTTAAAATTACAAATAACAGAGATAAAATATTAAAGGATCTATTTGATATTTCTTCTTCTAATTATTTAGAATATGTTCCAATTCCAATCTAACACATTTTATTTGATTCAAAACAAACCATTTAAGACCAAAATGTAATTTTGATTACTAATTTTACACATTTCCAAAAGACAAAACACTGTATTTTTCTCACACGCATTTCTTCCTTTCAAACAGAGATTCCAATACATTGAAATGATCAGATTCAATACTAAAATGAAATTTGAGAAAAGTATTACATTCATTTATTGGTTCCAATAGACAACTTTACAACTTCTTTCTTTTATTCCTTCCAAAAATCATTGATTAACACAAGGCAAAATAATACATTTTCTTTTCATGTGTTACACGTTTCCATTTTCAAAACAGGGACTTCATAGTGCATGATAAACACAAATTTCCAATTGAATAATATCATATGAACAAGATAAACACTTCCAATAATTCCAATAAAACTCATACAACCTCCTTTCCATTTGATTTCAAAATATAGTATACAAAATAATATCATTCTTTAACATTATTTCTAAACAGAATACATAGTATAACTCTTTTACATTTCCAAATTCCTCTTGGAATCAGTACAACATCTATCCATTACAAACATTTACAAGTTCATCCACTTCAAGTGGGAAAGGTTACAATGAGGTTTCATTTCACAAAGGACTATCAAACTGTCTTTTCTCAGTTCCAGAACAACAACATGCATTCTTCTCATTCTTCCAATTTGATCACAATAGGAGTAGGGGAAAGAAAATGCTCTCCACCTAACCAAGACATCCAATGAAGAGGAGAAGCCATCCTTCTTCATTTGGTCCCCGGGCCCTAACCACAAAGTAATAAAATATGTGATCTAACTCATGGCAATAAGGATTTCACAACACACATGCAACATTTTCACATTTTAAACACAATTCAAAATGGAATGTAGTTTACAACTACATTAAAACATACAAACAAGATTAAGGCTCCATCAAGAAATCCAAAGGAGAAAGGAACTATGGGGGAAGCTTCTTATGCCTCCCAATGGGAATTGGGTATCCACTTGTAATAGAATGCCAATATAAAACATCTGCTATATATCCATATGCCCCCCAAAATCTCTCCTTATTCCCCCCACAAATTTCCTTATGCCCCTCCACAAAGTAAGAAATGCAATGCCATTTATTTTCCAAGGTTTAAACCTAATCCCAACTCCCTCCATACAAATTTTGATGCCACTAACATTCCCTTATGCCCCCCCACATGGATTCCCCATAGCCTTCTCCTACAACATTCCTCGGTAGTCTACCAAGACAGCCCACAAATATGCTAAAACATTCACACAATAACATGTACATTCATAAAGAAAAGAGTATTTCAAGATCCAAGCTCTTACCTCTCCATGAAGGAGTTGTCTAAGTTCCAAAACAAAAATCTTTCTAATGCCAAAATACAGTCCAAAATCAACAACCAACAAGCATTCAAAGGTATTCAATCTCCTTCCAAAAGCAAGAGCTCCACATAGCAAAATTTCACCCAAAAGGAAGTATGCAAAATGTTCAACAACCCAAAAAAAAGAAAGGATTTGTAATTTTATAGAAGAGGTAAGAGAAAAGCATGAGGTGGATCCATGTAGGATGCCACATAACACATCCTCAAATCCAACACCAAAGTCAAATTCATTCTTCAACGCATAATTAATAGGTGGATGAATAATATGATAGTTTGCTTATACACTCAAATCCAACCCACACCCCAAAGGACTGAAATTAAAACATGTAAGAAAAGTGCAATAAAACCTACAATTTATCTTCCCAAAATATATTATAAAATTCTAAATTTAACCCTCCAACCATAGGCAAGGTTGGTATGTAAATTTAAGAGGCATGGGACAAATTTAACTTGTCCCACAAGCCTCTAAAATCAGCCTCTAAGGACAAATTCGAATTTCCAAGAACATGGAGTGTTTCACACTCAAAAGTTAACTTACACATCACTTACATATTATTACAACACTTTAATTCAAGGCCAACAACTCTATTAATTACATTCTTATGACATCTTTTAATTAAATAACTAAACAATATGATTACTCACAATATTAACACCACATTAATTACATAATGAAAGGGGTAAACACATCACTTAATAAACAAATACAAACATCAATAAAAAGGAACCAAATAAAATAAAAACATAAAATCCCTTGGTCACATTTAAAGGTGATCCCGCCCATGGGAATCCCTAACACTAACAAACACACACACAACAAAACTAGTTACCATGGTGACCTTTTTGAATTCATCTTGAATTCCAATGTGGTTGGTCTCCAATCCCCCGATGTTGGCTATGATATTTTAACCTACAAAACAAAAATACCTCCTTCGGCCTCATGGCCATATCAGAATGTCCAAAATAATATAAATATATTTTCAAAATCATAAATATATATATGAATGACAACAACATCCAGACAATCAAGAATATCACTTACAATTTCATCAGCAACTATATAATCATCAATTTCAAATTCAATTTTCTCGGTCTACTCAATATATCCAAATATCACATGTATATATATATATATATATAACCATGTCCAACAACATGTCAACATCTATATAAAATTTCTCTAACAATCATCATGCATCATATATGAATCAGAGTCAATAATAATCCATGATCTGACATCTAACACCATACTTAATCAAAACTATAATAATGTCCATAATATAGTCAGCATTATCATGATAAATATCAAAAGTGTTGAAGGGAAGTGGGCACTACATATGTGCTCATACCTCAAGGTTATATGTTTCCCATTTTAATAAAAAATTCTGGATCATACTGAATCCCTCCTTAACTTTCATTAGTTTTAATACCGTCTTAGAATTTTTATTTGATTTGTCAACATTCAAAGTGCATATGATTTTGTAAGCATCATTTAATAGTTCCCTCTCAATTTCCCGTGTATTAAATTATATTTACTCCATTACATAGATCTCATATTAACATAATTTAAATAATTTTTTTGATTTGTGTAACTATTACTTTTCACTTAAGGATTAAAGATCTCAAAGAATCTGAGTAATGTTTCTTAAGCCTGTGAACATCATAAAAGGATAAAATCAATAATTAGGACCAAAAAAAAGGATATGTTTTATAGTCTTTGTATTTTCCATGGTTTACTTATTTATAACATCTTTTTTTTTTAGATATTCCTCCTCTAATAAACAACAAATTACACACTCAAGCCATATGTCATTAAGTTAAGATTTACGCCTTTACTAATATGAGTTAAGATGTATTCATTTGTATTATCTAGCATGGTAAGTTTACAAATATTAATTATCAATTGAATGCATTCCTGACACAATCGTAATACTCATGAGGCTCATATTTGAAATGAGAAATGATGTTATGAAAGATAAATCTCCCTCCCAAAAAAATCTCTTGGTGTCCTTCTATTATAAATAGAAAAAGGAAATAACCATCAATTAAGAGAGTGATCTTCCAGTTACTCTTTACATTCCCAATATCATCTTTATAGACATCATTTCTATGATTGCTTTGCAAATATCTAAATCCACAAGAGACTACAAAGGGGTACTAGACCTATCCTAACCCTATGTACCCTCCAAAGGTAAACATTTTGCAATGGTCTACTATGGGGTGGTTAAAACATTACCATTCGTTTATAAAACAAAAACACCAAGGACCACTTTAATAGGATTAAGATGAGGCATACCATGCTCATGCTCATTAAAATGATGAGGGTATCCTTGGGTTCTATTGGTCTTCAAAATTGCAACCGTGTCTCAGATCTAGAAGAGACAAGTTGTTTGAGATCACAATAGAACCATCTCCAATTTGTGGGACCCTTCACACTTGAGATGGATCTCCGGAAAAGGTTGGTTCCTCTATCTATTTTTACTACTATTGCTACTCCTAGTGCTGAAAGGGGAAACTAAGCTAATAGATTCCAAGGGACCAGGGATAGAAGGATAACATGAAAATGAACTACTCTAAAAAGGATATAGCACCAGAAAGAGAGGGATGAATACTATCTGTTATGAGCGGGAATGAAAGGGGAACACGTTAAAGGAGGCTAGGCATGAGTAGCACAACTGAAAATGCATTTACTAGATCATTCTCATGAAACACAACTAAATAAGGAACTATAAGGGATGTGAAGTGGCACAATGGAAATTAAATGTAAAAGAAAGGAAAGAAGAAGAAATACAAACATGTTAGGAGAGATAATAGTCACAAAATGACACTTCTATTACTTCCAGAAATACACAGATTTGTTACAATAGTGAAAGAGACATATATCCACATGCATGAGCTAGATCTAGAGGTTTGAAACTTAGAAAATAGAAAATATGAAGTCCCTAGAAAAATACATAATGATCTAGAATATCCAACATTTATAATGATCCCAGCTCATACATTTATAGATGAATTTGTAGAAGGAGAAGAGAAGGAGGTAAAACTTGAATTTGAAATACAAACACCAACAAGAAGCAATCAATGCCTACAAATTTTTCCAATGCACTTCCTTAGGTATGTTTGGCATGTTGGATCAGGAAGGAAGGTAGATCATATCAAATCAGGTGGTTGAAGAAATTAGATATGATTCATTAATGCTCAAAAAGACGTTTTCCCATTTCTCACCTACCAAATCCACCAAAATTTGAATTTAAATGTTTGACATTATGGATAATGTTAGCAGCTCTTTAACAAGTCTAGGAATGCACTAATCAGAGCTTTGTAGTGAAAGATATGGTTTTCATAGGATGTCAGGTCTGTCTGTGCATGCAAGACATGTGGCGCGCATGAATAGGCTGAAAGAATGGTCAACTATGTAAAATGTTTGTCAATTCTACCACATGTTACTCACTGATATGTTGTAATAATTCAATGCCCTATTGGTGTTCTTTGGATGGATGTGTGTGGCACACTCAAGTATGTTAGAAGATTACCTAATAGAAAAGGGTGTAAAGGAGGGTGTGAGGGAAGGGCGCGCGTTGAAGATAACATAGGAAGGCACAGAGAAACACATGCATGACGTGCACAGGGTTATAAGGAAAACTAGTGAGAATAGAATGCATGGTCAAGGTGAAACCATTTAAATATGATGTGCATGTGCGTGCAAGGGCCAGGGACTTGGTGTATTGAAGCATGTGTAAGGTGCACACACAGGTGGAATAGCTACTAGGAAGAAGGATAATGTACAGAAGACATGTGCAAGGGGAAGATGGAACACAGAAGAAAAGGAATAGAAGGGAAGAAGAGGAAGCACATAAGGGCATGTGAGGAAAAGGAGGTAATGTGCCAAGGGAACTTGAGTGTGCGTAACCTTACAATGAAGAGCTCAGAGCTAGAAGATGTATACAAGTTATCCAAATCACTGGGAGAGTGTTATCCTGTAAAGTTAACGAGGGTAGTTTTGTAGGTAACCATACCAAAATTTTGTTTTCTGGTCCCTCATCAAGATCCCTCAGCATTCGGAATGGTGTAAAATCCCTTTTTGGAAAATCTAGTTTCTCGAACTTAGTCATTTTGGTCCTTTTTGGCTGGGCACAGATTTTGTTCATGAAACATAGGATGAATTTGTGCCCCTTTCTATTCCTTTGGTGCACCCTTTGGAGTGTTAGCACAAAAATTGTTGTGCCTCCCCATGATGTGCCTTTCTTGCATGTGCCAAGGTGCATGCTCCCACCTGTCAACAGAAAAAATGTTGCGCCAAGGCGTTTAAAATCCCATGTTGACAGTCCTAAATCTATGTTAAAGGCATAGATAATTTCTTGTTGACAAAAACATACCCACGCCAAAGGGCGCAAATATTTTTATGTCAACATATGTTTTGGTGCACCCTTTTAAAAATGTTGGTGGCGCATTTATTACACTTTTGGATATATATAGGCGCATCTGCCCTGTCATTTTCACGATTGAAAAACACGTGAAACTTTATTCCTCTACACCTGTTAGCACTCCCATCACCCTCATGTCACATTCGTGGACCCCACTTCGTTTCTTCTAGTCTATATATCTCCGGTAAGTGGTTCTTTCTTTTCTTGTGAGTTTTGCTTGTTGCTTTACTGTGGTTTTTCTTGCTATTAAATAAATAAAT
This sequence comes from Taxus chinensis, assembly GCA_019776745.2. Lineage (NCBI taxonomy): Eukaryota > Viridiplantae > Streptophyta > Pinopsida > Cupressales > Taxaceae > Taxus > Taxus chinensis. The sequence goes on along the minus strand of CM034148.1, from coordinate 941,797,264 downwards.
AAACCTAAGAGGCTTCCCCCAAAGCCATTTTTACCCTCCTTTCAGATCTACTGGCCTAGAGGGATTTGTCTTAGAAATGAACCCAACAGACCTCTTTACTCTGTTCCCCTCACTGTCAAATCATGTCGATAAGGCCTAAAAAATCAAAAAATTGTCCAAGAAGAGAGAAAATGTAAAGTTGTTACATTTCCACCAGTGGTTTTCCTTTGGCGTAAATTCCATTCCTGTTACATAAAAAACAGTTGTGCCAAGAGGGCACACTATCCTTGATTGTGACACGCATCCTTCCTGCGCCATACAAAACTAAGAAATTCCTTACATAGGCACTAGCACAATCGCACTTACAACAACAAAAGGTGCCATGCAAGCTCTTCCTGCGCCACACCAAAGGCCCCTTGACACACTTAAAGTTAGTGATACACCCCTTAATGTTGCGCCCCTTAGCACACCGAAATTCCCTGCAACATGTCCCATATTTGCGCCATTAGTGCATCCTAATCCCATGCAACACCAAACTTATTTGCACCCAGTTTAAAACCTTATATATTGGCACATGCGCAAATTTTTCTACAACAACATTGATGTTATGTGTAAATTTCCTGCGCCCTACACCCTTTGGCGTTGTTTTCTTCCTTACAACACTCCACATCAGTGTGCCTTTCTTTATTGACCCTACAACCTACAGTGTTCCTACGCCCTACGCCAAGAAGTTTTTAAATTGCTAACTCCTCATTATATAAAGCCTTATGGATAATCTAACAACTAACATGGCTCTTCTACATTGGACTTCACTTCTTCTTTTTACAGATCAGCAACTAAACTCAGATTCACGTATGTCTACATCAAGAAAAAGGCCAACCAAGTCAAAGGGTAAGGCCAAACTCATGGAGGAAGAAATGAAATACAAGTATCAAAGGGTCAGAATGCCCGAGTCCCATGTAGAATGTGACTTAGACATCAGAGATTCTGAACTTGGCCATATAGACATGGACGATTTTTGGGCCAGAACTAGAAGGGTCATAGGCAGTCCTTGGATGGAAAAAATGGTGGGCAGTGGTTTGCATTTCACCAGGGGAATCCTCGTTAGTGCAGTGAATAATGAGTTTATGATGGTGGTGGCCCACTGCTATAACAAAGACACAAGGTGTGTCGAGAACGAAAAGGGTGAATTCATAATCAACCTCACTTTCTGGCACATCGAGATCATGCTAGGTATTCCCCACCATCGGCATTTTATGGCTATAATCCAAGAAGACTGCATCAAGGCATGGGAGGAAAACGAAGACAAATGCATGTAGTTAATGAATGAAGTGTATTTGAAAAATAAGAAGGTAATAACCAGATGGCCACATGTTATTCACTGCAGTGACTTCTCTAAGGAACTGAGTAATACCATTACATTCCTAAGTAGGGTATTTGGGTTTTCTGATGCCCATTACTTTGACAAATGGATGCTCAGGTATCTAGAAATAATGAATAAGAATGTGCCTGATCAATGTTTGGAGTGGGAAGAGATCATTAATATCACCATCTCTGAACAGCTCCAACAACTCACCACAATGTGGAGGTTCTACATGAACTCCTACGTAGTCTATGCTGCAGCCTCAGAGAGAGACTATCCAGCGCTGAGCTGATGTGGGGTGTGGTCCCAGGTAAAAATATACAAATAATACACAGAATTGAAGCTACAGAACAACATCCCATAGTTCAACAAGATCAATGATGCCTTCTTCTATGGCATCATCTACCTATTGAGGCCAAATATGACTCATGGTCAGATGACCAAGAGCATAGTCACTACAACCGAGAAGTGAGGGGCATTATTTACGCAATTCCCCACTTTCACCTATCTCAGAGAAGCCAACTTCTTGGGGGAGCCCACCAAGTTACCAAGGTATGCAGGCCCTAAGTTGATCCTGTTGGAGCTTTCCAGGCAGCTCATAACATATCACGAGAAGTGCCTAAAAAGGAAGAAGGGTGGAACTCCTTTCCCCCTCATAGTGGGTAGGTACACCTGCACTTCTCACACCAAGGCCCGGGAAATGCTCGCAGAGCTGGAACTGCTTAACCTAAAGCACAATTTCCTGGTAAGGCCAACCTTTGATCCACGGAATTGCCTCCCAAAGGAAAAACTTGATCTGATCCACATTCCACAAATCTAGGAAATCTACATCGACCTATATCACGAGGTCAAACTCAGAAGAAAGGACCACTACCGCCTGGCCCTAGCAAAAATTATTCAATATGGCGTGGCCATTGTTCCAAAATCTTTCCAAACAACCGATCAAGAATTTGATCAGGTATATCTAGACACAGATCGGGAAAACTGGCCATTTGCTGAGATTGATAGAACAAAGGCACCTCAGACCATTGAGGAGAGGGTTAAGGGCACATTACAGCACACAGAGCATTGGTTCAGAATGAACGGCCTCATCTACCTTGGAGTAGATTTCACCATGTCCCCTTTGGGAAATGCACTTGCCAAACCGAAAAATTTTCTGAAGGGAAAAGATAAATATAAAGAGGGAGAATCTAGCACCACTCAAGAAGAAGCTCCTAAGAGCCCTCCCTCCACCACACAAGAATAGATTGTAACCCTGGCATCTCTGGAGAAAGAAGTGGCAAAGAGTTTTCCAATAGGTGCATCCACTTAGGATGTTTCCACTACTACAACCATTGAGGTTCCCACTATCCCTTCTCCCGCTCCTCCTTCCCCTCCTCCCATCACCCAAGCAACCATTCCGTTGGTTGCGTCTTCTCCCCCACCTTCTACTATTCCCCTTTCCTCTTCTTTTATCTTCTCTTCCCTCATGTAGCTTTCCCCCAGTATTTCCTCCCTCATCTCTCAGTTCCATTCCACCCCCATAGTTTCCTCTCCTATAGTAGCTCCTACCCCTGTGAGTGTTGGGATTTCATCTTCTCTATCAATGCTGCCACCAAACGTCTCAACCCATTTCCCTAAGTACACTGTAGTTTCTCCTTCTTCTGTCTTTCCTTCTTCTCCCTTAAGTCCAACATGGATCTCCCAGCACTTGACTAAGCATAAAAGGAAAGTCCCCATTACATCTATGGACTTCTTCGTCATCCCAATGAAAGGAGCTAAGTAGAAGCCAATAACCTAGTTATCTCAGAGCACCTCAGGTGAAAGAGTAATGGAGATCACATATCTTGATCCCACAAAGGATAAAAAGGATCTATCCGCTACAGATTATACAGTGACATAGGTCACAATGGGAACATCATTAGAGAGCCTTGAAGGAGAGGCCCTATCCATGGTGGATGCCCTTTGTAAGAAGCTTTAAGAAGTAAAGGAAGAGAAGAGGCTACTGAAAGAGCAGAATAAACATCTTCTCCACACCCTATAGAAAATGGGTAGTGCACCTCCTACAACTACCACTAAGACTCCTGAGGCCCTTAGTAAGGATAAAATAAATGAATATGCCAAGATTGGTGAACAAGACATGATAGTATCTGCCTAGACAGACTAGATCCTCAAAGATAGTAAGGAAGTAATCATCAAGTTCATTGAGTTATATCAAAACATTGGTCAGGCGAACAAGGAACTCCAGGTGATTGCAAGACCTATCTATGAAGAGTTGAACCATGCTAGGTTACAACATGAGACATTCCAGAAGATGCTCAACTATTCATTCAATGATTTGATTAAAGTCAGTATCTTCAATCACCCCAGAGCACCTAACAAAGTCCTTGCTTCTTTGGACTACCAGGTCGATCAGATGGAATTTGTCTTAGAGAAGATAGATAAGGTCAAGGAGGAAGCTCTAGATGTAGTGCATCAAATGGATTGAATTGTCTTAAGGATGTCTCTAGGCTTGCTCACTCCATCATTTGCCTTGAGGAAGGCAGATGAAACTATTTGAATCTTTGAGGAGATCGTCTCACAAGGGTTAGAGCTAAAAGCCACTTTTGATGTTGAATCCATCAACAACCTTCTAGCCTACTGTGACTTTGTAGGATACTTGATGGAAGTAGGTAATGAGTACTTCAAGCTCCCTAAAAAAATTAGAGATGAACGAGAGACTTGTGAAGTCATTGGTGATCACACCAAGGGTCCTGCCCAGGATCAACTCCAGCCGATGATCAACAAATTAATGGAGTACCGGACCCAATTCCATATCACCTCTCCTGAGCAGAAGTAGGATACTCCCTTCCAGCTGTGAGATGACGATGAATAGATCTCTCCTCTTGGATTTTCTTTTGTATTATTTATAAGTATGTGTGCACAAACGATGAAATCATCCATGTTACACCATGGGATGTTGTCATCCACCAAGTTGTCTTAAGTCAACAATTGACTTTTAGATATTTTGTAAATATTTTTTGTAATTAGTTGTTGGTTTCTTTTTGCCTTCTCTCCTCTCCTTCTTCTATATATACTTGGATAATTGTTGTATTCAAAAGGGGTGAACACTTTTTAGATAAAATATAGAAGTGAGAAGAAAAGGCTTTGTACTTTTTGTAACAAAAGAAAAATTAATACAAATATTAAGACTTTTTGCTGAATATGTGTGCTATAGGCATCTGATCTTTCTTATGTTAGATCTGTGTGTTTATTCTGTTGGATCTATCTCTACTTTCTTGTCATTTGTTCATCAGTATTGATTTTTTTGTTTATGCAAGTAGGTTTGGCTCCATTTATTACCAATCCCAAAACATAAAACCTTTGGCCTTTCTGCTTTGGAATTCATTTCTTTTCTCCCTTCGAACCCATTCTTTCCTCATCTTTCCCTCCATTCCTTTATTTTCACAGTTGGAAGCACCTCTACTGGGATGAGATCCCAAACCCCCGAAGGTAGAATTTTGTGAGACTTGCACAGATTCCTACTGGTAGAATAGCAATAAACCAATTTTGCTTTGTTGTCTCAAAGAGGGGATATGCCCCACACACTGTTGGCTCATCTATCCATAAATCTACCCTCACGATAGATTTTTCAGACCAACAGAGAGTTATTTAGATAACATTTTGGGCAGCTTTCAAGGCCATCTTCTTGCTAGATGAAGAAGATCAGTAGCCTGAAGCATCCATTAGGCATGGTATTTATTATGTAATTATTTGAAGAACTACCCCTGAAGTCACTTGAAGGATCATTCTTGACTCGATTCTGAATCTTGTAACTACTGAAAGAAGATCTTAATTATGGAAGAAAAAGAAGAGCACACACAAAAAGCATGTGAAAGGAAATAACTATGTACAAAAAAACAATGTGCACGCAACACACTTGGAGGAATTTAAACTACTCTAATATATACAAAATGATGTAGAAAAACTAATGGAAGGGTTTGAAATAGATCCCATTTACTGGGATTCGTGGCATGCTTCCATAAAGATGAATTAACTTAAAAGAGTTATCCTCTTTGCATCAACTGATGATATAAGGGCCACTCTAAAGTGCATCAAAATTTGAATGACACCCTATTTTAGCTCTATCAGCATCCCATTTTAAAACAAAGTCCCCAAATTGGAAAGGTTGGGGCCTGACCTTTCTATAAAATCATTTATTTGTAGTTTTTTGGTAATATTCTAGCTTGATCATGATATATTTCCTTATCTCTTCATGATTAACCAACTATGTTATTCTGATTTCTCTCTGGTCTTCACCTTTGAATTCCAAATGCTTGGAAAGCGCTAATGAACTCAATTCCAGTGTCAAAGTAAGGGTAGCCTCTTTTCTATAGACAAGCTTGTAAGGTGAAGTTCCTATTGCCTTTTTTACTGTGTTTCTATCTTCCTAGAGTGCACGTGAGACCTTCGTATGCCACTTTATTTGGTTGATGTTCATTATGTGCTTCATGATTGTGATCAAGCTCTTTTTTTTTAACTCTGCCAAACCATTTCCCCGAGGGTAATAGCTGGAATAATTCTTTAGGAAGATGCTCAAATTTAGTGCCCAATCAGTGATTTTAGTACCAAGGAAGGCTTTTTCATTATCAAAGATAATGGTTTGAGGGACACCAAACCTTGTGACTATACCTTGGAGAAAGTCAAGGATGACTGACTCGATTGATTCCTTGAGCACAAAAACTTCTTTCCATCTGATGAAATAGTCCGTGGATGTCAACACCCACTTGTGTCCAGTGCTTGAAGATAGATTGATCATACCTCTGAAGTCAAGAACCCATTGTGGAAAATGCCGATCTGCTTGGATTGGTCAGAGTGGAAGACCTATCAATTTTTTATTTCTTGCAAAGAAAGCATAAACCTTGCATATTTTGACCCACTTATGTGCATCTACAAATAGGATATGCCAAAAGATACTTACCATTATGGTTTTCATTATTGTATTTTTGGAAAAAAAGTGTACACCAGAGAATCCATCATGAAATTCTACCAACACTTTTTTCAGTCTGCGCACTCTTGATACATCTCAAAAGCACGCCATCAAGATTTTTCTTGAAGAAAATTCCATCAACCAAAAACTAGGGGATATATTGTAACCTTAGATGTATTCTCTTTTCCTTGTTCAAAAGTGGAGGGTATGCACCCTCGGAAAAGAATTTGATCATATCCTTCATCCAGTCATGTGCACTAGGATCTGTATTCTTCTTAAGCTCTAAGCATGGAAGACCTTCATCTAGAAATAATGAAGTCTCAGATTCATTCTGCATATCCTCAACAATCTACCTACAAAGTTTTCTACCTATTACCAGTCTTGTGGCTTTGATAGTTACATCATACTCCATGATTTTTGTTACTCATGATGATTTCTTTTCAATGATCTCTTCTCCCATGATGAATTCTCTGATAGAAGAGTGAGAGACTAATACCTTGATATGATTTGTGGAAAATATACTTTTGAATTTATTTGGCACGTGCATGATGAAAAAGTCCTGATTCTCCATGTGATTGTATCTTAATTCATAATCCTTCAGCGTCTGGCTGAAGAAAGCCATTGGTTATTCTAGATCTTGTTCATTTTCTTGCATTAGGACAAAAACAACACTAGTATCAATGCCATAAGCATAAAGGATGAAATCCTTGGAATAATCTGGGTTGATGAGTGTTGGTGTGAAAGAAATTTATTGCTTGATTTTGTTGAAGCTTACTCTTCCTTCTACTAGCCACCTAAAGGCTATGTCCTTCTAGAGCATCAAGGTGATGGGCCGAACTAGTTCTCCAAAGTTAGGGACAAAAATTCCTAACAAATTTGATATTACCAAGGAAGCACTGTAAGGCTCTCTTGTGCACTGATAGAGAAAGATCTAGGATGGATTAAACATGCTCAGGATTAATTGTGATATCATCCTTTGAAACCACATGTCCTGAGAGCTTTCCCTGTGCCACCACAAAATTACACTTCTTGGGGTTAATAGATACCTCATACTTTCTACATCTCTCAAACACTTTTTCCAGGTGCATCATATGATCCACACTTTGCTTTGAGAAGACTATTATGTCATCAAGGTAAACTAAGATAAAATAATTGATGTAACCTTTGAAGGCAATGTCCATGACACGTAAAAACGTTACACCTGCGTTTTACATACCAAAGGGAATTTTTTGATATGCATATGTTCCCCACTTGGTTGTAAACGCTATTTTGAATTGATCCTCTTCCTTGACCAAGATTTGATTGAATCCTGAATACCCATATAACATTCAGAATCTTTGCACACTAGCCATAATATATAGAATCTTCTCCATTGAAGGAAAAGGATAAAGATCCTTTAGAGATGCCTTATTCACTTCTCTGAAATCAACAAAACATCTGTTTTCACCGTTACTCTTATGCACTGGAAATAAATTCATGACCCAAGTAGAGTATTAGATGAGAAAAATAATCTTCATCTCAATGACTTTAGACAATTCCTTTCTCATGAGGGGATCTATCTTTGGATTGATTGGCCACTTCTTCTATCTAATGGGCTTGATACCAGGATCATGCTCAATGGAGTGTTAAGAAATAATTGGATCAAAACCTTTGAGGTCTTAATATTCCCATGAAAATATATGATTGTATTTTTGATACAGAGAGATGAAGGCTTACCTTTCAACATGTGTGGAAGAATTATTGAGCGAAAACTCCTTTCCATGTGCAATAGTGACTGGGGATTAGTCTTCTCGTGTAGCGTACATATAATTTTCCTCACCCTTGACCAACCCTTTAGGAAACTTGTTTGTCTTCAGCTATATTACTTGGTAACCATAGCTATCATGTAAGTCATCTTACATTCTTAATGAGAGCTCAACTTCATTTTGGATGAACTGGATGATCTGCACGTCACTATCAAACACTTTCCAGCTGGTTTTGTTGTCTGGGATGTATGGTTTGATGACCATATTAATGTGTTGAGTGTTTCCTTTGACAAAGTCCTTCGTAGGAGAGAACTATGAACCAAGAGTGTCCATTTTTTTAGCCTCCTTGTTCATTTTTCATGGTACCAGTTGTAGGTTTAAAGCATCAAATATCTCAAGGAGGTCCCAAACTCTATGCTTATAAGCTTTGAGAAGCTTATTCTTTGTTAAGCACTTGTTGGTAACCTAATGTAGGACCAACTTTGTATCCCCAAATATTTGTAGTGCCTTAATTTTCTTCTTTTTAGTAATCAGTAGACCATGCGCCAACGCCTCATATTTTGCCACATTATTGGAGCATGTAAACTACAAATTATGTGTGAATAAGAATGTATCATCCTTGGGAGAAATGATAAAAAATCCTTCTCCTAGACCATTTCTTCTTCTAGAACCATCAAAGTATAACCTCCATATGCCAAGTTTAACCTTCTCTTTCTTGATGATGTGTGGTAACACAACTTCTTCTTCAATAATGTAGTATGTAGCAAGCCTAGTTTCATAAGATTCGAATTCTTATCATATGGATAAAATTTATGGTTCCTTTCCGCTGATTCATTAAGTATAAGGTCAGGAACAAAGGGTGGAAGAGGATTCTTTGTAGGAATTGAATCTTGTTTTTGGATTAGACAGTTGACTTGGAGAGCGGATGGGACATATGGCTCTACATGATAGGAAAATATAGGCTCAACTTGTATGGTAAACTGGGTACCATACCTTGTCTTGAATAACATATGAAACTAATCAGAAGACAAGTAACCACCCACTTGAGCAGTGAAATATCTTGATAGACATAGGGAAAACAAAGAAGGTAAGTCAATGATTATCACATATTGAGTAATTTTTAAACTTGGACATGCATGAAGGGTCAACTCAAGATCCTTAATTTCTCCTAAGGTATTTTCAGTTGAGTCATCAAGTTGCAAGACTCCTTTAGATAGGGGGCTATAACTAATACTTAGGACATCAACTATCTTCTTAGGCATAATAGAGGTACTAGCACCTGATTCTATCATGTAATTATGGACAAGATGTTTTCCTATGATCAAGGACATATAGAAGGGAGGGGTTTTAACCACCTTAATTACTTGTTTAACCTCTTCTTGGTAGATTTTGATAGAATCATGTGACTTCTTTATGGTTGGATAGAAGCATAGGAGTTGCGCCAGAGCTTCATGCAATAGATCCCACTGAGATGGAATAGTCAAGGCATCCCACATTGGGACATTTATATTTTTCTTCTTCATCTGATCAACAATGCTAAATGGAAGACCCATTGACTTATGCATTTGGGGAAAAAATTCCCTTTTTGAATGTTTAGGTGCAGAAGCAAGAGTTTTAGCTAAAGTAGGAGCTTGACCTACCAAAGGAGGGGTACGTGGAATTTCAGGAACCTTACGTGGGGCCTCTTGTGTAGGGACTTGAGCACTCTTACTACTTAATGTCATGTCTTATTCTTTCTCCTTTTGAGGGTCAGCCTGTGTTGTTGGGAGTGTGACCTATGTGCATGACTCCAACATTCTCTTATTACATCTCATGTTGTTTTGCAATTTGGGTGCGCAGTATGTTTGTATCATCTGTCACTTGGTTGATTACACATAAGTCCTTAGTGCTAAAGAACATCAAATTTTCCTCTATAGGAGCTTCTGGTCTTCCTTGGTTTTCCACTTTAGAGGCACTTGTTAAAGGCTCAAAAATTAAAGCATTATGGATCATGTAGGATTAGGTGCATGTAACATTTACATAGTGAAATTGACTATGAGTCACGTTGTAAGGGAAGCACCATTCTAACTCTTACACCAAATTATTTTGAACTAGAATGAGTTCCTGACTTGTACTAGGTATTGGAAGAGAGGGTGCAGGAGGAACAAATTTTAAGGGCAAATGCACGTCAGCATGCCATTTATCATTTTCCTAGTTGAGTGTGTATTTTTAGTTTCTATATATATTCTGCTAAGGTTGATTGTTCTAGCTATGCGTCTGATTATAATTTCCTCTATAGGCTTGTGCCTATTGATTTTCTAATGATATGAATTTATTTGATAAAATTGTGATTGTAGCCTTTAATTCTTCATCCTCTTTTTGTTGCGCTAAAGAGTAGGATGTTGATGCTTAGAAGGCTGGGGTGTTTGTGAAATTTCTGGGAACAAGGACTTAGGCAGTCTAGGAGCTATCTTTCCCATCTGAATAAGACTATTTTCTACCCTTACTGCAATACTATAAGAAATTGGTAAGGCCCTACCTCCCATATATTGAATCATGACTGAGATATCATTTTTCAGCTCCTTAGATAATACAAAAAAATGTGCTAGGGTGTAGGTCTTACCAAAAGAGGGATTCTGTCCCGTGTCTTCTAAAATATGATGTTAAAATCAGTCATCTACTTATTGGGTGTCATTCTTGTTGTTATTAGTTACTCCACTAAAGATAGGTGATCTGACTTATCTTCAAAGTAATTAGAAAGAGTTGTTCCCAACTCATCCTAGGTGGTAATAGATCCAATTCTCAAGCCTCAATACCATTGAAGAAATTTACCTTTGAAAGATGTTGTAAGTAACCTTACTGCTACATAATAATGTGTGATGAAATAGAGTGAACACACATTTGCTACATCTTGGATATGCTCCTAAGGGGTGACTTAATATTCACTAATACATTATGGAATACTTTTAAGCACACCATTTGGCATGTCATTTTACACATCCAACTAAGGGAATTCTTCATGTGAAATTAGAAGAGTTTCTCAGTGGAGGAGATGGATGATGCACAATCAAAGGGTTTTTAGGTTGTCTTCATTGAGGAAGAGTCGACTGGGTGTGACGCATGGGAGATGGAGATGCACGCATGGAGTTTTTGGAATGGAATCTTCTTGGCGATAGCTAGAGGTACTCAAAATAATATTTAGCTATTGCACTTCTTCTTGAATGCACTCTTCTCATGAAAGGCACTTAGGATTGCTAAAATGAAGATCTAGAAATGTTTGGGTGTCTCTAGATGTGTTGAAATGAGCCTCCAAAGGATGAAATAATAAGTCCACACACTAGAACTTAGCAATATGAAATTTAATCTTTCATTGCTGGTCCCACCTGGAATGCTAGAAATTGTTGGTCTTCAACTTACACCCGCATCTCAGATATGGAAGATCCAAGTTGTTTGAGATCATAATGGAACCATCTCTAAGTTGTGGGACCTTACATGTTTGAGATGGATCTCTGGAGAAGGCCAGTTCCTCTTTCTATTTCTATGACTACTATTAATCCTAGTGCTGAAAGGGGAAACTAAGCTAATAAATGCCAAGGGACTAGGGATAGGAGGATAACATGAAAATGAACTACACTAAAAAGGTGATAGCACTAGAAAGATAGGGATGAACACTATCTGTTCTGAGTAGCATTGAAAGGAGAACACATGAAAGGAGGCTAGGCGCGAGTAACACGGCTGAAAATAAATTTACCAGATCATTCTCATGAAACACAACTTAATAAGAAACTAAAAGGGATGTGAAGTGACACAATGAAATCAAAATGTAAAAGAAAGCAAAGAACAAGAAATGCAAACATGTTAGGATAGAGAATATTCAAAAAATGACACTTCTATTACTTCCAAAAAAACATAGAGCCATTACAATGGAGAAAGAGGATGATATCCACACGCATGAGCTAGATTTAGAGGTCTACAACTTAGAATACATAAAATATGAAGTCCTTAGCGAAATGTGTAAGGATCTAGAATATCCAAAATTAATGATGATCCCATCTTGTACATTTATAGATGAATATGTAGAAGGAGAATAGAATGAGGGAAAACCCAAATTTAAAATACAACCACCAACAAGAAGCATTCAATACCTACAAATCTATCGAATGCACTTACCTAGGTATGTTTGGTATGTTTTATAAGGAAGGAGGGTGGATCATATCAAATTAGGTGGTTGAAGTAATTAGATTTTCTTCATTATTGCTCAAAAATACGTTTTCCCATTTCTCACCTAAAAGATCCTTCAAAATTTGAATTTGAATGTCTAACACTATGGTTGATGTCAACATCTCTCTGACAAGTCTAGGAATGAACCGATCAGATCTTTGTAGAAAAAGATATGAATGTTAGAGGATGTTAGGGTTATCCGCACATGCAAGTTATGTGGAACACATGAATAGGATGAAAGAATGACCAACTGTGAAACATACTTGTAATTTTTGCCACATGTCGCTCACTGATTTGTTAAAATGATTTAATGCCTTGTTAGTGCACTTTTTCTTGTTATGTGTGGCAAAGTAAAGAATGTTAGAAACTGACCTAGAAAAGAAGGACACAAAGGAGGACATGAGGGAAGGGCATGTGCGGAAGAAAAAAAAGGAAGGAGTAGAGGAACACACATGCAACGCACGTGGGAAAATGAGGTAAACTGGTGAGCATAGAACACATGGTAAGGCTCAACCATTACAAGATGATGTGTGGATTCGTGTGAGGGCTAGGGAATTAACTGATTGAAGCATGTGTAAGGTGCACACATAGGGTAAATGGCTGCCAAGAAGAAGGAGAATGCAAATAAGATGTGCGTAAGGGGAAGATGGAACACATACAAAAAGGAAAGGAAGAAGGGTAAGTGCACAAGGACGTGTGAGGAAAAGGAGGGAATGTGCCAAGGGAACTTGAGTGTGCATAACCTTGCAATGAAGATATTAGAACCAAAATATGTATACAAGTTATCTAAATCACTAGGAGAGTTATTTAGATAACAGGTTCCAAGCAGCTACCAAGTTCAAGGAACTATTAACTATGTGTAACATTTCATGGATCAAAAGGATATACAAAAATTACCTACGTAGGAGGATTTATATGTATAGAATGAATATTATGCAACACATTAAACTTGAGGCTCAAAAGGAATGTTACATATGAACGTTAGGTGTAATGGTATAAGGATTATTAGCTTAAGCATGTAAGGATAGATAAAACATTTTTGTCCAAAGTGGGGTCGGAACATATATTAAGGGAACGAAAAAACTATATTTCCCATTGGTCTAGTATAGTGGTTCAAATAATGGATCATAATTTAATCAAGGTGAAAATGTCATATGAAGTGGAATTTAGGAAGCCATCACATTTTGATATGAATTAGAACTGACCTTTCTACCACACGATGATGTAATATGCATAGTATAGAAAACAAACTATTGCAAGACAATCATTTTTTGGGAGTGTAACTGAAACCATAACAATTCAATAACTAACTATGTTTTTATCTTATGACATGTCAACCATGAATTAGTCAATTTATTTCAAAAGGTACAAGCACTTTGAATATCCATTTTGTACAAGTTAGCTAATTCATTTATTTATTAGGAGTAGTAGTACATGTTAACATTGAGTTTATTTGTCAGCATTGAATGATTCACATGAAATTTTCATACCATTTAAACATGAGAGATACTTTACAAATCAGGATCCTTATTTTGTCTTCTTCATTATTTTACATCAAAACAATATAATCATAATGTGACTACACATTCCTTTGAGACAATGATATGTAACTACTCTTTCTAATTACATATATACATACAATGTGAGGAGGTGTATAAATAAAGATAAAAATCACTAACATAGAATGATGTCCATCCACTATGTCCTACCACCTATATCCACATGGTGGCAACACTAAGATAGCATGGAAATACACCCACCCATCTAGCTAATTATGCGATCATATATTTGACAGTTCTTATTCCCGCCCAAACATACTTAGTCTTTTTATTTCATTCATAATAAGAGGGTTTAGAGAGAAAAAAGATGAGGAGAGAGTAAACATAAACTTATACAATGTTACAAGACTATTATATTTCAAAGTTTAAGAGAGATATATACATATATAGGGGGAGAATTCTTAACTTTCCATGTCATAACTTATTGTGTTCATACTTTAGTCATATATAAAGAGAGAGAGAGGAGAGACAGATGCAATAGTGTATCTATTTTTTTTCATATATTTGTTTACCATAACATGCATGGATGAATTATATGAAGGAAAGAGTTCTTTACAAAAAAAAAAAAACAACTTTCAACATTGGATGGAGTGATTGGGTGGGAAAAAGGATGACCTGAGATGAAGAACCACAATAGCAATTCAAATAATTGAAACATGCTACAAAATGGCCTCTGAATAAGGGGTGAACACTACAGTGAAAGAGGAGAAGGTATCTTCTAACCTCTAGTACTATAAAAAAAGAATACTTCAAGAATTAAGGATGACAAGAATAGATGCATGATGCGTGTGTTTAGAGGTGTAACTCCAAGGTTGAAAATTGTAAAGTTTGAAATCTGCATTATCATTTCAACATAGTTCAAATGGCCATAACATGAGTCTTGTAAAAAGTGTATATGTGTGACCAACTAAAAGATTCTGGATACTTCCAACCCATTTCCATATATATCAAGTTTTATGGAACTAGACAAAATTAGGATCCAACTCACATAGCTCATTTGTGGGAATGGTTCAAGAGGGAAAAATTGAGTTTTAGTAGTTTATGCCTGCACCTAGTAGGAAAAGTAGGCCTGGACACAGGAATTCAAAGTATATTTCCCAACCATCATAGTGAAGACCAAACATGTCTTTCCATTTTTTGTATAACATGGGAGGTCTATGAGGTGAAAACCAATGTTTTTTGTGATCTACAGTTTAGTTTTACGAGGAAAATCCAAATCAAGTTCATCAGCGTACTAGTAGACATCCCCTTTATATGACCCATTCTTAGTGTAATTGTGAATCATAATAGAAAGATTCAAGATCATGGATTGGATAGTGTTTTTTACATTAAAACAATCCTCACTATTACTCAGATATTATTATAAGTAGAAAAAGGCTACACTCGAGGTAAATATTTTATGCGTACGAATACATTAAAAGGAAATCAACGTTTTTAATTTTATTTAATTAAAACCCATATCATCTAATACCACAACATTACATGAAAACAAAACTATAGAAAGAGAGGAATAATTCCATGTCTATTCATAATTGATAAGCGTAGGGTACAAGAGAGGTGCTCCAGTTGAAGATTGCAAGCTACCTTGACATTTCATCAAATAGTCCACGTTTGCACTGCAGCATACTTTCACAATAGCTCCTGTGCCTTCGATATGTTTTCACCTTTTAAAAACTTATTTTATTAAAATGCTTTCAATAATTCCTTTAATATGTACGAAACCCTTGGTTCCAAGGATGTCATTTGGCAATAAATGCATTTGAGGATGCTAGCAAAGGTTATTGGATCTTGGCTTCACACTTTTTATTGACAATTAAATTTAAATGCCTATGTAGGGCCACATTCATCTTAGCAAACCAATTCTTGTCATATTTGGCAATCATGAAATTCCATGGGATTTCATGTGTCTATGAGAATTTTGGCAAACAGTTCCCATGTCAAGTTCATGTTTCCACATTTTGGATACATTTCAACCATAGCATGTTAAGACACTATGTGATCCGTCAAACTATCCATCTATCAATTTACACATGCTAAATGTCCATACTCATGATTCTAAGGATCTCCCATTTTGGCATAGACAGGATAGGATGGTAGAAAATTCTATGGAATTTTAAATTTACACTTGCCCATTCACGATTGCCTTTTATAGTTTCAAAGGCCTCTTCAATGAACTCTATTTTTTTGGCAATATCCTAACACCATTGTTGTACTTCAAGGCTGATTTATTTGAGGTATTTTGACCAAGCAATTAGCATGTCTATGTCCAATCCATTTCCCATTTTTTTGAAAAATGTCCTTTTAATCTATTCCCAAAGCATTGTGTAAATTTGCATCATAGCAAGCCTAGTCCTCAGCATACAATTGTGCCCACCAAACCAAAGAAACTAAGAACAAAGAAGCTGTAAATTATGATTTTGTCCAATGCACCCCTATCCTAAATAAGGCACTAATAGAAACAATAGTCGCACGTGCCTTAAGAGTAGTGTCCCAAATTTGCATAGCTGTTTAGCACCAAATCCCTGCAACTACAACATCTGAAAAAGGCCCTATTTGAATCCAATAAGATCCCCTTTCTTTACATGCAATGGAAGAAAATGGAAAAACAAGATGGTTCCATGTAGAGGAAGAGTGAAAAAGAAAAATGTTGGAGAGACATAAGTGTAGATAGTAGGAAAGGGAACTTTCAATGTCTTAAACAACACAACAATTACTTGAAATAAAAGAGAAAGAGAAGGAAAATGAAGTGATAGACATGAAATGATGTTACATAAAGTTACAATGCATGTAGCACAAGTGCACAAAAGCAAAAGAAGCAAAATAAATACAACTAGACATCACACTGAGAATGAAACACCTCCTAAACCTCATATATTCTTCTTCTCTTCTGCATACATTAAAACAAAATAATGACATGTAATAGTTTTCTTATCCTCTTAGAAACTAATTTAACCCACTTCAAATACAAGTACATATCCATATCAATCAATTTGTATATAATAAAATGAAGAAGATATTATGGTTACAGATTTATCTCCATTGTGCAGGGCTGATTTAACCAATAATGATACTAATTTTTTTGGACGGCTATTAGTGAGAGATCTCATTTAGCAAATAGTTCCCCATCACGTTCTATTTATTTTATTATAAGAGTATAGAACTCTTGCTTTACCATTGCTAGTAAAGCAAGAGCTTCTGACTTCTGCACTAGACTGTTGACTATCTCAATTACTACTAATTTTACAACATTAACTTGGGTTTCATCGTGGTTATTCCTTTAGATCTCAAATATAGTTATTTTATTATTTTAAAAGGAAAAGATAGGTCTTAAAAGGTCCGTTTAGGATGTGTCACTCCTTGCATCAAATTATGGAACTGAATGGCAGGAAGCTGTATATGGTTTTGAACATACAAAACCTCATGACACATAGTCCACTAATGCCAAACGTTATCTTCAAATTGTCTTGTAATATAAGACAGGGATGTTTTAGATTGTTTAGGGATATCCCTCATTGTTTGCATGGGATCCCATTGGCACAATTTTGCAAGCATTGAGGGATTTTTTATTATTATTTTAGTTTGTCTATTCAACCTATAACCATTTACACATAAGAAAACAAATGGAGGGGCATTACATCTTTCATCCTCCTTATAAGAGCATCGTCCTCAATGACACAACACCAATATGGCAGGATAAAAATGAAAGGCAGGGGTCAACAATGATAATGTTATTTAGTGCCAACTACATATGTCCTAACATGAGATCATAAGGGAATAGCAAATCGTCATTGATTTGACTTCAATTTGCTTAAGTTCTGTGAAGATTCGATAGTTCTCTCTATCACACCAAGTCCAAGTTCAATTTCATTATGAATAACACTCGTTATGAGATATGAAATCAATTTCACTAACATTTGATCACTACCGGATATAGTTCATGAGGGGTTGATAGCTAGAATGGGGGACTTCATCATCAAGATTAATATAAGAAGATTATAAATGATGAAAATAAAAGAAACTGGTTCTATAGGTTGTTTTTTTACCACTCGTGGATGATAAAAACAAGTTTTCATTTCATTATCCAAAAATTATTTGATAGTGTTTTTTCTCGTAAGTGAATATTTTTAGTTATTAGTTTTCTCTGAGGCACAAGTGGGTAGGTGTGATTTTTTTATAATCCTTTTCATTGTTCCACTATTTTCATCTCATTACTTCTACTGTTTAACCAGTAGATTGTACTATTTTTTGTAGGGTTTTCAGACAATACAATAGAACAATGAGGTCATCCAAGACCTAAAACCATAAAATATACCACTTCACATTTTCACGACAATAATTCAAACAAGAACACTTTATCCCAAGTAAAGACCGACTCCACAACAAGGAAGTGTATACACATAACATTCACCACATCCATGTGGAAAAGAAAATTAACTAGACACAAGTCTTTGATGACACAAAGATATTACTATAAGAATACAACCATTCCTCACCAAAGAGGAAACCACATACATATGAGGGGAATGTAGCATAACATCTCAAACATAGTCCCCCACAACATGTATAATCCATACAAATAGGTATATTATGATATTTGAATAAGACATAAGAAAAATGGGTATGATGAAACACACCTATAGTCAGGTCCCTAAGACCCAAAGCTAACCTTATCAATATGTACAGTGCCTGGTGAATCCCAAGTATAACAATATCTATCAATGAAAATATGTAGAATAGAATCTCACCCCTTCCTCAAATAATCTAAAAGAATCAAACAAAAGTATCAAGTGTCCCATCTATATGTTTTTCAGTGAGTCATGCATCCTAAAATTGCACTATCCTCAAGTAATCCAAAATATGAGAAACTGACATAATCTCAAGCTCAACCCTGAAGTTTGAAATGAATAACTTATATTTTACAACAATGAAAACATCATCCTAGGAAGCAAGTAACAACCAAAAAGCACTGTCAAATCCACTAGCTATAATGTATGTCACAGAGGCAAGTCCACTAAGAAGACATATGAGTACCATAAAAGTCTCTCAACCATAGAGGACTAACTATAATATGCATCTTCCCCATAAGAGGAATGAATATCATAAGTGTCACTCCACCATATGAGGACTGAGTACCATAAAAATCTCTCAACCATAGAGGACTAAGTATCATATGTCTTTCCACCATAAGAGGACTAAATATTATAATTGTCAATCCACCATAGGAGGACTGAGTACCATAAAATTCTCTCAACCATATAGGACTAAGTATCATATGTCTCTACACCATAGGAGGAATGAATATTATAAAAGTCTCTCAACTATAGAGGAATAAGTATCATACTAAAAGCATGTCACTATAACACCATGTATGCAGTCATGAAACCTTGGGAGTACCCCCATATGACATGTGCATACCATATAAAAATATAGAACTAGCTCATCAAGAAAGCAAGAAAATCCACATTACACTCTCGATGACATTTTGCCAAGAGGATTCAAAATCATAAGCTTTAAGTTCCATAAATAAATAAAACCAAGAAATCTCAATATCCAAAGAAAATGGCCAAGTAGCCAAATTCAAACTTCATAAATCTTACAATAAATTGAAAATGTTGGTTTTATGGAAATTCCAAATTACAAATAAATAACATAGAAATATTCACATCACATTCATTATATGGAATTTAATATCTGCCAATAGGGGTACCCAAAACATCAAGTGAACATCATAGAATATAATCATTATACTGAAAATATATTATAACTACCATAATGTATGGCTGAGTCAAATATCCCACAAGATATCTACACGGCTCAAATAAATACATCTTTATCTAGTAATAATAATATACCCAAATAATATCACCCAGACCAAGAACAAAAGGTTCTCTTCCAAAAAGGTTATCACTTAGAAATTCATGTGATTAATAATGTCAAAAATTCCAATGATGTTTGTTACAATTGTCAAAGGGTTAGCATTCAGAAGGCATGAGAGGAAAATATATTTGTTCAATGAATCGATGCAAGATTGAAGGGCATAGAAGTTTAATGATTTGAAAGAGAATTCATATCATTCTATTTATTTTATCAAAATGAGTCAACGTAATATTTATAATGTAGTATGTAAGGAAATGGGAAGAGTCAAAATCTAGGTAAATTATTCTGTAGAGGAAACAAAATATCTCAAGTTTAAGATACTGCCATGTATAAGATATTTTATCGTTAAATGTCTGATGCACTATCACAACTGCTGAAGGAGAGAAATCATAAATGAAACAACCAACTCCTAATATATTTCATAATGATCTCCCAAGTGTCATCCATACTGAAATTTACCAAAATAATTTCTCTAAGTAATCAATATAGAATATTCTAAAAATATTTTTGGTTTTTGTCACAATACAAGTCTATACAAGGAATCGGGGACCAACTATGCGATATGCTAGTCAAGATCCACATAACACAAAAATCAGACTAGGGTACATCAAAATGACTCCAAATAACATGAACAAATGAACACACAACCAAGTACACAAGATTCATTGCCAATAAATTCCCAGAGGATTAAGTGTTTGAACCTTTGCTTTGATACCAACTATAATTCTGACCAAATTACATAATTAAAACCACAACAAAATTACTAAAATAAATTTTTTTCTTTATTTTCTTGATACATGACACCAAAATATCCCAAATAGAATAAATTAACATTCTAAGGGACACTAATCCTAGCATAGACCCACATAGACAACAGGAAAAATAATAGATCTCATAATTAACAAACTTACTCACAAGGGATGTACATGTTTTAATGAATTAACCCCGCACGAGAATCCTAAGGTTAGAAATATCCTACATATTTCATGGTTACATCTTTGTTATGAATCAATTTCATCATTTAACCTTATAGATTGAATATCATTTAACATATAGGAAAATATTATTGTTCCTGAAGCTGCATATTCAATATTTCACTTTACACCATTGTTCAAAACACTCTAAGGAGATAGGTAAGTATGATAATGGGAGAAATCAAGGAGAACAAGGAGAATAAAGATAATTAAAAAAAAGTTAGGGAACAGGATGAGATGAATATTCTACATGTAAAGGAGACAGAGTGACATGTTCCATCAATGATAGGAGAGTCTGGGTCCATGCCTGGGAAAACTGGCCCCTTGCCTGGGAAGTATGGAACAGATGAACCTCGCAAAGCACCAATGAAATTTTCCAAACTTTTGAGAAATAGAAATGAAAAAATTCTGGGGATTATTCCTCAACTCAAGAAGGATAACATGGGTATGTATCTTGAGATCCCTTATTATATTATTGATCAAACTATTGGTAGAATAAAGAATTCTCTGATTAGAAATATTATGGGGGGTAGACCAAATATTGAATCTATAAAGTCTTGGTCAATTTAGAAATGGAAACCAAAAGGGAACCTAGAAGTTTTATCCCTACCTAATGGTTTCTTTTTATTCAACTTCAAAAACTATAAGGATCCCCAAAGGGTATTAAAAGGTTGTCCTTGGTTCCTTAGAAGATTGGGGCTTTTCCTTCGTAAATGGATTCCCATGTTTAATCTTGAAAAGGAAAACATCAATCACTTCCCTATGTGAGTGCGGTTGTTAGGATTACCTATGGATCTGTGGGATTTTGACGTCTTCAAAGGGATTTCTATCACCCTTGGTACATTTGTTTTTGTGGACAATACAAGTCTCACTAAAACTATGGTTATGTGTGCCAGATTTGTATTTATTATTTAATGGGAACTTCCATACCTAAATCTATAGCTTTGAAATCTCGAGTAGGAACGTGGGATAAAAATATTGAGTTCAAGAACTTCCCTCAGAGACGTGACAAGTGTCACAGGTAGGGACATGTGAAACAATAATGCAAGATGGTTATCTCAAAGGTGTTCAGAGAGGTACCCAAGTCTAAAAAAAATATGGACAAAGGAAAAGAAATAGAGTAATCTGAATAGACCAAAACTACTAGATCTCTTTTTCAAAATAAGGGAGTATTTATTAATGAAAATAATATATATTCATAACCCCCTAAGATTATATAGGTTGAGATACCTCTATCTAAAATATCTCAAGTTGTGGATAATGAAGGCTTTACATAAGTTAGATACAGGAAGAATCATACAAAGGATTTTTTCAAACTACATTTATAGTCAGCCATGATACACATTTAGGTGGATAGATTGAAAACATCAAGACAATTAGAACCTTTGTTGCAGGATGTATCAGAAAAGGATAAAAAAAAATTGCATTCTGGAAAGGTTTCAAAAGGATAGTATCAACATTGAAGAAGAACTAAGAACAATGTCTAACATATTTGATAACCTTATGAGTTATGATGAGGTCGTGGTTATTTACAGAGAAGATTCAGAATCTAATAGAATTAAAAGTATCATTAGTAATGTGAACTCTTTGAAGAAAGTCCAACAAAATTTTATAACAAGTTCAAATATATTGGATGAAAATGAAGGAGAGGAAAAACATACTAAAGAGGGTATAAAAACACTTGTAAATACAGGGGAAATGTCTGAGGGTGAATACCAAGCCACTCCTAAGGAAAAGAAAACTAGACCAGGAAGGCCGAACAAACAAGATGCTAAAAAAAGATCAGTAAAAAAGATATAGATGATGGAACCCAATCTAAATTTGATCTAAGAAGATTTAGAAGGAAAAAGAACCAAGTGTCCAAATGAATTTAATTTCTTGGAATGCAAAGGGTTTAAAAAACCCTACCAAATGTAGGATTATTAAGAATTTAGAATCTAAATACAAATCTGATATCATAGCTATTCAAGAAACTAAGATGGATGAGGAATATTTTATTACAGCTAAAAAAATTACTAGAGCAAGGCTAATGCGGTGGCTGTTAGTTCTAGGGGCACTATAGGTGGAATAACTATCCTATGGGATCCTGAAAGGTTTAAAGGTATGAATTTGTTAAGAAAGAATAATCATATTTCCATTCTCTTCAAAGAAAAGAAAAGAAATGATTTATGGGTTATGTCTAATACTTATGCACCAACCATAAAATAAAGGAAACTTTTATGGAATGACCTATCTAAATTCCATGAAATTATCTCTAAAACGGAATGGATTGTTATGGGAAAATTTAACAATCTAATTCCCAGTGAAAAGAAAGGTGGTAATATTGATCTCATAGAAAGTATGGAAGACCTGCAGGACTTTATTATCACAAAAAAACTTATGGATATTGAGTTGAAAGGTGTGAAATATACTTGGTATAATCAAATAAGTTATGACTAGTTGATTCAAGTTAAACTAGGTAGAGTTCTTATCTCTTGGGGGTGGTTGAGAAAGGAGGCATGATTTTCCTCCCTTCCTATAATAGGTTTTGATCATAACCCCTTACTGTTCAAAGTGAAAGACAAGGAAATAAATAAGAACCCCATTCATATTTGAAAAGATGTGGCTACAATATGAGAACATAAAATATCTTGTCAAAAATTGATGGGACATCAAGATTCAAGGTATTTCTATGTTTATAGTCTCTAAAAAACTATCCCAAGTGAAGAATAAGTTGAAGGGATGGAACAAAAATTACTGTGGTAACATCTTTGAAACTAAGATTTATTTAGAGAGTGAAATAACTACATTACAATCATCTTTGGAAGACTCAAGTATAGACAACCTAGAGGAAAGTTAGAAAAAAGAGAAATATTCACTAGTTGAGTATCATAATATTCTTTCTAAAGAAAAATCCTTCTAGAAATAGAAATCTAGGGTGCAATGGCTTAAAGAAGGGGACGAGAACATTTAGTTTTTTCATATTGCAACTCTGAAAATAAGATGATCTAATAAGATTTCCAACATTATATGGGAAGGAGGGTCTACCTTAATAGACTCAGTTGACATCTAAAAGGTTTTAGTTTCTTTCTATAGAATATTGTTATCCTATGTTTCTGGTTCTAACAGTACCAAAGAAAGTCTTTTTTTGGATTGCATTCCACATCTTATTTCATATATTGATAACAACATGCTGGTTAGGGTTCTAACTATTGAAGAAATAGAATTAATGTTGAAGACCATGAGTTTGGATAAATCCCTTGGCCCTGATGGATTCCTAGCCCACTTCTTTCAATTTTTCTAGGAAACAGTTAAAAGTGATGTATGTCTTGTAATCCAAAAATTTTTTAGGAACAAAAAATTGCTAAAGGATATGAATCACACTTTTTAGGCTCTCATTCCTAAAAAATCACAATGCTAAAGATTTCAAAAACTACAGTCCCATCAGTCTATGTAACTAGATGTGCTCTAAGATTCTTTCACTGAGAATTCAACTGGATCAACAAGGGGGTTTTGTGATGGGGAGGAAAATTTAGATGTGATTCATGAGACATTATATACACTCAAGGGAAGAAACTATGGTAATAAAGATTGATATGGAAAAATCATACGACAGAATGGAAATTTCTTCACAAAGTGCTTGAGAGGTTTGGTTTTAGTGAGGATTTTAGGAGCATCCAAACTGCTAGATTCCCAATGTTGGTTAATGGCACTCCCTTTAGGTTTTTCAACAACACTTGAGGATTAAGACAAGGAGATCCCATTTCACCTTTCCTATTCATCTTAATTGAAGAATCTCTAAGTAGAGCTTTTAATCAGGCCCATATTGAGGGAAGAATTAAATGGATATATCCAACAGTTAATAGTGAACATGTGGTTAACCAAATTCTTTTGGATGACACCATTTTGGTCAGTGAGGAAATGGTACCAGAATCCAAAGAATTTAAAAGCATGTTGTTGGATTAGGATGAAGTCTCAAATCAACTCATCAACTTTAGAAAAGTTTGGTTTTCTTTGTTAACACCCATGAGAAGAGATGCATGAAGATTTATAGGATATTGGGGTGTGAAATGAAATCCTTTCCCACCACATATTTGGGGATGCTTATTGGGAAAGAAATACCTAAGAACTCAGAATAAAACTTCTTGATTGAAAAATTCATAAAAAAATTAGAAGGATGGAAAGGAGCTCTTCTATCTCAAGTTGGTAAGGCCATTCTTCTTAAATGTTCCATCCAAAATATCCCATTTTATACTATGTATGTGAATAGAATCCTAAGTGATATTTCAAAGAATATGGAAAGTAACCAAAAAAGGTTTCTATGGAGTTGGGATGAGGATAAATACAGGTTTCCTCTTATTTCTTGGGAAAATATATGTACACAAAAAAAGTTTGGGTGTCTTGGAATAAGAGATTGGGAAAAAATGAACAAAACATTCCTATCCAAAATGGCATGGAGAATGATCAAGGAGGTGAGTTTTTCAACCTATATTGTCATAAACAAATAATGGAGGAATTAAAGTGCTACTGAATGGTGTTTTAGTATACCTAATTTTGAAGGGTCTACATTCTGGAAATCAATTAATTGGGAAAAGAACATAATATCAAAAGGTATTAAATGGAAAATTGGAGATGTTCATGCTATTAAATTATGGGAAGAAAAATTGTTATTAGATCTCCCACTCAAAGAATCCTTTCCTGATCTTCAAGTAGTTGTCACTTAAAATATGGTACTTAGGTGAAAGACTACTTTAATGTAGAGGACCCATTCAAAGTTTGAAAAAACATGCAACTGGAGGGACACAACAATAATGAACTAAACTCTCTTAAAAATCTACTATGTGGGGTGATTGTGGCTATTAATAATGAATCATACAATATATATTGGTCAAAGGAGGTAAATGGTACTTGTTCAGTAAGGAGTGGCTACAACACTTACTTTGAAAATAAGATAGATCCTGACAACTTCAAATGGGAGGGTTTTCAGATTAAAGAAGTTACTCTAAAATTTAATATGTTTTGGTGGTTGGTCCTTGTATAGGAAAAAATACTAACAGTGGACAATCTCAATAAACAAAACTTCCATATGGTTAATAGGTGTGTGTAGTGTGAAAATGAAGTTGAAAAATCAACCCAACTTTTCCTTGATTGCCCCTTTTTGGAAAAGGTTAGGAACACTTTATTAACACTTTTTGAGAAAAAATTGGATTTTCCCATCCTTTTTAAAAATTATTTAGACTTCTTTTTTTAGGAGTTAAGGTCTTAAGAATTTATGGATCTTTACACTAATGCACATATACTAGGAAATATGGAAGGAGAGGAATAGACACATCTTTAAGGGTAAGAAGGAATTAGAGAAAACAAAATGTGGATAGATGTTGTAATTAAATAAATGTTAATTTATCCATTATTCAGAACAATGATAAAATTGTCCTAGTGACATAGATAAAATTTCTAGAAATTGGGGTGTGGTGAATAGCCAAAACAACCCCCCTAAAAAGAATCCCAGGATGAAAGGATGAAAAAACCCAATAAGGAGTGCATTAAATTGAAATTTAATGGGGCATAAAAAGGGAACCCGAGTAAATATGGGTTTGGGGGGGTTTTAGATACCATGCTGGTACTTTCATTCTTGTGTAATATTGCAACATGGGGATTCAAAACTAACAATGCTAAGGTTGTTGCTTCTTTTTGAGGGTAAAAATTATGAAGCAAAGGAAATATCAAAGACTGGAGGTAGAAGGTGGCTCAATTAATATCATAAATGGAATTTTAAACAAGGGAGCTACATCTATATCAATACAAGATTCTATTGCTATAATTAGGGAAATGGATTAAAACTTTGAAGGTATTAACTTCAAACACATCTACTGTGAAGCTAACAACATTGCTAATTTGTTTGCGAACAAAGGGGTTATTAGCGTTGGGATGAAATTGGTTACTAATTATATTGATCTAGACCCTTTATAGAGGATCCAAATTAAAAAAGGCCGTGGAAATAAAAAACCTTTAATTCATATTAGTGATAAGACTGGAGTTCACATCGAACAATAGTGCTATGGATGGCAAGATTTCTGGGAATCATGGTAAATTATGTAAGGAAAGTAATAATAATGGGGAAAAATCTCATTTGTGCCATTTAATTTCCATATATACTATAATTATTTTGGAGAGAAAAGTTACTATCTTGGCTCACAGATTGTGGAGCCTCTGTCAAAGAAAGGTCTGTGCCATTCGGGTGAGCTTTGCTGTGAGAAGGAAAATGGGAGGGGATATTATAAGAAAAAAATTGTAGGATTTCAATAGTGTCAAAATTTGAATCCATGGAAATTTTTTAAAGAATGGGTATGGCTCCTTTCTTTAAGATTTTATAGGGCCATAATGAAAATCTAAGCAAAGATTTTGGCATTGCCTAGGAACCTACTAAAAAATGGATTGGGGGTAATGTTGTAATTCATGGTGTGAATATTGAAATATATAGACATGGTGGCCTATGTAATGGGTATGCAAAAGGAAGGGAGGTAAGTATACAAGCCTAAGAAATATTGTGTGGAAGAGGTGAAACTATTTCTCAAAGGGAACGAGAAACTTACCAATCACTTCACTGGTTTTTTAATGAACTATTTTCCTGTCCCATTCAATGAGGTTTCCCTAAATTTAATTTTGTATGTTACATTGGAAATTCATCACAAATGTATCTTTTCATATCATATTCCAGTGTTGAACTTCCTTATACATGGCCATAGTCAAAGTTTTCCTGACTTTATGCTTTGTTCCCTTTGTGTGTCATTGGACTAATTTAAGAAAATAAAAATAAAGTGTGCCCTTGCATCAAGGGTTTATTATGGATATCTTGAGAAAATATGTGGCTGGATAAAAATGTTAAGGGGGTGAGTTTTCTTTCACAATACCTTGTTGATCACAACATTGATAAAGAAACTAGCTCGTAAGAGGAGGATGAATCCAGTGAAAACCCTATTTCCAGTGAAGAGGAAGAGGAAGACATTAGCGGTGAAGGGTTTGAAAGACCTTAAAAAATAGGAGGTTAAGGATATGTCTATAGAGAAGTATGTTAAGGGAGAAGCTAGCCAACAGTAGAGATAGGCTAATATTGACATGAAGGCAAAAAAACACCCAAATTGACACTCATGGAATTACGCTTGCGGATCAGGGAGCATTTTTTGCCAAAATGCTTGAAGACTTAAAGAATTTTAAAAGTGATACCCACCTCACTAAGAGTACCATTAAATTTATTCTTAAGGATTGACACTCTTTGAAAATTAAAAAGGAAGATGTGGCATAGATTCTTAGTAGTGACAATGTTGAGGTTCTGAAGGAGAAGTGCAAGAGTTTGGCCAGTGATGTGGAACAAGTGAAGGTCATATTTCAAAATTACACTAATTGGATCATTTTGAATGTCAATACAACAATCCAACATCTTCATAATATGGCCAATTCACCAATATTTACAAGAAGTGTGATGATCTTGAGAATTCGAAGAAACAAAATGTTCGGATGTATGAGTCAGAATTGGAAACCCTGGGCACTTCTATTAAGACCTTGACTAAGGAATGGGCCAAATTGTTGGATAATTTTGAGAAAAAAGGATGAATGACAGGAGGTTTTGGTTTTTTTCTGGTTTTCTGGTGTTTTGAGGTAGGTTCTCTAGTTTAATATGATGTTAGTTTACTCGATGTTCGTTTGATTTAAATTTTATGGATCTTTGCTGTTGCTTTTGTTGTTATGTAATTGAATATTTTATCTATCTAGGATATCATTACTGTATGGGGTAGGGTCCCCTCAACCCTATTTTACCCAATATAAAAAAAAATGTTTCCTATTTTAATAAAAAGTTTTGGATCATATTAATGCCCTACTTAAATTTCATTAGTTTTAATTTCATCTTAAGAATTTCAGTTGATTGGTCGATAGTCAAAGTACATATGAGTTTGTAACCATCATTTCATAGTTATATCTCAATTTTCCATCTCTTAAATTATATTGAATATGTTACACCAATATGATATTAAAATCATTTAAACAACAATTAAAATTTGTGTAACTCTTTCTTGTCACTTAAGGATTCAAGTCCTCAAAGACTCTGATTAATGTTTCTTAAGCATGTCAACATCGTACAAGGATAAAATCACTAATTATGACCAAAAGAAAGGACATTATTTAGAGTGTTTTATGTTTCCATGGTTTACCTTTTTATAACATCTTGATTTCTTAGATTTCCCTCCTCTAATAAACAACAAGTTACACACTTAAGGCATATATTGTTGTATTAATATTTACACCTTTACTGCTATGTGTTAAGATTTATTCATTTATATTATCTAGCATGGTGAGTTTCCAAATATTAATTACAAATTGAATACATTCCTACCACACTCGTGATCCTCATGGGGATCTTCTTTGAGATGAGAAAGAGATGTAACCTAGAATCTATTATGAAAAACCTAGGCACGTTGGAACATAACTCATCTTGAGATGAACGCTCACTCGAAGCACACAAAGGTACTAAGACACTCTTTAGAGTTGTTTGTGTAGGGTGTTAGTGTGATGATGATAATACATATTCAGATCCATAACTAATCATAAACATTTCAAAGTGCATAAATCAGGTCTAGATCTTAGAGAATCATGAACTAAACAATAACTAAAATAAGACTAATCATACCAGAACCAAATTCAGTTATGTCTAACACCATTATCCAACTAATATAGTCCATTTCATTGAATGTTGTAAAACATAGAAGCTTCTTACACTATAAAGTATCTCCATGAGTCATGTGCATATAAAGATCAACAACATAACTCTACAATAATTCACTCTATCTAAACTACACAATTCAATACATATTTATAGAGTTTGGGATTTTCCCTTCACCACCCATGCACTTCTCAAAATAGGTCACATATTAATAATAGCCACACACCTTTACAATGGCATGCACAGCATGCAAGTGTTCTAATAATATATGTACTATAGTTATCTTGAAGAAGAAATCCTATTATTAGCCTCAACTATGCTATGACACTTAATAACCACTTGTTCCCAAAATTCCCTTGCATGTCATGCAAGTCTTCATCTCTATGTGTGCTCCGCACACTATCTCCAAAAATAGTCCTTATCCATAAATATGGTTAATTCCTAAGCCAAAGTGTTATGGTATGTGTTTCCTTCCCTATTTTCCCATGCCTTCAAATGTGCCTTGTTCCCATGCACACATCCTTTATGTGTCTTCTCCTTAGAGCAACATTTTGTTTGATCAACATTACCCCACACTAAAGTACATTTTCATCCTAGTAATGGGAATTATTTTTTATGTTCCCAATAATAAAGAATAAAGAATGAAGGAATTAATGAAACACTTTACAAAAGAATGAATTTTCACTCTATAACACCCTCTTCTTCAACTGTGAGGATTAGCTATGGATATTCATTTGTGATTTCAGCCTCTAATGGCTGCCATCCATTTAGCTCGGTCCTTGTCTTCTCTAGAATATCTATTGATATGGCATCTAGTTCATCCTAAGTGATCTTTTCTTTCTCATTATGTAGTACCCAAACAACATTGGCCATACTTGACATAATTCCTTCCATGAGGTCCATCTTTTACACTATGAGCTTCCCAATCTCATCAATCCTCTATTTTGTGTGTATCCTAGGCTGTTGTGAGGGCCTCACACTTGTATTTCACCAGCTCTAATATTTCTACGTGCCCTAGTGTCTCATCTTTCATCATTGTCATAACTTCATTATCTTCAACTATAGTTTTGGTCCTTATTACTGCTTCTGGTGCTACACATAAATTGAGAGCTTGGTTGGCTTTCTTCATCTCATCATTCAAAGTTTGGAGCAATCCCTCGTAACTTGAAATTTTCTCAACCATAAAGGCCTTTTCACTCTCTTCCTCTTGTTTAGAATCTTTTGGTGCGAGTATCTGAATTGGTCTATCATCTAACACCAAATCGACCAAAGTGCACAAATTATGCATAGTAGAAGGAAAAAATTTTGGTACCTGAGATTCTAGATAAGGCCTTGTTTTAAGGATGTGATCACCAATTTCCTTTTACATGTTAAAGAAGGCATCATTATTTTCTCATTATCGTTCCTTCTCTTCCTTTAACATTGATATCTTTGTAGTTTTAGCCTTGTTATCTTCAAGCAATGATCGAATGGTGGTGGCCTTATCAATGTTTGTCCATGCCACCTCAATAGATACTTTGACCATTGCATTGTTGACCTACTCATCAGACATTATAGTAGGTTTTATTGTCATGTGCCCACTCTAGGGTGCCTTCTTCACTCTTTGCAAGACATAGGAATCCTCGCACACATCAAAATATTGTTAGTCCATATGAGTATGCATGGACCAGGATAATTTTATCCTTGTGCATATAGTGGCCATATCTAGATCCATTAGCTCTCACCCATATAAATCCTTAAGGCCCACAATGATTTGAAACTAGGTGCAGAAATTTTTTTCTTGTGTCCTCAGTATAGACCATACTAGGGACAATATACTCTTCACTTGTTTTTCTTTTTTTCTTGGCCCTTTATGAACCTAGGTGCCAAGGTATAGAGTTGGTCCTTCTCCTACCTAAGTGGTAATGGGTGAGCTGGGTTGTTCTTGAACAATTTCTTCTTCTTCTTTCACCCCTTTCTCTTCATCTCTCATTTCTTCATCCCAGGGTTCCCCCACATCTTTAGGATGGACCGGGGTTCCTGACGCGCTCTCTTTAGAATCCTCCTCCTCCTCATTAAGCTTCATCTTTCTTCTTTTCTTCCCCTCGGGTGCTTCTTTTCGAGGGAAGAGTCGAGGTGACCCTCATAAAGGTTGAGATGTTCCTGTTCTTTAGGTTCAAGTTCTTCTGAACACCTCCTTAAAATGGCATTCCTCATGGACTATACCCACTTCCAAGTCTTCCTCTCCTCCTTATGTCTATGGAGGATTATTTGTGTGCTCACTCTCTAATTTTTCTGTGGGATTCCTCCGTCCTCTATGGTCCAAGCCTCCACTATCCTCATTGAGCTCTTCTTCATCATCTCCTTTGATGGTCGAGGCAAGATTTGGAGCTGCCACATTTTGTACTATTTTTTTACCCTTAGGTGGCCAAGGGAGCATAAACTCATTCTCCCAATACTTTCCCTTTTCCATCTTGTTGGTGCTCAAATTGATCTCACCCCGTTTATCCTTAAAGTTCTCTAGTTTGCGGGCTCTATCGTCTTCTCTATCTCCTCGTATTGATGCATAAAAAGTATGTCCCCCATTTGGTTGCCATTATTAGTCTCTTCCTTAGTCGAGGATCACTTAAAACTCTTGACTTTTTTTCATTCCTCTTTCCATGAGAAAGAATCTGTAACTTGGGTGTAAAACTCGGGTTTTTCCTTTCCTTCCATTTTACATAGTCATGTTTTGTTTTCCTTGTCATTTTTGTCCCAAATATCTATGAAAAAATGATTGTATATAGCTCAGAGGATCATATTTAGGTCTTATATCATTTCCAAATTATTTTTCCTTGAAGAAGGATTTATTTCTGAGTGTAAATGGTGATTTTCCTTGCATTTTACGGTTTGATGGGTGTATTTTTCCCAGTCAAATTTACATCTTAGCATCTATGGAAATGTGGTCGTTTCTAGTTGGATGCATCATGGTGGGGCAATTTCAAAAATCTAAGGCTCACTTAAACTAAATATTTGTCCACATGGAGTGTCGGTGCTCACATGAAGATTCACCTTTTGGTTTGGCCTTGGAGTTGTGTCAGGGAGACACGTGGATGTTTCCACTGGCTTTCCCAGACTTAAACAATTTTTTCATATGACCAGTATAGTTTTGGTGGACCATGGACAGGTGGGGGGACAGGTGCTCATTTAAGGATCAGCCTTAAGGTCCCACCTAAACAATTACGATAGGGAGACATGTGAAGGCTTCTCTCGGCTCTACTCTATACTTAAAATTTCCAAAGAAATCTTCTAAGGCCTGGGACATGTGGAGGGACCGCACCTATTTGGGGACTAGAACCTAAATTTTATTTTAAAGAAGCATCAGGAGGACACTTGGAGGATTTTGCACACTTTTCTTTTACTTTGACTTTTTAACAACCAAGGAAAACTATCTCAGACCCTAGGCACATGGTTCCTTCCACTGATCCTTCAAATTTTTTAACAACTCTACCAGACAGAGACATGTGGTGAACCCATGCTTGTTTAGGGTAACTGATTTTGAGGACCATACTAAAGGTGCACCAAGATAACACATGGAGGCTTCTGCTACCTCATTTTTGTTGAGACTTTTTCAAAGGCCAAAAGGTGTTTTTCTTGGGCCTAGGGCATGTGGAAGGCCCATGCTTATTTGGAAACTTTCCCTTGTACTTCTCCTTTGTGGTTGCACCAAGTAAACATCTGGATGGATGTAAAATAAAATAGAAAAGGGGTAGAATGAACGGTTGTTGTGTATTGTGTCTGTTTTTTTACCAATTTTGCTTCAAGACTCCTAGAGATGTGAATACGCACTATTTTTCATCTTTTTTTGATAAAGTTCCTTGTCGTCTCTATTTGTAAGGTGCCATTAAATGGAATCGGAACTTAATTGGTGAGTCTAAGGATTGTTAAGGTCAATATTTTGAAGTTGAAATTGCTCGGGCATGTGGATAAATGGGAATTACAAGAGAAGATGGATGCGGGGCAGAATTGCAAAGGAAAGATAGGGAAATGAATGAAATGATGGAGGTTCCATGCGTAAAGGATGAAAAAGGTGTTTCCTTGAGGGGGAAAAGTATTACCTATCATATCCAATTGTGCAGATTCTTTGGAAAATGATTAAAAATAGGATTTATCGCATGATAGAATCAGAATGATTAGAAACATTACCAAAATGTTGTGGCATGGAATCCTAGTCATTAGTTGAGGGCCCAAGAAATGTGATCAGTTCACAATTGGTCCACCTGACAGCTTTCCGATGTAAATTTATTAAACATCACTTTCTGATACAAATTGGTAACAAGAAAAGGTCCCTCGAATATTATTCTCTCTTGGGTGGAAAATTGAGTGAGTAAAATGTATAAATGCAATGAGAATACTCTTCCAATGGGTCGAGGATTAAATTTAATAAGAAAAATTTGAGAAAAGTCATATTCTAAGAAACCTGTTTGAGATACCTGGTTAATTTCCTTTGTGTTAGATTTTCTATCATGTCAAGTTGGTTACAGATGTGTATTCATTGACGAGCACTGAGATTGCTCTGGAAGCTTTCCCCTACTGATGAATTTAAGAAATTTTGAAATTAATTTGTGAAAATCTTAGAGTAATTAGTGTCTGCTTTGTTTCAGAATGTCTACAAGTAGTTTTTATTATTCTTATTGTAATCTTACATTGAAATATTTTTGAAATCGCACATGATCTCGTCCCTTTGACAGTTTAGTGGCATGTTTAATTTCATTTCAATAAGATACTTCATCTTGTGATGAGATAAACAAATTTAAAATCATTCCACTGTCATTTGTTGATAAAAATTTTCTGTAAGTCTTTGGGTGTACCTTAGGCATGATTGATCAAAGTTTTTGGTGTTTAATTGAGTCTTTCAACTTGATATTTTGTGCTAGATTCTCAAATATTATATGAAAATGTGTTGATCTAGGCCTCCATTGAAGCACACCTTCTCGTTGAAAGAACTTCTTAACTATTATGAAGTTTTCTATTATTGAGTTGTCCATTATTGTGAAATTTCTCAGAGATCTGGTACAATCAACTTTATCCTACTTAATCTCCCACCAAAATATTCGAAAACCATGAATCCATCCTGAATTACCCCTGTTTTCCATGTATATCAACAAAGGAATAAAATATATTTAATAAAATATGTAGAACAATCAGGATTTCATAATGTCTTCAGTAACCTTAGCCTTGTTTTGAAAGTATCTCCATCTTTTAGATGTGACAACTCTTAAGAGTTAAATTATGGAGTATTGACTATATTTTCCTAAGGTTTTCTTCATAAAATTTGTGCAAAAGAAGTATATCTCCATCTCCTTCATCAAACAGAGGTTACACTATGGGTCCTCTTACCTTGGTCGAAAGACATGACCTAAAGTAGTGAGGATAGGTCAAATCCTCTTGAAGGTGCTATCCATATCTCCACAAATATGAGTGAGAAAGGTCTAGTTAGGTCTCATCCCTGACTACAAAATGACATACATCATGATCTATCTGTCTCTAAGCTCCGTGCTAAATCTATAATTATGCTCGGCTTGAAAAGGAGAACAAATTTGGAAACCAACATTGGTGATGCCATCACCAGGGATAATTTGTTTATTTGTTGGTAATTCATATCCATTTGGCCCGTTAACAACACTGGTTGTGCCGCTACTGGGAAAATGAAGTTGTGTGCAAAGGTTGAACACCATCAGCAATGCATATAGACCCTGGTAATGCTTCTTACATGATCTAAGTGCAAATACATTGTTGAAACATCATTATCTATTCAGATATGTAAGAATTGTTTGAAGTTGTAAGTTCTGAGTGCAATATTTCCAGCTTATACAGTTATTGAACTAAATTTTTATCATCATTGACAAATTTATAGGTATGGTTGGCTATCCAAATGATGTGTAAAAAGATGTAAGAAATAGATTGCCTAAGTTTCAAGGAAATAATGCAATCACTGGTAATCAACACTTGAAGCTCTTTGTCAATATGATGGAGGAATTTGAAATAGAATTTAAGGATGTATACATTAAATTGTTTATCCATACTCTAGAAGAAGATGCAAGGGACTGGTATAAATCTTTTCCAGATAATTTGATTGATTCTTGGACTAAGATGAAGAATGCTTTTAGATTGCAGTATGGAGATAAAACAGACCCTAGGTTTCTTTTATCAGAATTTGAAAATATAAAAAAGAATGCTAATGAATCAGTGCATGATTTTAATACAAGATTTAACAAAACATTGATAAGACTACCTGTTAATTTGAGGCCATGTGATGAATCATGTCTGATAAAGTATTTAGATGTATTTGATAAGAAATCTACTTACTATTCGAGGGATAAGAACCCTGGAACTTTGAGGTAGGCCTTTACCATGGATCTGCAAATTGAAAACAACATTAAAGTAGTTGGAAAACCTCCTAAGAGGGAGGGTGTTAAACTGATCAACCCAGAGAAGCCTCAATAGAGTAAGGATGTGGATCTTGAGGAAGTTGTAAAGACTTTGGCTGGAGCTGTCAAAGAAATTTCTTACAAGCTAGCCAGGCTAGAGAAAGGAATTGGACAAGGTTCTCAAGGTCAGCATAGGCAACAAAGACAAGACATATTTTCAAATCATCCTAGAAATGATCAGAGATCTGATGATAGAGGTAAAGGACCCATGGGAGCTAGACAACCCCAAGCTAGGGAAAATAGAGTAGTGCTTGATCCTCTAAATGCCAAAGTTGGTGTTGTTGAAGAGACAAATGAAATTGATTGGTGTGACATGTTTTTCTTGCCCCATCCATCATGTGAAGTAGATCAGAAAGTCAAAGAATTTGATAAATATGATAACACTGATGAAGATGCATGCATGGTGGATTGCTCTACAAGCTCACAACAAGGAGCAACTTCAATTGAAGGAATAAGTGCAAGAACTGTTGTAAGTTTTTGGGACTGCATTCACCAGGCATCTCTTCTTCCTCCCTCTCATGCTTTAGAAATAGATATGGTACAAGATTTTGAACTTCCTAATAATGATTTTGAGTACCTAAGATCTTTAATGATTAAGAAGTATGATGAAGGAATCCCATCAGAAGAGGATAGATAGTTATTAATGAATGTTGTTGTTGCCCAAGAAAAAGAGCATAACACAAGAAGTAAAGTTGTCAAAGGGGCAAGGCCTCAAGCCAAACCAAAGACTCCAATTCTCACCAATGTCCCAAAAGAAACTCCAAAGAAAGATGTATCTGGAAAAGGCCTTATTGTCTCAGGTAGAACTAGTGTTCCAACACATGCCCAAAATGTGAAAAATCTTGTGCCATCTAATGATTTTATCAATCATTCTCCAAATGTTGATTTGCCCAAATACATTCCTTATGACATTCCCAAGTCTTGAGTCAGATCAACATTTATGTCCAAATTGTTTAACTGCTTAAGATTCCTGAGCACAAGAAGAGGGATTTTGAGTATTTGGGATTGGAGGAAGATAGGAGTGCCCTAGGCATAAATATAAATAATGTAAACACTCCTCCTTCAACCATTGTAGACCTATAAAAACCACCAACATTGGAGGAGATAGGTGAACCACCTGAAATTTACTTGGGAACATCTTTGGTTGAGTCTCAATTAAATGTTGATCCATTTTTTACAACACTGATTATTAAGGACAGACTGCTGTACAATTGTATGTTTGATTCCGGAGCATCATGCAATGTTATGCCTCTTATAAGTCATGAATGAATTGAATGTTAAAGTGACAACAGCTTATGGAAAGTGTACTGCAATGGATTCTAGAGAGGTACCTATTGTAGGATGTGTAAAAGGTTTGGTGATACAATTTCTAGCTTATACGGGTAAGAACTTGAAACTTGATGTTGTTATTGTTGATTGCCCTGCCAAATGGGGCATGTTGTTATCAAGAAAGTGGGCTGCAAGTGTTGGTGGAAGTGTTTAGATGGATGTATTTTTCCACCATTCCAATTGAAGGTAGCCTTGTGAAGTTACCTGGTGAAAAGAAAATGCTATATCTTATTGAGGACCCCAACAATGCTTCTTATGAAGTATTGCATGCAGATGTTGATATTGATAACTCTGTGAGCTATGTTGCTTTCAAGGAATATGAACCTGATCAATACAGGTATCATGAGAAGGATTATTTTCCTAAGACTTTGATGTGTGATCCATCCTTGAAGGATTGATCCTTGATGTTAAAAAACTTTACCCAGGTAGAAAAGATAATCCTAAAAAAATGTGGTCAAATAATGACTTGGATGGAAAAGAGAGACGATCATATGACTGGGTGTTAAAGACATATCAAAATAACTTAGCATGGTCATATCCAGAATGGTAGGCACTTGAATATTTTCCTTGATTGTTTTCTTTGAATCAGTGTGCTCAATTGTACAGTGTATAGTCTTTTGGTTTCTTTCTGCTTTCATGTTTTTCTATTTTTGTTTGTCCTAGTCCTTGGTGGCCATTTTGTTGGTTTCTCAGTTTTTCCTTGGGGGAGTTGGTTATTATTATCTATTCTGCAAGATTATTCTTTGACTCCGTTTCCCAATGGAATCCCCGAGTCAGAGCTGATGTTGGTGCTCAAATTGATCTCACCCTATTTATCCTTAAAGTTCTCTAGTTTATAGTCTCTTTCATCTTCTCTATCTTCTCCTATTGATGCATAAAAAATATGTCCCCCATTTGGTTTCCATGATCAGTCCCTTCCTTGGTTGAGGATCACTTAAAAGTACAATTTTTTTTTTTCATTCCTCTGTCCATGAGTAAGAATCTGTAACTTGGGCGTAAAACTCAGGTTTTTACTTTCCTTCCATTTTCCACAATCATGTTTTGTTGTCCCTACCATTTTTGTCCCAAATATCTATGAAAATGTGATTGGATATAGCTTAGAGGATCATATTTGGGCCTTATATCATTTCCAAATTCTCTGTCCTTGAAGAAGGATTCATTTCTGGTTGCAAATGGTGATTTTCCTACATTTTACGGTTTGATGGGTGTATTTTTCCTGGTCAAATTTACATCTCAACATCTGTGGAAACATGACCCTTTCTAGTTGGATGCAGCTTAGCAGGGCACTTTGAAAAATCTAAGGCCCGTTTTAACTCAAAAATTTTCCACGTGGAGGGTCGGTGCTCATTTGAAGATTCACCTTTTGGTTTGGCCTTGGAGTTGCATCGGGGAGACACGTGGAGGTTTCCACTACCTTTCCCATACTTAAATTTTTTTCATATGGTTAGTATAATTTTGGAAAATCATGGACATGTGCGGGGCATGTGCTCATTTGAGGATCAGCCTCAGGGTCCCACCTTAACAATTACAACAGGGAGACATGTGGAGGCTTCCACCGGCTCTGATCTATACTTAAAATTTCCAAAGCAATCTTCTAAGGCCTGGGACATGTGGAGGGACCGCACTTGTTTGGGGACTGGCCCTTAAATGTTATTTTGAAGAAGCGTGAGGAGGACACTTGGA
The DNA here is from genome assembly GCA_019776745.2 of Taxus chinensis. Classification (NCBI taxonomy): domain Eukaryota; kingdom Viridiplantae; phylum Streptophyta; class Pinopsida; order Cupressales; family Taxaceae; genus Taxus; species Taxus chinensis. The sequence continues at coordinate 941,758,463 of CM034148.1, read as the reverse complement.
AGCTTCTGCTCACTTTTCCTTTTCTTGGAATTTTCAATGGCCAAGGAAAACTATCTTAGATCCCAAACACATGGTGCCTTCCACTGATCCTTAAAATTTTTTAACAAATCTGCCAGACTGAGACACGTGGTGAGCCTGCACTTGTTCAGGGTCTCAAATTTTGAGGACCATACCAAAAATGTGCCAAGGAAACATGTGAAGGATTCCACTGGCTCCTTTTTGTTGAGACTTTTTCATAGGCCAAAAGGTGTTTTTCTTGGGCCTAGGGAACGTGGAAGGCCCGCGCTTGTTTGGAAACTTTCCCCTGTACTTCTCCTTTGTGGTTGCACCAAGGTAACACATCGATGACTATAAAATAAAGTAGAAAAGGGTAAGAATCAATGGTTGTTGTGTATTGTGTCTATTTTTCTACCATTTTTTCCCCAAGACTCCTGGAGATGTGAATACGCACTATTTGTCATCATTTTTTGATAAAATTCCTTGTTGTCTCTATCTGTAAAGTACCATTGAATAGATTCAGAACTTAATTTGTGAGTCCAAGGATTGTTAAGGTCGATATTTTGATTTTGGAATTTCTCGAGCACTTGCAAAAATGGGAATTACCAGAGGAGATGGATGTGGGGCAGAATTGCAAAGGAAAGACAGGGAAATGAATGAAATGATGGAGGTTCTAGGTGCAAAGGATGAAAAAGGTGTTGCCTCGAGGGTGAAAAGGATTAATTATCATATCCAGCTATAAAAAGCCTCTGGAAAATTATTAAAAAGGGTATTTCTTGCATGATAGAATCAGAATGATTAGACGGATTACCAAAAAGTTGTGGCATGACATCCTAGTCATTAGTCGAGGGCCCAAGAAATGTGATCAGTTCACAATTGGTTCACCTAGCAGCTTTCCGATGCAAATTTGTTAAACATCACTTTCTGAGACAAATTGGTAATAAGAAAATGTCCCTAGAATATTATTCTCTTTTGGGGGAAAATTGAGTGAGTAAAATGTATAAATGTAGTGAGAATACTCTTGCAAAGGGTCAGGGATTAAATTTCATAAGAAAAATTTGAGAAAATTTGTATTCTGAGAAACCCATCTGAGATACCTGGTTAATTTCCTTTGTGTTAGATTTTCTATCATGACAAGTTGGTTATAGATGCATAGCCATTAACGAGCACTTAGATTTCTCTCGAAACTTTCCCCTGCTGATGAATTTAAGAAATTTTGAAATTAATTTGTGCCAATCTTGGAGAAATAAGTGTCTTCTTTGTTTCAAAATGTCTGCAAGTAGTTTTTCTTGTTCCTATTGAAATTTACATTGAAATCTTTGTGAAATCACATAAGATCTTATCGCTGTGACAATTTAGTGTCATTTTCAATTTCATATCAGGAAGAGCCTTCATCATGTGATGAGATAAATAAATTTAAAATCATTCCACTGTCATTTGTTGATAAAGATTGTCTGTAAGTCTTTGGGTGTACCTTAGGCATGATAGATCAAAGTTTTTGGTGTTTAATTGAGTCTTTTAACTCAAGATTTCATGCTAGATTCTCAAATATTGTGTGAAAACATGTTGATCTAGGCCTCCATTGAAGCACACCTTATGGTTGAAGGAACATCTTCACTATTATGAAGTTTTCTATTGTTCAGTTGTCCATTTTTGTGAAATTTCTCAGAGATCTGGTATAATCAACTTTATCCTACTTAATCTCCCACCAAAATTATTCAAAAACCATGAATCCATCCTGAATTACCCCTATTTTCTTTGTATATCAAAAAAAGAACAAAATCTATTTACTAAAATATGCAGGACAATCAAGATCTCATAATGTCTTCAGTAACCTTAGCCTTTTTTTGAAAGTATCTCCATCTTTTAGAAGTGACAACTCTTAAGAGTTAAATCATGGAGTATTGACCATATTTTCCCAAGGTTTTATTCATAAAATTTGTGCAAAAGAAGGATATCTCCATCTCCTTCATCAAATAGAGGTTACACTACGGGTCCTCTCACCCTAGTCAAAAGGCATGGCCTAAAGTAGTGAGGATAGGTCAAATCCTCTTGAAGGCATTATCCATCTCTCCACAAATCTGAGTGACAAAGGGCCAGTTAGATCTCATCCCTGACTAAAAAACTACATAAAGCATGATCTATCTATCTCTAAGCTCTGTGCTAAATCTATTATGCTTCTCAGCTTGAAAGGGAGAACAAATTTGGATACCAACACATGCTAGGCGTGAGTTAAATATAGATAAGCACAGCCCCATTATCACCAATAGCCAAACTTACCAAATTAATGCTTATAACAACATAAATAAGCCTCTTGATATAGGTAGACCAACTTGGATAACTTTATGTTTTACTTAGAGTATGGTAGTAACAATATACCTTGTCTATGATGTAGCTTTACCGATGTGCATCAGTAAACTTATGTACCACTGCCTTGAAGTAATGTGTTGTAAAGGCGTATGAAAGTTTGCACCAGGGACTCCATGTTTCATCCTCCATTGCAAACCACGTGATGCAAAAATGTTGATACTCCTTTAGAATGTGCCATTCCTCCTCAAAGGCCACACGAAGTCGATAATACCATAGTTCTTCCCTTTCTTTAAATGGGCCACTCATTGTTCCTTCACATAAATACTTCTCAAACCTCTCTACGAGGGACTTATTTTCTACGGGGTATTCCCAAATTCTATTGTTTGGCCCATCAGGAACTCCAATTTCTACAAACACAAGAGATAATAAGATAGCACCAATACTTATCTTCTCACCTATGTGTGCTTCCTCAATAATTCTTTCTGTTATGTAGCTACCTAAGTTGTATTCTTCTCCTTATGAAATTTTCTTCGCAATATGTAGCCATATGGTATTTACTTATGACCATCTCTCCTGATCATTCAAGTTAGTAAGTAGATGTGTGGTTACCTTCACCACAAGGTACTTCCATACTTTACCGATGTCCATTCAACGTGGACCCTTGGCATATCCCAAATCCTTGCTTATAGCTATAATATCTTCCTTATAAGTTATCACTACTAACCTTTTTCCTTGCGCCCTTCAGTTCTGTTAACGTAGCAATCAAAGGTGCAGTTATCCTTACACTCTATCTAGTAAAGTAGAAAAAGTCCTCATGGACTCTGCTTATAAGCCATTGGTATAATATTTATGGTTTTCCAAAAAATGGGAGTTCATATAATTGATACAAGCCTACCTTCTTGAGAAACATCTCCCCAACATCATCATATACTAACATGTCATCCACCATGTGGTTTTTGGTCTTCTTATTTAATAATGTGTCCAAATCCCCCTTGTTCTTAGTGGTGCAGTGGTTGTAGTAACTTACTTTACATATGCAGATATGGGAATCCCAATATTGTTTGATGATCACTCCTAGATATTGTGTTTATGAAAAATTTCTCTCAAGAGCATCTTTGACCCCAATTTCCACCTTTTTCTTCCCCTTCATTCCTTCTCCAGGTACTTTTCTTAGTGCCATGGTAAAAATCTCACCTTTTACTTTATTTGTGTGAGATCTCATGCCATAGCTCAAAACCGTGTGTGCTAGCTCCTTCTCAATGCTTTTTCTTCACTCAACCCTTCTCCAATGGGGAAACAAGCCACTTATGTGCACAAATTTTCTCTCCAGGCCTGGTTTCGCAACACTTCGCACCTCAACACATTTCACTTGGTTTTTTTGTAGCTAGCTCACTTGAATACTTATGATCGCAAAGGTAAAATTAAACCTGCATCATGTTTTTATATAGAGTTTACTAAAATTTATTGCATTTATTTCTCCTTTACCTACCACTAATCCTCTCATTAATTGACCATTCTCCTAATTTCCACATGATACACCAACATGCCAAAACTATAGCCTTCTAGTGCACCTTCCTACATTCTGGCTACATACCTCCTTCTATGTACATCCATGCGTTGAAGTACCTCGCCAATGTGCCTTCCTCTAGTAGTTTCTATGGCTGCCGCTTACATTACGTTATACTGTTCATTCACTTATTTACAGCTGTGGTATTCCTTAGGAGAAATCTTCTTTCTAGTAGCTGCCTTCCATATTTGAATAACACCTATAATAATATGTTCTCATGTGTACCTATTTTTGAATAACAACCACCCCACACCAATGGTATGTGCAGTCCTCTGTGCATAAAAAATACTTCATATTGTAATTAGCTTCTTGCACACAAATGTGCTTATTACACTAAACACTAAAATAAATTGACAAAGCATAGTGACAAAGAAGGAAATACATTTAAAATAAATATAGAAAAATAAATGTAAATACTACCTTATTACAAACACCAAGAAGACTTATTTATAGTAGGGATTTAGCCTACTCCCGTTGAAGTAATCAGGTAACTGTGTTCCATCAAGTGCCTCTAACTGAAAAGATCCTAGTTCAAGGATGTGAGTGATAACATATGGACCCAACCAATGCATATTTAATTTATCCTAGATGGCGTAGAAACTTAGAATCCTAAAGACGTACCATCTATCCAACCTCAAGCTTCTTATCCCTAATGTGTCTATCATGCCATGAATTCTACCTATCCTTTTCCTGCTTCTAACTCCAACATGCTATGACACGCCTCTCATCCAGCTATATTAACTTGTCAATTCTCTCTTTTAATGCTTTCTCATTAGCTAGACCTCCCATGCATGTAATATGTAAAGAAGGTAACATGAATTCCATGAAAATTACTGCTTCTACACAAAACACCAACTAAAATGGTGTAGCCTTATTTAACCTTTTGTAGGTTATTCTATATGCCCAAAGTATAACAGAAAATTTATCATCACAATCTTTCCTTCCAACATCACAATTTTTTTAAGGTCTAGATCAATATCTTGTTGAAGGCCTCAACAGTTCCATTCACTTGAGGATGATAAGGTATAGTCTTGTGGTGCATGGCCATATATTCATCCAACAATATCCTGATTGTCACATTCAAGAATTGTGTGCCCCTATCAGTTGTTAAACTCAATGGACATCCATACCTAGTAATAATATTTTCCCATAAGAACCTTGCTTCTATATCTGTTATACAATCCTTTATAGGTGTTGCTTCTTTCCATCGTGTCAGATAATCTTTACACGTGATGATCTAATGATGTCTAGTTCTACGCATGGTTGGGTAAATAGGACCCACAAAGTCTATTTCCCATTTGTTTAAACTGATCTAAACTAGTAATAGGAATCAAAGGCATTTCATCTCTTTGTCCAAGTTTGCCAAGGAACTAACAATGATCACACACCTTACAATACTATTTACAATACTTGTAAAGGGTCTCCCACCATAATCCAATGAGTAGAACCTTTAGCACAATGGCATCACCTGCATAATTCCCACCTACAATAAATCCATTTGCCTCTTCCATGATATATTTGTGCTCATGTTCTAATACACACTGATGCAATACTTCATCTCAGCCTAGTTTGTATAATTCACCACTGATCAACATGAAGGGTGCAATGTGAAATACAAGTTGTTTCTTCTATAAGGATTTCATTCCTTATGGCGCGATACCTATGCATGAAAAGAAAACAATATCCTGCTATTGTGAAGGTGCATTATGTAACTTGTACAACTCTGCATCCAACATTGTATATTCAATTGTATGTGCATCCTCTCCTAATTGAATTCTTGATAAGCGGTTTGGGCCAAAAATACTTTTACCAAATTTTATCATGATTGTAAAGTCAAATTATTGGAATAAGAGAACCGATTGACATATGCACCCCTATAAAACAAGCTTATTTACTAAGTATTTTTAATGGCATGCAATCTTTGTAAAACACAAAGGAAGTTGTTAGAAAACACTATCTAAATTTATGTAGCATGTAGATCATCAATAAAGCCTCACACTCTATAGTTATATAATTCTGTTATGCAAGAGTCAACTTTCTAATAATAAAGCAGATAGGATGATCTATAATACCTTCTGTAGGCTGAGCTAATAATGTACCAATTTCCATACAAGAGTGTCCCCATGTATGTGAAATAGTTGGTTCCACGAGGGAAAACACATAATAGGCATTATAGTAAGTCTATCTTTTAGTGCCTCAAATGCACGATGTTGCGGTTCTCCCCAATAGTATGTCCATTTTCCCTTTAGTAACTCCTCTAGCGGTGAGGAAATATTTGCATATCATTTAATAAATTTTCTCTGATACCCTGGATGGCCCAAGAATCTGTGCACCTCACTCTGACTAGTAGGCTCCTCCACAATAATTACAACCTTAGTTGTATCTACTAACAAACCTTCTTTGCAAATGATATGCCCTAGCAGAGTTCCAAAAGGTGTAGCAAATACACACTTATTGATGTTTAAAGAGATGTTTAACTATCTGCATCTTTCAAACATTAAGCGTAAGTTGTCATAATGATCCTTAACAAGCTCGTATAACGTCCAATCATCCAAGTAAACCTGTAAGAATTTGTGAATACATTCTTAGAATTATTGAACAACCATGCACAAAAATATAACAAGTGTGTTCTTCAAACCAAAGAGCATCACCATATATACAAATCTTCCCCATTCAGTGGTAAAAGTTTTCTTCTCTTGATCCTCTTGTGTAATTCTAACCTGATGATACCCTGATAATCCATTTGTGACAAAGTAAACTTTGTACCTTACAATGCCCTCCAATATTTACTTGGTGAAAGGTGTACAAAAAATATCAATCACACATGTAGTATTCAGCTCCATGTAATCCACACAAATCCTAATCTGGCCATCTTTCTTTATACTAATTGCCAGGGGACTAACCCACTCTAATTATTCTAGGGGCTTAATGATGCCAGATTTCAGCATTTTTTCAATTTCATCTTTAACTTTTACACGCGGGTTAGGGTTCATCTTGTAAGGTCTTTTCTTGACCAGGTGTGCTACTTCCTTTAGCTTAATCTTTATCTCTCATAATGAATCATGCATCCCCTTTAACTCATGGTAGCCCCTAGGAAATAATTCCCCTAAATCATGTAGTAACTCAATTATCTTTGCCACTTCATAATAAGACCAATAATTTCCAATTATGGCCTCCTTAGGTTCAACATCCGTGCCAATGTTCACTTTCTTGATCTTTATAGGTTCATGATAGGTGAACACATTTTTATCTGCACTGTCTAAAACCTCACGTGTATCTTTGTAATGATTAGTGTCCAAATTTTATAATTCATCATCATCCACTACATAGACCATTCTCCCTTTCTCCTTTTTGAAGAAAGTGAGCTTAGATAGTTCAGTATCTATCTCATATATTTCATCAAAACATGCTCTTGGTACTTCCTCACCAAATAACTCTTGATTGAGTTCTTTAACATTTGCACTATCTCCCATAATCAAGCATTCCATAACCCATAATGCCTCTTTCACCAGAGGTTTAGTATAAAATTAGTCAAAATTTTGGACCATTCTTGTAATCAAGTATTGCCAATTTCCAGTATCCTTATGTAGTTTCACATAAACATGCCAAGTGCGTGCGCATCCTTGCAAAGTGGAATAAAGTTTTTGCACCCAAAGTGAATATGATAAAGCTTCCTGCCCCTATGTCTATAGTCTTTCACACTTCTAAACGTGGTGCTAAATAGGTTGATTACCATGATATATGTAAATTTGAGTAGGCACATTTCTCCTGAGAAACTGGGTTGTTAGAGAAATTCCTACTTCATTCCATTCTATGAGATTATCCCTATGAAAAATCCACCAGCACGATGTCATCCCGCATAGGGTATATGCTGACATATTTTTTGTCTCCACTTGACCCATCCACCACTCCTCCATAACGTGCAAGAATACTGTACGATCCCCTTCTCCAATGTACTAAGGTACAGAGTTGTTACCTATCCGCTTAATACAATGAGGTTTTCTCCTCTATGCAAATACACTTCTTACTTTACACCCAACCATCTCATAGGTGCCATGTCCCCAATTATCACAAGTAATACTTGTAGTATCACTCATAGACTATATATCCTCCCACTGGAGGATTCCCTACTTATATGGCACAAGTACTTCCAGATCTCGAATGGCATACACATATATCATGTTCTGGTCTTCCTCACTCAAAATTTCAACATAAGGTGTAGAATTTGCATATCTTAAATGGATAATAAATCATTCTTCCTTGTTCTTAAAACTTATATACCTCTTGTTGAACCGTAGATCAACATTATTTGCATAACACCAATGGTGCCCAAGTATAGTTAGGAAATTTTCTGCTTCTGCAAGTGCTAAAACCTCAAAGCCCCTAGTGAACTTGGCCCCTTTAATAGTAATAGATATATCCTTTAAAACTGTGATTAGAGTGGACTTAGTCTGATTAGCCATAAACAATACATTAGAGAATGATTATAATGGAGGTCTGCCCATCTGCACCTATGTGTCTAAAGTAAGCACATTCACTTCCACACCTATGTCAATGAGTATATTTCTCAAAATCCACCCATCCACAATAGCTTTCAGAGTGATTTCCTTGTCATAATCCAAGATATGAGGTGGAAAATTATAAAGAAGGATCTGCCATCCATTCGCAATACCTGCATGCAGAGGGTTTCCCTTTAACCAATTCCCTAGTAATGGAATAATATTCTCATTGTGCATCATCTTGCATACCTCTTTCAAATCATCAATATATTATTGGAACGTCTTTTTTGCCTTATTTTGTTCCAACTTCCGTGACTTCTCCTTTAAACAGTGTATTTCACCCTGAATATTTATGAGTACCTCCATGGTTTCCTGATAAACCTCCTTCTGGTGTGTAGGATTTGGGCACCTTACATGTAAATCCTCCTTCTTAGTAATGGTATACTTATATTGTAACATTTCTCTGGCACACACAACTTCAGTGCATGTAGTAATCTTCATAGGTACTACCTCAAGTTTTCTATCAAACTTTGGCATCCACAGATTTTCCATGGTGCATTGTATTTTAACTAACCATGCACCCTTGTTCTCTTATTTATGTTTCTTTATAATATGATCATATAAATTCAAGAATTCCTCATAGTTATGATCCTTCCCACAAAAAATATCAAGTAATATTTTGAGGGCATTCACGCCTGTAGTGGTCAAGAGATCCGCATGTATAACACATTCCACAAGGAAACTCACCTCATCCACCACCATGGTATCCTCGACCTTTTCCACGACTTCATTCAAAGTGTCCCTCATTCCGATCATATCACCCTTGGGTGTGATCACAATCATGGTGATCATTTTTACTTTTAGAGTTATCTGATACCCCTGTCTATCATAAACCAATATTGATGGAATCATGGATCTGACCAATCAATTGATAGTCTTTTGTATTGTGATTCGTGGACCAGAAAATATTACAATAGTAAGATACGTTATTTTTGATCGCGCGTTGTAATAATGGGAAAAGACTTGCATCATGGTCTAATTAACATATATCACAGTGTAGCAACAATGAACGTACTAACCTACTATGACAATTATCCTTAGTGTGCCCTTCTACTTCACAATATGTACACCAAATCCTAGTGTGCGTGTCGTGTGCTGAATTAGAAGATAGTTTCTCTAACTTATTTTTCATGACTGTAATCTGTGCTTCTAGGAATGTGATCACTCCAGTGTCTATACTTATAAATTCCTTAGCATGCAATGTTGCTTCAAGTTCTTCATACAGGTCCGTATATGTCTTATGTGAAAACAACCTCGTAAATAGTGTGATCAAACCCCCAATAAACCATTGTGCATGTTGGCTTGTATGGATATAATAGGAAAGCTTAGACAAAATTGTTTTGAAATGGGCATCATATTCATGAACACTCTCAGTAGTGCCCTGATTAATATATGTGAGCATGCTTATACTCTTTTGCTCGAACTCAGGGATATTAAACTCCTTAAGGAAAGCATACCATAGTGTTGCATAATCTACGTGAGTATGATCAGGGTCAAACTTCTTATACCAACTGTGAGCATGTCCCTGTAATGTAGTTACAAAATGAATTTCCTTGTGCTCAAAAGTCATTGTCCCTTTTCTACACCAGAGTATCTCACACATGTGCACATGCTCAATAGCATATTCTATTCCCCTATACTCTGGAAGATGAAGTGACATCTCCATGTAAATTTTTCGGGGTTGGTAAGGACCATGCCCACCTAATCCAGAACCTCCTATGTTACATCTACATCCTTTCCTATAAGATCCAAAAAATTAGAGCCACCTATGCCCATTGATTCCCCACCTGTAGTCAGAAGTGGACCAGTGGATGTACTGTCTTATGTCCTAACAGTGGTACTAAACTAAACTCCTATAGTCTGCGAGGTGGTACTACTCCCAGAAGTGAGTCCAAAATTATTTGCACATGAGTTATGTGCTAACAATGCACCTAAAAAGGTACCTCCAAATAACAAATAAGATGTTTCCCTAGACATAGATGCACTTTTGACTTGTTTTATTCATGTTCTTCTATTCCCTAAACTAGCTTGTTGAATACTGGTTGTACTAGATACTTACAAATCAAGCACAAGGGCTATATTACCAGGTAGATTTAGATGCATGCCCACGGCCCATATCATCTCTGCTAGCACACTCCCGCATGAGTTTGAGGAGGGTTCCCTGTTATGCTTGCCAAAATGGGGGAGTTCAAGATGCTCTAGCATCACGCCTTCTGTGTGAGCTCCAAATCCTTAACAAGCCATCTCTCTCCTCAATGCCATCAGTTCTGGAATATCACGTTACTTCTCTATTGTTGGAACATAATGATTAAGTGGTCTGGCCAAACCTTAATGTATATGGATCCATCACTAATATATAGGTTAATATTTAATAATACGAAATATTTATATTTCTATTATTAAATATACTAACCTAGGTATATACTTTAGGTTAAATATTTAATATCATGAAATGATTATATTTCTAATATTAAATATTATAAACCTAGGTGTATGTGTCAACCAAAAGGTGGGTTGGGAGACATACCTAATCACCTTATATAAAAAGGACTTTAGGTCCTCATTTGATATATTCAAAAAATATATCAAAGGTGTGCAAATCAAGTGATTTGGTTTTACCCTTGGTAAAAAAGGTTTCAAAGGAGGAGGTGATCTTACTGGATGTAAAATAATTTCTCTAAAGTAAAAGGTTATTTTCAATGTGATTTTTACCCTAGGGTTTTCCACTATAAATACTGTGTCCCCTGTGTTTTTTATTTCTTGTAAATATTTCTTTATTTACTTATGTTATGATGTAGTCTTTATTTAAATATTTATTGTAACATTATGTAATACGTAAGTTTATTGAATCCGTATTTATTAGAATCCTCAAATTCTAACATGGTAACAGAGCGAGGTAAATTAAATAAATTAAGATAAAATATTTTTGTATTTTATTTATTTAATTTGTATAGATTTTTTCAACCAACCCGAAAGGGTATTTAAAAGTATTCGGTCTGCATTACATTTGTGTAATTAAACTCTCGGTAAATTTTTTAGGGTTTTTTAATTTCAAATCCCTAATTTTTATGGGATATGTAATATGATATGATTCTTAATTTCATTTACATTTTGTATATTATATGGAATTAATGTTTGTTTGGAGATTGATGTGTGCACAGATGAAAGGGGCTTCAAATATTTACCTACGTGAAATTTACATACAGAAAAAGAAAGGATTTATTACTATATGAAATAATTTTCATGTTTTCTATAATTTCAAATGTTTGCAGGTTAAATATTTCGGAAGGTAAATTCATACCCGTGTTCTCTGGTCCCCTCTAAAAGGATTTGATTTGAAAAACTATAGTTTATAGTTAATCTATAACTATATCATATATGATTTGAAAACTATATTATTATTTTTAAATTATATATATATATATATATATATATATATATATATATATATATATATATATATATATATATAGAATAAGGTTTATATAATAATTTATATAAACATCATATTAAAATTTATATAGTTTTGAAAAAAAAACTATATATTAAAAGTCTTAAACTATATTAAAATTACATGGAATTGAGGGAAGAGTCAAAATACCATATTCTAAGCCTAAGTTTAAAACATATTTAAACTTAACTTATAAATCTAGGCATATATTGTTTTGTAAAAAAAAGAAACAAACCTAAGTTTGAATCATATTTTATATATATGGTTATTTTAAACTCCTTAAAATATAAATTTTATTAGATTTGGTTTATATATGTTTAAAAAAAACCAAAGTTCTTACTTTTTTTTAGTAAAGGGGTCTGTGTTTATTTCTTGGCCATGGAGGGATTACTTTTTAAATCTTAATACTTATTAAATAAAACCTAACATGTGTCCCTAACCATTTATATTATCCATGTAAGTGGCAGTCCCATTCATTTAGATCTTATAATTATAAAAACTATATAAATATAGCTATTTAAATATTTTTTTATATAAGAGTGGGAGTGGAGAATAAAATGAGACAATATCTCAGGTATAAATGTGGAACTCTCAAGTATAAATGGATAATTAAAAAAAGGGCTAGTTTATTGGTGGCCCATATGAAGTGTGGTAAATATTTATTAAAATATTGGTAGTTATAACAACATAAAAGTTTTAAAGTTTTTAGCTTGCAAGAATTATATAAAACATTTTGCAATATTTCCATAATTTTAAATGTGTCCGGGGTAAAATTAAGAGTAAATGAAGGGAGGAGACAAGGTTCATGAAAATAGTGATTTCAATTTATTTCATTGGTCAGGTGAAATTACTTGTCCCCTCTGTAAAATATGCAAGTTAATCTATACTCTCATAAATCTACTTACACCTGGTAAAATTATTCTACCTGGTCTATGTCCTTTAAACCCCTTTAATAAGGGTTATGTGTTTTTTAATATAAAAACAATGTACTAAAGTTTATACTTTTTATGAACTATATGCTATTTTTTATTTTCATTCTATAAATTATATACATTTTTTAATTAAAAAATGTATATATTTTTACATTATAAATTATAATAGGTTATTACAATGTGTTAAAATATAACCTCCCTAATATTATAACAAGAAGAAATTCTAGAATTTCATATTCTGGAAATACACAAGTTTTGGCATCATTAAATTTGACGGTCAAAGGACCGTCATGGTAGACCAAACATAAGACAATATAACGGTTATTTAGACATAAAATTTAAGCTCGTAAGTTCCAGGAAAATTTAAATTTGTTAAAATTGATGGTCAAATGACCATCATGATAGACCAAAAAATATGTTATTATGACAGTCATTTAGATGTCAAATTTAAGCTAGCCAGATTTTTTGTCTACATTAAATTTTTTTTCAGAAATTTGAAGTTGTTATGCATTCTTAGGGGTCTCTTCTTCACTTCTATATGGTCGGAAATATTTTTTATATAAAGCTGGGGTATAATACAGAGCCCTTTATAATGCGGGTTACTGTTTTGATCATGGGAGGTTAATTAGTATGTGTTGTAATTGTTAGTGCCATTTCTGAGCTTGCATTGTGTGCCCTAATTTTTTATGTCTGATTTTTCTTAGAAACATTTTATTTCTCAAATTGGTGATCTGAATTTTTCTCCCCCCTTGTTGAATGTTTATAAAATGCCCATGAACTTGTTGTTCTACCCTAATTTAAAAGAGAAATCCACGTGTGCTCTTATTTGTGCCCTAGGTTTTTCCAATTCACGGGTTATGTCATTTTCCCCTTTATCAGGTCGTACAAAAAATTAAAATTAATCAAATCTAAATTGTATGGGTTAATTTCCCCAATCCTAAGGTCGAAAATAATGTCAAAACACATGATTCAATTTGATTCAAAATAAAAAAATTTGCAATCCTTGTTGAAAAATTTGATTTCCTAGGGCATCCTTTAAAATTTTCATGATTCGACGGTCATAACGGGTGTTGTTTTCCTACCAAATTTATCATCGCAAGGTAATGTCAACATGGCGGGTTCCTATTGGCTGCGGGTTTTTGGGAAATGTCTCTAACTTAGAAGGGAAAATTTTGATCCGTGGCTCCGCCTTCTGCAATGAAGTGCCTACGTGGCACATTTTGATTGGTAAGGGGATTGGCGGGTGGCGGGCTTTCCTAAGAAATTTTTTCTTTCATTATGTAAAATTTTCAAAATCAAATTTGGCTCGATGGCCCACAATGAATAGGGAGAGGACACATGGCATAAAGGGCTTGAGGATGGCGGAGGGACTTGGATAATTTTGATGTTTTTTGCCTCAAAGTGATAAAGTGAATTTTTGGCTCAAAAGCCCTCGACCAATCCCTGGTGGACACGTGTCTAGGAAAGGATAGGATGGGGCAGTGGGTCATGTGATGACTTTGAATTTTTTAACTTAAAATGGTAGAAAATCAAGGTTTGGGATGAAGCTCCGCAATAATTCAGAAAGTGACACGTGTCCAAGAAAAATGGAGGTGGAGGTTTGAACCTCAGGGGACAGAGTAAAATTTTTCTATTTTGGTGAAAAAAGCTAAAGTGTAAATGGGAAGCATGCCTCTGTAGCCTATCCATAATGGATACGTGGCACATTCTAAGAAGTCAAAGGAAGAGCACGAGATCGCTGTAAATTTTAAATTTTTCAAATTTTGTAGGAAGGTTTGAAGGTAGAATAGGAGGCTTGGCCCTACGGTGAATCAGAGAGCACCACTTGGCAGAGAAGAGATTGGGCTTCCAGGACTGTGGAGGTTTTGTGGAAAATTTTCCTTTTTTCAAAAAAATTACAAAATTGATTGAATTGGCTTGCGGTTTTCAATGGCGCCCACATGCGGACATGTGGTGGGTCCAGGGGAGAAGCGGGGAAATTTTTCAAAATTTTCCAAATTTTCAAAAGGTCGCAAATGCATTTTTTAAAAGGCATGGGTCCAATCTAATCATTGTTTGACACATGTCCCACCTAATCCAAATTTTAAAAGGGTAATATTAATCTTATTTTTAAATGGCATTTTCCACATGGAAGGCTAATATTAAAAGGTGGATGAGATCGACGGTTACTGTGCATTTGTTTGTTTAGGCCGCCATAGGAGCTCCAAGAAGCTTGGAATCATGATTTCTTCATCAATTTTAATCAAATCTTATATGATTTTGTGTTTTCTTAGCCTTCTGAGAACAATGGCATCATTTTCATGACCAAATTCTTCGATCTATGGTGTTTTTGATGTAATTTTGGCTTAGGCCTGAGAAAAACGTGAAATGTCAACATCAAAAGTTGCAGAGGTAAAATTTAAATGGGGAAAAGGTAAAAAATGATGAATGAAAGATGCTTGCATGCTTGAATGATAAAAATGTTCCCCTGGGGTGGGTAATGACCTGAATTTGTGTAATGATTTAACTTTTTGTGCATACCTGACAACGTACGAGTTGTTTTTCCGTTTGGTGTCATTGTCATTAAATCATGAGGATTTTTGTGAAAAATTTGGTCCCATAGCATATTATTTTCTTGGGAAGGAAGAATCCAATGTGGCATGAGGTATATAATACATTTTGGAGAAATTGTAAAAGGTCAGGAGTTGAAAATCATGAGTAAATTATGAGAAAAAACTCATTTTCTGTGAAAATCTGCCAAAGAACCAAGTTAATGTCTCATGTGCTGGAAAATTCATGCATGTGAGTTGGTTACAAGTGTATAGCCATCACACAGCTCTGTGATTTTTCATGTAACTCTCCCCTACTATTGAATCTAACAAGTTTTGAATTAAATATGTGTTTTTCTTTGGGCAATGTGATGTCTGTTATCAATTTTAATTGCCTTCAAATAAATTTTATTGTTCTTGTTGCAATCTTGCATTGAAAATATTTAGAAGTCACACAAGATCTCCATTTCTAGTTGATATTTTAGTGGAATTTGCAATCTCATACTTAGAAGAGCCTTCATTTGATAAGGAGATAAAAAAATTTAAAATCACTTTACCTTTGTTACCAATAGATATTTCCTGTAAGCTTTTGGGGGTACCTTAGGCATGGTTTGATCATGGATTTTTGTGTTTAATTGAGTTATTTACTTCAAGATTTTGTGGTGAGTTCTCAAAGATTGTGTGAAGACTGCAACCTGGGCTTCCATTTGTGCCTCTTCTAGTTGAAAGAACATCTTGATTATTTTAGGCATTTCATCTGATAATTGTTGAAGTATTGTACAGATTGTCAAAGATCTGATCTATCTCAATTTGTGTTATCAATCCCTCATTTTAAATCACCTAAAAAATAAAGATCCTATCATGTACTATCCCTGATTTGCATTTGTATACCCAAAAATATCAAAATCCATTTGTACAAGTATGTATAACAAATCAGGATTTCAAATGTCTCTAGTAACCTTTGCCTTGTTTTGAGAACATACCCATGTTTTGAGAAGTGACAACTTGTGAGAGTTCAGATCTGGGGTGTTGATCATGTTTTCATTAAGGTCTCCATCATAGTATTTCAAGCAAAGAGAAGGACATCTTCATCTCCTTCACCATTACAAGGTTCCAAAATAGGTCCTCTTACATTGGTTGCAAGGCACAACCTAAAATAGCTAGGACAAGATCAAGTCCTATTGGAGTGCTATCCATTTCTCCAATAACCTGAGTGCTAGCTAGACCATATGCCCAGCTACCAATGACATACAACATGGTCTAATCTATCTTTAAGCTCCATGACATAACTGTGGTGCTACTCAGACTAAAAAGGAGAACAAATTTGGATACCAACATGAGTGGCACCATTGCAGGGTAATTATTGGAATTTCTTGGTGTTTTTGAAGTATTTGAGGAGTTTGAGAATTTGTGTATTCAAGTATTTAAGTTGCTACAATATTAAAATATCATTCTATGCTTCATATCTGCAAGTTTTTAAACAATGGTTTCAAGTTTTGTCTGCCCTTTTTTCCATTTATTAGTAGTTCATACACTTTGGGTGCATTGTGATTGATTGATTTAAGAAGAAGAAGGTCTGGTTTATAAGGCTTTGCAAAGTTTTTCAATTCTAGCAAACATTTGATAGATTATTTTAGTGAATTATTGCACAAATAAGGTGAAATTCGTTAATGGCGACTCCATGCTTATTTGAATTTGGAAATACTAGTGTCTTAATCTTTCTGTCATTTATTTTTGTGATGTTGATTTCTGTGAAACTGGAGGGAAGAAGATCTATCTTCCTTAGAGAATCTGCTAAGAAATTGCTTTCAGATTCAAGAAACTCAGAGTTAGAAGGGAGAAGAGTTTGGAAAGTGGTTAAAGGTCAGACATCAGGCAAAGATATAGCTATTGGTGAGAGATATCTACCTTTGGTGGAGGATTATCACTCTTCTTCAAGTGATTATGATTCAAGTAATCCTCTCATAAACCTATTTACCTCAGGTAGTGAAGGCCCATCTACCGTATCTGGTAAGCTCCTTCTCCAATCTGCACCCCTATGTTTTCATTTGAGTAAAAATTTATGAGAAAATCAACACTTGGAGAATACTAGTCTTGTGAATAACATTCTCGAGTCTCAAAGACCTTGCACTCCTCATCAGCTTGTTTCACCTCCTAAATCACCTCCACCGAACAATATGGATCAGCCTAGACCTCCATTTGTTGTTAACACCTTTAGTCCTATAAATGTTAGAGGAATGGATGGTTACCCAAATTTTGTCCCACAAGATGTCATAAATAGGTTGCCAAAATTCTAGGGTAACAATCCTATTACTGGTGATCAACATCTCAAACTTTTTGATAATATGATGGAAGATTTTGAGATAGATTTCGAAGATGTGTATATTAAGTTGCTTATTCATACACTAGAAGAAGATGCTAGGGATTGGTACAAGGCTCTACTTGATAATTCTATTATCCCAGGATGAGAAGGGAATTGGGCAGACTTCACAAGGTCATCCTAGGCAGCAGGAACAAGATATATTTAGCAATCACCATAGGAATGAATAGAGGTTTGATGACAAGGTGTTTCACACGAAATGTTTTAGCTCTGCAGAATAGACTTGCTTATATCCTATCATTCCTTTGAGAAACAGATAAGGGTTAGGTCTAGGAGGAATACCTGTTGAATGTTGAGATGGTGTGTGCGTACCGTAGAGAAAGATCAGATCGACTGCAAAGAACTCCTTTTTGTCTTGGTAGGACTACTGTTTATTGATGAGAATGCAGGTCCAAGAACTGTGGTGATGAAGGTAGAACTCAGATAGGACGTCCTGATGATCAGAAGATGAGATGTCTTCCCTCACGATGATCAGCTGAGTGTCACAGGGCTCTGGTTATTCAGTTGCAGTCTTGGGCTTGACGTCCTTCTCTGTAAACTCTTCTTGTTTCTTCACTTATCTCTGCTCGGCCAAGCAAAATCTGGATTCTCTCGATGGTTTCTCCTTCTTCCGATCAAATGAAAATCCGATCCTTGTTTTTGGTTGGAAGTGGTCATTTATGGGGAACCGATGGCGGTTATGCAACCGACGGCGGTCGAGTAGGAACCGGTATCGGTCTGGTCAAAGTGGGCTATTTTTGGTAAAATAGCCAGCTTTCCCCTCCTTTTCTTCTGAGGGATTGGTAGTAGGCTTGGTCAAGTCATTATGAAGTTGGTTGTAGGTGCGGATGAGGAGCAATTAGTCATAGGTGTGGAATTGGACCAAGTTATAGGTCTTAATTAGGTTAGTTTAGGGTTAAGACTAGGTCACGATGAGGTGGTGACATGAGGTGGCAGGTATGGTGATGTGGATTTATTAATTATAAGGTAATTAATAAATAATTGTGTAAGGTTTAGGTGGTGAGGTTAGGTTGCGAAATGCGATGCGGGTCATAAGGGGTCGTAAGACACAAATTTGGTGTCTACATTAGCCCCTTATTGTCATGTAGTTTGTGTTGTAAAGCTGCACAGACAATAATAAGAAGTGGTTACTCCTGTTAAGGGTATAGGTAATCCCCCTCAAATCTATCACAGATTGAGGTAGCGTGAAATCAGGGATAGGGTTGATAAAGGGAAATGGTGTTGAGATGATGGTAAGATGGTGGGGTAGGTCCAAGGAAGCAAACGCACGTTGAAATGCAGTAGTGCGACCAGGGTACATGATTTGAAGAGCAAACAAGCATTTCATAGGCAAAGGTCGATAGTTTATCCAAACAAGGGTGATATATCCTGGTATCCAAGGCATAGGAAGTAGCTCCAGGGTATATAACGGGTAAGGTACAGGAACGTTTTAGGCTTGTTCAGCAGTAACAACTGGTTGGTTTGGTTGAGATAAATGTCACGGTCTAGGTCTAGGCAAAGTTGGTTGACAGATCAAGTCAAGGACCCTAATCATGCTAAAACACAAACAGGTGAGCTCGATTGAACAAAAAAATTACATGATGGGTGGATAAAAGTGTATATTGTTGATGTTGGGTAAGGTACGAAAGTGGTACGGCCTTGGGTCGGGCCAAGTTATTTGGTTGCGGCCTTGGGTCTGGCCAAATGGTTGGGGTGAGGCCTTGGGTCGGGCCAGATGGGTAGGGTGAGGCCTTGGGTCGGGCCGGATGGGTAGGTTACAGCCTTGGGTCGGGCCGATTGGGTAGGTTACGGCCTTGGGTCGGGCCAAATGGGTAGGTCATGGCCTTGGGTCGGGCCAAATGGTGAGGGTGAGGCCTTGGGTTGGGCCAGATGGTTAGGGTGAGGCCTTGGGTCGGGCTAGATGGTTAGGGTGCGGCCTTGGGTCGGGCCGGATGGTTAGGGTGCGGGCTTGGGTCGGGCCGGATGGTTAGGGTGAGGCCTTGGGTCGGGCCGGATGGTTAGGGTGAGGCCTTGGGTCGGGCCGGATGGTTAGGGTGTGGCCTTGGGT
Source organism: Taxus chinensis (assembly GCA_019776745.2). NCBI lineage: Eukaryota > Viridiplantae > Streptophyta > Pinopsida > Cupressales > Taxaceae > Taxus > Taxus chinensis. The sequence goes on along the minus strand of CM034148.1, from coordinate 941,738,692 downwards.
CGGGCCGGATGGTTAGGGTGCGGCCTTGGGTCGGGCCGGATGGTTAGGGTGCGGCCTTGGGTCGGGCTAGATGGTTAGGGTGAGGCCTTGGGTCGGGCTGGATGGTTAGGGTGTGGCCTTGGGTCGGGCTGGATGGTTAGGGTGTGGCCTTGGGTCAGGCCGGATGGTTAGGAGTATGTTGAAGGTTGGTAAAAATTTGATGTTGGTAGGGTAATGTTATTGGTGTTGGTAGGGTAATGTTGTTGGTGTAGGTATGGGTGAAGCAAAAGTTAGCATACTTAAGCAATAGGGAATCGTGTCCTGATTAAGGTCAACACACAATCCTAGAGCTGATCAAAAGAGGCAAGAGTGTCCAATAATTGAGAAGAGCTAAACAAACCACATATTAATGTAGGATGAGCTTGAATCCCTAGGTACCTTGCATAGGCGAGAAGTCGATAGGTGAAAAGAGTGGTATAATCACAATATATCGGATATATGTCACGTCCCTTGAGTTTTGGTGCTTTGACAAATGGTGAGGTGAGGTGGTTGATGTGGGCGAGGGTGCAGAGAACTTATTATAAGATGATGATTCTGACAAAAGAAAACCAAACCTAAATAGACAAGTCCATGACTCAAAAGTGCTTTGAAGTACTGCTTTTATTTTTATTTTTCTGGATATAGATTGATCGATGCGGGAAGTCTACATGGGATACGTAGTTTGTTGTTCTTGAGGTCTTCATGAAGCTAATCAATGCGAGAAGCTTCTAATAAAGGCTAACTGTGTATAGTTGTCCTTCAAAGGAGCAGTCTATTTATAGTAGCAGATGCAATGTTTATGTATAGCTGTCCTTCGGGGGAGCAGTCTATATATAATAAGAGCAATAGTTTGGCATATAGCTGTCCTTCAAGGGAGTAGTCTATTGTATAAGTTAGAGGTCTAGATGTCCGTTGGGCATGAAGCATCTAGTTTTTTGTAAGAAGTTTGACTCAAGAAAATCCCATAAGTGTGTAATTAATAATGTGTCATTTTGATACTTTGAAGTCATGGACTAGACTAAAAAGGGGAAGGCATATTTTAAGGGGAGGTGATAATCAAACCATATGAGCTTGATTGGACTTTGAGATGTAAGAAACAAAGTGTATGCGGTGGTAAATGAGCTCAGGGGACGAGCGTAAGGTAGATAAGCAGTGATATAACACTAATTTCAACAGTAGAATGGTCGAAGATGCAAGGCATTAAGGGGCTCAGGCTCAGGTTTACCATTAAGAGAAGCTAAACGATAAGTGCCTGATCCATAAGTGTGAGTGATAATGTAAGGCCCAATCCAATTAGGAGCAAATTTTCCACGTTTACTCTTTTCTAGTTTGGTTACATGTTGATTCTCTTTGAGGACAAGATCACCAACCTTAAAAGTATGCTCATGAAGCCGTTTATCATAAGCACACTTGATGTGTTTTTGGTAGATTTGAAGGTGATCAAGAGTCGTAAGACGACGCTCGTCAAGAAGCTCTAATTGGGCTAACCGCTCTTGGCGGAAATCATCGTTGGTGAGAATATCCTGAAGAGATATTCTGAGGGAGGGTATTTGTACTTCGAGAGGCAAGACATCCTCGGTACCATATACCAAAGAAAATGGTGTGGCATTAGTGGAGGTATGAATGCTAGTACGATAAGCCCAAAGGGCAAAGGGAATGTGATCATGCCAGTTTCTTCCGGACTCATTGACAACTTTCATGAGGATTTTGATTAGGGTTTTATTAGAAGATTCAGCCTGACCATTGGCCTGTAGATAGTAAGGCGATGAGAAACTAAGTTTGATACCAAAGTTGTCACAAAGGTCTTGTAATAACTTATTTTTAAAAGATTTACCATTATCTGTTATTAGGTGATGAGGAATACCAAAACGACAAATAATGTGATGGTTAACGAATTCGACAATTTTTTCTTTTTTGATTGAAATGAGTGGAATGGCCTCCACCCATTTTGTGTAATATTCGGTTGCTGTGATTATCCAACGGTGACGTTGCGAAGAAGGTGGGTGAATCTCACCAATAAGGTCTAAACCCCATTGTGAGAAAGGCAAAAGATCTCGTGCGACCTGTAGCGGATGGCTAGGAGTATGTTGAAGGTTGGCATGTTGTTGACACATAACACAACGCTTAACATATTCGTAGCAGTCGTTGTTAAGAGTAGGCCAATAATAACCTAGGCGAAGGATTCGTTTAGCCACGGCAAGGCCACTAAAATCTCCACCACAAATCCCATCGTGGACTTGTTGGATGGTATAGGTGACCTCCGCGCTGGTTAGACATCGAAGGAGGATGCCATCAAAGCCACGTTTATAGAGGATTCCCCCCATGACAACATAATGAGAAACACTTTTAAGAAAAGCACATTTGCCGTTACTAGTAAGGTTAGGTGGGAGAACAGAGGTTGTAAGGTAGTCATGGAATTGGTGGTACCAGGTATCCTGCGAATTAGTAGACACAATATTTATCATACAAACTACCGGGGCTGAGTAGGATGGGGCAAAAAGTTGTTGGACCAAGACAAATATGTCAGAGTCAATTGGTGCAGCAGGAATTTGCGAGGCTAAGCAAGCCATAGTATCCACAAATTTGTTAGTGGAGTGGGGAATGGTCTGGATAGAATAACGAGTAAATGAGGTCAAAAGTGAATCCACGTAATGTTTGTACTTTTGAAGTTCCTCATTCTTACATTGGTAGATGCCCGTAACTTGATTGACTACTAATTGAGAGTCGCCAAAAATATTAATAGATTTGACACTTAAGTGTAACGCAACCTGGAAACCCAAAACAAGGGCCTCGTATTCCACTGTATTATTAGTGCAGGGGAAATCAAGCCGGAATGGAAGAGGCATAGGTTCAGCATCAAGAGGGATGAGAACAACGCCGGCTCCTCCGCCACGCTGGCATTTAGATCCATCGAAGAAGAGGATCATTTGATACGACTCTTCCCTGAGTGAAAGAGTGGCGATGAGTTCGTCAGGGAAATTAAAATTGGTGAATTGTTCCCCAGGTAAAGGGGCCTCCGCAAGTTGGTCTGCAATAGTTTGTCCTTTGATTGACTTCTGTTGTACAAACTCAAGGTCGAGGTTGGCAAGGAGCATAAGCCATCGGGCGATGCGTTGGTTTAGATGTGGTTTGGCATACATATAATGAATGGGGTCCGTGTTGGTGATGACAAAAGTTTTGTGATTCAGGACCTAATGTCGGAGTTTGGTGGCTACGAATGATAGGGCTAGGCATAATTTTTCTACATGTGTATACCTAGTCTCGTAATCCACGAGAGTACGACTTATATAATAAACGGCTTGTTCTCGACGTGCCGAGTCCCGATGTATGAGCATAGCTCCTATAGCATGGTTAGTGGCAGAAAGGTAAAGGTAGAAAGGACGATCATCCTGAGGTGGAATAAGCACGGGTGGCTGCAAGAGATAGGATTTGAGAGCTTCAAAAGCTTGGTGACACTCTTCACTCCATTGAAAGGCAATGTTCTTTTTAAGAAGGTGATGGAAAGGGTGACATCGATCTAAGAGTTGGGAGATGAAACGTCGGATGGATTGAAGTTTCCCCTATAAACTACGCAATTGTTTGAGGTTTTTGGGTGGGGGCATTTCTAGGATAGCTTTGAATTTAGATGGATCGACCTCAATGCCACGTAAAGAGATGAGAAAGCTAAGAAGTTTTCCCGAAAGAACACCAAAGACGCATTTCTTTGGTTGAAGCTGGACTGAATATTGTAACAGGCGATCAAAAATAATGGTTAAAACATCGAGATGTTCACTGCGATGTTTAGATTTACCAAGAAGATCATCGACATAATCCTCAAGAATAGTGTGCATAATGTCATGAAAAATGTAAGTCATAGCCCGCTGATAGGTAGCACCAGCATTCTTAAGGCCAAATGGCATGACACGATAACAGAAGGTTCCCCGAGGAGTTATGAAAGTAGTTTTATGTTGATCGGCCGGGGCTACCAAAATTTGATTATATCCCGAAAAACCATCCATGAGAGAAAGCATTTCATGGCCCGCAGTGAGATCAACAAGTTGATCAATACTTGGGAGGGGGAAGTCATCCTTGGGGCAAGCGAGGCTAAGGTCTCGGAAATCCGTGCATATCCGAAGTCCCCCCGTCGCTTTAGTGACAGGTACGATGTTAGAAATCCATTGAGGATAGTCAATAGGCAAGATGAAGGAAACAAAAAGAAGTCATTGAAGCTCTTCTTTGACCAAGAGGGCGATGCGTGGATGCATCTTTCTCAGTTTTTGTTTGACTGGTTTGGAATCGGGGTTTAGGGTGATGTTATGGACAGCAATGGTAGGATCAATTCCTGGCATGTCAGCGTAGGACCAAGCGAAAGCTTGGTTGTGGGTACGGAGAAAGGTAGTAAAGGAGGCTTGTTCTAATGTGTTAAGGGATTGTCCAATCTTCACAATGTGAGGATCCTCCTCTGTGTGGATGTTGATTTCTATAGTCGACTCATTCAACATGGTTTGAGTTTCAGATGGTAAGGCACATTGAATATAGGAGTCTACCGCCCCAAGGTAAGTGAGGATGGAGTCGTCATCCTGGCACTCGACAACATTAATCGAAGGAAAGTCCTCTTCGATCATGTCTAGATACAGAAGGGGAAGAGAAGATGGATCCTCATTATCACGTTGATAAGTGAGAGGACCTATGAAGATAGCATTTATGAAGAAAAAAAAAAGTTAGGAGGGATAGATTCAGGGTCTATCGACTCTGTGGGTGATGATGGCAAAGTGGGTGATGATGGTTTGGTAGGGATGACGTCGTCTTCTTCCAGGACACAACTGACACGAGGTGTCTCCTGTGTAGGTGTTTCAAGAAAACCGAGACCACTACGATCATTGTGTTTGCGTGTCATGGGAATGAGTGTATGTTGGCCTTGTTCGTAAAGACCAAAACCAAAGCCTTTCCAAGCACAGCGAGTCAAGAAGGTGAGGGCAAAACGACGATTTGTCAAGTATTGAAAATCAGATTGGAAGGGAACCACACCAAGAGGAGGTTCAGGGGTAATGGAGGATGCGTCAACACCCCCATACATTAGGTTGGTGCGGCAATGGGGTGGTCCATAAGAGATTACCTCCCCCACGCGACGGTCGTAGGTGAGATGTGCATGTAACTGTTCGTACTCCTGCGGGGTATGGAAAGAACTAAATTATATAGGTGGTACTCCCCCAGCGTAAGGCGTTGAAAAACATCTACTAAGGGGTTGGAGGTTGGGATGTTATCTGTGGGAAAGGAAGTAATATTTGTAACGGCGGTTTCATTGGTTGAAGGCATAGGTGCGTCGGAAGTAGATGGCTGGGTTGGATGAACGGGTGTCTTGACTAGTACAAGTACATCATTAGGGCGATACAACATATTGCAAGTTTTGAAGGGGGGAGGATCAACTTTTACGGTGTAGGACTTCCCCTCAAACTCAAATTTTATGCATCTATGTAAGGTGGAGGGAACGCATCCCATAGCCCGGATTCAAGGGCGGCCTAACAACATATTGTATTAGAACTCTCCCTCAAGGACATAGAAGAGTTCGGGTAAAGTACGTGGTCCTACACGAATGTAAAGGATCATGGTGCCTAAAGTAGAAGTAATAGCATCATTGAATGATCGCAACATGATGGGGTTGGCACACATGCAACTAGAAGGGATATTCATTTGTTGGAAGGATTTTGAAGAGATGATGTTTAGGCTAGCACCCCTGTCAATCATAACATGATGTACCCAAATATCTCGAATGTACGCTGAGATGAAAAGAGCAGGGTCAGGATCTTCGGCACCAAAGTCGATAATTTCATCTTCGGAGAAACTGACAGCAGCGGCTTGCTGTACAGAGACAGGAGTGGTTGGGGAGATAGATTGTTTGGTGAGCGAAGCAACGTGATTGGGTGTTAGAATAGAGGTAACAGGAAAGGTTTCATTAGGTAAAACCTCTATCCCTTGCAGGATCTCAATGAGAGCTTGTCGATGAGATTCAGAAGTCTGAATGAGATCATACAATGTCATTTTTACGGGCGATTGGTGAAGCTGTTTGATCATAGTTCAGTGGGCAATGCCGTTAGAGACGGGATAGGTGGGTCTGCGAATAACCACTTTAGGTGGTGGTGCAATCAGGATGGTGGACGGAGAAAGAGATGCCGCAAGCATGTTTTCTTTTGCTTTCCCATTGTTTTTCTGCCCTCGAGTGGCAACACTAATCATATTGACCTCATGAACACGAGAGGAGGAAGACGGTAGGGATAGGTCATGGTTTTCGAGAGGTAGGGCTGTAATAATGATAGATCTTGGTGAGGCGGGGACAGGTGGTATAGGAGAGGGAATTGAAGCTAAAGGTCTCTCTCTTCGTAAGTTGTCTTTTTAAACTTTTCTATCTGAGAGAGGTGACGGGTGAAGTATGGTTTTCAACACTTTGCATCCCTCTACGTCATGTCCTAGTGTACGGTGGTAAGCGCAGATTTTAGACTCATCGTAACCTATAGGTCAAGGTTTAGATGGATCATAAGGTCTAAGTGGGGGTAGGGAAATGGTCGCATTCTCCACCAACATAGCAAGGATTTTGGCGTAAGACCTGTTATCCAAAATTCACCCCCCTAGGGTAAATTTTGATAACATGCATCAGAAGATTCAAATCCCAAGAAAATTGATTGATTCAGAAGCAAAGTCAGGTCTCTAGGGTCCCTTCAGGTATTTTTCTAACTCCCCTGGCCGAAGAAACAGGGAGCAAGCTCTGAGAAAATGTAAAAAGGTTGCAGAAAGGCAAATAGGTTGATCCAGGAAAGAGTATGAAAATTGGCTAAGTCCTGCTCAAGGTAGCATTTGGGACAAGTGGGACAAATGGAAGCGGATCAGCCGAAAAGCCTCTAGGCGGCCCAAATTGCATTCGGGACAATCGGGCCAGAAGTACACAGCGGGCGCGAAAAGCTGATCCGGCCGAAAGAGGAAGAAAAATTGGCTAAGTGTTGCTTGGGACGTTTGGGACAAAAGGGCCCGAACCGACCGGTTCGGCCGAAATGAGCACAGGCAGCCCAAAAGAAAATGGGAAAAATGGGACGATAGTACGTGGTGGGTGCGAAATACCGGTTCGAACGAGAGAAAATCGACTAACGGCTGCAGCAGCTCGGGACAAGCGGGCCGGAAAGGCGGGAACCAGCCGAACCGGGCGAAAAAGGTCAAAACAGTCCAAAGGCAATTGGGACATCCGGGGCAAATGGACGCGAACCGGCCGGTTCGGCTGAAATGAGCACAAGGAGCACTAAGTAATTGGGATGTCTGGGACAAAAGGACATGAAGGGCGCGAAAAAGCCGGCAGGGCCGAGAACCATTCAGAAGCCGCCACGTGTCTCAGGGAAAAGGGGTCATAAAGGTCAAAGGGCAAGTTTTAAAAGGTCAGCCCGAACCAATGAAATAGCGCCACGTGTCTAGTTAAGGGCCCCACAAGCGAATTTCAAAATGAAAGCCCGTGAAAGACGGAGGAGAGAGAATTACTCGTCCAATCAGCACGTGCCACGTGTCGTCCAGGTGGCAGAGCGCGGGAAAGGATTTCAAAAACACGTTTTCACCTGTTTTTTGCCCTAGATCTTCAGATCGCCATAACTTTTGATCCAGAGCTCGGATTTGCACATTTTTTACATCAACGGAAAGCTGGTGAAATTATCTACACGATTCTAGGGTCAATCTTGTGTTTTGGAGCATTCTGGAGAGAGGAAAATTGAGAAACGTCTCTGACGTGTATTCATGGCCGGAAATGACATTCCAGCGACCAGAGTTAATGCAGAATGGGTCGCATTCTCCTACAATCCAGTCAAAATGATAGGTTATGGGTTTGTAAGGTCCTCCATGCCATTTTAATACACCTGCAGTCAAGAAAGAATGGGCTCCCATGCCTTTGTACGTCTCCTGTTCCCTGTGTTCGACCCTTGCATTTTAAAAGCCAGTTTTGGGCTCATTTCAAAAAAAAAAAGGAACATTTTTGGGCATAGCAGACTTCTTCTTTCACCTTCTTCAAGGGATTGATCAAGTATCAGACCTCTCCAAGGATTGTAACAGTTTTCTTTACCTCTCTGAGGGTGTAATGCGTATTTTGATATTAAATTGATAATGCAAGCTCTTTGAATGGGTTTCAATCCTCTGTTTGTATTATTTGCTTGATTTCAGATGCTAAATTATACATTATCAGTCTGTGTATGTTTTTATGTTGTGAACCTCAGTCTGTGTCTATTTGCATGACTAATATGTTTCACCACTCCTTTTGGTGCATCACCATCTTTAGTTAGTTTCAATTTTGCACTTCTACCCCTGTCTCCTTGCAAGTTAGAATAGGATTAGGATCTAAACCTCTGTAGTTTTGCAAAATATAGATCTAAATCAGAGGAGTTTGAGGAACCAGCCTCTAATCTGGAGATTCCTCTCTCAGTTTCCAAGTCCCACAGTTGGAGAGAGGTTTCCATGTTGTGCAATTACACTGGATGCAAGAGCGATCAACCTATAAATCTGATCAGCGTCCAGGGGTGCTGTTATTTTGCACTAACAGTTTTGGCATGCCCGGTGGGGACCAGAGGTCTCAATTTTATTGCAGCAAAGTTGATGTGCATCTGTTGCAAGTTTCTTGCTTGAAAAGAGCTATTATTTGCATATCTGGCGACTCCAAGGGGAAGAATCAATAGAATTTCAGCAGTCAGGCCTGAAAGCTTATGAGAAGAATCACAAGGTCAAGAGTTGGAGAGGAGGAAGTACTGTTTGAATACCTGCAATTATCTCCAAGAAGAAGGCAAAGAGGAAGGAGGATTCAAAGGTCCCCATCTCCACCAAACAGAACTCTCTCAACTCCTCCACCTGAGCGGCATTTCTTTGCAGTATACAAGGGTTTTAAGACCAATCAGAATGGCGCAACCAGTGAACCCCTATGTCAACTTCACAGGCAGCAGCCCACTTGCTCTCAATGCACAAAATCCAATCCCAGTTGCAGCACTGAAGAACATTCCATACTTTACTGGGGAAAATCAGACCACTCCTGGTGATCATGTCAAGGACATTGCTAACATTTGTGCAATCCATGAGATTAATGAGATGCAAGTAGCTGTCAAATTGTTGGCGTCTTCATTCAAGGGAAAAGCATTGCAATGGTTTAGGAGCCTTGAAGCTGGATCTATCACAAACTGGAATCAGCTGTGTATTGCACTTCACAATCAATTTGGAGAGAAGGGAGACAACTTGTCTCTTTTGGAGCAGCTAACAACCATCAAGAGAGCTTCCAATGAGCAGCTAACTGAATTCAACTTCAGATTTCAAAGGTCTTGGGATAGAATTCCAGTGGCAGTCAGGCCAACAGCAGAAGGTGCTTTTCTATATTACCTTAAAGCTTTAAATTCTGATATTTCTGTGTTGATTCAATCTATGGGAGACACAACTATCCCTGCTACTTATAGTATTGCCATTAGAGCTGAAAATTGTCTGATTCAAGCTGGCAAGCTAGCTCCTAGGCCTCCAATGCCATTATATCCAAGTTTAGAGAGCCCAAGTACTAGTCAAGTACCTATCTTAGCTCCTATTCCCACTCCTAGGAATCAGAGTTCAAATGAAGCTTCCACTTCATCTCCAAGTGCCCCAAATGAGCTTCAAGAAGTCATGAAGCAACTGCAAAATTTAGGTAATGAGCTGGTCACACTTAAGAGACAGCAAACTCAAGGTTTTAGACCTTTGTATCAGCCTCAAGCTCAACCTAATAGGCAGCCATATCAGCCTCAAAGGCCACCCAATCCAGCTGCAAATATGAATCAAACGAGGCCTCCTGCTAATAAACCATTCCAGCCCTATAATCCAAATGCCATATCTTCCTCTAAGGCATTAGTACCAGCACAAAACAACACTGCCCAGGAGTATGATTGGTGTTTTCCATGTAATGAGCCTCATAATCAATCCATGTGCTTCAATAGTGCTTTGACCCAAGCTTTAATGGTAACAAGTGCTGGTGTGGAGGGTGAGAGTACTCAAGAAAATAGCCAACAACAAGAAACATTCCAACAGCAACCTGCCCCAAATGACACCACATTGGTAAATTGGCAAGCAGAGGATTTTTGTGGCATGAATCAAGACAGTTTCTCAAGGTGTTGCTGCCAACACAAGGTCAAAAAGGAGAAATTTGGGTGAAGAACAGCCGTTAGCCCCAGCTAATCCACAACCTCCCACAGCTCCACAAATGATTGGCAAGCGAAACCCAGTTTCAAATGCACAAGGGCAGTCAAGAACAACCCCTAGGCCAACTCAAATGCCAGCTGTTGCTGCCCACATACAAGGAGCAAATGTGCAGACCAAGGGACAGCAGAGAAATCCTTCATCACCATTCAGTATCATTGATCAGATGAAGAAGATAAACATCAATATATCTATGTGGGAATCGCTATCCATCCCAGGCCAAAGAAATTTGCTGCAAGCTGCCATAAAGGATTGGCCAAATTCGAATCAGCAGGTCCAAATGTAGGAGAAGGTACTCACAAATGCTGCCCACCCTCAAGGAAATCATGGAGCACAACAAGGTAGAATGCTGAAACCTCCCCCTTTCTATGTTTCGTTAATAATTGGAAATCAGCTAGTGCATAATTGCATGATAGATTCAGGGGCAAGTAGCTCAGTTATGCCTAAACAGATAGCTGATCAGTTAGGGCTCTAGTATGAAATAACATCTAAGGGAGTAGTGCAGCTGGATGGGACAGCAATAGCAACAGTTGGAGTGATTAGAAATTTGAGTCTTACCTTGCATGCATGTCCAAATGTTGTTGTCTTACAAGATATATCAGTCATAGACCTTCCACCACTCTTTGCCCTTTGTTTGTCAAGAGATTTCACTGCCAAAATTGGGGGATATTTGTCTGCTGATTGGTCACACATGTTGTTCAGAACGAGGTATGGAACTAAAGCTACAATTAGGTCAGAACCTATTACAGATTTCCACATTGAGCCCTATACTCCAAGTCATATTAATACCAATTGCTCAGCATTTGATCAAGAAGATCACCTTGGCACTGATGAAACCGACACTAAGGTTGGAAGTATCCTAGATTTGACTCTTGATGAATGGGCAAGCAAGGTGCATGCTTTTGATACTTATCAAGAAGTAGAAGAATCGGAGCTAGGGTTCTATTGTATACACGAAGAAAGTCAACCTATTCCTAGCATCACCAAGCCAAACCACAAGGATGACAACGAGGTATGGCAACTGTTTTTTGAAGGATCAAGGAGTAGACAAGGCGCAGGAGGTGGAGCCGTGCTTATTTCACCGCAAGGAGTAAAGTATTATTCAACTTTTAGATTTCAATTTGCATGCTCCAATAACACTGCTGAATATGAAGCCTTGGTGCAAGGGATGCATTGGGCAATAAAATAAATAAATAAATAACTTGCAAGTTTTTGGGGACAGTGAGCTGATTGTAAATCAGGTCAAGGGACAGAATGCTGCCAAAAACGATCTACTCAGATGCTACAAGAATAGGGTGTGGGACGTCATGGAAGATTTTGAGGGTTTCAGCATCAAGGCCATTCCCAGGAAAGAGAATCAAGTTGCTGACAGGCTTGCAGTAGTAGGGGCAGCCTTTGACATTGTAGAAAACATTCAACAAGACAAGGTACAACCAAACATCCACGTGATTGTGAGGCCTTCAGTGCCAGATAACGATGTCAATTGGCAAGTATTTGAGAATGACCAGCAAATCATCCACTTCTTGTAGGAAGAAGCTGAGTTCTCAGCTAAGAATCAAGAGAAGTTGGAACAACAATATGGTCACCAGGTGATATAGCTGAGAACTGACAAGCTACCCAAGGGACTTGTCACCTTGGAGTCAATTTTTAACCCCAATGATCAGTTTAGAAAGGAGAAAGCAAATATTCAGGTCAAGAGTGAAGATTCGGCATCCATCTTGGTAGAAGAAAACAAGCCACTGCAAATTGGAAAGATGACAACTGAACAGGAAAGGTATGAGTTCATACAGCTATGTCAAGAATTCCCTGACGTGTTTTCTTGGAGCTATGAAGACTTGAAAGGGTTCAATCCCAACTTAGCTCAGCATACCATTGAATTGGACCCAAATACTAAGCCTATCAGGTAGAAACAGAGACCAGTCAATCCACACATGGAGCCTCTAATGAGGAAAGAGTTGGACAAGCTGATTGAGTCAGCAATTATATTCCCAATCAAGCATTCTAGTTGGGTTGCCAACTTAGTTCTAGTAAGAAAGAAGAGTGGAGAGATCAGGCTATGTGTTGACTTTAGAGATTTGAATAGAGCCTCTCTAAAGGACCATTATCCACTCCCTTCCATGGAGCAAATACTGCAGGTCGTAGCTGGTTCAGAAAGATTTTCACTACTTGATGGATACTCAGGCTTCAATCAAATTATGGTGAAGGAGGAAGACCAGTTCAAGACAGCCTTCACAACCAAATGGGGCACATATGCTTACAAGAAGATGCCATTTAGACTGTCGAACACCGAAGCAACATTCCAGCGAGCCATGGATATGGCATTCAAAGGCTTGATCAACAAGATAGTGCTGATATACCTAGATGATATCACTGTCTTCTCAAAGAATGCTGCAGACCATCTCTTTCACCTCAGGCAAGTGTTTCAGAGGTGTAGAAAGTTCGGTGTGTCTTTGAATCCTAAGAAGTGCGTCTTTCTTGCACATGAAGGGAAGCTCCTTGGCCATATTGTCTCCAAGGAAGGATTAGCAATTGATCCAGAGAGGGTCGAAGCCATAAGGGCTCTACCATTGCCAAGCCACAAGAAGGCCCTTCAGAGTTTCCTGGGAAGGATAAACTTTGTTCGGAGGTTTGTCCCAAATTTTCCAGCCCTTGTCAAGCCCATCACTAAAATGTTAAGAAAAAGCATGGCTTTCAAATGGACGGCAGAAGGCAAGGAGAGTTTTGAAGCAATCAAAGAAGCCATCTCCCAGGCACCCACTCTCATCAACCCAGACTTTTCCAAGGATTTCATCCTCTATGCATTTGGAGGTGATGACACTATTTCTGCCATTCTGGTACAGCAGAACAAAGATAATGATGAGCAGCCGATTGCCTTCTTCAGCCAGAGCCTAAATGACTGCGAATTGAGGTACTCTTTTATTGAAAAACATGTGCTTGCAGTAATCAGGAGCTTGAAGAAATTCAAGCATTTAGTCTCAAACAACAAGGTCCAGTTGCTGGTCTCACATGCTGGAGTTAAGGATTTCCTCCTCAACAAGGATTTGAATGAGAAAAGGGCAGGTTGGATCACCTGTGTCATGGAGTATGACATTGAGATCAAGATCACCAAGCTGGTAAGAGGCAAAGGTTTGTGTGAGCAGCTCGCTTCCAAACAACCAGACAACCCAGAAGATGAAGAAGACGCTGTCCTACTATTACAAGATGATCAAAAACAGGAAAATGATGATGTGTCCACTCCCTGTTGGACTCAGAATATGATACATTTCCTACAGACGGGCATGTGCCCTCTAGAAATGAGCAAAGCAAAAAGAAGATACTTCAGGTTGCAGGCAATTCCATATGCCATCATTGATGGAGTTTTGTTCAAAAAGGACGTGAATGGAGTGCTGTTGAGATGCATTAACACAGGTCAGATCCAAGGGGTATTAAAAGAGTTTCATGATGGACCAGCTGGTGGCCATTTTGCATCAAGAGTGAGAGCTTTAAAAATCATGAAGGCTGGTTATTATTGGCCTAAAATATTCAGTGATTGCTATGCATGGATCAAGAGATGTAAGAATTGTGCATTCTTCACAGGAAAAGAGAGACTCGCTGCCCTTCCATTGCATCCAATTACAATAGATCAGCCATTCATGCAGTGGGGTTTGGACTTCATTGGAGTCATCAATCCCAATTCGAGCCAAGGGCACAAATGGATTCTGACAGCCACAGACTACTTCACCAGTTGGACAGAAGCAGTGGCACTCAAAGAGGCGAATGAGTCTAGCATCTTGGACTTTTACGAAGGGATAATTACCAGATTTGGTGTACCTGCTACAATAGTCTCTGATAATGCATTGGCATTCATCGGATCTAAAGTGACTGAGTGGGCTGTCAAGAACGGGATTTACCTGAGCACTTCATAAAATTATTACCCTCAAGGTAATGGCTAGGAAGAGTCTACAAACAAAAACTTGCTGAGGATCATTAGGAGGACTCTTGATGAGAATCAGAGGGCTTGGCATACCAAACTGAAGTCAGCCTTATGGGCTGATAGGATAACTCCCAAAAGATCCACAGGTAACTCTCCATTTAGGCTCATCTATGGAAGAGAGGCAATCTTGCCCATGTCACTTGAGTTGCCAACATTGGAACTCATGAAACAGCTGGAGTTACTAGAGTTTAAGCCCATGGAGGTGAGGTATGCAGAGTTGATGGAGCTGCAAGAGATCAGAGATCAAGCATCCCAAGTAATGGAAAAGGATCAAGCTTTGATCAAAAAGACCTTTGATAGGAAGGCCAAAGACAGATCTTTTCAAGTAGGAGATCTAGTGCTGAAATGGGATGTGGACAGAGCAAAACTAGGAAGGCATTCAAAATTTGATGCCATTTGGAGTGGCCCATACATGGTCACAAAATGCAAGAGCAATAATGCTTTCCAATTGGCCTCATTGGATGGTGAAGAACTGCAGACTCCAGTAAATGGAATCTATCTCAAGCGTTGCTTCTAGAGGGAGGTTCACTACACCTGTAGATATTAGATTAGATTTTATTTCCTCCAAGTGCTTGTGCACATTGTTTTGCTGTAGGTTAGTTTTGTTTTCCCTAAGTGCCTTGGCACAACTTGCTGTCCATGGAGATGTTTAGCATGTCTTTGCTTTCATCAGGTCACATTCCATCTTCCCCCTCACACATTCTGAGTTAGTTTGGATTCTAATAGAATATTTGATGACTCCATGCCCAATGGATTGCTTCAGGCAACTGGTCTTTCCATCTAGCAGGCAGATGATCCCGCTGAGTCACCAAAATTGTTATCCAAAATTCACCTCCCTAGGGTAAATTTTGATAACATGCATCAGAAGATTCAAATCCCAAGCAAATTGATTGATTCAAAAGAAAAATCAGGTTTCTAGGGTCCCTTCAGGTATTTTTCTAACTCCCCTGGCCGAAGAAACAGGGAGCAAGCTCTGAGAAAATGCAAAAAGGTTGCAGAAAGGAAAATAGGTTGATCCAGGAAAGAGTATGAAAATTGGCTAAGTCCTGCTCAAGGTAGCATTTGGGACAAGTGGGACAAATGGAAGTGGATCGGCCGAAAAGCCTCTAGGTGGCCCAAATTACATTTGGGACAATTGGGCCAGAAGTACACGGCGGGCGCGAAAAGCCGATCCGGCCGAAAGAGGAAGAAAAATTGGCTAAGTGTTGCTCGGGACGTTTGGGACAAAAGGGGCCCGAACCGGCCGGTTCGGCCGAAATGAGCACAGGCAGCACCAAAAGAAAATGGGACAAATGGGATGATAGTACACGGTGGGCACGAAATGCTGGTTCAACCGAGAGAAAATCGACTAACTGCTGTAGCAGCTCGGGACAAGCGGGTCGGAAAGACGCGAACCGGCCGAACCGGGCGAAAAAGGTCAAAACAGTCCGAAGGCAATTGGGACATCCGGGGCAAAATGGACGCGAACCGGCCGGTTCGGCCGAAATGAGCACAAGGATCACTAAGCAATTGGGACGTCTGGGATAAAAGGACATGAAGGGCACGAAAAAGCCGGCAGGGGCCGAGAACCATTCAGAAGCCGCCACGTGTCTCAGGGAAAAGGGGTCAAAAAGGTCAAAGGGCAAGTTTTAAAAGGTCAGCCCGAACCAATGAAATAGCGCCACGTGTCCAGTTAAGGGCCCCACAAGTGAATTTCAAAATGAAAGCCCGTGAAAGATGGAGGAGAGAAAATTACTCGTCCAATCAGCACGTGCCACGTGTCGTCCAGGTGGCAGAGCGCGGGAAAGGATTTCAAAAACACGTTTTCACCTGTTTTTTGCCCTAGATCTTCAGATCGCCATAACTTTTGATCCAGAGCTCGGATTTGCACATTATTTACATCAACGGAAAGCTGGTGAAATTATCTACATGATTCTAGGGTCAATCTTGTGTTTTGGAGCATTCTGGAGGGAGGAAAATTGAGAAACGGCTCTGACGTGTATTCATGGCCGGAAATGACATTCCAGCGACCAGAGTTAATGCAGAATGGGTCGCATTCTCCTACAATCCGGTCAAAATGACAGGTTATGGGTTTGTAAGGTCCTCCATGCCATTTTAATACACCTGCAGTCAAGAAAGAATGGGCACCCATGCCTTTGTACGTCTCCTGTTCCCTGGGTTCGACCCTTGCATTTTAAAAGCCAGTTTTGGGCTCATTTCAAAAAAAAAAAAGGAACATTTTTTGGGCATAGCAGACTTCTTCTTTCACCTTCTTCAAGGGATTGATCAAGTATCAGACCTCTCCAAGGATTGTAACAGTTTTCTTTACCTCTCTGAGGGTGTAATGCGTATTTTGATATTAAATTGATAATGGAAGCTCTTTGAATGGGTTTCAATCCTCTATTTGTATTATTTGCTTGATTTCAGATGCTAAATTATACATTATCAGTCTGTGTGTGTTTTTTATGTTGTGAACCTCAGTCTGTGTCTATTTGCATGACTAATATGTTTCACCACTCCTTTTGGTGCATCACCATCTTTAGTTAGTTTCAATTTTGCACTTCTACCCCTGTCTCCTTGCAAGTTAGAATAGGATTAGGATCTAAACCTCTATAGTTTTGCAAAATATAGATCTAAATCAGAGGAGTTTGAGGAACCAGCCTCTAATCTGGAGATTCCTCTCTCAGTTTCCAAGTCCCACAGTTGGAGAGAGGTTTCCATGTTGTGCAATTACACTGGATGCAAGAGTGATCAACCTAGAAATCTGATCAGCGTCTAGGGGTGCTGTTATTTTGCACTAACAAGACCCTTTGAGTGGGTCAAAGTCATAGGAAAATGAGGCTATTGACTAGGTCGATTCTGGTGATGACGTGGTGTGGTTGGTTTGTATGGGGGGTGGTTTAGCCAAGGAGTTTTGATAATGGGTTTTACCTAACCGTGGTTTCTTAGACATAGAAGCTAAGTTGGATGATGAGGCCACAGATGATGTGGTATCAAAAAACAACCACGGGGAAATAGGAGTGACTGAAAATAAATCTTTTGATGATGGAATTTGTTTAGGGTTGATAGGTGGACAAGATACGCGGGGTGACGGTGTTGTTATACCCTTGGATTTCTGTATGGGTGCAGAAGGCGTAGGTCGCTTTAAAGAAAACGCAGGAGGTATGATATATTGATGTAAGGTAGAGGGATGGGGGTCCCAATATGGAAGGTAGGTGTGATGATGATGGTTTTAGTTGTGATAGAGGCATAAGTTGAGGAGATTGAGTCTGTCTCCTAATGGGATGGATGGCTTTATTTTTAGATAAATCAAGCCGCTTAGGTGGGTGTGTTAGACTAGGTATGGGTAAGGTCCCAAGTGTAGGGGAAGATTTGGCTAAGTTAATAGAATGTGGACGAGGTATTTGGTAGAGATGAGGGGGGTGAAGATGAGGACATGGGCATTTTAAGCTTCTGTAAACACTTCGGGTATATTGTAGAGGCATCAGGATCAGTCATTTGCATTTGAGTAGAATATGGCGTACTCAAACGTTACCATAGGAACCTGTCTATCTTCTGTGGAATGACAGTCCTCACGTGTGAATAGGAACTTTTGTATGGAAGAAAGGTGGGTTGTGATTTTGGTCCACTGTGGGTGTGATACAAGGGGTATATGAGGCACTGTATCAATGGGTGTTAAGAGGTCAACCGGTTGCTGAAAAGATTTAGGTGATGAAGGACTAATAGGTTGGAGGGCGTGTTTGAGAGGATCTGTCATGTCTAAAGAATGTGGTGATGTCGGTTCAAGAGGTTTCTCGTCTAAGGATGGCAAAAGAAGTGACGAGCCTTCCTCTTGTACAACAAGAATGGTAGAAGGAGACGTTTGGGAAATAGATAAATTAGATAACATCCGCTCACAGTCTTGCAAGGACGTGGTGTAAGAAGGTTCATTTGTGAGAAGGGAACTCTGGGCAGTTAATTCCTTGATGGGTAAAGGAACAGCAAGGATTTCAGTTTCTCTTGATGGTGAGGAAGGGGGTTCGGTTTCCTGCGTTAGTGAAGAGGTTTGATTCAGAATTTGTTCGATAGAGGTCTTTGGCTGGGACTCAAAGACTACATGGATCTCATGAACACTCTCCTCGGATAAGATATCTTGGTTTAGATTATTGTTAGAAGAATGATTCGGGAATGGTTTGTTGAATATTTTCAAATTTCGGTTAGTAGGGGCGTTAGGATTATCGAGGGCTATATCCCCCACATCAACCATTTCCTACACTATGTTTTTCAACATCTTGCAGTTCTCATGACTATGTCCCTTCACGCGGTGGAAGTTACAGAAGTCATTTTCTTTGTACTAGGAAGGTATGGCGCGAGTGGAATCAAACCCCGGAATGAGGTTTAATAGGAGGTAAGGTAATGGCTCCTGCTTTGAGTAATTTTTCTAATATCACACCATATGTTTCTCCCAAGGGAGTATAGTTGATGCGTTCTGCTTTATACTTATAGGTGGTTTTCGGCGGGGTATTAGATGGTGGTTGGGATTTGACCATCACCGTGTGCACGACCCCTTTTGATTTCGAAGCAGTTGATGGGTGAGGATTGGTGGTGTTAGGTTTGTTGGTGGAATCTTGGGTATGGAAAGTGGGGTTTTTGTTACACAACCACAATTTCTCTTCCTCTAATGCTCGAATCTCTAATTTTCGAGCCATAGTAAAGGCCTCGTCAAATGTACGGAAAGTTTGAATTTGGAGGGTAGGAAAGATGTGCTTAGCGCAGGCCCACGTAAACAGTTCGATAAGTTCGGTCTGAGGTAAGGCATACGTAAGTTGGTTGATAAGGCCCCGCCATCGTCCAACGAAATCTGTGATAGATTCGTCTTCAAATTGTCAGATGGCATAGAGGTCGGTGATAGATACTTTCTTGGCAATGTTAATGGAGAAATGATCCAAGAAAGATTGGGCTAGCTGGTTAAAAGAGAAGATTGAGTGCTGGGTTAAAGCACTGTACCACTCCAAAGCGGGTCCTGATAAGGACATGGGAAAGGTGCAGAGTAGTAAAGCGTTGTCGTGAGCAATCAGATAGCAGGCATGTCTAAATGATCGCAAGTGTTGTTGAGGGTCCTCCTTACTATTAAAATGGGTAAATTTTGGTAATTCCCATTGAGGAGGATATGAATGAAGGGGGACTGAAGGGTGGATAGGCTCCTGACAAACTTGCTCATATGTCAAGGTGCTACGACTTCCTGAAACAGAAGCCTCCAGGTTTTGCATTTTGTCCATCATTTGTTTAATTAAATCAGTAGTTGGATGAGATGATGGTGTGGTTGTGGTAAATGGAGGCAAATTGGGCCAAGGGCCACCGCTAGACAATGGTGGGGTTAAATGTTGATAAGGTATGGAGGACAACTGTGTTGAGGCAACAGAATAAGGATGTCCTATATAAGCTGTTGTTGTTACCAGATATGTGTGTGGAAATGAAAAGGTGGGCGGAGCTTGAGAAGGAAAGCTCATGTGGATAGGTGGCAGAGAGCAAGTCATGAACGGAGCAGTCTGCAAGAGAGATAAGGTAGGAGCAGTCGGCGGTAATGACATGTTGGGCCCAAGATTAACCAAAGGAAAGCCAATCTGTGCCGTATGGACCCCTGAAGTTGCTGAGGTAGACGACGGGACTAAGGATGCGGAAGGCAAAGCGGAGTTATCAGGCAAAGAAGGGGCTAAATGAGCAGCTATACTGATAGGGAATGCCAACAAGGAGTTGACCGTCAGGTGTACGGTCAAGGGCATGAGACAAATAGTATTGTACAACACTAGGATTAGCGTCCAAAAATTTGGCAAATTCTTTATCTCCCATAGAAATTTTAGGAACCTCGCTGGTGTTCGTAGGATTCCCCACAGAATGTGAAGGGGGTGATTCGGGTAAAGGAACAGAGCAAGCATGTGAAACCATGGCGGCGGCTTGCTTTCGAGTGATAACAACCATGGACAGGAGTTCACATTAGGGTTTCAATCTGTCAGGAACAGAAACAGACTCAGACTGGTGAAATTAGTAGGTTGCTGGTTTGTCAGGAACTAGAAAAGACAGTAACTGATATCGGTCTGATAACCGATGTCGGTTAGACTATAGCTGACGTCGGTCAGCTAACCGATGTCAGTGTAATAAGACTGGTAATATAAGAAGCTGTTGATTTGATTGTTAACAACACTCAGTATATTTATCAAACTGTTCTAAGGTAATCACAGAAGACAGTGTATAACAGAGAAAACAGAACTGAAAACAAACAAGATGCACACGAAAATCCAGAGACTAACCCTAGGGTTAATTTTAATTATTGTGGGCTTAGGCCTTTAGACGTGGAATGATGTCAATCCTAAACAAAATACTTAGGGGAAATGTCAAGTTTGTTTTGGCTTATAAGGTTACCTCAATCGGGTGGAGGAATACTGCGGAAAAGGGGGGATGTTTTGAGATGTTGTGTTAATTGTGAAATGATTTGGTATGTGTTGTGCAGTGAAAGTAAGATTAATTTCCTGTCAATACCGTGGAAATCACCCCCACGTGTACGACCTGTTACTTAGTCTATGTTCAATAGAATTGAAAACAGCAAGCAAGAATGTAATGCATGTGTTTTAAACCCAAATTGAAAATGATATTCGATGAAGCAAATGAGATGACTTTCACTAATGCGAAACTAGGAAAGCAAGACAAATTCTTTACTAAATATATAACAAAAACAGCAACAACAAGTATGCTTCCTAAAATGTAAATAAGTAAAAGAAACAGAAACCCGAAATGGGTCCCACCGGGCGTGCCAAAATGTTTCGCACAGAATGTTTCGGATCTGCAGAATAGACTTGCTTCTATCCTATCATTCCTTTGAGAAACAGATAAGGGTTAGGGCTAGGAGGAATACCTATTGAATGTTGAGATGGTGTGTGCGTACCATAGAGAAAGATCAGATTGACTGCAAAGAACTCCTTTTTGTCTTGGAAGGACTACTGTTTATTGACGAGAATGCAGGTCCAAGAACTGTGGTGATGAAGGTAGAACTCAGATAGGACATCCTGACAATCAGAAGATGAGATGTCTTCCCTCACGATGATCAGCTAAGTGTCACAGGGCTCTGGTTATTCAGTTGCAGTCTTGGGCTTGACGTCCTTCTCTGCAAACTCTTCTTGTTTCTTCACTTGTCTCTGCTCGGCCAAGCAAAATCTGGATTCTCTTGATGGTTTCTCCTTCTCCCGATCAAATGAAAATCCGATCCTTGTTTTTGGTTGGAAGTGGTCATTTACGGGGAACTGATGGCGGTTACGCAACCGACGACGGTCGAGTAGGAACCGGTATCGGTCTGGTCAAAGCGGGCTATTTTTGGTAAAATAGCCAGCTTTCCCTCCTTTTCTTCCGAGGGATTGGTAGCGGGCTTGGTCAAGTCATTATGAAGTTGGTTGTAGGTGCGGATGAGGAGTAATTAGTCATAGGTGTGGAATTGGACCAAGTTATAGGTCTTAATTAGGTTAGTTTAGGGTTAAGACTAGGTCACGATGAGGTGGCGACATGAGGTGGCAGGTATGGTGATGTGGATTTATTAATTATAAGGTAATTAATAAATAATTTTGTAAGGTTTAGGTGGTGAGGTTAGGTTGCGAAATGCGATGCGGGTCACAAGGGGTCGTAAGACACAAATTTGGTGTCTACACAAGGGTAAAAGACCTATTGGATCTGTAAATAGACAACCCCAAACACGTGAAAATAGATTGGTTCATGACCCTCTAACTACTAGGGTTGCTGTTGTTGATGAAGTTGTTGACATGGATTAGTTTGATAGATGGTTTCTTCCTCATCCTCCATGTGAAGTGGACCAACAGGTTGATGAAGATGATAATGAGGATGGAACTAATGATGATATTTTCATGGTGGAATGTTCTTCAAGCTCACAAGAAGGAGCAACATCTACTGAAGTAATAAGTGCTAGGAATTTTTCTACCTTTTGGGATTGCATCAAGTGGGTACAAGTATTTCTCCCCCGTCATGCTCATGAAGTTGATGTAGTGCAAGCTTTTAAAATTCCTAACAATGACTTTGAATACTTGAGATCTTTGATGATTAAGAAGTATGATGGTGGTATCCCTTTAGAGGAAGATAGACAATTATTGTTGTTGTAGCTCAAGAGAAGGACTATAACACTAGAAGAAAAGTTGTTAATGGATTTAGGATTCAAGCCAAATCTAAAACACCCTTGCTCATAAGCATTCCAAAGGAATATCCTAGGAAAGAAACACTTGCTAGAAGTTCTGTTGTCCCGAGAAAAAACTACAGTCCTCATCACGCCCAAGCTGCCAAGAATCCTTGCCATCTGATGAATCTTCTTGTATCCCTTCCAATATTATTTTTCCAAGGAGAGTCCCCTATGAAATAGCCCATGTATTGAGCCAAATTAAAGTGAGTGTTACAATTATTGAGTTGCTTAGAATTCTTGAGCATAAGAAGAGAACATTTGAGTACTTGGGATTGAAAGAAGAGAAGATCACCCCAAGTAGAAATGTAAATGTTGTTGAGACTCCTCTTCAAATAATTGTTGACCTTGAAGCACCACAAGCAATGGAAGATCTTGGAGAGACACCTGAGGTATATTTGTGGACATCCTTGGTTGATTCCCAATTGAATGTTGATCCATTATTTACAACTTTGGTCATAAAAGATAGGCTACTTCAGAATTGTATGTTTGATTCTGGTACATCATGTAATGTCATGCCTCTTGAAGTCATGAATGAGTTGGATATCAAGGTGACAACTACCTATAGGAAGTGTACTGCCATGGATTTAAGGGAAGTGCCGGTGGTTGGTTGTGTGAAGGGTTTTATAGTGTAACTTGCAGCCTATCTAGGTAAGAATTTGAAACTGAATGTTGTAATTGTTGACTACCCTACCAAATGGGGTATTATTTTGTCAAGAAAATGGGCTGCAAGTGTTGGTGGTAGTGTTTAGATGGATATGTCTTTTTCCACCATTCTCATTGAAGGCAGCCTGATTAAACTTTATGGTGAGAATAAGATGTTTCACCTAATTATAGATCCCAACAATGCTTCCTATGAAGTGGTGTTTACTGATGTAGATGCTGAGAATTTCATTGGTTTTGCTGATGGAAAAGAACACAAGATGGATATAACAAAGTGCCTTGATATGGTAGGTTCTCCTTGGACCTTGCTATTTGATGGAGCTTGCTCCAAATTTAGAAATGGTGCTGGTATAGTTCTACTTTCTCCTAGTTTGGAAAAATTTGTTTTCTCCTTCAAACTTAATTTTGAATGCACTAACAACATCATTGAGTATGAGGCATTGTTGTTGGGGTTAAGGATTGCATAGAATTATGGAGTGAAATATATTGTTGCAAAAGGAGACTCAGAGCTGGTTGTCAAATAAATAAGAAAATTGTATGCTACAAAAAATCAGCGTATGAAACAGTATAAGCATGAAGTTTGGGATCTAATTGAAATATTTGATTACTTTAACATTGTTTACCATGACAGAGCTCTTAATGTTGTTGTTGATAAGTTGGCAGTGCTAGGTTCTAGATTTGAAAATTGCACCATTTCACCTTATTGTGAATACAACATTGAAGTGTTGACTAGGCCAGTTGTCCCTGATAATGTGAAACATTGGCAAGTCTTTAACAATAATGCTCAAGTGCTAAGGTTCTTACAAAACTAGGGTGAGTTTGTAAATTAGAATATTGATTGGGAGCCAATGGTATGCATGACTGAAGGAAGAGAAACTTTGTTTAGAAAATATATCATCCAATTGAAAACAAACACCATTCCTAGAGGTCTTGTTGCACTTGAGTCAAATTTTAACAATGTTGATTGCATTATAAATATAAACATGTCTTCCTGAAGGGATGTGGAAGAGCATGACTTGGGAACAAACGAAAAAATAAGTAAGGTTTGTGGGTAGAAATTTAAGTAAATAAGAAAAACATTCCTATGCCCAACTCTTAAAAAAATATCAAGACTGCCTTGTTTGGTCCTATTCAGAGCTGAAAGCATACAGGGAAGATTTATTTCAGCATGAGATCCCTCTTGAAAAAAATACCAAACCATTTAGATAGTGGGTAAAGGCCAATTAATCAACTTCTCTCCATGATAATGCAAGAGTAGTTAAGGAAGTTGAGAGATGGAGGTATTATTAAGCCCACTAGATATTCGTCTTGGGTTGCAAACCTAGTCCCAGTCAGAAAGAAGAATGGAGGACATCAGAATTTGTGTGGATTTTTAGGAATCTAAACAAAGAATCCATGAAGGACAGCTACACCTTGCCAAATATGGAAAATATGTTGCATCTTGTGACAGGGTCTGGATTTCTTTTCTACAATGGATGTTTCTCCAGATATAATCAAGTGGTAGTTAAAGAATCAGAAAGACTTAAGACATCATTCACTACTCCTTGGGGAAAAATATGTTTTTTTTAGGATGCCCTTTGGTTTTATAAATGCTGGTGTCATTTTTTGAAAGAGCAATGGATGCTGCTTTTGCTGGTTACATCAATGAGTTTATTACAGTTTACCAAGATGATGTGACTATATTTTTAAGGCAGTGAGGTGACCATTTACAACACTTAGAGAATATGCTGATCAGATGTAGAGAGTATGGCATTTCTCTTAATCTGAAGAAGTATCATTTTGGCATGCAAAAGGCCAAGGTGCTTGGTCACATTGTGTCAAACTATGGTGTTATGATAGACAATGAGAGAGTGGAAGCAATCAACAAGGTACCTATCCCAAGAACCAAAAAAGGCATCCAGTCTTTCTTTGGTCAGATTAATTTTATTAGAAGGTTTATTTCCAAATTTTCTAAGTTGACTCTTCCAATCACAAGCATGCTAAAGAAGGACCAAGTTATCAAAATGGGAGGAGGCTTTCATTCAAGCTTTTGAAGGAATTTAGGATGCACTTAAACATGCACCTATTTTCGCAGCCCCAAACTATAAGAGGCCTTTCCAAATATTTTTCTTTGCTTCTAAGTATACCATTGCTTCTGTTTTGCTGCAAAAGGATGAGAATCAGGCTAATAGGCCTATTTTCCTTCTTTAGCAAGGCTTTACAAGCTGCTAAATTAAAGTATACAATCATGGAGAAACAAGCATTTTCCTTGGTGAAAGCAACAAATTTTTTTAGGCCTTATATATTGAGTTCACAAGTTGTTGCCTATGTTCCCCACACCATGGTGGAAAGACATCTTATCAGAGATGGAGATCTCAAGTAAAAGATGCATATGGGTGAACAAACTACAGGAGTATGATATGGACATCCCAAACCACAAAGTTGGTAAGAGGTTTGGGTCTTATTAAGCTCATGGCTGAGAGCAACTTGTAGAATGTGGAAGTGAATCAACTAGAGGAAGAAAGGGTAGATGTGCTTGCAAAGTTGGTAAATTCTGAGTGGTACAAGGATGTAATCTTTTACCTTAGACACCTTTATTGCCCTGATCATTTAAATAAAAATAAGAAGAGAGCCCTAAAGTTGGCTTCTCAAAAATATATCATTACAGACCTTGGGCTAGCTTGGAAAGAACCCTGAAGGTGTCCTCTTGAAATGGCATAGCTGAAGATGAGGCTCCCAAGATAGTTGCTAATTTCCATGTGGGAGTTTGTGGAGGACACTTTGCTGGGAGAGTAACATCACATAAGATTTTGAGGAGCTGGTTATTGGTGGCCTTCTCTCTTCAAAAGATACAACCTAGCTAGTTGGAAAATGTGATAGTTGCCAACATTTCTCTAGAAGACTGAAAGCTTCAGGTCCCCTTCTTTTGCATCCTGTATCAATTGAAGCTCCTTTCAAGCAATGGGGAATGGAATTTATTGGTGAGATTTCAGATCCTTCTAGTGATGGGTCACAAGTGGATTCTTGTAGCCACTGATTATTTTACAAAATGGGGTTGAAGCAATCTCATCTAAAAAGGCAACACACCAAGTGGTAGTGGACTTCTTATTGAATCACATCATATGCAAATTTGGAGTTCCAACTAAGATTGTATCTGATAATGCCATAAGATTTAGAGCCAAACCTTTAATGGAAATGTGCAATGAATATGGAATCAATTTGACTTATTCTTCAAACTAAAACCCCTAAGGGAATGGACAAGATGAGTCCAATAATAAGAAATTTCTGAAGATCATTAGAATATCCTTGGAAATGAACAATAAAAAGTGGGGAAAAAAAAATTGAAATTTGTAGTTTGGGATGATAGGATAAATCCCAAAAGAGCTACTGGTAAAAGCCCCATTTGAATTGGTGTATGGAACTTAGGCTTTACTGCCCTTACACCTGAAATTATCTTCATTTCAGTTTGCCCAACAGTTGGAAGATCAAGAGCATGGCCCATATTAATCAAGGATCAATCAGATTATTGAGCTTGATGAGGAGAGAAGAGCATCCCATCAAGGGCATATCAAATTTAGAGAGAAATTGAAGAGATTGTTTGATAAGAACATTACTCCTAGAGCCTTCAATATTGGAGATCTGGTTTTTCTGTGGGATAGTAGGCATGAAGACAAGGGAAAGCATGGCAAGTTTTATGGATTATGGATGGGCCCTTATGCCATTGATATCAGAATTGGTGAACATACCTTTTTTCTCAAAGATCTAGATGGGAAATTGCTTAGAGCTGCCAGTTAATGGAAGAAATTTAAAACATTTCTTGGATTAATCCCCAAAGTGAGGTATGCACAAATTGTACAATTGTATAGTCTTTGTTTTTTCTCTATTTTTTGCTATTTGGTGGTTTGTGGTTTTCCCTTTGTTCTTGGCAGCCATTTTGGTTGGTTTCTCGGCTCGTTTTTGTTGGGTGGGTTCTAGTTTTTTGGGCAGCCTTGTGTTTTGACTCCTTTTCCCAATGGTAATTTGGCACTTGGTCTATGTTTTTTCATTGTGGCACTCGCTGGGAGTGCCCATCCCCAAGTAGGAGCCAATGTTAGTGCCATTTTTTGAGCTTACATTGTGTGCCCTAATTTTTCATGTCTGATTTTACCCAAAAACATTTTATTTCTCAAATTGGTGATTTGCATTTTTCTCCCCCCTTGTCGAATGTTTCAAAAATGCCCATAAACTTGTTTTTTTGCCTTGGTTTCAAAGAGAAATCCATGTGTGCTCTTATTTGTACCCTAGGTTTTTCCAATTCACGGGTTGTGGCATTTTCCCTTTATCACGTTGTACAAAAATTGGAATTGATCAAATCTAAATTGTATGGGTTAATTTCCAATCCTAAGGTCGAAAATAATGTCAAAACATGACTCAGTTGATTCAAAATCAAAAAATTTGCAATCCTTTTTTAAAAATTTGAATTCTAGGGCAATCCTTTGAATTTTTCATGCGTTTTGACGGTCATACGGGCGTCATTTGCGGGGTCAAATTCATCCTCATAGGATGGTATTGGCAATGTGACGGGTTTCCTCATTGGCTGAGGTGGTTGTTGGCAGGTGGCCTCTAGATTCCCTTGGATCATTTTTAGACTTTACTTTGTGAAGGGAAAATTTTAAAAGTCAAAACTTGGCTCCGAAACCCCGCAGCCAATTAGGAGTGGACTACGTGTCACATGAAAGACCAAAGGTTAGAGGAGCGTGCCGGGGGTGGCAGGCTTTGACTTAGGAAATTTTTCTGTCTCTAATGCTTATAAAGTTTCAAAATTAAAATTTGTTCTTAAGGCTCGCAATGAATAGAGAGAGGACACGTTTGAAAAAATCAAGGTCAGAGGAGATGGCAAGGTGGCGGAGGATTTTGATGGGTTTTGATGTGTTTTTTGGCTCAAAGTGTTGAAGTAAAATTTTTGGCTCAAAAGCCCATGACCAATCCAAGGTGAGGACATGTGTAACATTTTAAGGGTTAAAGGATGGGGCATGAGGTTCGGACCTCGCTGGACAGTTTGTGAAATTTTCAAAAAATTTTGGAAAAAGGAGGTTTGAAGTGAAGAAAGGGAAGACTTGACCTGTACAACTAATAGGATGATGTGCCACGTGGCGGGGATAGTTTTAAGAGGTCGCAGGACCAGTGGAGACCTGCGGTGAGTTTTAGAATTTTTTAAAATTTTGCTTAAAGGTTTGAAAAATGAATACTAGGAGCCAATGGGTCCTTGTGGCAAATCATGAGAGATGGATGTGGTGGTAGAGGAGATAAGGCAGGTCTAGGCTTGGAGCCAGGGGTTTTGTGGAATTTTTTCCTCTTTTTCAAAAAAGACTCAAAATAAAAAATTTGAAGCGCTGTCCTGCTAGTGAATCAATCAGGCCGACACGTGGACAGGTGAGAAATCAGAAGTCTAGGGGCCCAGTGGGGGAAAAACATGCAAAATTTTCCCAATTTCCAAAAAAGGTCACAAATGCACAGAATTGAAGTGTGATTTCAATGGGACCCACCATATGCCATGTGTCAGGCTCCAAAATTCAAAGGCTGAGGGGTGGAGAAAAAGGTCAAAATATTCCATTTTTCCAAAAAATGTGAAAAGAGTCAAAAATGATCCTAATTTTAGTCCCAATTTTGCATTTTACACGTGGAAGGGCCTGAGTATTAAAGGACAAAGATGGATAAGATCGATAGTTGTTGTGCATCCATTTGTTTTAACCGCAATGGGAGCTCTAGGAAGCTTGGAATCATGATTTATTACACCAAAATTTCATCAAATATTATAGTGATTTTGTGTCGTCTTGGCCTTCTCAGGATCATTGGCATCACTTTCGTGGCTTAGTTCTTTGATCTATGAGTTATTTTTGAAGTAATTTTTTTCCCTAGCTCGAGCAAAAATGTGAAATGACAACATTAAAAGTTGCAGACGTATATTTTAAAAGGTAGAAAAGGTGAAAAAATGATGAGTAAAAGGTGTATTACATGCCTTGAATGATGAAAAACATGCCTCTGAGAATGGATAATGATCTAGATATTGTATAATGATTTTAATATTTTTGGGCACACCTAGCAACCTGCGAGTTGTTTTTCTGTTTGATTGTCAATTTTCATTGAATTAGGTTCATCAGCTGGTTTTTTGATGACAAATTTGCTCATGACTCCTTTTCCCAATGGATTATTTGTTGGGGACTTGGTCTACAGTCTTCATTGTGGCACTCACTGGGATATAATACATCCCCAAGCAAGAGCCGGTTTTTGTTCCATTTTTGAAGCTTGCACCAGTAAATTGCCGAGAGAAAAAACTCAAATTTCTATGAAAATCTGCTCAAAGAACCATTTTACCCTTTGAATCTAATGTGTCTGGAAATTTCTTCCCCTCTGAGTTGGTTACATGCTTTAAAATTCATCACAAAGCTCTGTTGTTTGTTCCATGTAACTCTCCCCTGCTAGGGAATATTCCAAGTTTGTCCTTTGAATCTAAATGCCCTATGTTCTTCCAATTTTGCGGGCTAATGTCATGTCTGTTATCCCTTTGCCAAATGCATGGAAATAAATTGAAATTGATCTTGTTGCAATACTTTGCATGTGAAAAATATTTAGAAAATCACAATACCAAGGATCTAAATTTATAGTTTGGAAATCATGCTTCAGTTGAATTTAAAATCTCATACTTAGAAGAGTCTGCCCTCCTGATAAGGTGATAAACAAATTGAATTCTAGGGAATCACTTTGAATTTTTTGCGTTTTGACGGTCATACGGGCGTCATTTGCCTGGTCAAATTCATCCTTAGAGAGGTACCTTAGGCAATGTGACGGGTTTGATCATTGGCTGAGGTGGGTTGGCAGGTGAGTTGGATTCCCTTGGAATATTTTAGACTGGTGACTTTGTGAAAGATTGTGTAAAGAGTGCAAAACTTGGCTTCCGAAACCCCGCAGCCAATTAGGAGTGGACACGTGTCCATAAAAGACCAAAGGCATTTTGGAGCGTGCCGATGGGGTAACTGTAGAAGTTTTTTGGCTACTAGATCTTATCAAAGGTGTGATCAAAATCCCAGTTTTGTTCTTACTCCAATTAGAGGAGGACACGTGGCAAAAATCAAGGTAAACATTAGGAGATGCTAGGTGGCGGAGGTATTTTCCCTGGTTTGCATTATGTATACCCACATAAGCTCAAAGTCCATTGATAGTAAATTTTTGGCATCAAAAGCCCATGATTTCAAATGTCTCAAGTGAGACATGTGTAACATTTTAAGGGAACAAAGGGGGGCTATGGGTTTGAGATGCTGACAGTTTGTGAGGATTTTCAAAAATTTTTAAGGGAGTGTTTGATCAGGTTTTCATTAAGGGAGACTTGGACCATAGTAGTTCAAGCAATAGAGAGAGTGTCATCGTGGCGGGGATAGTCCTTAGAGGCGCAGGACCATGGAGACAAAAATGGAGAATCCTCTTCCCTTGGCTTGCAAGGGAGAACCTAATGAATAGCTAAGCCCAGATCAAGTCCTATTGGAAAATGAGAGATGGATGTGTGGTCCAGAGGGTAACTTGCAGGTCGGTGGAGCCAGGGGGACCATTTTTTCTCTTTTGCAAAAAATGACATACAAAAAGGTCTAATCTATCTTGAAGCGCCATGTCATAACTGCTAGTGAATGCATCAGGAGACACGTGGCAGGGAGAAATCAGAAGTGCGGATACCAACAGTGGGGACAAAATTATTTATGATCATATATTTTCTTTAGATTTCCAAAAAAGGTCCAAATTTGCATTTCAGAATTGAAAGTGTTGATTTCAATGGGACCCACCATATGTATATAATGTTTTGCTCCATTATATATTCATAATGGGGTGAGGGTTACGGGTTTAGAAAAATAATGACGTCAAATTTTTCCATTTTTTCCAAAAAATGTGAAAAAGTCAAACCATGATCCTGAATTTTAGTCCCAAGTTTGTTTTACAATGTGAAGGGCCAAAATAGAATTTAAAGGACAAAGATGGATAAGATCTGGACAATTGTTGTTTGCATCCATTTGGTTTCTAACCGCAATGGTCAGCTCAATAGGAAGCTTGGATATCATGAATGAATTCTTACAACAAATGTAAGATCATCAAATTTATAGTGATTTTGTGTCATCTATGAGTACCTTCTCAGGATCATTGGCAATCACTTTCGTGGCTTAGTTCTTTGATTTGAGTTATTTTTGACAGTAATTTTTTGCCCTAGAAATCGATGCAAAAATGTGAAACTTGACAAAATAAAGGATAGTAATGTAGAGTGTAATAGTTGAAGGAAGGTCAAAGAAGGTGATCTATATATTTTTGATGAGTAATCTTCTGCATCTTGTTTTATGCCTCAGAGTGATGAAAAACATGCCTCCAGACTATGGCATGAATGATCTAGGATATGTTAATAATCGATGCTTATATGATTTTTATGGGCACAGTCTAGTGAAAGGTTTACGATGTGTTTTCTTCTTCTCTTGATTGTCATTTTCATTGAATCAGGTTCTCAATGCTGGTTTTTGATTCTGATTTAGTAAATGCTCATGACTCCTATTTCCCAATGTTATAGATGTTTGGCACTTGGTCCTACATTATCTTCCTTGATAAGCACTCAAATGGGAGCTGCCCATCCCCATGTTAGCAAGACTCAATGGTATTGTTGGTGCCATTTTTGAGCTTGCACCATGTTGCCCTAATTTTCCAAATCTGTATTTGCTCAAAAACATTTTACCCTTTGAATTGATGGTCTGAAATTCTTCCCCTCTAGTTGAATGCTTTAAAATGCTCACAAACTTGTTGTTTTGCCCTAATTTGAAGGAATATTCCAAGTTTGCCCTTTTTTGTACCCTAGTTTTTCCAATTTTTGTGGGCTATGTCATTTTTCCCCTTTTCCAGATCATGGAAAAATCAAAATTGATCAAATCATACTTGTTTGTATTTGAAAATCCAAATCCTAGATCGAAAATGTTTAGAAATCATGCTTCAGTTGATTCAAAATAAAAAAAATCTGCCATCCTTGGTGAAAAAATTGAATTCTAGGGCATCCCTGGAATTTTTTACATTTTGATGGTCAGATACGGGCATCATTTTCCCATCAAATTCATCCTCAAAAGGTATTGGCAATGTGGTGGGTTTTCATTGGCTGAGGTGTGGTGGGGAAGTGTTGTAACTTTTCATTTTTTGCCTTTTTTGACAATAGGGCATTTTCAGGCCCAGGGACCCGTTTTTTCCAAATTTTCCTACGTGGCATGTTTTAATTAGTAGGGGGATGGTGGGGAGTTGGATCTCCTTTGAAAATTTTGACTTTATTTTGTCAAAAAAAATTAAAGTCAAAAATTGGCCCGAAACCCCACAGCCAATCGGGAGAGGACACGTGTCCTAAAAGTTTCAAAATGGAAGTGTGGGCCGAGGGGGACTTAGAGTTTTTTGGCTCTAATTCTATAAAGTTTCAAAATCAGTTTTTCCCCCCACTCCAATCAGAGGAGGACACATGGCAGAAATCAAGGTCAGAGGAGATGCGGGTGGTGGAAGATTTTGTGGTTTTTTTGTGTTTTTGGCTCAAAGTGTTGAAGTAAATTTTTGGCCCGAAAGCCCACGACCAATCCAAGTGAGACACATGTAACATTTTAAGGGTCAAAGGGGGGTGTGGTTAAATGTTGAAGTTTGTGAATTTTTCAAAAATTTGTAAGGGAGGTTTGAAGGAAGAAAGGGAGACTTGGACCCCGTAGTGAATAGGAGAGTGCCACGTGGTGGGGATAGTTTCAGAGGCATGGGCCCACGGAGACAAAGTGGAGAATTTTCCCTTGGCTTAAAGGGAGTAAAATGAAGATTAAGCCCATGGGTCCTCAACAAATGAGAGATGGATGCGTGGCAAAGGGTAAGGCAGGTCGGTGGGCCAGAGGAGGTAGGAGGGAATTTTTTCCCTTTTGCAAAAAAAGACTCAAAATCAAAATTTGAAGCACTGGCCATGCTAGCGAATCATCAAGGAGACACATGGCAGGGAGAAATCGGAGGTGCAGGCCCACGGGGAAAAAAGTGAAAATTTTCCAAAAATTCAAAAAAGGTCAAAATGCACAGAATTAAAGCATGATCCCAATGGGACCCACCATGTGCCATGTGTCAGCTCCAAAATTCAAAGGCGAAGGGGTGGGGGAAAAAGTCAAATTTTTCCATTTTTTCAAAAATGTCAAAAAGTAAAAAATGAAACCCTGAATTTGTTCCCAATCATTTTTTGTTTGACAAAAAATTAGAAAGTAAGGGCTTGTTTCTAAGTTCACATCTTCCAAGGACAACTGATGCATAAGATCATTTTTGGCATCCATTTGTTTTTGCCATGGGAGCTCTAGGAAGCTTGGAATCATGAATTTTTGCATCAAAATTTATCAAATTTATAGTGATTTTGTGTCATCTTGGCCTTCCAGGATCATTGACATCACTTTCATGGCTTAATTCTTTGATTTGAGGTGTTTTTGTAAGTAAATTTTTACTCAGCCCGAGCAAAAATGTGAAATGACAAAATCAAAAGTTGCAAAGGTAATTTGAAAAGGTAAAAAGGTGAAAATGATGAGTAAAAGGTGTTTGCATGCCTCAATGATGAAAAACATGCCTCCAGGATGGATAATGATCTAAATATTTGTAATGATTTAATATTTTTTGGGCACACCTGGCAACCTGCGAATGTTTTTCTGTTTGATGTCATTTTCATTGAATCATGAGGATTGTTTTGTAACAAACTTGATCCCATGGCATATTCTTTGCTTGGGAAATAAGGATCAAATGTGGCAAGAGATATATAATGCATTTTTGGAGAAATTGTAAAGAGGTCGGGAAAAAATTGAAAATCATGAGAAAATTATGAGAGAAAGCTCATCTTCTTGAAAAACCCACCAAAGAACCAGAATAATTTCTTTGTGTTGGATCTTCATGTATGTGAGTTGGTTACAAGTGTATAGCCATCACACAGCTCTGAGATTGTTCATGAAACTCTCCCTTACTGATGAATCTAACAAGCTTTTGAGTTAATCTGTGTTTTTCTGGGCAATATGGTGTCTGTTATCATTTTTAAATGCCTGCAAATAGTTTTCATTGTTCTTGTTGCAATATTGCATTGAAAGTCTTTAGAAATCACACAGAATCTCCATTTCTTGTTGATAGTTTAGTGGCATTTGCAATCTCATATTCAGAAGAGCCTTCATCTGATAAGGAGATAAACAAATTTAAAATCACTTTACCTTCCTTGACTGCAGAGATTTCTTGTAAGCCTTTAGGGGCACCTTAGGCATGGTTTGATCAAGGATTTTTGTGTTTAATTGAGTTCTTTACTTCAAGATTTTGTGGTGAGTTCTCAAATATTGTGTGAAGAGTGTTGCCTGGGCTTCCATTTATGCCTCTTCTGGTTGAAAGAATGTCCTAATTATTTGAAGCATTTTATCTGATAGTTGTTTCAAGTATTGTAGAGGTTGTCAAAGATCTGATATATCCCAGTTTGTCTTGTCAATACCCCACCAAAAAAATTCATTCAAACAAACTAATCCTACCCATACTACCCCTGCATTACATTGTGTGTCAACAAAAGAATACAATCCATTTACAAAAATGCACAAGGCAAATCAGGATTATACAATGTCTTCAGTAACCCTTGCCTTGCATTGAAAATATCTCCATAATCTGGGAGTGACAACTTGTGAAAGTCAGATTTGGAGTGTTGATCATATTTTCCCAAGGCCTTTTCATACTACTTGCATAAATTGAGGGATATCTTCATCTCCTTCACCATTTGGGGGTTACAATATAGGTTCTCTTACCTTGGTTGAAAGGCACAACCTAAAATAGTGAGGGTTAGATCAAATCCTTTCAAGGTGCTATCCATCTCTCCACAAATCTGAGTGTCAGTTAGATCACATCCCCAGCTACAAAATGACACACATCAAGATCTATCTGACTTCAAGCTTCATGCCATATCTCTGATGCTTCTCAGACTGAAAAGGAGAACAAATTTGGGTACCAACACTTTCTGGCACCGTTGCCGGGGATATTCTTGCATAATTTCTTGGTGTTTGTGGAGTGTTTGAAGAGTTTGAGAATTTGATAGTATTCAAGTATTTGAGTTGCTACATTATTAAAATATCATTCTATGCTTCAGATCTGTAATTTTTCAACAAGGGTTTCAAGTTTTGTCTATGCCCTTTTTCCATTTCCTAGCAGTTCATACACTTTGGGTGCATTGTCATTGATTGATTTAAGAAGAAGAAGGTCCCGTGATTTATAAAGCCTTTGCAAAGGTTTCAGTACTAGAAAACATTTGACAGATTATTTTCAGTGCATTCTTGCACAACTAAGGTGAAATTCCTTAGTGGTGACTCCATGCTTGCAATTTGATCTTGAAAATACCAATTGTCTTACCTTTCTGTCATTTATAATTTGTTGCTCAAATCTGCTAAAAAGCTGGAAGGAAGAAGATCTCTCTTCATCAAGGAATCTTCTAAGAAGTTGTGTATAGATTCAAGAAACTCAGAGCTAGAGGGGAGAAAGGTGTGGAAGGTTGTTGGAGACTTGATTGCAAGAAAGGAGAACCCTATTGTTGAGTTTGAAAGTGAGCATTTCATGTTATTGAGGACTGCAATTCTTCTTCAAGTGGATCTGATTCAAGACAATCCTATTGTTATTTGAATTCCCCATCAAGGTGAAAACCTTCTTGTGCATTTGAAAGGATTTCTCCTAAATAATTCTCCTGTATTTTCTAAATTTTCTAGAGATCATCAAGAAGGAGAAACCAAGAGAGATCTATTTTGCAAGATTTCATTCCATTCCCCAAAGACCTCTCACTCCTCATCATTTTAATTCTCCTCCAAGATCACCACCATAAAATAGCATGGCTCATCCTCCACCTAGACCCCCCATTTTTCCATGTAACACCTTTGGTCCCATCAATTTTAGGAGGAAAAGGTATCCAAATGCTTCCCACAAGATGTGAGAAATAGGTTACTAAAGTTCTAAGGTAACAATGCTATTACTGGAGATCAAACATCTCTCAACTTTTTATTAATAGGCTGATGGAAGATTTTGAGATAGAGTTTGAGGATGTGTATGTCAAATTGTTTATTCATAGACACTAGAAGACTTATGCTAGGGATTGGTACGTAAGGCTCTACTACATAATTTTATTCACACCTCATGGACTAAATGAATACCCTGCATTTAGGTTAAAATATGGTGACAAGAACATGATCCTAGATTTCTTTTTTATGAGTTTGATAATATCAAGAAGAACCTTAATGAATCATTCCATGACTTCAACACAAGGTTTAACAAAACTTTTGGTAAGGCTTCCTTTTTGGTTTGAGGCCTTGTGATGAATCTTGTTTAATCAAATATGCAGATGCATGTGATAAAAAGGCAGACTATCACCTAATTGACAAGAACCCTACCAATCTAAGACAAGGCTTTCACCATGGAACTTCACATTGAAAACAATATCAAGGCTGTTGAGAAACCTCTCAAGAGAGATGGTGTAAAATTGATAAACCCTAAAAAACCTCAAGCTAGAAAAGGTTCTGATTTAGAAGAGGTTGTGAAAACTTTGGCAGGGGCTATCAAAGAAATCTCATACAAGTTGGCAAGAGCTGAGAAGGGAATTGGGATAGAAATTCACAAGCTCAGCCTAGGCACACAAGCACAAGATAGATTTAGAAATCACCATAGGAATGAGCAGAGGTTTGATGATAGAATAAAGGACCTATGGGAGGGGGAAATAAATTTCTACCCAAAGCATGTGAAAGTAGATTGGTTCATGACCCTCTAACATGCTAGGATTTCTGCTGTTGATGAAGTTACTTATATGAATTGGTGTGATAGATGTTTTCTACCTCATCCTCCATGTGAAGTCAACATAGAAATAAGGTGAAGCTAATAATGATGATGAGACCGATGATGATATTTGCATGATGGGCTGTTCTTCAAGCTCACAAGGAGGAGAAACATCTACTGAAGTAATAAGTGCTAGGACACTACTGCAACCTTTTGGGATTACATAAAATGGGTACAAGTCTTTCTTCCCCTCATGCTCATTGAAGTTGATATAGTGCAAGCTTTTGAAATTCCTAACAATGACTTTGAATACTTAGAGCTTTGATGATTAAGAAATATGATGGTGGTATCCCTTGGAGGAAGATAGACAGTTGTTAATGAATGTTGTTATAGCTCAAGAGAAAGATTATAACACTAGAAGAAGGCTTGTTAAGGGAGTTGGGCCTCAAGCCTAAACCAAAACACCCTTGCTCACAAGAATTCCAAAAGAAGCTCCTAGGAAAGAAACACTTGCTAAAAAATCTATTGTCCCAAGCAAAAATTACAGTCCTCCTCATGCCCAAGCTACCAAGAATCCATTGCCATCTAATGAATCTTCTTGTCTCCCTTCCAATGTTGTCCTACCAAAGAGTGTTCCCTATGACATAGCCCAAGTATTGAGCTAAATTAAAGTGAGTGTTCCAATCATTGAGTTGCTTAGAATTCTTGAGCATAAGAAGAGAGAATTTGAGTACTTGGGGTTGAAGGAAGAGAAGATCACTCCAAAGAAATTTAAATGTTGTTGAGACTCCTCCTCAAATCATTGTTGACTTGAAACACCAGTAGTATGATTTAGGAGAGACACCTGAGGTATATTTGGGGACATCTTTGGTTGATTCCCAATTGAATGTTGATCCATTTTTCACAACTTTGATTATAAAGGATAGGCTACTTCACAATTGTATGTTTGATTCCAGTGCATCATGTAATGTCATGCCTCTAGAAGTCATGAATGAGTTGGATATCAAAGTGACAGGAACCTATGGAAAGTGTACTTGCCATGGACTCAAGAGAAGTGCTAGTATTTGGTTGTGTAAAAGATTTGGTTGTGTAAGGATTGCATCTTATCCTGGGAGGAATTTAAAATTGGATGTTGTGATTGTTGATTGCCCTACCAAATGGGCTATGATTTTGTCAAGAAATTGGGCTGCAAGTGTTGGAGGGAGTGTCCAAATGGATATGTATTTTTCCACACCATTCCCATTGAGGGCAGCCTAGTCAAGCTCTATGGAGAAAAGAAAATGTTGCATCTAATTGAGGACCCAAACAATGCTTCTTATGAAGTATTATTTGCTGATGTTGATGTTGATAATTTTATTGGTTTTGCTGATGGAAAAGAACACAAAATGGACCAACTTCAAAGTGCCTTGAACAGGTATTTTCTCCTTGGACCTTGCTATTTGATGGAGCTTGCTCCAAATTTGGAAATGGATGCTAGTGTAATTCTGATTTCTCCTAGCTTGGAAGAATTTGTTTTTTCCTTCAAGATTAATTTTGAATGTACTAACAACATTTCTGAGTATGAAGCCTTGTTGTTGGGTTCTGAGAATTGACATGGAAGTATGGTGTCAAGGACATCATTGCAAAGGGATCTTTAGAGCTAGTTGTTAAACAAATAAGAAAACTGTATGCTACAAAAAATCAGCGGATGAAGGGAGTATAAGCATGCAGTTTGGGATCTAGTTGAGATGTTTGATTCCTTCAATATTATGCACCATGACAGAAGTTTGAATGTTGTTGTTGACAATTTGGTAGTGTTGGGGTCAATCATTTGGAGTTTGCACCATTTCACCTTATTGTGAGTACAATGTTGAAGTGTTGACTAGGCCAGATGTCCCTGACAACATCAAGCATTGGCAAGTGTTTGATGATGATTCTCAAGTGCAAAGTTTCTTGAAAAATCAAGGTGAGTTTGAAGATCAGAATATTGATTGGGAACCAATGGTTTGTATGACTGAAGGAGGAGAGAATTTTTTTGGAAAAGATATCATCTAATTGAAAACTAACACCATTCCTAGAGGCCTTGTTGCTCTTGAGTCTAATTTTAACAATGATGATTACATCATCAATAGAAACATGTCTACCTCAAGGGACGTGGAAGAGCATGACTTGGGAACAAAGGAAAAACCAAGAAAAGTTTGGTTGGGCAAAATCTAAAACAAAGAGGAGAAGTAGTCCTATATTCAATTTCGAAGAAATATCAGGTCCCTCTATTCTCTTTCATGGTCATATTCAGAGTTGAAAGCATATAGAGAAGACTTATTTCAGAATGAGATCCCTCTTGAGGCCAAGACAAAGCCATTTATAAATAGAGGAAAAGGCCAATTAATCCACTTCTCTCCATGAAAATGCAAATATAGGAGTTAAAGAAGCTGTAAGATGGAGGTATTATTCAGCCCACTAGATATTCATCTTGGGTTGCAAACCTTGTGCCAGTCAGAAAGAAGAACGAAGACATCAGACTTTGTGTGGATTTTAGAAATCTAAAAAAATCATCCATGAAGGACAACTATCCCTTGCCAAATATGGAAAACATGTTGCAGTTGTGACTGGATCTGAATTGTTGTCCACCTTGGATGGTTTCTCTGGCTACAATTAGGTTGTTGTCAAGGAATCAGAAAGATTTAAAACTACCTTTACTACTCCTTGGGGAACATATGTTTATGTGAGAATGCCTTTTGGTCTCATGAATGCTAGAGCCTACTTTTCAAAGAGTAAATGGATGTTTATTTTGCTAGTTATTTAAATGACTTCATTACAGTTTATCAGGATGATGTGACTATGTTTTCAAGGAGCAGAGAAGGACCACTTGTAGCACTTGGAAAGGATGTTGATCAGATGTAGGGAGTATGGACATTTATCTTAATCCAAAGAAGTGTCATTTTGGCATGCAAAAGGCCAAGCTTCTTGGTCACATTGTGTCAAAAGATGGTGTTATGATAGACCCTGAGAGAGTGGAAGCAATCAACAAAGTACCTATCCCAAGAACAAAGAAAGGCATCCAATATTTTTTTGGTCAAATTAATTTTATTAGAAGGTTTGTTTCCAACTTTGTTGAGTTGAATCTTCCAATCACAAGCATGCTAAAAAAGGACCAAGTTATCAAGTGGGAGGAGGCTGCCATTCAATATTTTGAAGGAATTAAGGATGCACTTAAACATGCACCTGTTTTACCAGCCCCAAACTATAAGAGGCCTTTCCAAATCTTTTCCTTTTCCTCTGAATATACCATTGCTTCTATTTTGCTGCAAAAGGATGAGAATGGGGCTGAGAGGCCTATTGCCTTCTTTAGTAAGGCTTTACAAGCAGTTGAGCTGAAGTATACAATCATGGAGAAACAAGCATTTGCCTTGGTGAAAGCAACAAAAGTTTTCAATCCTTATATATTGAGTTCAAAGGTTTGTTGCTTATGTTCCCCACACCATGGTGAAAGACATCGTATCAGAGATGGAAATCTCAAGCAAAAGATGTAGGTGGGTGAAAAAACTGCAGGAGTATGATATGGACATCCAAACCACAAAGTTTGTAAGATGTTTGAGTCTTGCTAAGCTCATGGCTGAGAGCAACTTGCAGAATGTGGAAGTGAATCGGCTAG
Source organism: Taxus chinensis (assembly GCA_019776745.2). Classification (NCBI taxonomy): domain Eukaryota; kingdom Viridiplantae; phylum Streptophyta; class Pinopsida; order Cupressales; family Taxaceae; genus Taxus; species Taxus chinensis. The sequence continues at coordinate 941,698,219 of CM034148.1, read as the reverse complement.
AGGAAGAAAGGCTAGATGTGCTTACAAAGTTGGTAAGTTCTGAGTGGTACAAAGATGTGATCTTCTACCTTAGACAACTGTGCTGCCCTAGTCACTTAAATAAAAATTAGAAAAGAGCCCTCAAGCTGGCTTCTCAAAAATATATCATCACAGACTTTGGGCTGGCTTGGAAGAACCCTAAAGGTGTCCTCTTGAAATGCATAACTGAAGATGAAGCTCCCAAGATAGTTGCTGATTTCCATGGGGGAGTTTGTGGAGGACACTTTGCTGGAAGAGTAACAACACATAAGATTTTGAGAGATGGTTATTGGTGGCCTACTCTCTTCAAAGATGCAACCCAGCTGGTTAGAAAATGTGATAGTTGCCAACGTTTCTGTGGAAGACTGAAAGCTTCATGCTCCCTTCCTTTGCAGTATGTATCAATTAAAGCTCCTTTCAAGCAATGGGGGATGGACTTCATTGGTAAGATTTCATATCCTTCTAGTACTAGCCATAAGTGGATCCTTGTAGCCACTGATTATTTTAAAAAGTGGGTAGAGGCAATCCCCACCAAGAAAGCAACACACCAAATAGTTATGGACTTCTTGTTGAATCAAATCATATGCAGATTTGGAGTCCCGGTCAAGATTGTAGCTGATAATGCCATGTGCTTTAGAGCCAAACCTTTAATGGAAATGTGCAATGAATATGGAATCAATCTGACTTATTCTTCAAACTATAACCCCCAAGGGAATGGACAAGCTAAGTCCAGCAATAAGAATTTGTTGAAGATCATTAGAAGAAACCTTGGAGCAAAACAAGAAGAAATGGGGTGAACAATTGAAATTTGCAGTTTGGGCTGATAGGATAACTCCTAAAAGAGCTACTGGTAAAATCCCATTTGAATTGGTGTATGGAACTCAGGCTTTGCTGCCCTTGCACCTACAATTATCTTCATTTTAGTTTTCCCAATATTGGAAGATCAAGAGCTTGGCCCATATGAATCAAGGATCAATCAGATTATTGAGCTTGATGAGGAGAGAAGAGCATCCCATCAAAGACATGTCAGATTTAGGGAAAAATTGAAGAGATTGTTTGATAAGAAGGTCACTCCTAGAGCCTTCAATGTTGGAGATCTAGTTTTGTTGTGGGATAGTAGGCATGAAGACAAGGGCAAGCATGGAAAATTTGATGCATTATGGATGGGCCCTTATGCCATTGATATCAGAATTGGTGAGCATACCTTTTTTCTCAAAGATTTAGATGGGGAATTGTTGAAATTTCCTATTAATGGCTAGGCATCTGAAGCATTTCTTGGATTAAACCACAAATTTGAGGTATGCACCAGCTTGTATAGTGTATAGTGTTTGGTTTTTCACTCTGTTTTTGGTGTTTTGTTGGTTTTTGGTTTGCCTTGCTGTGTGGCAGCCTTTTTTTATTGGGTTCTCAGCTAGTTTTTTGGTGATTTTGGCTCGTGAATCCTTTTCCCAATGGATATTTTGGCACTTGGTCTACGTTTTATCCTTGTGGCACTCACTGGGAGTGCCCATCCCCAAGCAAGAGCTGATGTTGGTGCCATTTTTGAGCTTGCACCATGTTGTCCCTAATTTTTCAAATCTGTATTTGCTCAAAAAATGTTTTACCCTTTGAATTGATGGTCTGAAATTCTTCCCCTCTAGTTAAATGCTTTAAAAATGCTCACAAACTTGTTGTTTTACCCTAATTTGAAGGAATATTCCAAGTTTGCCCTTTTTTGTGCCCTAGTTTTTCCAATTTTGTGGGCTATGTCATTTTTCCCCTTTGTCAGATCATGGAAAAATTGAAATTGATCAAATCATACTTGTGTGCATTTGAAAATCCAATCCCAAGGTCGAAAATGTTAAGAAATCATGCTTTAGTTGATTCAAAATCAAAAAATTTGCCATCCTTGGTGAAAAAAATAAATTCTAGGGCATCCCTGGAATTTTTTACGTTTTGACAATCAGACGGGCATCATTTTCCTGTCAAATTCATCCTCAAAAGGTATTGGCAATGTGGTGGTTTTTGTTGGCCGAGGACAATGGGAAATGTTTCTAACTTTTCATTTTTTGTTTATTTGGCAAAGTGGCATTTTCGGGCCTAGGGACCCATTTTTTCCAAATTTGCCTACGTGGCATGTTCAAATTGGCATAGGGGATGGCAGGGAGTCAGATCTCCTTTGAAAATTTTGACTTTATTTTGAAAAAAAATTAAATTCAAAAATTGGCCCGAAACCCCGCAGCCAATCAGAGAGAGGACATGTGTCCTAAAAGTTTCAAAATGGAAGTGTGGGCCAAGGGGAAATTTAGAGTTTTTTAGCTCTAATTCTATAAGTTTCAAAATTAGTTTTTCCCCCACTCCAATCAGAGGAGGACACGTGGTAGAAATCAAGGTCAAGAGGAGATGCGGCAGGCACAAGATTTTGCGGTTTTTTGGTTTTTGGCTCAAAAGTGGAAGTAAATTTTTTCACCGAAAGCCCGCGACCAATCCATGTGAGACACATGTAACATTTTAAGGGTCAAAGGGGGGTGTAGGTCAATGTTGAAGTTTGTGAATTTTCAAAAATTTGTGAGGGAGGTTTGAAGGAAGAATGGGAGACTTGGACCCACAGTGAATAGGAGAGTGCCATGTGGCGGGGATAGTTTCAGAGGCGCGGGCCTGCAGAGACAAAGTGGAGAATTTTCCCTTCGATTAAAGGGAGTAAAATGAAGATTAAGCCCATGGGTCCTCAGCAAATGAGAGATGGATGCATGGCAGAGGGAAAGGCGGGTCGGCAGGCCAGTGGAGGCAGGAGGGAATTTTTTCCCTTTTGTAAAAAAGACTCAAAATAAAAATTTGAAGCGTTGGCCCGCTAGTGAATCATCAGGAGACACGTGGCGAGGGAGAAATTGGAGGTGCGGGCCCAAAGGGTAAAAAGTGAAAATTTTCCCAAAATTCCAAAAAAGGTCAAAATGTGTAGAATTGAAGCATGATTTCAATGGGACCCACCATGTGCCATGTGTCAGCTCCAAAATTCAAAGGCAGAGGGGCGGGGGAAAAAGTCAAATTTTTCCATTTTTTCAAAAATGTCAAAAAGACAAAGGATGAACCCAAATTGATTTCCAATCATTTTTTTCCACATGTCCGGCCTTATCCAAAAAATTAAAAAGGTAACTCAGGCTTATTTCTAAGTCCGCATCTTCCACGTGGAGGGCCAGAATTAAAAGATGGATAAGATCGACGGTTGTTGTGCATCCATTTGTTTTGACCACCATTGGAGCTCTAGAAATCTTGGAATCATGATTTTTGCATCAAAATTCATCAAATTTATAGTGATTTTGTGTCATCTTGGCCTTCCAGGATCATTGGCATCACTTTCATGGCTTAATTCTTTGATTTGAGGTGTTTTTGAAATAAATTTTTACTCAACCTAAGAAAGCACGTGAAATGACAAAATCAAAAGTTACAGACGTAATTTGAAAAGTTAAAAAGGTGAAAATGATGAGTAAAAGGTGTTTGCATGCCTCAATGATGAAAAACATGCCTCTAGGATGGATAATGATCTAGATATTTGTAATGATTTAATCTTTTGGGCACACCCTGAAACCTGCGAATGTTTTTTCTATTTGATGTCATTTTCATTGAATCATGAGGATTGTTTTGTAACAAACTTGATCCCATGGCATATTATTTTCTTGGGAAAGAAGGATCAAATGTGGCAAGAGATATATAATGCATTTTGGAGAAATTGTAAAGTGGTTGGGAAAAGAGTTGAAAATCACAAGAAAATTTTGAGAAAAAGCTCATCTTCTGAGAAACCCACCAAAGAACCAGGTTAATTTTTCTGTGTTGGATCTTCATGTATGTGAGTTGGTTACAAGTGTATAGCCATCACACAGCTCTAAGATTGTTCATGAAACTCTCCCCTGCTGATGAATCTAACAAGATTTTGAGTTAATCTATGTTTTTTCTGGGAAATATGGTGTCTGTTATCATTTTTAAATGCCTGCAAATAGTTTTCATTGTTCTTGTTGGAATCTTGCATTAAAAGTCTTTACAAATCACACACGATCTCCATTTCTAGTTGATATTTTAGTGGAATTTAAAATCTCATTTTCAGAAGAGCCTTCATCTTAGAAGGAGATAAACAAATTTAAAATCACTTTACCTTCCTTGACTACATAGATTGCTTGTAAGACTTTGGGGGAACCTTAGGCAATGGTTTGATCAAGGATTTTTGTGTTTAATTGAGTCCTTTACTTCAATATTTTGTGGTGAGTTCTCAAAGATTGTGTGAAGAGTGCAACTTGGGTTTCCATTTATGCCTCTTCTAGTTGAAAGAATATCCTGATTATTTGAAGCATTTTATCTAATAGTTGTTCAAGTATTGTAGAGGTTGTCAAAGATCTGATATATCCCAGTTTGTCTTGTCAACACCCCACAAAAAATTCATTCAAACTAACTAACCCTACCCATATTACCCCTACATTGTATTGTGTGTCAACAGAAGAATACAATCCATTTACAAAAATGCACAAGGCAAATCAAGATTATGCAATGTCTTCAGTAACCCTTTCCTTGCATTGAAAATATCTCCATAATTTGGGAGTGACAACTTGTGAAAGTTATATTTGGAGTGTTGATCATATTTTCCCAAGGCCTTTTCATACTATTTACATAAATTGAGGGATATCTTCATCTCCTTCACCATTTGGAGGTTACAATATAGGTTCTCTTACCTTGGTTGAAAGGCACAACCTAAAATAGTGAGGGTCAGATCAGATCCTTTCAAGGTGCTATCCATCTCTCTAAAAATATGAGTGTCATTTAGATCAAATCCATGGCTACAAAATGACTCTCATCAAGATCTATCTAAATTCAATCTTCATGCCATATCTCTGATGCTGCTCAGACTGAAAAGGAGAACCAATTTGGGTACCAACACCTATTAACCTTAGGAAAATGACCATAAGCCATCATATGTACCATGCATTAATTACCTTGTATGAACATGAGTTGTGAAGTATTATAGGGTCTAGGTGGATATATAAATTAAAATATAATGGTGATGGTAGTATTAAAAAACATAAAGCTAGACTTATTACTTGAGGTTTCACTCATAAACTTGGTATTGATTATGTTGAGACATTTCTTGTATCTAAAATGAGTACTGTTAGGGTCTTGTTTGTAATTTCCCACTCAATTTGGGTGGGAAATCCACCAAATGGATAGGATTTTTTTTTTTTGAATTTATTTATATGTTTCAACCTAAAGGATTTGAAGAAACTTGTAAAGAAAAATATGTTTCTAAGTTGATAAATCCTTGTATGGTGTAAAAAAAGCTCTTAGAGCTTGGTATGCAAAAATTGTTTCCTTCTTTAAACTGTTAGGTTTTGTTAATTGTTCCTCTAACAATGATATATTCATTAAGCAATAAGGCTCACATATTATAATTATATGTATATATGTTGATGATTTTCTTATGTCTGGTGATAATTCTAATTTAATTCATAGGATTAAAGAGAAATTGAAGCAGTACTTTGAAATGAATGAATTAGGTATCTCACATCATGTTATTTGTATGATTGTATTTCATTCTATTGTTAATTTTTGAAACACAATATGCAACCATTGTATTGAAAAAGTTTCTTATGATTGATTATAAACCATTTTCTACTTCAATGGAAGTTGGAATAAATATTGATCATAAATCTACATATGGAAAATGTTGATCCTATTTTATATATGTTGTTGATAGTTTGATTTATCTAACTATAACTAGATCAGATATTTCCTATACAAAAGGAATTATTTCAAAGTTTATGCAGGAACATTTTTTAGAGATCATTAAAATCTTGCAAAAGGTATTTTTAAATATTTGAAAGGAACAATCAATTATGGTTTGCATTATAATAAGAATGAAAATGATATCTTATATGAATTTTTTGATTCTAAACCATACTGATGTTGTGTTATAAAATATACTAGATATGTGTTCAAGTTATTTGGTGTAGGAACCATTACTTGGAACAACAAATACAAACAACAGTCTCCATTTTTTCTACTGAGGTAGATAAGTACAATGGAAGAAGTAAAGAAGCCATGTGGCTGCAATGACTGTTGGTAGAGATACACATGGAAGCTAAAGGAAGTATTTATCTTCTATGTGGTGGTCAGAGTTGTATTACTCTTGATTAAGAATCTAGTTCAACATCAGAGGACAAAGAACATTGAGATACATATACGCTTTACCTGTGAGAAGGTGCAAAGTGATGAGATAAATCTCAAGTTAATGTTGACTGAAGAACATGTTCCAGGCATCTTCACAAAGTCCCTGAGTGCAACAATTTTTTGTCACTTTTGTGAAAAGCTTGGATTGTTAGATTTTCCATTGAGGGGGAGTGTACATGAAAATTTCACCTCCTAATGGAACTTGGTTTTTGTAAAAAGACCTTCGGGCATTTGTAAAAGACCTTTGAGAAAGTGTAAAAAGACCTTCAGGCATGTATACCTCATTGAATTCTTTCTTAGAAAGAAGTGTAGAAAGATCTTAAAGGCGGTGTTTAGTAAACTCTTTAGTGCTATTGAGTTTATAAGTAAACATCCAGTACAAGCATATTTTTAAGGATGTCCTTTGTTGTAAAAGACTCCTGTATGCTTGGTTCAATAACCTTTTATGAGAACCCATGAGAAGATGTAGAACTCACAAATCATACTTAGCCACTGATCATGGGATGATCTTTGGGATTCCAAATCCTTTTGTACCAAAAGGTAAATTTAGTATGATGAAGGGTGTTATAATTCCTTTAACCGATATGCTAGCCTAAAACCTTTATGGTTTAAGGATTGTAAATCATGTAGTGTACCACAAGTAGGTAATCTATTGGCATATGTTATGTTATCCCACTTAACATTAAGGGGGAGTGTTTGAACATAATGATTAAGTGGTCTGGTTAACCCTTAATGTATATGGGTCCATCACTAATATATAGGTTAATATTTAATAATATGAAATATTTCTACTTCTATTATTAAATATGTTAACCTAGGTATATATTTTAGGCTAAATATTTAATATCGTGAAATGATTATATTTCTAATATTAAATATTATAAACCTAGGTGTATGTCTCAACCATTTTAGGTTTAAAAGTGGGTCAGTAGACATACCCAATCACATTATATAAAAAGGACTTTAGGTCCTCATTTGATATATTCGATAAATATATCAAAGGTGTAAAAGTCAAGTGATTTGGTTTTACCCTTGGTAAATAGGGTTTTAAAGGAGGAGATGATCTTAGTGGATTTAAAATAAGTTCTCTAAAGTAAAAGGTTATTTTCAAAGTGTTTGTTACCCTAGGGTTTTCCACTATAAATATTGTGTCACATGTGTTATTTATTTCCTGTAAGTATTTCTTTATTTACTTATGTTATGATGTAATCTTTATTTAAATATTTATTGTAACATTATATAATATGTAATTTGATTAAATCCATATTTATTAGAATCCTCAAATTGTAACATCTATCTCCCTCTCGCACACCTCATTATACTTAATCCACCTCTATTCTTTTTGCCTCTTTTCTGCTAGGTCCGCCATCCTTCACCAAACCTTCTCCTGCCCCCACGCGTGGTGGGGTTTAGGGAGCCATTGGATTTTCTTCAAAGTTCAAGTTGCCATCAATATTTTGATCACAAATGGAATGCCTTGAAAATAGGTTCCCCTTAGATAACTTAAAAAATGGAACTCAGCTACCTCCGGGAAAGAGCAAGTAGAAATTGAGTATTCTAAAATATAGCTATTCAGAACACCACGAAACCAAGTGTTCACAATGTGTGTCCAAATCAGATCAACATCATAGAGGGCCAAAAATTATTCTTGTGTCTAGAAAAGTGTGAGATACCTCTAGTTCCATTTAGACACATAAGTAACCAACCACTCATACAACTCTATCAAAAAGATATAAAATAAACTCTTAGATAAATAGTCACACAAGTTCTGATCCACCCACGAGTGTGCATCAAACTGAGATCCATCGCTAAATCTTCAAGCATATTATTCTTCTAGATCTATTATCCACTCCTCAACACTTTCTAGGGTCAACTGGTACATCTTCATCATGAAACATCCTGAAAATAGCTGAAAAGGAGGTCCTGAAAATAAAACTAATGCTTTCACCTAGAATCTATTATGAAAAAAATAGGCATGCTGACACATCACTCAGCCTGAGTTGAGCACTCACCCAAAGTGTGTAAAGGTACCAGGCCCCTTTTTAGAGTTTCTTATGTAGGGTGTTAGTGTGATGATGATAATAGATATTTAGATCCATAACTAATCATAAACATTTCACACTGCATAAATCAGATCTAGATCTTAGAGAATCATGAACTAAACAATAACTAAAATAAGGATAACCATATAAGAACCAAATTCAATTATGTCTAACATGATTATCCAATCAATATACTTGATTGCATTAAAAACTGTAAAACACATAATATTATTACACTATAAAGTATCTCCATGAGTCATGTACATATTAAGATCAACATCATAACTCTACAATAATTCACTCTCTCTAAACTACACAACTTAATACATATTTATAGAGGTTGGGACTTACCCTTCACCACCCATGCACTTCTCAAAATAGGTCGCATTTTAATAATAGCCATGCACCTTTACAATGGCATGCACAACATGCAAGTTTTCTAATAATATATGTCCTATAGTTAACTTGAAGAATAAATCCTATTATTATCCTAAAATATGCATGGCACTTAACAATTGCTTATTCCCAAAATACCATTGCATGTTGCGCAAGTCTTCATCTCTATGTGTGATCTGCATGCTATCTCCAAAAATATTCCTTATCCATAAAAATAGCTAAGTCTTGAGCTAAAGTGTTCTAGCGCATGTTTCCTTCCCTATCTTCCCACACCTTCAAATGTGCCTTGTTTCCATGCGCACATCCTTTCTGTGTCTTATCCTTAGAGAAAAATTATTTCTTCTCAATAGAAAGGATGTTACCAAAGGTAAATCTTCCACACAAAATAAATATCTTTTTTCCCTTTTATTATAAATAGAAAAAGGGGATAACCTTTAGTTAAGGGAGTGGTTCTAGTTACTCTTTAAATTCCCAATATCATCTTAACAAGCATCATTTCTATGATTTATTTGTGAATACTTGAATCCACAGGTGATTACAAAGGGGTAATAGAATTATATTAATCGTATGTACCCTCCAAAGGTAAAATTTTTACAATGGGGTCTACTACATGGTTGTTAAAACATTTTCATGCATTCATAAAACCAAAACACCAAGGACTACTTTGACCATCTTACGATGAGGCATACCATGCTCATGATCATTAATATGATGAGAGTATCTTTGGGTTCCAAGTAGCTACCAAGTTCAAGGAACTCTTAACTATGTGTAAAATTTCAAGAATCAAAAGGATATACGTAAGGTACATGTGTAGGAGGATTTCTTAGTATAGATTGAGTATTATTCCACACATAATACTTGAGCCTCAAAACGAGTGGTGCATATGAACATGACGTGTAATAGTAGAAGGATTTATTAGCTCAATCATGTAATTATACATAAAACATTGTGTCCAAAGTGGGGTCAACATATACTAAGGGAACTAAAAAAGGTATTTCCCATTAGTCCAGTAGTGGTTCATTTAATGGATCATAAGGTAATCTAGGTGAAAGTATCATAGGAAAAAATTCATGAAGGAATCTCATTTTGAGAGAATTAGAATAGACCATTATACCATACATGATGAAATATCATAATAGAAAATAAAAATTACCAAGACCATCACTTTTTGGGAGTATAGTGAAACCAAAGAAATTCAATACCTAACCACACTTTATCTTATGACATGTCAACCATGATTTAGTCAATTTGTTTCAAAAGGTATAAGGACTCAAATATCAATTTTGTAAAAGCTACTAGTTCATTTATTTCTTAGGAGGAATAGTGCATGTTAATGTTGAGTTTATTTTTAGTATTGAATGATTCACATGAAATTTCATACCATTTAAACATGAGAGATAATTTACAAATGAGGATCATTATTTTCCTTATTCATTCCTTAAATAAAATATATATATCATAATGTGACTACAAATTATTTTCAAAGATGATATGGAACTATTCTTTCCAATTGCACACATAGACATATACAATATTAGGAGGTGCATAGATAAAGTAAACTTCACTAACATATAACGATGTCCATCTACTATGTCTTGCCACCTATATCCACATGGTGTTAGCAGTAAGATGACATGGAATTACCCCCCCATCTACCTAGTTATGTGAAAAATATTGTCCCGCCTAAAAATACTTAGTATTTTTATTTCATTCATACCAAAAGGGTTTAGAGAGAGAAAATATGAGGACAGATTAAACATCAATTTATACAATATTACTTGGCTATTATATCTCAAATTTTGAGAGTGAGAGAAAATTCATAAGTTAATTTTTTCATAATTTAGTCATATATATAGAGAGGAGAGAGAGAGAGAGAGAGAGAGAGAGAGAGAGAGAGAATAGTGTATATATTTGTTTTACCATAACATGAAGGGGTAAATTATATGAAAGAAAGAGTTTTTCCAAAACAAAAAAATTTCAATATTGGATGGAATGGTGGAATGTTAAAAAAGGTGACCTAAGATCAAGAACTACAATACAACTCAAATAACCCCATTAGGTTGTAAAATGCCCTCTGAATAGGGGTAAATGGCATGTGAAAGAGGAGAACGTATGTTCTCACCTCTTGTAATTTAAAATAAGATAATTGAGAATTAAGGATGGTAAGATTAGATTCAGAATGCATTTTTTTGGAGGTGTAACTCCAAGGTAAAACATTGTAGTTTAAAATATGCATTATCATTTCAACGTAGTTCAACTAGCCACAATATGAGCTTATACAAAGTTTAAATGGGTGACAACCAAAATTTCGGATACTTGCAACCTATTTCTATATATCTCAAGATCTTAGGGAACTAGATGAAATTATGATCCATCTCACATAGGTCATTTGTGGGAATGTTGTTCAAGAGGGAAAAAAATGAGTTTTAGAAATTTATGCCTACACCTAGTAGGCTAAGTGACACAGGCATGAAAATCACATTTTGTAGACATCATAGTGAATAAAAACTATGTCTCACCATTATTCATATCACATGGGAGGGCTATGAGGTGACAACCAATGTTTTTCATGATCTACGGTTTAGTTTTACAAGGAAAATCCAAATCGAGTTCGCAAGCATACATGTAGACATCCCCTTTATATGAATGATTATTAATGTAAGCTAAATCATAATGGAAAGATTCTAAATCTTAGATTGGATAGTTTTTTTACATTAAATAAATCATCATTATGAATCGGGTATTTTTATCTAGTTTAAAAATGCTACACTCGCAGGGTAAATATTTTATGCGTATGAACATTAAAAAAAAAAAAAAAAACATTTTAATATTTCTTTAATTAAAACCCATATCATTTAATACAACATTACACAAAAATAGAACTAGAGAGGGAGAGGAATACTTCCATTCTTGTTTCTGACGAGGTAGATAAGGAGAGGTGTTTAGCTAGCTTGCAAGATACCTTGCCATTTCATCAAATATTTTGTGTGTGTTGCAAAACCTTCATATTCAATGCTGATAGTTGTTGATTCTTACTCTACGCCCTTAAAATTTATTTTCTAAAACTCTCCAAATCATTTTTAGCAAACTCTTTTTGATTATATCTTACAATCCATGCTTTCCATGAGTCTACGTTGGTTTGATGCATTCTGACAAATAATTTGTGTTCCTTCTGAGGCCACATTCCTTTAAGAAATTTTATCGAACAGTTTGTGTTCCAATTTTATGTTTCCACATTTTGCATACATATATGCTTGACATGCAAATACAACATATTGCAAGAGACTCATTCAAAATTTCCATTATAATTTGGTGTAAATCCATGCTCTGATTTAAATATCCCATTTTTTAGTGTGATAAGATGATATCACAACCCATGGAACCTTAGCTTTACCCTAGCCACTCAAATTTTCTTTTAGAGGTTACAAGATCTCCAATGAACCCATCTTCCCATTATCCTAAAACCATTAAATATGATGGCATTTTTTAAAATAACAAAAAAAATACATTTTTATGGATGTCTTAAATTTGTTCCCAACACATTTATTTTGATCACAAGCATGAGGAAGTGCTGAAAAAATATGTGGGGGTTTTCCTTATTCAACTGCATCTACACACCCAAGACATAATAAAAAATATTGGCACATGGATAACTAGTTGCACTCCAAGTTGTCCAAACATGTGTAACATAAATAAAATTAAAAAATCCCCTCTTCATGGATTGGAAGAGAATGGACAACAAGAGGGTTTCATGTAGAGGAAGAGTGAAAGAGATAAATATTGTAGAGACATAAGAGGGTTAGTAGAAAATGGCACTTTCAATGTCTTAAACAATACAAAAACTACTCAGAATAAAAGAGAAAGAGTAGGAACATAAAGTGATGGCCATGAAAGGTACTGCAAAGGTTACAATGCACAAAGAATAAGTGCACAAAAGAAGAAGAAGAAAAATAATTACAAATAGACATTACACCTGAATGAAATGCCTTGTAATCCTCAATGTTCTTCTTTTCTTCTACATACAAAAAAAAAAAAAAAGCCATATGCAGTAGTTTCCTTTCCAATCAGATACCAAATGAACTCACCTTTGAAATAACTACAGATCCAAATTAATGAATTGTATATAGTAAAATGAGGAGATATTATGGTTTCATATTATCTACGTCTACAAGGATGATCAAACCAATAATGGTACTTATTTTTGAACGAATGTTAGAGAGAGATCCATTTAACACATTTCCCCATCATGTTCTATTTATTTAATTATGAAAGTACATAAATTTTCTTTACCATTATTAGTAAAGAATATCTTCGAATTCTGCACTGGCTATGACTATCCAATTAATATTAAATTTACAACGTTAAATTGGGTTTCACTATGGTTACACCTCAAGATCTCAAACAATTTGTTTGTCTTATTATGTAAGGAAAATAAAAAGTCTGAAAGGCCATATAAGATGTGTCTCTACATATTGAGGGAAACAATGCTTTCCAAAACCAGTAAACAAAACCTTTGGAAAAACATTTCACATCCCAAATGCTAGATTCTACTTGTCTTTTGATTTTAGATAGGGAAAAATGATTGTAGGGATACTAGTTTGAGTGAAAAATTTGGACAATTTAACAAGCATTTCCATTTGGATAAACACTTTACATTCATCAAACAAAATATGCACATTTCCCAAGAATATTCCATGCATAGTTTAGCCTCCTTAAGTGGTCCTGGGACCACGTTTCCACATAGAGATGGGAGGTGGATGTTACAAAAATGTTACAAGAACTATAATATAATATTCCTTATGGAAAAGTTCTCCCTTCTAGGTGAGAACCCATGATCATTGCATCCATATCCTTATTGTCTACCTTCTGGAACCATGATGGTCCTCACGTTTTTCTTGTAGATCTTTTCATTCCATACCCAAGTGTTCTACTTGGCTATCCTAAACTCTCTTTTCAAAATATAAAATAAAAAACCATTAATGCTCTTATCAAAGTTATCTTATACTAAAAACTAATTGTTCCCTCGAAGAACAATTGTTGATGTAATGTAAAAATATAGACTGCTCCCTTGAAGGACAATTATCATATATCTTGCCATCAAAAGATTAAAAAATCAATGTAAAAAAAAAAAAAAAATCAAAATCCAAATCTTATATAACTCCCTTGAAGGATGAATACTTTATTATCATGGAAGTAAAAGGATTCCCACATTGATCAAACTTCAAAATCTCAAAAGTAAATTAAAGTCAAAGAACAAGCATACTAGGAAAGATTCCCATATCGATCAACTTTCACATCAAAAGAAAACTTCCCACATTAATTAGTTTATGCAATATGTTTTAGAGTTGGGGCATAGTCTAGGAACACCACCTAAGGAGAACTTATTTTCCCTATACAAGCTTCATCTAATATCTCTTCTCATGTATATAGTAGGTTTATAACCAAAAACAAAGGATCTGGAATTCATTTGAAGGATCCGAAATTCACTTGGCAGAGCAGAGACAAGTGAAGAAAAGAGAAGAGTTTGCAGAGAAGGACATTGAGCCCAAGACTGCAACTAAGTAACCAGAGCCCAGTGACACTCATCCAAGCATTGGGAGAGAAGATAGCTCACTTTTGATTATCAGATCATCCCACCTGAGCCCTGCCCTTGTCATCACAGTCCTTGGACCTGTATCTTCATCAGGAACTAGTAAGTAGTGTCTTGTACATTTTTAAATAACATTTCTTGAACTTCTGAATCACAGTAATTACAAGTTCACTCATAGATCTACTACCTGGTAGCCCCTGCATCTAACTGTCATTCCTCTACCCTTACATTACCCCAAGAATAGCCCACACTCTCTCTGAGTCTTATCCATCACCCCATTGCCTATCCCTAATCATTTGCCAGACTTATAAACACCATAGCGGCCTTATAGCCAACCTTTATTAAAAGCCCCTAAATCACTGCCCCTACCGATATCGGTTCTTAACAACTAGTACCGGTTCTACAGTGACCAGCATCAGTCACTGTGACTCAAACCAAAACCAGCCTTTTTTAACGAGGTAACTAAATTGTAATTTTGCAATAATTTCTTTGTTAGAATTTGTGTTAATTCGTATTAAGAGGGGAACTGACCACCTTTGAAAGGAAGTCCAATATTTCCTGAGCCCAAGGTAGTTCCCTCATTTATTGTCTAACTAAAATCCAGTGGTCTTGTATTCTTACTTGCAGGTAGTCCTTCCTAGACAAAAAGGAGTTCTTGGCAATCGATCTGATCTCTCTCTACGGTACATGCGCACCCTCTCAACATTCAATAGGTATTCCTCCTAGCCCTAACCCTTATCTGTTTCTCAAGAGAATGAAAGGATAGAAGAAACTCTATTCTAGGAACGGAAACATTCTGTGCGAAACATTTTGGCACGCCCGGTGGGACCCATTTCGGGTTTCTTTCTTTCCTGCTTGCTTTCATATAGGGAGCATACTTGCTGTTTGTTTCTGCTAAATATTCACAAAATATTTTGTCATTTTGGTAAAAGAATTTGTCTTGCTTTCACATCTTTGCATTAGTGAAAGTCATCTCCTTTGCTTCATCGAATATCATTTTCTATTTGGGTTTAAAACACGTGCATCACATTCTTGCTTGTTGTTTTCAATTCTAATGAACATAGGTTAAGTAACAAGTCGTACACGTGGGGGTGATATCCATGGTATTGACAAGAAATTAATCTTACTTTCACCACACAACACATACCGAATCACATCATAATCAACACAATAGCTCAAACATCCCCCTTTTTTTTCCACGGTATTCCTCTGCCCGATTGAGGTAACCTTATAAGCCAAAACAAACTTGACATCTCCCTTAGGTCTTTTGTTTAGGGTTGACATCATCTTGCATCTAAGGCATACGCCCAAAATAATTAAAACTAATCCTAGGGTTAGTCTCTTGATTTTCCTGTGCATCTTGCTTGTTTTTAGTTCTATTTCTCTGTCATACACTGTTTCAGTAATCACTTCAGAACAGTTTGGTAGGTATACTAAGCATCGTTAATCCCAAATCAGAAACTTCTTACATCTTCTTACACCGGTCCTATTCTACCGACATCGGTTAACTTACCGATGCCAGCTATAGTCTGACTGACATTGGTTACCTAACTGATATCGGTTACTGTCTTTCACAGTTCCCAACAAACCAGCAACCTACCAATTCCAACATTTTGTGGCTGTTTCTGTCCCTGATAGATTGAATCTCTATTGTGTACTCTTGTCCATGGTTGTTATCACTTAGAAACAAGCTACAGCCATGGTTTCACATGCCTGTTATGTGCCTTTTCCTGAATCACCCCCTTCACATCCTATGGGGGAATCCTACGGACACCAGTGAGGTTCCCAAAATACCTGTAGGAGATAAGGAATTTGTGAAATTTTTGGATGCTAATCCTAGCACTGTATAGTTCTATTTGTCTCATACCCCTGACCGTACACTTGATGGTCAACTCCTTCTTGGTATGTCTATTAGTATAGCGGCTCACTTAGCTCCTTCCCCACCTAATAAATCCACCTTACCCTCTTCATCCTTAGCTCCGCCTCCCGACTCAGTGACTTCGGAGGTTCATACGACACAGATTGGCTTTCCTTTGGTTAATCTGGGGCCCCACATATCATTACTGCCGGAACCTCCTACCTCGTCTCTCTCGCAGACTGCCCCTTTCATAACTTGCTCTCTGCCACCTATCCACACAAGCTTTCCTTCTCAAGCTTCGCCCACCTTTACATTTCCACACACTTATCCGATGGCTTTAACATCTTCTATAGGACATCCTTATTCAGTCGCCTCAACATATTCGTCCTCAATACCTTATCAACATTTAACCCCACCATTGTCTAGTGGTGGCCCTTGGCCCAATCCTCCATTTATGACAACTACACCATCATCTCATCCAACCACTGATTTAATCAAACAAATGATGGACAAAATGCAAAATCTGGAGGCTTCTATTTCAAGAATCCGTAACACCCTAACATATGAGAAAGTTTGTCGGGAGCCTATTCATCCTTATGTCCCCCTTCATTCATATCCTCCTCAATGGGAATTACCAAAATTTACTCATTTTAATAGTAATGAGGATCCTCAACAACACTTACGTTCATTTAGACATGCCTACTATCTGATTGCTCATGACGATGCCTTACTACTCCGCACCTTCCCATGTCCTTATCAGGACCCGCCTTGGAGTGGTACAGTGCTTTAACCCAGCACTCAATCTTCTCTTTTAACCAATTAGCCCAATCTTTCTTAGATCATTTCTCCATTAACATTGCCAAGAAAGTACCTATCACTGACCTCTATGTCATCTAATAATTTGAAGATGAATCTATCGTAGATTTCGTTGGACGATGGCGGGGCCTTATCAACAAACTTACTTATGCCTTGCCTAAGGAAAAACTTATCGAACTCTTTACGTGGGCCTATGCTAAACAAATTTCTCCTACCCACCAAATTCAAACCTTCCGCACCTTTGATGAGTCCTTTACTATGGCTCAGAAACTAGAGATTCGTGCCTTAGAGGAAGAGAAATTGTAGTTGCGCAACAAAAACCCTAATTTCCAAACCCAAGACTCCACCAACAAACCCAACACCACCAATTCTCACGCATCGACTGATTCGAAATCAAAAGGATTTGTACACGTGGTGATGGTGAAATCCCAAGCACCGTCTAATACCCTGCCAAAAACCACCTATAAGTATAAAGCTGAGACCATCAATTACACTCCCTTGGGAGAAACTTATGGTGTCATTTTGGAAAAATTGCTCAAAGCAGGAGCTATCACCTTACCTCCTGTTAAACCTCACTCTGGGTTCAATTCCACCCGCATTATACCTTCTTGGTACAAAGAAAATGACTTCTGTAACTTCCACCACGTGAAGCGAAATAGTCATGAAAACTGCAAGATGTTGAAAAACATAGTGCAAGAAATGGTTGATGCAAGGGATATAACCCTCGATAATCCTAATGCCCCTGCTAACTGAAATTTCAAAATCTTCAACAAACCATTCCCAAACCACTCATCTAATAGTAACATAAACCAAGATATCTTAGCTGAGGAGAGTGTTCATAAAATCCATGCGGTCTTCGACTCCCAACCAAAAGCTCCTATCGAGGAAATTCTGAATCGAGCCTCTTCACTAATGCAGGGATCCAAACCCCCTCCACCCCCATTAAGACAAAAAGATAACCTTACCATTCCTTTACCCATAAAGGAATTAACTGCCCAGAGTTATCTTCTCACAGATGAGCCTTCTTACACCACATCCCTTCAAGAATGTGAGCGAATGTTATCTAACTTATCTATTTCCCAAACATCTCCTTCTATCACTCTTGCTATACAAGAGGAAGGCTCGTCACTTTTTTTGTCATCCTTAGAAGAGACACCTCTCGAACCAACATCACCAAATTCTTTAATCATGACAAATCCTCTCAAACATGCCCTCCTACCTATTAGTTCTTCATCGCCTAAATATTTTCAGTGACCGGTTGACCTCTTAACGCCCATTAATACAGTGCCTCATTTACCCCCTGTATCACACCCATAGTGGACCAGAATCACAACCCACCTCTCTTCCATACAAAATTTCCTATTCACATGTGAAGATTTTCATCCTTCAGTAGATAAAAGAGTCCTATGGGAGTGTTTGAATACACCATGCTCTACTCAAATGCAGATGACCGATCCAGACACCTCTACCATATACCCGAAGTGTTTATAAAAGCTCAAAACGCCTATTTTCTCATCCTCACCCCTCTCATCTCTACCGGATACCTCATCCACCTCTATTAACCTAACCAAGCCTCCCCCTACACTTGGGAATTCACCAATACCCAGCTTAACACACCCACCTAAACGCTTAGATTTATCCAAAAATAAAGCTGCCCATCCACCTAGGAGACAAACCCAATCTCCTCAAGTCCAATCTATGCCTCTGTCACAACTAAAACCCTCACTATCACACCTACCTTCTATATTGGGACCTCACCCCTCCACCTTGCCTCAATACATCATACCTCCTGCATTTTCTTTAAAACGACTTGTGCCTTCTACACCCATACAGAGATCTATGGGTGTATCAACACCGTCACCCCAAGTATCTTGTCCACTTATCAACCCTAAACAAACTCTATCATCAAAGGATTTTTTTTTTGTCACTCCTCTTTCTCCGTGGTTGTTTTCTCCTACCACGTCATCTGACCAGCTAAACATAACTTCTGCGCCGAAGAAGCCACGTTTATTTAAATCCAATTGTCAAAACCCCTTGTTTAAGCCACCACCCGTATGAACCAACTATACCCAAACATTACCAAAACCCACCCAATCAATAGCCTCATCTTCCTCTGACTTTGACCCGCTCAAAGGATCTTACGCCAAGATCCTTGATATGTTGGTGGAGAATGCGACCATTTCCCTACCCCCACTTAGACCCTATGATCCATCTAAACCTCGACCTATAGGTTATGATGAGTCTAAAATCTACACTTACCATCGCAAACTAGGACATGATGTAGAGGGATGCAAAGCTTTGAAAGCCATCCTTTATCAGTCACCTCTCTTGGATAGAAAGGTTAAGAAAGACAACTTACGAAGGGAGAAACCTTTAGCTTCAATCCCCTCTCCTATACCAGTTGTCCTCACCTCACCAAGAAATATCATTATTGTAACTCCACCTCTCGAAGATAATGACTGGTCCCTACCATCTTCCTCCTCTCGTGTTCATGAGATCAACATGATTAGCATTGCTACTCAAGGGCATAAAACCAATGGGAAAGCTAAAGAAAGCACACTTGCGACCTCTCTTTCTCCATCTGCCATCCCAATCACACCACCACCTAAAGTGGTTATTTGTGGACCTGCCTACCCTGTCTCTGATGGAGTGGCCCACCGTACCATGATAATATAGCTTCACCAATCACCTGTAAAAAAGACATTGTATGATCTCATTCAAACCTATAAATCTCATCGACAAGCTCTCATTGAAATCCTTCAAGGGATAGAGGTCCTACCTTACGAAACCTTTCCCATTGCCTCCAATTTAACACCCAATCATGTTGCTTCTCTCACCAAACAACCTATCTCCCCAACCACTTCTGTCTCTGTATAGCAAGCCACTGCTATCAGTTTCTCTGAAGATGAAATTGTTGACTTTGGTGCAGAAAATCCTGACCCCGCTCTTTTCATCTTAGCTTACATCCGGGACATCCGAGTACACCGTGTTATGAATGACAGGGGCGCTAGCCTAAATATCATCTCTTCCAAAGCCTTCCAACAAATGAATATCCCTTCTAGCTACATGTGTGCTAACCCCACCATGTTACGTTCAGTCAACGATGCTAATACTTCTACCTTAGGCACCGTGATCCTTAACATTTGTGTAGGGCCACGTACCTTACCCAAAATCTTCTATGTCCTTGAGGGAGAATTCCAATACAACATGTTGTTAGGCCACCCTTGGATCCAGGCTTTGGGATGCGTTCCCTCCACCTTACAGATGCATAAAATTCGAGTATGAGGGGTAGTCCTACACCATAAAATTTGACACTCCTCCCTTCAAAACCTCCAATATGTTATATCACCATAATGATGTACTTGTACTAGTCAAGACACCCATTCATCCAACCCAACCATTCACTTCAACCACACCTCAACCATCCATCTCAACCACACCTACACCTTCAACCAATGAAACCACCACCGCAAATACCACTTCCTTTCCCGTGGACAACATCCCCACCTCAGATCCCTTAGTAGATGTTTTTCAACACCTTACACTGGGGGAGTATCACCTATATAATGTTAGCACTTTCCATACCCCACAGGAGTACAGATAGTTATATGCGCATCCTACCTATGATCGTCATGTGGGGAAGTAATCTCCTACGGACCACCTAATTTCCGCACCAACCTAACATATGGGGGTGTCGATACATCCTCTGTCACCCTTGAACCTCCCCTTGGTGTGGTTCCCTTCCAATCTAATTTTTAATATCTAACTAATCGTCGCTTCGCCCTCACCTTGTTGATGCGTTGTGCTTGGAAGGGCTTCGGTTTCGGTCTTTATGAACAAGGCCGACTTACGATCATTCCTATAACTACACGCAAACACAAAGATTGTCATGGTCTTGGATTCTCTGAACCACTTACACCAAAGACACTGCATATCCATTGTATCCAAAAATATGATGAAGTCACTCCTTCCGAACCATCATCACCCATTTTGCCATCGTCACCCACAGAGTCGATAGACCCTGAATCCATCCCTCCTAACTTTTTTTTTTCATAAATGCTATCTTCCTGGGTCCTCTCACTTATCAACACAATAATGAAGACCCATCTTCTATTCCCCTTCTATATCCAAACATGATCGAAGAGGACTCGCCTTCAATTAATGTTGTTGAGTGCCATGATGACGACTCCATTCTCACTTACCTTGGTGCGGACGACTCTTAAATTCAACGCGCCTTACCATCTGAAACTCAAACCATGTTGAATGATTCGACTATAGAAATCAACACCCACACAGAGGATGATCCTCACATTGTGAAGATCGGAGAATCTCTTAACGCATCAGAACAAACTACCTTCACTACCTCCCTTCGTGCCCGCAACAAAGCTTTCTCTTGGTCCTATGCTAACATGCCAAGAATTGATCCTAAAATTACTGTCCATAACATTACCCTGAAACCCAATTCCAAACTTGTTAAAATGAAATTGAGAAAAATGCATCCACGCATTGCCCTCTTGGTCAAATAAGAGCTTCAACAACTCCTTTTTGTTTCCTTCATCTTACCTATTGACTATCCACAATGGATTTCTAACATCGTACCTATTACTAAAGCAATGGGGGGACTTCAGATGTATGGATTTCCAGGACCTTAACCTCACTTGCCCAAAGGATGACTTCCCCCTACCAAGTATTGATCAACTTGTTGATCTCACTACAGGCCATGAGATGCTTTCTGTCGTGGATGGCTTCTTGGGATACAATCAAATTTTAGTAGCCCTGGCCGATCAACATAAAACCACCTTCATAACTCCTTGGGGAACCTTCTGCTATCGCGTCATGCTGTTCGGCCTTAAGAATGCTGGTGCGACCTATCAACATGCTATGAATTACATTTTTCATGACATTATGCACACTATCCTTGAGGATTATGTCGATGATCTTCTTGGCAAATCTAAACATCGCAGTGAACATCTCGATGTTTTAACCATTATTTTCGATCGCCTGTTACAATACTGTGTTCGTATTCAACCAAAGAAATGTGTCTTTAGTGTCCTTTCGAGAAAAATCCTTCGTTTTATCGTCTCTTTGTGTGGCATCAAGGTTGTCCAGCTAAATTCAAAGCTATCCTAGAAATGCCCGCACCCACTAACCTCAAACAATTACGTAGTTTGCAGGGAAAACTCTAATCTATCCGGTGTTTCATCTCACAACTCTCGGATCGATGTCAACCTTTCCATCATCTCCTTAAAAAGGACATTATCTTTCAATGGAGTGAAGAGTGCCACCAAGCCTTTGAGGCTCTTAAAGCCTATTTCTTACTGCCACCCGTGCTTATCCCACCTCAGGACGATCACCCTTTCTACCTTTACCTTTCCACCACTAACCATGCTGTAGGAGCCATGCTCACACATCGTGACTTTGAGCATTGAGAACAAACCGTTTATTACATAAGTCGTACTCTGGTGGATTATGAGACTAGGTTTACACATGTAGAAAATTTGTGCCTAGCCCTATCATTTGTGGCCACCAAACTCCGACACTACCTCCTGAATCACAAAACTTTTGTCATCACCAATGTGGACCCCATTCATTATACGTATGCCAAACCTCATCTAAACCAACGCATCGCCCGATCGCTTATTCTCCTCCCCGATTTTGACCTTGAGTTTGTACACCAGAAATCAATCAAAGGACAAACTATCATAGACCAACTTGCTGAAGCCCCTTTACCTGGGGAGCAGTTTACTAATTTTACTTTCCTTGATGAACTCATTACCACTCTTTCACTCAGTGAGGAGTCGTATCTAATGACCCTCTTCTTCGATGGATCCAAATGCCAGCGTGGCAGAGGGGCCGACGTTGTTCTCATTCCTCTGGATGCTGAACCTATGCCTCTTTCATTCTGGCTTGATTTACCCTGCACTAATAATACAGTAGAATATGAGGCCCTTGTTTTGGGTCTCCAGGTTGCGTTACACTTAGGTGTAAAATCTATTAACATTTTCAGCGGATCTCAACTGGTTGTCAATCAAGTTATGGGCATCTACCAATGTAAAAATGAGGAACTTCAAAAGTACAAACATTACGTGGATTCACTTTTGAGCTTATTTACTCATTATTCTATCCAAACCATTCCTCGTTCTACTAATAAATTTACAGATACTATGGCTTGCTTAGCCTCACAAATTACTACCTCACCAACTGACTCTGACATATTTGTCTTAGTCCAACAACTCTTTGCCCCATCTTACTCAGCCCTGGATGTTTGTATGATAAATAATGTGTCTGCTAATTCGCAGGATACCTGGTATCACCAATTTCACGACTACCTTACAAACTCTATTCTCCCACCTGACCTTACTAGTAACGGAAAATATGCTTTTCTTAAAAGTTTTTCTCGTTATGTCATCATGGGGGGACTCCTCTATAAATGTGGCTTTGATGGAATCCTCCTTCGATGTCTAACTGGTATGGAGGTTACCTATACCATCCAACAAGTCCATGACGGTATTTGTGGTGGACATTTTAGTGGCCTTGCCGTGGCCAAACGGATCCTTCGCCTAGGCTATTATTGGCCTACTCTTAATAACAACTGCTACAAATATGTTAAGCGGTGTGTTATTGTTGGTGACAAATTGTAGCACCCCTAAATGTCTGCAACATGATGGGTTAAGACTCTCAGTATGATTGCATAACATGGAGCTTTTCCCAAGTGTCGGACCTTGTGAAATCAGAAACGCTCTCCAGATGAAGGCCGGTTCCTATTCCTCTATTCAGATGCACAAATAAAATGCAGAGAGTTTACTAAAAACCTAATCTAACTTGCCAAGGATACAGGGTAATAAAATGCATAAAATAAAACCTAAACTACAAAGGTGATGCACCGAGGAATGAAGAACACCTGTCTTGCCAATAAACACAAACCATAAAAAACGTAATGCAAGATCATGCACAGATAACCAGATTCACAGTGAAAGATCAGGAGGATGCAAATGAACATAGAGAGGGTTGAGAATCATTCACAGACATGCATTAATTTTCTCCAAAGATTGATATAACACACTGCAAAATGCAAAGAGGAAAAGTTGCATTACAGTTTCAAATGGGAGGTTTTTACTCCACAAGTTCACCTACCAAAGAAAAGAAGGGAGGGGCAAAAAAAAAATTTCCAACCTTTTAAAAGAAGCCCCTCCTTATAATTTATAGGAGGAAAAAGAGAGAGAGAAGAGAGGAATTCGAAATCTGCCCCAACCACCTCCAGAATGCACTTATCTCATTATGGTGGTAGGTAAGAACCCTAGCAAACCCAAAAAGTGGTGAACTATCTTTTTCATTTTTGAAGAAATTTTTCTCACCCAAATAAATATATCCAGTCGTAGTTTGGTAGAGGACACCGAGAGCTTTCTGAAAAGTTCAACCTTGCGAGAATCTGAGCTCCCTGTGAAAAATTATGGCCATTTGAATATTCCCCAAGTTAGGGTTTGTTTCCAGTCGGGTTCGGGTTTCTCCTTTGCATCTGCATCGGGTTTGGAGGGTGCCTCAACATGTTTTTCCCCATGCTTTCCCAACTCCAAAACCTGAAATCCTTTATGTCAGGTTTTTGGACCTCTCTGACATATTTCCTTTGTGTCGTGTTTTTGGACCTCTCCGACATATTTCCTTTGTGTCGGGTTTTTGGACCTCTCTGACATATTTCCTTTGTGTCGGGTTTTTGGACCTCTCCGACATATTTCCTCTTTGTCGGGTATTTGGACCTCTCCGAAATATTTCCTTTGTGTCAGGTTTTTGGACCTCTCAAACATATTTCCTTTGTGTCAGGTTTTTGGACCTCTCTGACATATTTCATTTGTGTCGGGTTTTTGGACCTCTCCGACATATTTCCTTTGTGTCGGGTTTTTGGACCTCTCTGACATATTTCCTTGGGGGAGATATATAAAACAATTTGGTGACTCAACGGGATCACCTGCCTACTAGGTAGAATATCAGTGGCCTTTTAGCGATCCATTGGGCATGGAGTCATAAGCAATAACCTAAAACCAACCTCATATCTGATCCCAAGCTTGAAACCGCAACTCCTTCTCCGAGAGCATGCTGAACTGTAGAAATATAGCCTAGGAGCAACAAAACCTATGCCAAAGCACTTAGGGAAACTGAAACCTAACTACAACAAGACAATGTGCATACGCACTTAGAGGAATTGAAATCTAGGCTAATATTGACAAGGGCAAACCTTTTATTTTCAGTAGCAATGTTTAAGATAGATTCCGTTAACCAGAATCGGGAGTTCTTCTCCATCTAATGTAGACAATTGGAAGGCATTACTATCCTTACATCATGTGACCATGTAGGGGCCACTCCAAATGGCATCAAACTTGGAATGCCTTCCTAGTTTTGCTCGATCTGCATCCCATTTCAGAACTAGGTCCCCTTCCTGGAAGGTCCTTGCTCTTGCTTTCTTATCAAACCATCTTTTTACTAAGGCTTGATCTTTCTCAATTGTTTGAATTGCATGTTCTCTAATTTCTTCCAATTCCATCAACTCTGCATACCTGGCCTCCATTGGTTCAAACTCAGCTAACTCCAACTGCTTCATGAACTCCAATGTAGGAAGTTCTAATGATATAGGTAATACTGCCTCTTTTCCATAGACCAACTTGTAAGGGGAATTACCTATAGACCTCTTTGATGTTATTCTGTCAGCCCATAATTCTGATTTTAGCTTGGTATGCCATGTTCTTTGGTTTTCATCCAGAGTCCTCCTGATGATTCTTAGCAAATTTTTGTTCGTGGACTCTGCCTGTCCATTACCTTGTGGGTAATAATTTGAAGAGGTGCTCAAATAGATTCCATTCTTGACAGCCCATTCTGTAATCTTGGAACCTATGAATGCCAATGCATTTTCTGATATCATAGTGGCCGGCACACTAAACCTGGTCATTATTTCTTCATAAAAGTCTAGTATGTTAGACTCACTTGCCTCTTTGAGCACTACTGCTTCGGTCCACTTGGTGAAATAGTCTGTCGCCATGAGAATCCACTTGTGGCCTTGGCTTGAGTTTGGGTTGATGACCCCAATGAAGTCCAATCCCCATTGCAGAAATGGTTGGTCAACCAAAATTGGGTGTAATGGAAGCACTGCTAGTCTTTCTTTTCCCGTGAAGAGTGCACATTTCTTGCACTTTCTTATCCATGTATAACAGTTACTGAACACTATGGGCTAATAATACCCTGCCTTCATTATCTTGAGAGATGTTACTCGTGGGGTGAAATGTCCTCCAGAATCTCCATCGTGAAAATCTCGTAACACCCTCTCAATTTGACCAGTCCCAATGCACCTCAATAGAACCCCATTGATGTCTTTCTTGAATAGAACACCATCAACGAGCACATATGGAATGGATTGTAATCTAAAGTATCTCCTCTTTGATTTGCTCATTTTTGGAGGGCATAGGCCTGCTTGTAGGAAGTGTATCATCTTTTGAGTCTAACAAGGAGTGGCTACATCATCATTTTCTTGTTCTTGACCATCCTGCAATACCAAGGTAGTCTCTTTTTCATCACCTGCTTCAACTTGTTGACTCAAGGCTAGCTTCTCACATAGTCCCTTTCCACGTACTAGTTTGGTGACCTTGATCTTGATGTCATATTCCATGACACGAGTGATCCACCTTGCACGCTTCTCATTCAGATCCTTGTTTAGAAGGAAGTCCTTGACTCCTGCATGAGAGACCAATAATTGGATCTTGTTGTTTGAGACTAGGTGCTTGAATTTCTTTAAGCTCATGATTACTACAAGGACATGCTTTTTAATGAAAGAGTACCTATTTTCATATTCCTCCAAGCCTTGACTGAAGAAAGCAACTGGTTGTTCTAATCCTTCTTTGTTTTTTTGTACCAAGTTTGTAGAAATTGTGTCTCCACCGCCAAAGGCATATAGCATGAAGCCCTTGGAAAATTCTGGATTGACGAGAGTTGGAGCTTGAGATATAGCCTCTTTTATTACCTCAAAACTTTCCTTGCCTTCAGATGTCCACTTAAATACCATGCTCTTCTTCAACATTAGTGTTATTGGCTTCACAAGTGCAGAAAAATTTGGAACAAATCTACGAACATAATTGATCCTTCCCAAGAAGCTTTGAAGAGCCTTCTTGTGACTTGGCAATGGCAATGCTCGAATTGCTTCAACTCTTTCTGGGTCAATTGTCAACCCTTCCTTTGAAACAATATGGCCTAGAAGTTTTCCCTCGTGAGCCAAAAATATGCATTTTTTGGGATTCAATGATACCCCAAATCTTCTACATCTCTGAAATACTTGCCTCAAATGTAAGAGGTGATCCGTTACATTTTTTGAGAATACAGTGATGTCGTCAAGATATATCAGAACTATTTTATTGATCAACCCCCTAAATGCCATATCCATTGCCCTTTGGAATGTGGCTCCAGCATTTGATAGCCCAAATGGCATCTTCTTGTAGGCATAGGTCCCCCATTTGGTGGTGAAAGTAGTCTTGAATTGGTCATCTTCTTTCACTATCACCTGATTATACCCTGAGTAGCCATCTAGGAGAGAGAATCTCTCTGAACCAGATACTACTTGCAATATTTGTTCCATTGAAGGGAGCAGGTAATGGTCTTTGAGAGATGCCCTATTGAGGTCTCGAAAGTCCACACATAACCTAATTTCTCCGCTCTTCTTCCTGACTGGAACCAAGTTTGCAACCCAGCTTGAGTGCTTGATCAAGAATATAATGTTTTCCTCTATTAGCTTGTGTAACTCTTTTTTCATTAGAGGCTCAATGTGAGGGTTAACAGGTCTCTGCTTCTGCCTGATGGGCTTGACATCTGGATCCAATTCTATGGTATGTTGTGCCAACTTCAGATTGAATCCTCTCAAGTCTTCATAGCTCCAAGTGAAGACATCTAGAAATTCTTGGCAAAGCTGTGTGAAATCTGATTTCTCTCGATTAGTGGCCACTTTACCAATTTGAAGTGTTTTACCTTCTCTAACCAAAAGTGGCCCTGAATCTTCTCTCTTGACCTGTATGTTAGCCTTTTCCTTACGGAACTAGTCGTTAGGGTTGAAGATAGACTCCAACATTACTAAACCCTTGGGAAGCTTGTTTGTCCGCAGCTGCACCTACTTGATCCCCATACTGCTACTCTAGTCTATCCTGATTTCTAGCTGAGAATTCAGCCTCTTATTGTAAAAAATCGATGATCTGTTGATCATTCTCAAACACCTGCCAGCTTATGTTATTATCTGGAACTGCTGGCCTCACAATCACATGGATATGTGGTTGTGCTTTTTCCCTTCTAATGTTGTCAACCACATCAAACGTTGCTCCAACTGTTGCGGATCCTATCTGCAGCTTCATTTTTCTTCTTGGGTATGGACACAATGTTGAAAGATTTGAAATCCTCAATGACGTCCCATACCCTGTTCTTATAGCTCTTCAGCAGGTCATTCTTTGTAGTATGTTGTCCCCTAACTTGGTTGACGATTAACTCGCTATCTCCAAACACCTGAAAGTTCTTTATGCCCCTTTTCCTGGCCCAATGAAGTCCATGAATCAATGCCTCGTATTCAGTTGTGTTGTTTTGAACAGGAAAACTGGAAATGAAAAGCTGAAAAATATTTGATGTCTTGTGGTGAAATCAACATTGCACCACCTCCAGCACCTTGTCTGCTTCTCAAACCATCAAAAAATAATTTCCAAACTTTTCTTTCATCCTTTTGTTCAGGCTGAATGATGTCATTAATGGGTGAATTTTCTTCATGTACACAATACACACCTAATTCAGATTCTTCAATTTCCTTGTATGGGTCAAATTCATGACTCGTGTTTGCCCATTATCCAAAGTTAAATCAGGAATTCCCTCGACCTTAGTACCTGCTTCTAGATCACTTGAACACTCCTCCTGATCAAAAGCTGAGCAATTTGCATTGATAGGACCTGGTACATGAGGCTCAATATGGAAATTGGCAATTGGTTTTGACCTGATTGTTGCTTTGGCCCCATACCTTGTCCCTAAAAATCATGTGTGACCAATCTGCAGATAAATATCCACCAATTTTTGCAGTGAATTCCCTTGATAGACATAACGCAAAGAGTGGCGGAAGGTCAATCACAGACACATCTTGCAGAACTGTAACATTAGGACATGCATGTAGTGTTAGGCTTAACCCCTTGATGACCCCAACTATTCCTACTATTGCCGTTCCATCTAGCTGTACTACTCCTTTCAGCACTGGCTCATACTTCAAACCCAGTTGATATGCTATTTGTTTCAGCATCACTTAACTACTTGCCCCTGAATCTGTCATGTAGTTGTGTACCAAGTGGTTTCCAATAGCCAATGACACATAGAATGGTGGAGGATTCAAATTATTACTTTTCTGGCCCCCATCATGTTGCATTGCATTAGTGAGAACTTTCTCATGTCCCCGATTTGATACATTTGAGGCAGACCAATTAGCCATTGCAGTTTGCAATAAATCTCGTTGCCCTGGGATCACAAGTGATTCCCACATGGAAATTTTCACATGTGTCTTCTTCATTTGATCGATGATGTTGAAAGGGGATGAATTGCCCTTTTGTTGTCTCTTGTTTGGCACAGCCTTTTCTGGAGCTTGAACAGGTGCGTGTGTTACTACAACAGGTACCTTAGGCTGATTTTGCACATTTGGAGTTGTGTTTGGTCTATTGACCCCTTATTGTGTGGAAGTGGGCTGATAAACAACTGGATTAGATAGTTGTACCTCTTCTATGTTTCTCTTCTTTGAACATGTGTTGGCTGCCACACCTTGAAAAGGCTATTGGTTAATTCCACAGAAGTCTTCCATTTGCCAATTGGCCAACGTGGTTTCTGTTGGAGGTCCTTCTTGTTGCATTTCTTGTTATTGATTCCCTTCTTGACTTGGTTCTTGAGGCACACCAATGGTTTGTACCATCAGGGCTTGATTTAGTGCACTATTGAAACATGTTGACTGATTGTGAGGTAGATTGCAAGGTAACACCAGTCGTACTCCTGTGCCATGTTGTTTTGATTTTAGAACCAAGGCTCTTGAGGATGTCATTGTATTTGGATCATATGGTCGAATGGCCTGGCAGCTTGAGGTTATCCTTGGTTTTGGTTTTGATTTGCAGCCTGAGGTGATGGTCTATTTTGTTGGTATGGGGGCCTAGCTTGGTAATGTGCTTGAGGCTGATACAATCTAGCACTTTGAGCTTGCTGTCTTTTGATAGTCACAAGCTCATTTCCAAGGTTCTGCAGTTGTTTCAGGACCTCCTGCAATTCCATTGAATTATTTGAAGAAGTCGATGCCTCATTATTGCTTTGATTTCTAGGAATTGGAATAGGATTCAACTCTGGTGCTTCACTGGTTGTAGGATTTCCCATATCTGGATAGAGAGGCATTAGTGGCCTTGGCGCAAGCTTGCCAGCTTGGATCAAATAGTTCTCTGCTCTGATAGCTGTGTTGTAGGCCCCTGGTAGTGTTGTTCCTCCCATTGATTAAATCATCATGGCTATGTCTGAATTTATAGCCTTTTAAGAAATAAAGGAATGCTCCTTCGGCTGTTGGTCTAACAACTATTGGAATCCTGTCCCATGTCCATTGGAATCTGAAGTTGAAATCTATCATTTGTTCATTAGGATCCCTTTTGATTGTTGTCAGCTGTTCCAATAAAGATAAATTATCTGCCCTCTCCCCGAATTGGTTGCAAAGAGTTGAACAAAGTTAGTTCCAATTTGTAATAGACCCTACTGCTAGGCTCCTAAACCATTGTAAGGCCTTACCTTTGAAAGATGAATCCAATAACTTAACTGCAACATCCATTTCATTTATTTCATGGATTGCACATGCATTAGCAATATCCTAGATGTGATCAATAGGAGTAGTATGATTTTCTCCTATAAAATAGGGGATATTCTTTAGCGCTGCAACTGGAATTTGATTCTGAGCATTTAGGGCAAGTGGACTACTACCCGTGAAATTGACAAATGGATTCGGTGGTAGATGTGCCATTATGATTGGCCTAAGAACCCTGGTTGATGCGAGAAAAGGTCTACCAGGTGGAGGTGTAGACAAAGTCCTGTTAGGTGGAGATGGTGATCTTTGTGGTCTCCTTCCTCTCCTCCCTCTACCTGGTGATAGTTGCAAGTGGAAAAATAGCCCCTCTTCTCGAGTATTAGACCTGCTTTGAATTCTTCTCATGTGCCTGGGCAACTTGTGCCGCTACACCGCTGAATTCTATCCCTTTGGAGTCGCTAGATGTGTTAGAGAACAAGCCTCAAAAGACTAGATTTTGCCAAGTTACACACCAAACTTGACAGTATTAAAAATATAATTTAAAATTCGAAGGACCCAAAGGAGACAATCTTCAATTTGGAATTTGGGCCTTGTTGTGCAGTTGCAGATCCCCGAAAGGTACAGGCAGAACTCAGGTCATGCAATGCAACTGACAAAACCCGAATTGCCATGTGTCAGAACTTGGGACATGCCTGACACCCTAGAAAACCCAAAATGACTATTGT
Organism: Taxus chinensis; assembly: GCA_019776745.2. NCBI lineage: Eukaryota > Viridiplantae > Streptophyta > Pinopsida > Cupressales > Taxaceae > Taxus > Taxus chinensis. Next base: position 941,666,772 of record CM034148.1, on the reverse strand, counting down.
CGGGAATAGGACCATGTAATGCATCCCCCAAAACCTGATATGACTGTTGGGTCTTCTTTGATGTTCTCGGACCTCGAAAAACTGAAACCCAAAAAACCATGAAATTTTGAAAGTCAAAATATAAATAAACTAAGGATACCCTTTTGAATATTACCCTCAGATCTACCAAATGGTGAAATTTTGACTTATTTTGAGCAATTTAAGCCCTTGAAAATTGATTTCAGAGTTCAACCTGGAAGGTGCAAAATCCGAAATTGTAAAAACTGCAATTTTTTAGTCTGAATTTCATGAAAACTCCTTCAAATCTTGTGGAATGACCTCTTGGTCCCACCGGGCATGCCAAAACTATTGGTGAGGAATCGCAGCACCCCTGAATGTCTACAACACAATGGGTTAAGACTCTAAGTACGATTGCATAACATGGAGCTTTTCCCAAGTGTGGGACCTTATGAAATCGGAAAAGCTCTCCAGATGAAGGCCGGTTCCTATTCCTCTATTCAGAAGCAAAAATAAAATGCAGAGGGTTTAGTAAAAACCTAATATAACTTGCCAAGGAGACAGGGTAAGAAAATGCATAAAATAAAACCTAAACTACAAAGGTGATGCACCGATGAGTGAATAACACCTATCTTGCCAATAAACACAAACCATAAAAAATGCAATGCAAGATCATGCACAGATAACCAGATTCATAGTGAAATATCAAGAGGATGCAAATGAACACAGAGAGGGTTGAGAATCATCCACAGACATGCATTAATTTGCTCCAAAGATTGATACAACACACTGTAAAATGCCAAGAGGCAAAGTTGCATTACAGTTTCAAATGGGAGGTTTTTACTCCACAAGTTCACCTGCCAAAGAGAAGAAGGGAGGGGCAAAACAAAAATATCCAACCTTTTAAAAGAAGCCCCTCCTTACAATTTATAAGAGGAAAAAGAGAGGGAGAAGAGAGGAATTCGAAAACTACCCCAACCACCTCCAGAATGCACTTATCTCATCTCATTATGGTGGTAGATAAGAACACTAGCAAACCCAAAAAGTGGCGAACTATATTTTGCATTTTGAAGAAATTTTTCTCACCCAAATAAATATATCTAGATGTAGTTGAGTAGAGGATGCAAAGAGCTTTCTAAAAAGTCCAACCTTGCGAGAATACGAGCTCCCTGTGAAAATTTATGGCTATTTGAATATTCCCCAAGTTAGGGTCTGTTTCCAGTCAGGTTCGGGTTTCTCCTTTGCATCTGCATCGGGTTTAGAGGGTGCCTCAACATGTTTTTGCCCCATGCTTTCCCGAATCTAAAACTCGAAATCCTTTGTGTCGGGTTTTTGGACCTCTCTGACATATTTTCTTTGTGTCGGGTTTTTGGACCTCTCCAACATATTTCCTTTGTGTCGGATTTTTGGACCTCTCCGACATATTTCCTTTGTGTCGGGTTTTTGGACCTCTCCGACATATTTCTGTGGGGGAGATATATACAACAGTTATGTGTCAACAACATGCCAACCTTCAACATACTCCTACCCATCCGCTACAGGTCGTTCGAGATCTTTGGCCTTTCTCACAATGGGGTTTAGACCTTATTGGTGAGATTCACCCACCCTCTTCGCAATGTCACCATTGGATAATCACAACAACCGAATATTACACTAAATTGGTGGAGGCCATTCCACTCATTTCAACCAAAAAATAAAAAATTGTAGAATTCATTAACCATCACATTTTCTGTCGTTTTGGTGTTCCTCATCGCCTGATAACAGATAATGGAAAATATTTCAAAAATAAGTTATTACAAGACCTTTGTCACAACTTTGGTATCAAACTTAGCTTCTCATCACCTTACTATCCAAAAGCAAATGGTCAATCCAAATCTTTTAAAAAAACCCTGACCAAAATTCTCATGAAAGTCGTTAACAATTATGGAAAAAATTGGCCTGATCACATCCCTTTTGCTCTTTGGGCTTATCATACCAGCATTCATACCTCCACTAATTCCACCCCATTTTCTTTGGTATATGGTACCAAGGCTTTCTTGCCTCTCGAAATACAAATACCCTCCCTAAGAATATCTCTTCCAGATATTCTCACCAATGATGATTTCCACCAACAGCGGTTAGCCCAATTGAAGCTTCTTGACGAGCATCATCTTACAGCTCTTGACCACCTTCAAATCTATCAAAAGTGCATCAAGCGTGCTTATGATAAGCAAATTCATGAGCATACCTTTAAGGTTGGTGATCTTGTCCTCAAAGAGAATCAACATGTAACCAAACTAGAAAAGAGCAAACGTGGCAAATTTGCTCCAAATTGAATTGGGCCTTACATTATCACTCACACTTATGTATCAGGCACTTATCATTTAGCTTCGCTTAATGGTAACCCTGAGCCTAAACCCCTTAATGCCTTGCATCTTTAGCTATTCTACTGTTGACTTTAGTGTTATATCACTTCTTATCTACCTTGCACTCATCCCTTGAGCTCGTTTACCACCTCATACACTTTGTTTCATGCATCTCAAAATAGAATCAAGCTCATGTGGTTTGGTCATCACCTCTTCTTACAGATGCCTTCCCCTTTTTAGTCTGGTCCATGACTTAAAAGTATCAAAATAACATGTTCTCAATTATACACTTATGGGATATTCTTGAGTCAAACTTCCTACAAAACTAGATGCTTCATGCCAAACGGAAATCTAAGACCTCTAAGTTATACATAGACTACTCCCTTGAAGGACAACTATGTGCAAAGCCACTTCTGCTATTATAAATAGACTGCTCCCCTGAAGGACATCTATACACAAAAGCCGCATCTACTACTATAAATAGACTATTCCCTTGAAGGACAGCTATACAAAGTCAGCCTTATCAGAAGTTTCTCACATTGATCAGCTTCGTGAAGACCTCAAGAACAACAAAATACACATCCCATGTAGACTTCCCACATCGATCAGTCTATATCCAGAAAAATAAAAGAAGTATTCAAAAGTACTTTTGAGTCATGGACTTGTCTATTTAGGTTTGGTTCTCTTTTGTCAGCATAATAACCTTATAACAAATTCTCTGTGCCCTAGCTCTACCAGCCACCTCACCTCACCATTTGTCAAAGCAACAAAACTCAAGGGATGTGACATATATATGATATATTGTTATTATACAACTCTTTTCACCTATCGACTTCTTGCATATGCAAGGTGCCTAGGGATTCAAGCTCATCCTATGTTAATATGTGGTTTGTTTAGCTCTTCTCAACTACGGGACACTTTTGATTCTTTTTACTCGAATCTAGGATTATGTGTTGACCTTAATTAGGACACAGTTCCCTACTACTTAGGTAAGCGAACTTTCGCTTCACCTATACCTACACCAACAACGTCAATCCCTTACTAACACCAACAACATTACCCTACCAATATTAATATTTTTACCAACCAGCAAATTGCCTAACCACAACCAAATTACCTGAATTCACCTCTCCTTGGTCCTAAGGGAGAACTACATCGGTCTGAGGCCCCTCCTTGCTTTGTGCAATGGGCTATGTAGGTAGCACTTAGGAGACATGGGGTCTCTGACGGTTAGCTCGACCATCCCCTACCATAACCTATCATGTGTTGTGTTTTCCTTAAAAATATAAATATTTTTTCACGTATTTATATTGATAACACTCACTTATCAGCCCGACCCAAGGCCACAACCAACCAATCGGTTTGATCCAAGGCCTGAACCAACCATTTGGCCTGACCCACGGCCACAACCAACCATTTGGCCCAACCCAAGGCCGCAACCAACCATTAGGCCCGACCCAAGGCCGCAACCACACAATCAGGCCCGACCCACAGCCGCAACCAACCAATCAGGCCTGACCCAAGGCCGCAACCAACAAACCAGGCCCGACCCAAGGCCACACCCAACCAATCAAGCCAGACCCATGGCCACAACTAATCAATCGGCCTGACCTAAGGCCGCACCCAACCAATTAGGCCCGACCCAAGGCCCTCACCAATCAGTCGGCTCGACCCAAGGCCGCACCAATTAAGTACCTCGACCAAGACCCACAAATTACAATTTTATCCACCCATCATGTAGATTTTTGTTCAATCATGCTCACCTATTCATGTTTTTAGCATGATTAGGATACTTGAATTGATCAGTCGACCAACTTTTCCTAGACCGAGACCGTGACGTTTATCTCAACCAAACCAACCATTTGGTACTGCCGAACATGCCTAAACATTCCTGTACCTTACTTGTTATATCCACTGGAGCTACTTCCTATGCCTTGGATACCAAGATTATATCAACCTTGTTAGGATAAACTATCGACCTTTGCCTATGTATTGATTGTTTGCTGTTCAAATCGTGTACCCTGGTCGCAATACTGCATTTCAACATGCATCCGCTTCCTTGCACTTACCCCACCATCTTACCATCATCTCAACACCATTCACCCTTTATCAACCCTATCCCTAATTTCATGTCGCCTCAATCTGTGATAGATTTGAAGGGGATTACCTATACCCTTAACGGGAGTAACCACTTCTTATTATTGTCAGTGCAACTTTACAAGACAAGCTACACGATAACAAGGGGCTAATGTAGACACCAAATTTGTGTCTTACGACACCCTGTGCTCCGCATCTCATTTCGTAACCTAACCTCACCACCTAAACCTTGCACAATTATTTATTAATTACCTTATAATTAAGAAATCCACATCTCCAAACCTACCACCTCATGTCACCACCTCATCATGACCTAGCCCTAACCCTAAAATAACCTAATTAAGACCTATAACTTGGTCTACATCCACACCCATGACTAATTAATCCTCACCCGCACCAAAGCCAACCTAATAATGACTTGACCAAGCCCACAACTAATCCCTCAGGAGAAAAGGAGGGAAAGTTGGCTATTTTACTAAAAATAGCCCAGTTTGACTTAACCGACATCAGTTCCTACTCGACCGCCGTCGGTTACGTAACCACCATTGGTTCCCTGTAAATGACCTTCCCCAACAAAAAACAAAGGATCTGGAGTTCATTTGAAGGATCTAAAATTCACTTAGCAGAGCAGAGACAAGTGAAGAAAAGAGAAGAGTTTGCAGAGAAGGACATCAAGCCCAAGACTACAACTGAGTAACCAGAGCCCAGTGACACTCATCCAAGCATTGGGAGAGAAGATAACTCAGTTTTGATTGTCAGATCATCCTACCTGAGCCCTGTCCTCGTCATCACAGTCCTTGGACCTGTATCTTCATCAGGAACTAGTAAGTAGTGTCTTGTACATTTTTAAATAACATTTCTTGAACTTCTAAATCATAGTAATTACAGGTTCACTCATAGATCTACTACCCGGTAGCCCCTGCATCTAACTATCATTCCTCTACCCTTACATTGCCCCAAGAACAGCCCCCACACTCTCTGAGTCTTATCCATCACCCCATTGCCTATCCCTAATCATTTTTGAGCCTTATAAACACCATAGCCGCCTTATAGCCAACCTTTATTAAAAGCCCCTAAATCACTGCCCCTACAGATATTGGTTCTCAGCAACCAGTACCGGTTATATAGTGACCGGCATCGGTCACTGTGACTCAAACCAAAACCAGCCTTTCCTCTAGTGCTTTTTAACGAGGTAACTAAATTGTAATTTTGGAACAATTTCTTTGTTAGAATTTGTGTTAATTCGTATTAAGAGGGGAACTGACCACCTTCGAAAGGAAGTCCAATATTTCCTGGGCCCAAGGCAGTTCCCTCATTTATTGTCTAACTAAAATCCAGTGGTATTGTATTCTTACTTGCAGGTAGTCCTTCCTAGACAAAAAGGAGTTCTTCGCAATCGATCTTATCTCTCTCTACGGTACGCGTGCACCCTCTCAACATTCAATAGGTATTCCTCCTAGCCTTAACCCTTATCTGTTTCTCAAGAGAATGAAAGGATAGAAGTAAATCTATTCTAGGAACGGAAACATTCTGTGCGAAACATTTTGGCACGCCCGGTGGGAACCATTTCAGGTTTCTTTTTTTCTTGCTTGCTTTCATATAGGGAGCATACTTGCTATTTGTTTCTGCTAAATATTCACAAAATATTTTGTCATTTTGGTAAAAGAATTTGTCTTGCTTTCACATCTTTGCATTAGTTAAAGTCATCTCCTTTGCTTCATCGAATATCATTTTCTATTTGGGTTTAAAACACGTGCATCACATTCTTGCTTGTTGTTTTCAATTCTAGTGAACATAGGTTAAGTAACAGGTCATACACGTGGGGGTGATATCCATGGTATTGAGAAAAATTAATCTTACTTTCACTGCACAACACATACCGAATCACATCGTAATCAACACAACAGCTCAAACATCCCCCCTTTTTTCCGCGGTATTTCTCCACCTGATTGAGGTATCCTTATAAGCCAAAACAAACTTGGCATCTCCCTTAGGTCTTTCGTTTAGAATTGACATCATCTTGCGTCTAAGGCATAAGCCCACAATAATTAAAACTAATCCTAGGGTTAGTCTCTTGATTTGCCTGTGCATCTTGCTTGTTTTTAGTTCTGTTTCTCTGTCATACACTATTTCAGTAATCACTTAAGAACAGTTTGGTAGGTATACTAAGCATCGTTAATCCCATATCAGCAACTTCTTACAGCTTCTTACACCAGTCCTGTTCTACCAACATCGGTTAACTTATTGACACCAGCTACAGTCTAACCGACATTAGTTACTTGACCGATATCGGTTATTGTCTTTCACAGTTCCCCACAAACCAGCAACCTACCAATTCCAACATTTTGTGTTTGTTTCTGTCCCTGATAGATTGAATCCTTGTTGTGTACTCTTGTCCATAGTTGTTATCACTCAGAAACAAGCTGCAGCCGTGGTTTCACATGCCTGTTCTGTGCCTTTGCCTGAATCACCCCCTTCACATCCTATGGGGAGTCCTACGGACACCAATGAGGTTCCCAAAATCCCTGTAGGAGATAAGGAATTTGTAAAAATTTTGGATGCTAATCCTAGCACTATACAGTACTATTTGTCTCATACCCCTGACCATACACCTGATGGTCAACTCCTTCTTGGTATGCCTATTAGTATAGCAGCTCACTTAGCTCCTTCCCCACCTAATAACTCCATCGTACCCTCTTCATCCTTAGCTCCGCCTCCTGACTCAGTGACTTCGGAGGTTCATACGACACATATTGGCTTTCCTTTGGTTAATCTGGGGCCCCACATATCATTACCGCTGGCTCCTCCTACCTCATCTCTCTCGCAGACTGCCCCTTTCATAACTTGCTCTCTACCACCTGTCCACATGAGCTTTCCTTCTCAAGCTCTGCCCACCTTTTCATTTTCACACACTTATCCGGTGGCTTCAACATCTTATATAGGACATCCTTATTCAGTCGCCTCAACATATTCGTCCTCAATACCTTATCAACATTTAACCCCACCATTGTCTAGTGGTGGCCCTTGGCCCAATCCTCCTCCGTTTATGAAAACTGCACCATCATCTCATCCAACCACTGATTTAATCAAACAAATGATGGACAAGATGTAAAATCTGGAGGCTTCTGTTTCAGGAAGTCGTAACACCCTGACTTATGAGCAAGTTTGTCAGGAGCCTATTCATCCTTATGTCCCCCTTCATTCATATCCTCCTCAATGGGAATTACCAGAATTTACTCGTTTTAATAGTAACGAGGATCCTCAACAACACTTGCTATCATTTAGACATGCCTACTATCTGATTGCTCATGATGATGCCTTACTACTCCGCACCTTTCCCATGTCCTTATCAGGACCCACCTTGGAGTGGTACAGTGCTTTAACCCAGCACACAATCTTCTTTTTTAACCAATTATCCCAATCTTTCTTGGATCATTTCTCCATTAACATTGCCAAGAAAGTATCTATCACTGACCTCTATGCCATCCAACAATTTGAAGATGAATCTATCGCAGATTTCATTGGATGATGGTGGGGCCTTATCAACCAACTTACTTATGCCTTGCCTCAAGAAAAACTTATTGAACTCTTTACGTGGGCCTGTGCTAAACACATTTCTCCTACCCACCAAATTCAAACTTTCCGCACCTTTGATGAGGCCTTTACTATGGCTCAGAAACTAGAGATTCGAGCCTTAGAGGAAGAGAAATTGTAGTTGTGAAACAAAAACCCTAATTTCCAAACCCAAGACTCCACCAACAAACCCAACACCACCAATTCTCATGCATCGACTGCTTTGAAATCAAAAGGAGTTGTACACGCGGTGATGGTCAAATCCCAAGCACCATCTAATACCCCACCATAAACCACCTATAAGTATAAAGCCGAGACCATCAATTACACTCCCTTGGGAGAAACTTATGGTGTCATTTTGGAAAAATTGCTCAAAGCAGGAGCTATCACCTTACCTCCTGTTAAACCTCACTCTGGGTTTGATTCCACCCGCGCTATACCTTCTTGGTACAAAGAAAATGACTTCTGTAACTTCCACCGCGTGAAGCGAAATAGTCACGAAAACTACAAGATGTTGAAAAACATAGTGCAGGAAATGGTTGATGCAAGGGATATAACCCTCGATAATCCTAATGCCCGTGCTAACTGAAATTTCAAAATCTTCAACAAACCATTCCCAAACCACTCATCTAATAGTAACATAAACCAAGATATCTTAGCTGAGGAGAGTGTTCATGAAATCCATGCGGTCTTCGACTCCCAACCAAAAGCTCCTATCGAGGAAATTCTGAATCGAGCCTCTTCACTAATGCAGGGATCCGAACCCCCTCCACCTCCATCAAGACAAAACGATAACGTTACCATTCCTTTACCCATAAAGGAATTAACCGCCCAGAGTTCTCTTCTCACAGATGAGCCTTCTTACACCACATCCCTACAAGACTGTGAGCGGATGTTATCTAACTTATCTATTTCCCAAACATCTCCTTCTATCACTCTTGCTATACAAGAGGAAGGCTCGTCACTTTTTCTATCATCCTTAGAAGAGACACCTCTCGAACCAACATCACCAAATACTTTAATCATGACGAATCCTCTCAAACATGCCCTCCTACCTATTAGTTCTTCATCGCCTAAATCTTTTCAGTGACCGGTTGACCTCTTAACGCCCATCAATACAGTGCCTCATTTACCCCCTGTATCACACCCACAGTGGACCAGAATCACAACCCACCTCTCTTCCATACAAAATTTCCTATTCACACGTGAATATTTTCATCCCTTAGTAGATAAACGAGTCCTATGGGAGTGTTTGAATACACCATGCTCTACTCAAATGCAGATGACTGATCTAGACACCTCTACCATATACCCGAAGTGTTTACAAAAGCTCAAAACGCCTATGTCCTCATCCTCACCCTCTCATCTCTACCAGATACCTCATCCACCTCTATTAACCTAACCAAACCTCCCCCTATGCTTGGGACTTCACCAATACCCAGCTTAACACACCCACCTAAACACTTAGATTTATCCAAAAATAAAGCCGTCCATCCACCTAGGAGACAAACCCAATCTCCTTAAGTCCAATCTATGCCTCTATCATAACTAAAACCCTCACCGTCACACCTACATTCTATATTAGGACCTCACCCCTCCACCTTTCCTCAATACATCATACCTCCTACATTTTCTTTAAAACGACCTATGCCTTCTACACCCATACAAAGATCCATGGGTGTATCAACACCATCACCCCAAGTATCTTGTCCACCTATCAACCCTAAACAAACTCCATCATCAAAGGATTTGTTTGTTGTTACTCCTCTTTCTCCGTGGTTTTTTTCTACTACCACGTCATCTGGCCAGCTAAACATAACTTCTGCGCCGAAGAAGCCACGTTTAGTTAAATCCAATTATCAAAACCCCTTGTCTAAGCTACCACCCATACGAACCAACCATACCCGAACATTACCAAAACCCACCAAATCAATAGCCTCATCTTCCTCTAACTTTGACCCACTCAAAGGATCTTACGCCAAGATCTTTGATATGTTGGTGGAGAATGCGACCATTTCCCTACCCCCACTTAGACCCTATGATCCATCTAAACCTCGAACTATAGGTTATGATGAGTCTAAAATCTGTGCTTACCAGCGCAAACCAGGACATGATGTAGAGGGATGCAAAGCTTTGAAAGCCATCCTTCATCAGTCACCTCTCTCTGATAGAAAGGTTAAGAAAAACAACTTACAAAGGGAGAAACATTTAGCTTCAATCCCCTCTCCTATACCGCCTGTCCTCACCTCACCAAGAAATATCATTATTACAACCCCACCTCTCGAAGACAATGACTGGTCCCTACCATCTTCCTCCTCTCGTGTTCACGAGATCAACATGATTAGCATTGCTACTCGAGGGCATAAAACCAATGGTAAAGCTAAAGAAAGCACACCTGCGGCCTCTCTTTCTCCGTCTGCCATCCCGATCGCACCACCACGTAAAGTGGTTATTCATAGACCTGCCTACCCTATCTCTGATGGAGTAGCCCATCGTACCATGATCAAATAGATTCACCAATCACCTATAAAAATGACATTGTATGATCTCATTCAAACCTCTGAATCTCATCGAAAAGCTCTCATTGAAATCCTTCAAGGGATAGAGGTCCTACCTAACAAACCTTTCCCGTTGCCTCCATTTTAACACCCAATCACGTTGCTTCTCTCACCAAACAACCTATCTCCCCAACCACTTCTGTCTCTGTACAGCAAGCCGTTGCTGTCAGTTTCTCCGAAGATGAAATTGTTGACCTTGGTGCAGAAGATCCTGACCCTGCTCTTTTCATCTCAACTTACATCTGGGACATCTGAGTACGCCGTGTTATGATTGATGGGGGCGCTAGCCTAAATATCATCTCTTCTAAAGCCTTCTAACAAATGAATATCCCTTCTAGCTGCATGTGTGCCAACCCCACCATGTTGCATTCATTCAACTATGCTATTACTTCTACCTTAGGCATCGTGATCCTTAACATTCGTGTAGGGCCACGTACCTTACCCGAACTCTTCTATGTCCTTGAGGGAGAATTCCAATAAAACATGTTGTTAGGCTGCCCTTGGATCTGGGCTATGGGATACATTCCCTCCACCTTACATAGATGCATAAAATTTGAGTATGAGCGGTAGTCCTACACCGTAAAAGCCAATGCTCCCCCCTTCAAAACTTGCAATATGTTATATCACCGTAATGATGTGCTTGTACCAGTCAAGACACCCATTCATCCAACCCAACCATCCATCTCAACCGCACCTACACCTTCAACTAATGAAACTGCCGCCGCAAATACCACTTCCTTTCCCACAGACAACATCCCCACCTTAGATCCCTTAGTAGATGTTTTTCAACACCTTACGCTGGGGGAGTATCACCTATATAATGTTAGCAATTTCCATACCCCACAGGAGTACGAACAGTTACATGCGCATCCTACCTACGACCGTCATGTGGGGGGAAGTAATCTCCTACGGACCACCTAATTTATGCACCAACCTAACATATGGGGGTGTCGATACATCCTATGTCACCCCTAAACCTCCCCTTGGTGTGGTTCCCTTCCAATCTGATTTTCAATATCTAACTAATCGTCACTTTGCCCTCACCTTCTTGACGCATTGTGCTTGGAAGGGCTTCAGTTTCAGTCTTTATGAACAAGGCCGACATACGATCATTCCTGTAACTACACGAAAACACAAAGATCGTCGTGGTCTTGGATTATCTGAACCACCTACACCAAAGACACTGCATATCCGTTGTATCCAGGAAGATGACAAAGTCACTCCTTCTGAACCATCATCACCCACAGAGTTGATAGACCCTGAATCCATCCCTCCTAACTTTTTTTTTCATAAATGCTATCTACCTGGGTCCTGTCACTTATCAACATGATAATGAAGACCCATCTTCTCTTCCCCTTCTATATCCAGACATGATCAAAGAGGACTCACCTTCAATTAATGTTGTTGAGTGCCAGGATGACAACTCCATTCTCACTTACCTTGGTGCGGACGACTTTTATATTCAACACGCCTTACCATCTAAAACTCAAACCATGTTGAATGAGTCGACTATAGAAATCAACATCCACATAGAGGACGATCCTCACATTGTGAAGATCGGACAATCTCTTAATGCATCAGAAAAAACTGCCTTCACTACCTTCCTCTGTGCCCGCAACCAAGCTTTCACTTGGTCCTACACTGACATGCCAGGAATTGATCCTGAAATTGCTGTCCATAACATTACCCTGAAACTCGATTCCAAACTAATTAAATAGAAACAGAGAAAATGCATCCACGCATTACCCTCTTAGTCAAAGAAGAGCCTCAACGACTCCTTTCTGTTTCCTTCATCTTACCTATTGATTATCCTCAATAGATTTCTAACATCGTACCTGTTACTAAAGCAACGAGGGGACTTCGGATGTATGGATTTATTAGACATTAACCTATCTTTCCCAAAGAATGACTTCCCCATACCAAGTATTGATCAACTTGTTGTTCTCACTGCGGGCCATGAGATACTTTCTCTCATCGATGGCTTCTCGTGATACAATCAAATTTTGGTAGCCCTGGCCGATGAACATAAAACTGCCTTCATAACTCCTTGGGGAACCTTCTGCTATCATGTCATGCCGTTCGGCCTTAAGAATGCTGGTGAAACCTATCAACGGGCTATGACTTACATTTTTCATGATATTATGCACACTATCCTTGAGGATTATGTCGATGATCTTCTTGGAAAATCTAAACATCGCAGTGAACATCTTGATGTTTTAACCATTATTTTCGATCTCCTGTTACAATACTGTGTTCATCTTCAACCAAAGAAATGTGTCTTTGGTGTCCTTTCGAGAAAAATCCTTTGTTTTATTGTCTCTTTGCGTGGCATCAAGCTTGATCTAGCTAAAGTCAAAGCTATCCTAAAAATTCCCCCACCCACTAACCTCAAACAATTGCGTAGTTTGTAGGGAAAACTCCAATCTATCTGGCATTTCATCTCACAACTCTTGGATCGATGTCAACCTTTCCATCATCTCCTTAAAAAGGACATTATCTTTCAATGGAGTGAAGAGTGCCACCAAGCCTTTGAGGCTCTTCAAGCCTATCTCTTGCAGCCACCCGTGCTTATCCCACCTTAGGACAATTGCCCTTTCTACCTTTACCTTTTCGCCACCGACCATGCTGTAGGAGCCATGCTCACACATCGTGAATCCGAGCATCAAGAACAAGCCATTTATTACATAAGTCATACTCTGGTGGATTACAAGACTAGGTATACACATGCAGAAAAGTTGTGCCTAGCCCTATCATTCATGGCCACCAAACTCCGACACTACCTCCTGAATCACAAAACTTTTGTCATCACCATCGCAGACCCCATTCATTATATGTATGCCAAACCTCATCTAAACCAATGCATCACCCGATGGCTTATGCTCCTCACCGATCTCGACCTTGAGTTTGTACACCAAAAATCAATCAAAGTACAAACTATCACAGACCAACTCGTGGAAGCCCCTTTACCTGGGGAGTAGTTTACTAATTTTACTTCCTTGACGAACTCATTGCCACTCTTTCACTCAGTGAGGAGTCGTATTCAATGACCCTCTTCTTCGATGGATCCAAATGCCAGCGTGGCGGAGGGGTCGACGTTGTTCTCATTCCTCTGGACACTGAACCTATGCCTCTTTCATTCTGGCTTGATTTCCCCTGCACTAATAATACAACAGAATACGAGGCCCTTGTTTTGGGTCTCCAGGTTACGTTACACTTAGGAGTAAAATATATTAACATTTTCAGCGACTCTCAACTAGTTGTCAATCAAGTTATGGGCATCTACCAATGTAAAAATGAGGAACTTCAAAAGTACAAACATTACGTGGATTCACTTTTGACCTTATTTACTCATTATTCTATCCAAACCATTCCCCGTTCTACTAATAGATTTGTGGATACTATGGCTTGCTTATCCTCGCAAATTCCTGCCTCACCAACCGATTCTGACATATTTGTCTTGGTCCAACAACTCTTTACCCCATCTTACTCAGCCCTGGATGTTTGTATGATAAATAATGTGTCTGCTAATTCACAGGATACCTAGTATCACCAATTTCATGACTACCTTACAACCTCTGTTCTCCCACCTGACCTTACTAGTAATGGTAAACGTGCTTTTCTTAAAAGTGTTTCTCGTTATGTCGTCATAGGGGGACTCCTCTATAAACGTGGCTTTGATGGAATCCTCCTTCTATGTCTAACTGGCGCGGAGGTTACCTATACCATCCAACAAGTCCATGATGGAATTTGTGGTGGACATTTTAGTGGCCTTGCCATGGCCAAACGGATCCTTCACCTAGGCTATTATTGGCCTACTCTTAATAACGACTGCTACGAATATGTTAAGCATTGTGTTATGTGTCAACAACATGACAACCTTCAACATACTCCTAGCCATCCGCTACAGGTCACATGAGATCTTTGGCCTTTCTCACAATGGGGTTTAGACCTTATTGGTGAGATTCACCCGCCCTCTTCCCAACGTCACCATTAGATAATCACAACAACCGAATATTACACTAAATGGGTGGATGTCATTCCACTCATTTCAACCAAAAAATAAAAAATTGTAGAATTCATTAACCATCACATTATCTGTCATTTTGGTGTTCCTCATCGCCTAATAACACATAGTGGAAAATCTTTCAAAAATAAGTTGTTACAAGACCTTTGTGACATCTTTGGTATTAAACTTAGCTTCTCATCACCTTACTATCCACAATCAAATGGTCAAGCCGAATCTTCTAACAAAACCCTGACCAAAATTCTCATGCAAGTCGTTAACGATTATGGAAAAAAATTTCCTGATCACATCCCTTTTGCCCTTTGGGCTTATCATACTAGCATTCGTACCTCCACTAATGCCACCCCATTTTCTTTGGTATATGGTACCGAGGTTGTCTTACCTCTCAAAATACAAATACCCTTCCTAAGAATATCTCTTCAGGATATTCTCACCAATGATGATTTCCACCAAGAGCGGTTATCCCAATTGGAGCTTCTTGACGAGCGTCATCTTATAGCTCTTGACCACCTTCAAATCTATCAAAAGCGCATCAAGCGTGCTTATGATAAGCAACTTCATGAGCATACCTTTAAGGTTGGTGATCTTGTCCTCAAAGAGAATCAACATGTAACCAAACTAGAAAAGAGCAAACGTGGCAAATTTGCTCCAAATTGGATTGGGCCTTACATTATCACTCACACTTATGGATCAGGCACTTATCATTTAGCTTCGCTTAATGGTAAACCTGAGCCTGAACCCCTTAATGCGTTACATCTTCAGCCATTCTACTATTGAATTTAGTGTTATATCACTTTTTATCTACCTTGCACTCATCCCTTGAGCTCGTTTACCACCTCATACACTTTGTTTCATGCATCTCAAAATAGAATCAAGATCACGTGGTTTGGTCATCACCTCTTCTTATAGATGCCTTCCCCTTTTTAGTCTGGTCCATGACTTAAAAGTATCAAAATAACATGTTCTCAATTATACACTTATGGGATATTATTGAGTCAAACTTCGTACAAAACTAGATGCTTCATGCAAAACGAACATCTAAGACCTTTAAGTTATACATAGACTGCTCCCTCGAAGGATAACTATGTGCAAAGCCACTTCTGCTATTATAAATAGACTGCTCCCGCGAAGGACAACTATACACAAAAGCTGCATCTGCTACTATAAATAGACTGCTCCCTTGAAGGACAGCTATACAAAGTCAGCCTTTATCAGAAGCTTCTTGCATTGATCAGCTTCGTGAAGACCTCAAGAACAACAAAATACATATCCCATGTAGACTTCCCTCATCAATCAGTCTATATCCAGGAAAATAAAAGCATTATTCAAAAGCACTTTTGAGTCATGGACTTGTCTATTTAGGTTTGGTTCTCTTTTGTCATCATAATCACCTTATAACAAATTCTCTGTACCCCAGCTCTACAAGCCACCTCACCTCACCATTCGTCAAAGAAACAAAACTCAAGAGACATGACGTATATCCGATATATTGTGATTATACAACTCTTTTCACCTATCGACTTCTCGCATATGCAAGGTACCTAGGGATTCAAGCTCATCCTACGTTAATATGTGGTTTGTTTAGGTCTTCTCAACTTCGGGACACTTTTGCCTCTTTTTACTCGAATCTAGGATTATGTGTTGACCTTAATTAGGACATGGTTCCCTACTACTTGGGTAAGTGAACTTTCACTTCACCTATACCTACACAAACAACGCCAATCCCTTACTAACACCAACAACATTACCCTACCAATATCAATATTTTTACTAACCAACAAATTGCCTAACCACAATCAAATTTCCTGAATTCACCTCTCCCTGGTCCTAACGGAGAACTACATCAGTCTGAGGCCCCTCCTTGCTTTCTCTAATGGGCTATGTAGGTAGCACTTAGGAGACATGGGGTCTCTGAAGGTTAGCTCTACCATCCGCTACCATAACCTATCATGTGTTGTGTTTTCCTTAAAAATATAAATATTTTTTCACGTATTTATATTGATAACAGTCATCAATCGGCCCGACCCAAGGCCACAACCAACCAATTCGTCTGACCCAAGTCCTTAACCAACCATTTGGCTTGACCCACGGCCACAACCAACCATTTGGCCCGACCCAAGGCCGCAACCACCCAATCAGGCCCGACCCATGGCCGCAACCTACCAATCAAGCCCGACCCAAGGCTGTAACCAACCAACCAGGCTCGACCCAAGGCCACACCCAACCAATCAAGCTAGACCCATGGCCACAAATAATCAATCGGCCTGACCCAAGGCCGCACCCAACCAATCAGGCCCGACCCAAGGCCCTCACCAATCAGTCGGCTCGACCTAAGGCCGCACCAATTAAGTACCTTGACCAAGACCCACAAATTATGATTTTATCCACCCATCATGTAGCTTTTTGTTCAATCACACTCACCTGTTCATGTTTTTAGCATGATTAGGATACTTGAATTGATCAGCCGACCAACTTTTCCTAGACCGAGACCGTGACGTTTATCTCAACCAAACCAACCATTTGGTAGTGCCAACCATGCCTAAACGTTCCTGTACCTTACCCGTTATATCCCCTGGAGCTACTTCCTATGCCTTGGATACCAGGATTATATGAACCTTGTTTGGATAAACTATCGACCTTTTCCTATGTATTGATTGTTTGCTCTTCAAATCGTGTACCCTGGTCACACTACTGCATTTCAACGTGCATCCACTTCCTTGCACTTACCCCACCATCTTACCATCATCTCAACACCATTCACCCTTTATCAACCCTATCCCTGATTTCACGTCATCTCAATCTGTGATAGATTTGAGGGGGATTACTATACCCTTAACGAGAGTAACCACTTCTTATTATTGTCAGTGCAACTTTGCAAGACAAGCTACACGACAATAAGGGGCTAATGTAGACACCAAATTTGTGTCTTACAACACCCTATGCCCCGCATCTCATTTCGCAACCTAACCTCACCACCTAAACCTTGCACAATTATTTATTAATTACCTTTTAATTAATAAATCCACATCTCCAAACCTACCACCTCATTTCACCACCTCATCATGACCTAGCCGTAACCTTAAACTAACCTAATTAAGACCTATAACTTGGTCTACATCCACACCCATGACTAATTACTCCTCACCCGCACCAAAACCAACCTAATAATGACTTGACCAAGCCCACAACTAATCCCTCAGGAGAAAAGGAGGGAAAGTTGGCTATTTTACTAAAAATAGCCCACTTTGACTTAACCGACATCGGTTCCTACTCAACCACCATCGGTTACGTAACCGCCATTGGTTCCCTGTAAATGACCTTCCCTAACCAAAAACAAAGGATATAAAATTCATTTGAAGGATCGAAATTCACTTGGCAGAGTAGAGACAAGTGAAGAAAAGAGAAGAGTTTGTAGAGAAGGACATCGAGCCCAAGACTGCAACTGAGTAACCAGAGCCCAGTGACACTCATCCAAGCATTGGGAGAGAAGATAACTCAGTTTTGATTGTCGGATCATCCCACCTGAGCCCTGCCCTCGTCATCACAGTCCTTAGACTTGTATCTTCATTAGGAACTAGTAAGTAGTGTCTTGTACATTTTAAAATAACATTTCTTGAACTTCTGAATCACAGTAATTACAAGTTCACTCATAGATCTACTACCTGGTAGCCCCTGCATCTAACTGTCATTCCTCTACCCTTACATTGCCCCAAGAACAGCCCCCACACTCTGTGAGTCTTATCCATCACCCCATTACCTATCCCTAATCATTTTCCAGCCTTATAATAACCATAGCCACCTTATAGCCAGCCTTTATTAAAAGCCCCTAAATCACCGCCCCTACCGATATCAGTTCTCAGCAACTGGTACCAGTTATACAGTGACCGGCATCAGTCACTGTGACTCAAACCAAAAGCAGCCTTTCCTCTAGTGCTTTTTAACGAGGTAACTAAATTGTAATTTTTCAATAATTTCTTTGTTAGAATTTGTGTTAATTCGTATTAAGAGGGGAACTGACCACCTTCGAAAGGAAGTCTAATATTTCCTGGGCCCAAGGCAGTTCCCTCATTTATTGTCTAACTAAAATCTGGTGGTCTTGTATTCTTACTTGCAGGTAGTCCTTCCTAGATAAAAAGGAGTTCTTTACAATCGATCTGATCTCTCTCTACACGCGCACCCTCTCAAAATTCAACAGGTATTCCTCCTAGCCCTAACCCTTATTTGTTTCTCAAGAGAATGAAAGGATATAAGCAACTCTATTCTAGGAACGGAAACATTTTGTGCGAAACAAGTACATCAAATAATTTAAACCCTCCTGGTATGGGCCTCTTCCTACTCTCTAAGCCTCTAGTTACACTCCATCTTATCTCCATTTTGCCATGTGTGCAGCACTCCCTAATGCCGCCGGCCGCGCTGCTCTCCTCCTAGCTATATATGTCACATAGTGTGGTACCACAGGAAATATTATCATCACAATGCACTCTTAATAGTTCGCCTCCTCTCCCAGATCCTAGTACTAATCCAACTTCATGGTCCTTGGTAGCACCATATTTTTTACTCCCTAAGAGGCTCCTCGAATCTCACTCCCTACCTCATCCACTGTAGCACTCAGAGCTCCATATCTTTCCCTATAAACCTCTCTCTACTTGTGGTATCTATCTTACTTTTGTATGGCAAGATCCCTCTCCTGCCATGTAATATATCACTCATGGTGTGTCACATATAACTCCTTCTATAAGAGATCTATCTTTGTTTTCCCCCTTCATCTCCACTACCTCCAGTAGACTCTACCTCCTCTCCTCCTATAGAAATCACTAAATCTAGTACTTTCTCTACTCTCCCCTCCACTTCCTGAACTATCCATACCTCATCCTACCACTCTAAAAAACCCATCTCCTACTCCCATATCATATTCATCATCCCATGGATCTCCTTCCTCCTCTAGTGGGTCCGCCATAACAAGAGTAGGTAGATCCCTCTCTATTTTCTCTCACCTATATGTAATGGGTGCCCATACCACCCCCTGAACCAATCCAAACTATTTTTTAACCCATGGAAACTAGAAAACCTCCACCATCTCTTGCATGCACCCTTGTACCCATCTGATCCTCCTCATACAATATGGATCTATATTGTTAGGAAATTATTAATGCTCTATGATCATCGTGTGTGGAAAAATTTATATTGTTTGGTTTGTTGAATTTTAATACCCATAATTTTATAAATGGGTTATTGTTACCTTATTTATAGGAGGTTGTTTTCTTGCCTCCTTGGCCATATAATATCCATTGTAATAACATAGTAATAATATACATGAATATATTATTATTAAGTGATTATGCTTACAAACTGATCCAAATCTATGATCCAATATACGAGTGTGTTGGTAATATTTCTTGTGATGGAAGAAAAACAATTTTTGAAGGGATAGTTCTACTACTATTATACCTCTGTGAATGAAAAAAATTGAGTGAAGTTATTTTTTTGTCTTCTACTATATATGCAGGTCGTCTATCTATGTGACCTATGAATCGAGAATAACATGAATGGATTTAGGTATATTGTTTGGAATTATTCCATCGCCTAAAGGATTAAGTGATTTTCATTTTCATCCATAGTGAAATAGAATCAATATTTGATTAATACCCATGTAAATTCTATTTCCCTAGTCAGAGTTGATGGATTCAGTGTTTTAGATCTGCATCTATGAGATTAGAGACCAATCAACTACGTCAAGATATAGAATTTTGTGTAAGTATAGCTTTAATTATTATTTGGAATTATATGGTTTTAACAATATACAAATTGTGCATGGTATTATATTCTACTTCATTGCACCTCTAAATCATTGACATGGTCAAACCTTTATGGATTCCTATTTCAAGTTCCTTGTAAAAATGCACAACGAATGAGTTAATATGCATAGTAGATATTTGACATATCCAAGGTCGTGAATAAATCTATTTTATTTTTCATCCTTTAGAAATATCTACAAAATTATTGATTGACTTTCTCTGCGTGCATTACGAAGTAATCCACATATTAACTTGAAGGAGCGTTATTTTTGTTAGATGTTTTAATGCTAAACAAAGTGTGTTTAATTTGTATCAAGACATCTCTAATCTACCCACCATTTACTCTCCACATCACCTCAGTGATAGATAACACAACACTCTACATCCATGATAGTCTTCATGGCACCGTGTCACTAAATATGTGAAGCTCTTCATAGATTTGATGCAGATAACAACATACATGTTGCGATCGACACATTAGGACAACTCTTTTGTTTGTATAGAAATAAAAATACCTCAAGTCAAAGTACTTCTAAGACTACAAGGCCTATATGGACCGTATTTTCACCCCAAAAAATGTATGATGTAGTGCCCACTTCCCTTTGACATCTTTGATACCTACTATTTGGATAGTATGATTACATTATAGACATTATTATGTTTTGATTTAGTATGCTGGTAGACATTGATCATGGATTATTGATGATCTTGATTTGATTATGATGCATGATGATTATTAGAGACACCTTATATGTGGATGATGATATATTATTTGACATGGATGTGTTATGGATGTTTTTCAGACATGTAATTTAGATATTATGAGTTGATTTAGGAAATGGATATTATTTGATGATGATATAGTTGTTGATAAAAACATGTATTTGATGTAGTTGTTACTTTGATGTTGTTGTGATTGGCTTTCTTAGATGATTTTGTGATTTTAATTGTATCATATTGGATGTTCTGATATAGCCACGAGGCCGATGGAGGTATTTGTATTTTGTAGGTTAAAAATATCACAACAAAACATAAGGGGATTGGAGACCAACCAAAATGGAATTCTAGGTGAATTCGACAAGGTCACCATGGCAACTCATTTTAATGTGTTGTGTGTTGTATTTTGTTAGGGATTCCTATGGGGGCATTACCTTTACATGTGACTATGGATATTATGTGTTTTAGTGATGTGGTTATTTTTATCATTGTTGTATGTATTTTATTAGTGATGTGTTCCTTTCTTTTCATTAATTAAAATTGTGATAGATTAATGTGAGGAAACATATGGTTAAAATTTAAATAAATCAAATTGGGATATGGGAAAGTAATAATGGAAGTGGTTGGCTGTTTTTATTAAATTTGTAAGGGATGTGTAAGTTGTGTAAGAGTATGTTTAAGTCAAATTTTGGAGTATGAAATACTCCACCTCCATGACAAATTCGAATTTGTCCTTGGGGGTTGTTTTTGGAGGCTTTTGGGACAAGTAAAACTTGTCTCATGCCTCTAAATTTAATTTACCAACTATACTTATGGTTGGAGAAGTGATTTGTGAATTTTATAATGAATTTTATTAATCATGTTGCATGTTTTTAACTGCACTTTCTTACATTTTATTTAATTCAGTTGTCCCTTGAGGTGTGGGATTTTTGGAGTGTGTAAGTAACTTGCCATATTTTCACCCACCTCTGTATTGTGCTTGGGAGAATGGAATTTTTCTTTTGTGTTTAAATTTGAGGATGTGTGATGTGGCATCCTACATGGATCCACATCATCCTCTCTTCTTCCCTCTTCTATATAATTCAAAATCCTTGCTTGTTTTGGGTTGTTGAACCTTTTTGCATTCTTCCTTGGGGGCACATTTTTGCTGTTTGGAGCTCTTGTGGATTGTGGAGGAATTTGGAGATAACTTCATACTTGGCATTGCTATTTTGAATTGTGTTCTTGGAATTTAAAGCTTGCTGTTGGAAATAAAAGTAACCATGGAGAGGTAGGAATTTAACTCTTCTTTTTATGCTGTCATTTTCTTGTTGTGTTGTGTGAATGGTGCATGCTTTGAATTATTTGTTGGCTGGTTGGGTAGAATACCTTAGGGAAGGTATATGAGAAGATTATGGGGAATCCATGTCGGGGGGCATAAGGAATGCCATTGGCATCATATTTTGTGGAGGGAGTTTGTGTTTGGGATCCATCATGGAAAAGAAATAGCTTGCATTTCTTACTTTGTGGGGGGCATAAGGATATGTATGGTGAAATTTCTTGGTAGTTTTTTACTGGTGGATGCCCAATTCCCAATTAGGAGGCATAAGTAGCTTCCCCCATAGACCTTGCTCCTTTGGCTTGCATGATCAAGCTTAAGTTTTGATTGGAATATATTAATTACAGTTGTGAACTGTTGTTTCATGTTGAACTATGTTATTTATTGAATTATGCATGCGAAAGAATGTTTTGTATTGTGGAAGCTAGTTGTTTCCATGGGTTAAATCACACCTTTTATTGTATCTTGGTTGGGGCTCAGGGGCCAATGATAAAGGAAGGCTTCTCCTTTCATTGGATGTCTTGGTTAGGTGGAGAGTATTTCCTTTCCCTCTCTTTTGTTGTGATCAACTTGGAGAAAAATAAAATGTGCATGTTGTTGTCTTGGAGCAAAGGAAAAATACAGTTTGACAGTCCCTTGTGAAAAAATATTCATTTGTAACCTTTCCCACTTGTAGTGGATGAAATTGTAACATTTGTATTATGAAGAAAAAATGTTGTAATTGGATTGAAGGTGTTTATTCAAAGTGTGAAAGACATTTACATTCTGCTCTGTACATAGAAAAGAAAGAAATAGAATTTCTATTAACTGCACTCAGGGAATGAAAAAAAAATGTAAAGATGTATCTCCTTTTGAATTAATAAAGAATTTGCAAGTTTACATCTCATTGCATTGTTGGGTTGAGTTGGAATGTTAAATTGTGATTGGAATCTCTGTTTTGAAAATTGAAAGAAGAAGAAATACGTATGAGGGAAGTATATTGCATTGTTTATTTTTGAAATATATTAAAGTGGAAATCAGATTTGAAATTTAGCTTTGAAATGGTTTGTTTATAAAAAAACTAGATATATTGGATTAGTTTAGAAACGAAATGCCACACTTGAATGATTAAATTTATATACAGTTTGAAAAGAAATAGATCTCTCTTGTAAATATTCAAAACTATAAAATGAATTTAATTAGAATGCACAGTTCGGACCTACACTTAATAATATACTTGGAAATAATATAAATTATCATTCTAAGACATTAAAGAACTCGAATTGACAAAAAAAACTTAAGAAAACTATTTAGAACATTGCAGAATTGAGCCAATCCTTTCCTCAACCATTTTCTGTCAATTTTTGGAAAAAATTCCAACTTGAGTAAATTGATAAAATTAAATTCCCTAAAACACTTTAAACCCTCCCTAGAGAAATCCTCCATGTATGTTTGGCATGTTGAGTGAAGGAGGACATCCAATTTAATCAAATTTAGAAGTTAGAATTTACTAGTTTACTAATTATAAGCCTACAGATCATTTTTGTAAAATTGACCTTTTAAAATTTATCAAAATGTAAAATTTATGTTTTTTGTACAAAGAGGGCATCGATATATTTCTAGAAAGTTCTTGTTTTCCCAAAACTGAGCTTTCCAGCTCAAGTTATGGCCCTTTGAAGTTTTCCTGCCTTGGCGGGAAAATTTGGGATAATTTTCCCTAGCAAGCCCGCGGCCCGATTTTCCTCCTCTGGCCCACACCCAATCAGAGGCTTCCATGTGTCCTCAAGGGGTAGTGGCAGAGGCATGACATTTTATTTTGTCCTTAGACCTTTTAAAAATTTTGGAAAATTTTTCCATTTCTCCCCGCTGGCCCACAGCCTATCACAGGCTACCACATGGTATCTTTGGGTGCTAGTGTTTCGCATGGAATGTTTCAACTTTTGGGAATAGAGTTGCTTTTATCCTTTCATTCCTTTAAGAAACAGATAAGGTTAGGGTTAGGAGGAATACCTGTTGAATGTCGAGAGGGTGTGCGCGTACCGTAGAGAAAGATTAGATCGACTGCGAAGAACTCCTTTTTGTCTGGGAAGGACTACCTGCAAATAAGAATACAAGACCACCAGATTTTGATTAGATAATAAATGAGGGAACTGCCTTGGGCCCAAGAAATATAAAAATTCCTTTCGAAGGTGGTCAGCTCCCCTGCTAATATGAATTAACACAAATTCTAACAAATAAGCTATTGTCCAATTATAATTTGTTTACCTTATTAGAACAATAGAGAAAGGGCTGGTCTTGGTTTAGAATCAAGGTGACCGATGCCGGTCACTATAACCGGTACCGGTTGGCTCTAACCGATATCGGTAGGGACAATGTTTTAGGGGCTTTTGGTGAAGGCTGGTTGTAAGGTAGTTGTGTTGTTTTATAAGGCTGATGGATGGCTGAGGGGAATAATGAGAGGACAGGGAAGACTCAGAGTGTGATAAAATGGTCTTCTGGGCAATACAAGGATGTATGGATGAAGGTTAAGTGTAGGGTGCTGGTAGGTGGTAGATCTAGGAATGAGCTTATAATTACTATCAATCCACAGGCTCAAGAAATGGTGCTTAAAAACATACAAGACACTACTTACTCGTTCCTGATGAAGATGCAGGTTCCAGGACTGTGATGACGAAGAAAGGGCTCAAGTAGGATGATCTGACAATCCAAGATGAGCTATCTCCTCTTCTGATGCTCGGATGCATGTCATTGGGCTCTAGTTATTCAGTTGCAGTCTTGGGCTTGATTTCCTTCTCTGTAAACTCTTCTTGTTTCTTCACTTGTCTCTTCTCAGCCAAACAAATCCAGATACTTCCAATGATTTTTTCCTCTTCTCGATCAAATGAAAATCTGATGCTTTGTTTTTGGTTGGAAGTGGTCATTTACAGGGAACCGATGGCGGTTACAAAACCGACGGCGGTCGAGTAGGAACCGGTATCGGTCAGGTCAAAGTGGGCTATTTTTAGTAAAATAGCCAACTTTTCCTCCTTTTCTCCTAAGGGATTAGTTGTGGGCTTGGTCAAGTCATTATGAGGTTAGTTTTGGGTGCGGGTGAGGAGTAATTAATCATAGGTGTGGATGTGGACCAAGTTATAGGTCTTAATTAGGTTAGTTTAGGGTTAAGACTCGGTCATGATGAGGTGGTGAAATGAGGTGGCAAGTATGGCAATGTGGATTTATTAATTATAAGGTAATTAATAAATAATTGTGTAAGGTTTAGGTGATGAGGTTAGGTTGTGAAATGAGATGCGGGGAACAGGGGGTCGTAAGACACAAATTGGGTGTCTACAGCTAGTGGGGGGGGAGGAACCTTTGTTTTTTTTTTTTTTTTTTCTTTGGAAATCTTTGAAAATTTTCCCTGTCGCCCCGTACTCCCACCCTGCCTTGGAAAAACTTCTTTCCGCAGACGCGCGGACCTGCACATCAATTTTCTTCCTTTTCTCCCCTTTGGAAAAATTCACTGAATCTCCCCATCACTCCACCTATCTCTCTTCTCCCTATGGAAAATGGTGGAGTACCATGTGTCCATGGCAGACCTATGGGCACGTGGACGCCAAATGGTTTTATCTCCCTCTTGAACAAAATGCCCCAATTTCTTCCGCCACTCCACCCTTTCCTTTTTCCTCGGTGATGACTCTAAGGGTGCCATGTGTCCTTGGAGGACCCATGAAGCAATAGGTGAAAATGGGAAATTTCTCCCACACAAGGAAAAATTCTAAACACTGCCCCACGACCCGTTGACCTGAAATTGCCTTTCACCCCTGCTTGACACGTCCCCTTGGGGAAAATTTGACCCCTAAAGTCCGCTTGCTCATAACTTGAGTTGTACAAGAAGTTAGGAGGACTTATTTATATCACTGGAAAGGTGAGAAACTTTCCTATCCAATGGGAATGATTTAGGGAAATTTTGAAAATTTTAAGTATGAGAAACATCAAGTTGAAAATCTTAGCATGTTAGAGAGTGGGTATGATGATATTTTACCCCCTGAACTTAATTGGAAGGTTCCAATCCTAAAGGTGAGACCATGTGACCTTTGATAATTTTTAATGAAGGAAAAATATGTTCTAGTAATTTAGATTTGTTTCGAAACCTAATAGGGTCAACTATTGCCTTGCAACTTGGTTGTGAACACTTCTAATAAAAAAAATTATTACATAATTTTCTAGCTAACCCTAGGTTGTTTCTTGGGTCTCAAGTGGGTTGTTTTAATGGGAATCACATTCTTCATGGCACCATGTCACTAAATATGTGAATCTCTTCATAGATTTGATGCAGATAACAACATGCTTGTTTTGATTGACACATTAGGACAACTCTTTTGTTTATATAGAAATAAAAATACCTCAAGTCAAAGTACTTCTAAGACTGCAAGGCCTATATGGACCATATTTTCACCCCAAAAATGTTTGTATGTTTAGGGTATGATTTTATTAATATTTTATAGTCATGCATGCTTAAGTCATTGAGTAGTCAATGGTTAAAATGGTCTATAAATTAGTTTGTATCATAAAGTGTCATTTCTTGTCTTTAGTTATTAAAGGGTCATCAAACTTTTAATATAGTTTTTTTGGGTCTATATGAAATTTTTAATAAAAAGATTCTAATGAGTTATTTATTAGGATTAGTACTATTAAACATTTTAAAATTTATTAAGTCAGAATCAAGTTAATACTTGAGTATTGTGTTATTATATTTAAAATACATAATTTTTCAAAATATCGTTGTTAATGTCAAAGTCTATTATTGTTGTCAATTCTTTTTGGGTCCATTGTAAAAAAGTCAAAGAGTCAAAATTTTGTAAAAATAAAAATACTTTCCTTACAAAAAAATTCTCAGTGTTATGTGATGTCCTGACAACCAATGAGCCCCATGATCACATATAGCTGAACTAGTAGCATGATACCAGAGGATGGAGGTGACCAGAGGTTGGAGTTTGATCAAAAACCTCTCATCAGTCACCAACAATGGGGCCACATATCAGTTATGGTGACATTTTTTTAATTTTTCTTCTATTTGTAGATTTCATGTTTTCAATAAGTGGAAATTTCACATTGAGGGGGGGGACATGATTCAATGTTCCATTTCTAGTTTTCAGTTTGTTTGTATGAGCAACACCTTTTCCTATATTATTCCCTATAGTGAGATGTGAGGAGGGCTCATAATAGTACTTGGTAGATCATGATTTGGTTGTAGGTAAACCATTTGAAAACCTTCGTTTGTGGTTTGTGGTAAACTAATTCAAAAATGACCATTCTTGGTTGTTGGTAAACTATTCACAAAACCATCACTTTGTGGTTTGTGGTAAACCAATTGCAAAACCACCATTCTGATTTTTTGGTCAATCATTTACAAAACCGTCCTTGAATTTTGTGATCATCCTATGAAAATCACCAGATCATGAGCAGGTACAAGTACAAAGGAAGGTTTTCCCCATGTTTACACTAAGGGGGGAATGCTAGGAAATTATAAGTGCTCTATGATAATCGTGTGTGGAAAAAGTTACATTGTTTGGTTTAATTAACTGTTATACTTGTAATATTATAAATGGATTTTTGTTTCCTTGTTGATAGTATTTGTTTTCATACATCCATGGCTATATAATAGCCATTTTAATAATATAATAATAATATACATAAATATATTATTATTAAGTGATTCTTCTTGTAAAATGACCCAAATCTATGATATATCCACACTGGGCCATGTTGGGAAACCTCAGTATTGCTTCCATCTCATATCCTACACATCTAATCTCCCAAATATGTCTCTATACTAGTCCTCATCTCCTACATCCTTATCCCCATGAGTGTCATTGGATCTATATCTTAGAAACCCTACTTCCAGCTTGATGTGGTCTGTTGTGATCCATGGAAGCCCTAACAACCTCACCACCACTATGTTCTTGTATTCTCAATAGTATAATACAAATCCCACATATAATCATGATCTCCACTCTGTGAGATACATCCATGGCTCGTGATAGACCTGAGCTAACAATGTGGTCCCAAATGAAAATATTTTCCTTTATTGTACCAAATATGCTAATACACCTACTAATGTCTATGGGAATCTAGATCCCATTGAATATGGTAGAGCATAGCATAAGAATGCCATCATAATCAAGTATATCTATATGCTCCTTGGCGTACCTGCCTCATATCAGATCTCTATATGGAGGGCCCGTCAACTAAACTCAATCCATTTAGCCGCATCCCTAAAAAACTACCATAGTGTGTTCATCCTCTTTTCTACTGTGATTGGATCTATAGGCTCCCTTTGTATTAGAATCCTCAATATACAATATACATCCTCTAGAGTGAAAATCATCTCCCCTATCCTAAACCATAATGTTCCTGTCTACACATCCCATTTTTCAGTCACTACAACCATCAATCCC
Source organism: Taxus chinensis (assembly GCA_019776745.2). Lineage (NCBI taxonomy): Eukaryota > Viridiplantae > Streptophyta > Pinopsida > Cupressales > Taxaceae > Taxus > Taxus chinensis. Next base: position 941,637,932 of record CM034148.1, on the reverse strand, counting down.
ACGTCTCTCGGTATCCTCTGGTACTGGTGGAACCTATCCAAACCCACTATGGCTAAGTGATTCCACTCTACATCAATCACATCCCTCCTAATTAGATAATAAAAAAATAGGACTCTGTCTCTATGGTAAAATGTATCTCTAGCCTACACAATCCAATCAAACAATCACCCATTTAGTATTCAATCGTAAAAAATCATCATTTTTACATCTTTTTTATTTTCCCATAACATTTATCCCCCTAATCGACACTGACCCAGCCGGGTTGACATCCCTTTCTCCTTGGTTGATGTCACGCTAGTTGGGTGGACACCTTTCTACCCTAGTTGATAGAGATTGTTCCCAATCACCGGGGACCACCCCCTTCACACCCTGTTATCCAAAATTCACCCCTCAAGGTAAGTTTGATAACCCAGAAAAATTATATAGATCTGGAGGGGAAATAATGGGTACGAGGAAAAAAATATAGTTTTGGGGGGTCCCTTAGGCTCTTCTCTAACTTCCTTATCTAAGGAAAAATCAAAGAAGTTAGACAAACTTGAAAAAATATGAAAAATGGATTCTTTTAGTATATTGGGGAAAATGTGAAATTTTTTGTCCCAGGCCACACAAGTTAAACTGGGACATTCGGGATCCGAATCGCTGAAATCTCTACACAACAAAGGAATCAAAAAAATCACGAAAAATTGTCTCGGGCACTCCGCGGGACACCAGTCGGGCTCTAAATCGCTGAAATCACCGCACAACAAAGGAATAGGAAAAATCAGAATTTTTTGTCTTAGGTGGTCCATAGGATAGTCGAGACATCGGGATGTGTGGGACATGAAAAGGAAAAATATCCGCAAGTAAGTGGGATGCGGAAATTGTGGAGTTCAATGGCCCCAATGACCTAGTCACTGGCGAGACAATTGGGACAAGAAATCTCAAATTGAGAAAAGTAGAGAAAGGAGGCCTAGACCGTACGAGTATGCATGGGACACGAGTTCCTTGGAATGATGAAATATCCAAAATGAATAGAATTTTTGGTGGCGTAGAGAAACTTATCTGGGATAGCCAGAACACGCAAACCTGAAATCACTGAAATTGCCGCAATACAAAGGGAAAGTTGATGCCTGACCTCCAAACTTCAAATGACCACAACTTTTGACCCAAAGATTCATTTTTCACAAATTTTGAATTTTCAGAATGAGCATGATTTCTTATTTTTAATGAGGGTAGGTATGTGAAAATAAAGGAAACATCTCCAGCTTTGATAAATTAAATACCCAGTCCCATTAAATGACAGAAATGCCTGACAGACCCACAACAACTCCCTACACTCATAATGCTATATCTTTTGTAATTCACAAAAAAAAAGGCACTGTTCGAATCGTGGTTCTGAGCCTGATGCACAAAAATAAATAAATCTGGAATTTGACAAGGAATCGATGGTTATTTTGTAAAAAAATACCTATTTTAGAATAGTGATTTTAGTGGTAGTTGAGATGTATTCAATGAAGCATGGGTAGACATTTCTCACTCCTGAAAGTTATGGGACATGAAATGGGGGGCCTTTTTTAAGCAACATACCATCATTTTAATCCATTTATGACATCTTGCAAGTGGTGGGAAGATAGATTTTGGGATTTTCATTTCCCTATATCTCTCTCTCCTCTCAAATTTCTATAAATTAGAGTGTTGGGCTCATTATAAGGGGGGATAGTTTGGAGTAGAAAAAATATATCAAAATTTGTTTTGTGAATCCAATGTGCTATAATCCCTTGTAGTGGACTCCTTGTATGGTGATCCAGGCCCTTATCTTATAATAGGTTGAACCGTGCATATCTATGAAGCAATAAATGCAAGTTTGTGGATGTATCTTCCCCTGGTGTGTGTTTTTGCATTCTTCTTTCCCTTTCAAACTCATTGCAAATATATTTTGTCTATTTATGCTCTTGCAGGGGTTCATTGTCATTGTGTATGTTTGAAACATAGTTGTGAAAGCATTTGCTAGACTATGGAGAAGTGTTATCACACATTCTAGTATGTACTTTGCTTATATTTTTCACACATTTGAAAACTATCCTCATTCCCTCCTTTTTTGGTGTATCACCGCTTTAGTGTAGGCTCTATTTTCATGCACTCTCTCTCCTTGGTCTCATGGAAAGTTAGATTAGGACAAGATAGTATTTCCTGTATTAGATTAGATTGTGGAAAGAAGTTTAAGAGCAAGAACCAACTTTCTCTAGAGGTCTATCTCAAGTATTAAGTCCCATAATTGGAGATAGTACCCATGTTATCCAATCACATTGTGAGCTCAAGCACACACACACTTGTGAAAACTGTAGGGTGCTTGATTAAGAGATAATAGACCCATAAGAAATTAAGAAAAATGTAAAAAATAAACAAAAATCACTTAAAATATAAAAACAAGCTACGAATTTGACACTTACCATCCTCTTATTCCTCTCTCTCTCTCTCTTGTCACACCGTCTAAATGAGAATATTTTGTTGACTCTGACACTTACATATCTGTCACCTCCCCGATCACTGTCAACCTACCCCAGTTGCCATCGACCCCAACATTTGCATCCTTTATCCCACCTTACCCAACTTCCTTGTCAATCTCTCTTTCCCACCCTCTAGACTTATGGGTCACCCATAACACACTTTTCCTCATCCCACATTACTCATTTTGCCATCATTTTTTGGCATATATATAAATCTTTACTCATCTTTTATCGCATGTTCCCACCTATTCTATAGACATTTATATGTCCTTCTTAGGGCACCATCTCTCATCCTAAGCCCACTATTGTGGCCATTTTTTTATCTTTGTCCCACCAGGATGTATATTTTTACTTCCTCTTACTTAAAGGACAACGCATCTCTTTTTCCCCACTTTGGTTCTTGACCTTCTTGTTTCACCATCCTTTCAATTTTTACACATTTTTTGAAGTCTTCCTTTGACCTGTTGGTCCTATGTCTTGCACATCCATCTGAGTGGTTTCCCATTGGATCCCATCCATCTCATACTAATCTTTGCTGAATCAAAAGGTTCTTAGGTCATTTACATTGCATCTTCCGTAGGCTACGTTATGCACCTACCAATGTGTTTCCAAGATCACCGCCATAATTTTTCTTTTGTTTTGTGTTTTATTTGATCAATGGTCACCCCTTTTGTTTAAGGAATATTTCTATTTATTTTTACCCACCATTATTCTTTACTACCCTCCTTTTCTCCATATTTCTCTTTCAAACCTGTAATCACCTCCCATTTTTGCCATTGATCCCTAGTTTAAGGTGGAGGACCCCAACCATCTTCTATCACTTCTAGTTTTTGTCTTGCAGATTTCTTTAGCAAACTACTTGACAAAAACGAGAAAATGTAGACACCTATTTTTTCCACCCCTCATGCCCTCATCTCATGTTTTCCCTATTCTTCTCTTAGCACATTCATACTACCTTTCCCTATTTTAAATTATCTTATTTCTGTCCTAAAAATTCCATTTCCCCAACATCCCACCTATTCTCCATAACTCCCCCCTTTCCCCATATTAATCCTTATTTTTAATTAATATTCCTTATTACTATCCATATCCCCTAAACCTATTTAATGTATCCATAATCCTATTATTTACCCTAATCCTACCCTAATTTGCCCCATTTACTACCCCCTTAGACCCCCACTATCTTTCATAATTTCCCCCTCATTTAATCCTTCATAGGATTATGCATTACCTTCATTACTCCCACTCATCATTCCACCCTCCTTTATTCCCCTCCATGTCTCACTAACATGCCTAAACACATTCAAACGCTGCCCTTAAATCCATTTTAGCCTCCTTTGCATTGAAATATGCATATTCTCCATAACTCTTCCCCTATCTACTCCAATCATTAGCATTTAATCTAAGTCACCATCAACCCTAATTTACCACATTCACCTCTCCTTTCTCAAGGATGAAACTTTTGAATCTTGAGCATTCTTGCATGATTTCTGCCTTTGTCTTCATCTGTGGAGATTTTTTCACCTATTAAAATCTACCTTGGTGTCCCTTGCATGCCTTCATTATATCTTGGAGTACTTTGAAGATTCCTTTACTATCTTGTTCATGCCTATTTATTTTTGTTTTACAAGTTTGCAGGTTTCCCTAGAGCTCTACCTATCCTTTAAGTTATTCCTGATTGTCCTTACATTAATATTTCCATCCTATAATCTTATTGATCCACATGTATTACTCCGGTCACCATCTATCCGGCTTGATATCTATCAACATGACTCACATTCCATCCTTTACATCATATTTATCCTATCAGCATCCATAAATCACAATCAACATCCCGTAACTAGTGGTCAGAACCTATTTTTGCATCCTTTTATTAACCTTGCATAGTTCTTCATCAAATGTCCCAGCCTGCCTTGGGTTTCCGTCGACCCACTCCTTACCCCCATCAGATCTAATAGTGTCCACGTCTTTTTACCGCACCCTTATCTTGATACTAGATTTAATAGCCATGCATCAATATTCATCTCTATTTATGCATATTTTTTATTGTCTCTACACTGTTTATCATTGATCATACCAGTCAGACCCAGGTCATCATCCACCCACATAGGGTTGGTTTGTTTTCAATATATTTTTGTTATCAGATCACCATTTTTGTATCTTCTAGCTTACCACATATCTATTTCTATTTATCATTTACACCCTTCTATTTATTACCACTTATCAACATATTTTATCATGAGGGTTGATATCCACCCTAGGAAGCTCTCACTTCACGAGACCAAATATTTTGGGAAACCCTTCATATTTGTTACTAATATTTTCCATATTTAGTTCTCTTTATTGTGTTGGTCATCAAAACTCGCAGTGGAGAGAATATCTTCTTGTTTTCCTATACCATCTTCATCGTCACCCACATGAGTAAGTCACTTAAACCCTACAATATTTCTGAGGTTTCTTGATTTCTTGCATGATTTTCACTAATTTTAAACATGAGTGGAAATCTTGTTAAACAACTCAGTTAATCAAGTTCCTTCTAATGGTATCTTAGGGCACCTCACCCCCTTGTTTTCAAAATGGGCCTAATGGGGTTCACATCACTCAACCCTCCACTCAAAACAAAGTCTTGCAAGGAGTCCAACATAATCCATCAACACCTTATATTTCTAGTATGGACATTGGTGGAATCAATCCATCTACCTCTTACGATGTGTCTATTGATCCCAATATTCACATAAAGGCATTTGGTAATCTTTACAAATAATGGATCAGAAATAACTCATACAATTCAACTAAACTCTTAGCTAACACCCTTATAGAATATGCTTTATATTGGTACCATACTTTTCCTCCCAATTTTATAGCTGATCTAGATTCCTTAGTGATAGCCCTAGTAAATGAGTTATAATATCACGGTGTACATGGAAATATCATCAAATATTTCATCAACTATCAACAATATGATAACGAATAAGCACAAGCCTTTATAAAGCATTGAAATACCATATCCGCATGGGTAGAACATAAAATTCCTAATCCTATCCTCTTTCAAATTTTCTTACGAGTGTTGGAGACTTGCCTTCAATATAAGGGGAGGTATTTATCTCATAATTCCATAAAAGAGGTCTTTGAACAAGCCAAAATTCATGAATATATCATGAGGGAATTTTAGAAGGCTCCTCCCGAGACAAAAACTAACAAGAAATTCCATATCCTTCAATGATCAAAGAACAAGAATGCAAAGGATGAAAATGTATCAGACACTCTTCCTTTTGTTGCTTCTTTAAATAGAATTGTTTTCAACAGTGAATAAGAACTTAATAACAAAAAGAATCAACTTAAACTTCAACAACCACTGAGTAAGGAAGATTTGAAGCATCATTTTCATAATCCATTTACCATTATCTTAGATCATTCTTGACTTATTCCTTATTGACATGATGATAGTAGGTTTTTTGGTGGCATGCTAATTGGGATCAATCACATGAGAATTTTTATGCACTCTATATGGATGCTATCAGATTTTTCTAAGGACCCAAATTGGATTATGATGCCATCACTCATGAGTGTTTGACCGAAGTAATCAAGATTGTGATGCAACTCAAAAAAAGGATTTTCATGAAGCTATCAATAAGGAAAATGAAAAACTAAATAATTTTCCTAATCATGATGTTTATGAAAGTAAAAAACAATCAAGATAAATCTACATCTAATTTGGTTGACAAAGATTACCCTCCTGTAAACATGGTTGAAATCATCTATGTAAAATGTGTCATAAATTATGTGGAATCAGAATATCTTGTAGCATTCCATTCTATTACTCATAGGTTCATATACCCATATAATCCTTAGAATCATTATCTTCAAGTCACAAACCTACCCTCTCTAGATGCTATCATCCCCTGTAGAAAATCTGCCACTGTACTGATGGTGTTTAGATCTACACCTCTATCTACATAGATCACTGAACCATGTGCAAGTGAAACTTACAATGTTGATGGCATATGAATTGATCAAAAAACTAGTTTCAGAGGTATACCTAACTACCACTTCCCCTTATGGTTGTTTTACCATTGTTTTCCAACACTCTTAGAATACTCCTTAGTCGAGCCACACCGGGTTTGATCCTCTCAAAGTACTTACCTAAATCCCTTATGCAGTTCCCTTCTTGGAATTCATATGCACATCACCTTACCATTGTGAGCACATCATTCCTATGCTATTTGACATGAATATCCACTTCCCTCCCTTTTTATGGAATATTCCTATATTGTGTGGCTCATAAGAAAGAATCTTTTGGAAATGTGAGGAACTCTCTTTCTGTACTGATCTTGCCACAAATTAAAATTCTTATATTTGTTTTCCCTTTACTTAGATGATTTTGGATTAGATCTTACTTCATTTAGATGATCCCCCACTCTTATTCTCAGTTAAAATGGGTCACACTTTAGTTAAGGGTGATCTCATTTATGAGGGATTATACACATGTGTGGCCACATTAGATTTCATCAAGGCTCTTAGATATTCCATTGATAACCTAAAATCCACATGAACCACTTTCCAAGGATACGATCACTAACAAATGCCTCCAATGGGGTGTAATTGATTACCCATAACCATGCCCCTAGGAATTTTAGCGTTAAGGTTATGGTATTTAAATTTCCCTTATCTTATAACATTCCCCTAAGGAGGCCTTGGAATGGTCCTATGCACGCTAACACCTCTTCTGCATGTCAATGTGTGAAGTTTTCTTACTAGGGAGCTATTTATAAGATTTAAGGGGACACTAACCCTTGGAATTATGACACACTTAAGAAAAAGGGTACATAATAGCTCCCTATCCTCGAGGAATTATCACCAATTCCTTTTCAGTAATATCAATTCTTTAACAAACCTATATAAAATCTTCACTGCAATGGTAGTCATCCTTAGTTTTTCAGACACACGCTTCCCGATCTCTTGGAATCAAATGACGACCAACCTAATGAATTCACCCTTAGAATCAACACCTTTGAATTCCCTAAACTCATCATATCTTAGATGCCTCCTTCTTTATGACCTAAAAATAGGGATCCTTTGATTCCTATAGTTATCTCATAAAACCCATAGCCCCCGTAGGAGCATATAGTACAACTCAAAACCATAGTCAACTCTTGCATAGTGGATGCTTCCATATAATATTATGATGATGGTTATGCTTTAGATGATCCCCATCTAATTGGGTATCCCTAGATTCATGATATGGAAGTATTTGGCTACCAATAAAACCTACACACTAAAATTTCTCACAATGTGAATGTTATCATAGTATAAGAAGAATCCCCAAACACTATTTAAAAATATTAACTAGTTATTGAGCCTAAAATTGTTCCACTAGCTACACTACCACATACCAACATTGATTTAGCCTACCCATTCTCATTTATGAGGGAGTAGGAACATGTGTGACCTTGTTAGATTTCATCAAGCCTTTCAACTATTTCATTGATAACCTAAAATCCACACAAACCACTTGTTAAGGATATGATCACCAAAATATGCCTATGATGGGGTGTATTTGGTTACCCAGCACCATTCCCCCTAATATTTTCCACATCAAGGTTATGATATGAAATTTTCCCTTATCTTATAACATTCTCCTAGGGTTTCCTTACACTCACCGTATGAGTACCATATCCTCTTCTGCATATTAATGTGTGAAGTTCACTCACTAGGGAGCTATTTATAAGATTGAAGGGGAAACTAACCATTAGAATTATGATAAAATTCAACAAAAGGGTACATACAAGCCCCCCACACTTGAGGAATTATTACCAATCTACTTTCGGTAATATCAACGCTTTAACTACCCTATAAATACTCTTCACAGAAATGTTGGTCATCCTAAGTTAGTCAAACACATGCCTCCCAATCTCTTATAACTAGATGAGGATGAACATGATGAAGTCACCCTAAAAATAAACACCTCTGACCTCCCTAAACTCATCATATCTTAGTTGCCTCCTTATTTTTGACCTCACAAGAGGGAGCCTTCGATTCCTATAGTTATATCACAAACCCCACATACATCATGGGAGAATATGGTACAACTCAAAACCATAGCCGAATCTTGCACAGTGGAAAATTCCATACTAGGTTACAATGATGTTTATAGTCTATAAGATCCCCATCTGGATGACTATGCCCAGATTTTTTATAGGTAAGTCTTGCGGTAGCAAGAAACCCTACACACTAAAATTACTCATGATGTGAATGTTATCCAAGTACACAAAAAATACCCAAACATTATTGAAACTTCATCACTGGTGCCTAAGCCTCAAATTTCTCCACCGGTTACATTTCCACATACCAGAAATAGCTTAGTAGATCCATTATCCTTGAAAGAAGATCTTTTTGTCAATTTTTACTACGAAGATGATGATGTTATGGGTGATGATCCTATTTATCATACATCAATGACTTAGAGAAACACTACTCAATCAACACCATCCTCACTCATCACATCAATTCCCTTATCAAATACTCTCACTATTCATCCATCCCCTATGAGATGTCTCCCCTACCTCTTTCCTTTATAGATCCTCATTCTACTACAACCGAGCCATGCTGCACATGAAACAAGTCTCTGAGGAAATATGTTTATTTCTGTAGAGCCTATAGATACCACATAAATAATCTAGACATTGAGGTCAAATGTGACCAAACCCAAAAGGTCTATACATAACCTTTTGCTCTAGCTCCTTTATTTTGATCTCATCATATGTATTAAGTGCATACTGATGTTGAATATCAGGTTGTGTCTAAATAATATCATCCCTGAAACCCCTTCACACACTTAAAATCATATGGATGATTCCTCTTGGAACTTCACACCTTCTCCTAGACCACCTAGACCATAACCTAGATATGGGCCTCCACCTCACCCTGAGACATGCCCCACTCTTGGTGACATTCAATACAATTTCATCTCTTAGTCAGAGGACCAGATCAATGACACCTTATTCACCAAGTGGTCTCCTTCAACAAGTGGCTATTAAAAAATATGTTATCGAGTACCTCATGATCCATTTCCAAAGCCAAATTATACATCAAGTGGAGAACATTATCATTGAAAAACTGTGATTTTTTTCCCCTTGTGGATAGTCACCTACAAACACCATGATTACATATTACTTTCTTATTCTAGCCTTCTCCCTCTCCTTTGCTTGGGATCTCATCCCCCACTTGGGTTTTACGCAATCGTATTCTATCTTCTATTGAACTTTCAATTCCCCTTAGGTTTACAAAAATATCTCCAATATCTCAAATATATCATCCTTTCTTGGGTTTTTTGCTCCACTTCAATTCATCACCATCAGTACACTGACATCCTACCATTGGATGTCTTGGACTTTTTCTCTTTCTTTTCTTTTTCACATTGTGTGATTTGGGATATCTAATCGACCCCCTTCTCAATGGATTTCCGTATGTATCACATTATCATTATTTCTAAGTACTATGGTATTATCAGATACATACATGCAAAAAGTAGGAAAATGATAAATAAATCATCACATACATATATGTATGTATGTATGTATGTATCGAATCACGGTATACACATCGATAAAATGTAATTAAAAACCCTCTCAAAACCACTTGTATTTTCACTTAACCTACCCAATGATGTAATTTTCACTAAGTTTGATGATCTATCAAATTTGAAAAAGAAAAATAACTAAAATGCACCTAATATATGTAAAAAAATTTAATGTAAGGACCTATGTGCATGTGTTATTTTTAAACTAATGCTAAATGTGAGTAAAATACTAACACCTAAATAGTCTTAATTAGCAAGAATAAAACAACATATTAAGCACCATCATGATAAGAATTGAAAAAGGGTTAGATGCTAAACATTCATTAATACAAAAATTTGAACCTAACAATGTTTAAACATCTAAAAAACCTCTATTCTCTAATAACATATAAATGAAGGAACCTAGGTAGGCTCCGTGGCTATCAAAAATGGTTGTCCTTAATGTTCCAAGAACCTAGGAATGAGGGCTTGTCAAAGTTGGGCTACAAGACCCTTTTGACACCTCAAATATGACCTAAGAACTTAATAAAGAGGCTTAACTCTTCAAGATGATGAACTCTCAAGAAAACAAAAGGGAAGCTCTTAGTCTATTTTGCTATATTCCTTACATTTGCTTTCTCAAGAAGTTTTGGTGTAGGTATAAAGGTAGAAGGAGGGATCCTTATATAACCCAATGGATAAAGGAAACACTTCATCCCTTTTCATGTGGGATAAAGGTAAAACATGATTAGGAATGGATAAGGTTGGTTTATAAAAGGTAACGTTAATTTAGAAGGGTTTAATTTATGCTTAGCAAGTCATGGCAGTTAGGGGGTGTTTTAATTAATCAAAGGTGATTAACTAATAGGTAGATGTAAGCTTATAGAAGCTAATTAGAGAAATATTAGTATGATTTAGACTATTTAGAAGGGGATTAAATCAATTAAATATTGATTTATTAGTTGAATGAAGTGAAAGGCTAATTAATTAGTCTAGATCGAAGGGGTGATTAATTAACGGAAGGTCATTAATTAGGTTATTAGTAGAATAGGTGACTTAATCAATTAGCGTATTATAATTAATTAATAGAAATAAGAGGGAATATGAGAACTTTCGACGATATGTCGTCAATTTGCGAGAAAGGGGATAATTAGCACAATTTAAGTATTTAAATTACTTGGGTGTAATTTTGGGTGTCTACATTTGCCCCTCTTTGGGGTGGCGTAAGTGACACCACTTCAAAGATAGTAGAAAAAATAAAATTTTGAAGGGATAGAAGAAAAATTAGTAGGATGGAGAGATACCCCCTCGAGTGTTGATGGGGTGATGAAGGAAGACGATCGATGATCGAAAAAGGTGAGAAATAGATAAAAGAATGGGAAGGGGTAGGATGGCCTAGTGAGATGGAAGATTAGGGGTGAGACGAAAGTGATTTAGAATAAAAATGGAGGAGTGGAGAGAAGAGCTTAGCCTTAAGCTACTGTGTTATTGGAATAATTTTAATGTCATCGGTCCTTATGAAAAATATAAGCATACGACAAAATTAGAATGATATGAAAAGCCATACTACGAACAATTGTCCATTGCTAAAAACACAAAATCCATGCAACATAAAAAATGCAATGTAATACGAGAAAGTGAAAGATGCCTAACTCCATGCAACATACAAAAAGCAATATAATATAAGAAAGCAAAAAAGTTAAACTAACAGAGAAACATAATGTAATGCTTTTATTATCGAGCTTCAGTTATGACCTGTGCAAATTAACGACAAGGGTTGATGATGGTGCCCCACGTAAGGATTCATGAAAAGGGAATAATGGAGGAAACTTGGGTCCAATGAAAAAGTAATGTGCACTATGAAACAATACTAGGAAACTTGGTGTGCCCCAGAGGACAGACGAAGTAAACAACCTAGCTTTTGTTGATGGAGGTAAATTAATATGATTCGCGAGTCACACACATGAACAGGTGAGAACCAAAGAGTGACATTTTATAGGATGATTTTCAATTTTTAGAATTTTTCTAAAACATATTTGATGATTTTGAAAGTTTTTTGAAACCACATACAAGAAGATAAGGAAGCGTGGATGCCCCCAACGATAGATGGGATGTACAAGGGTATAAGGCCTTGTGCATGCGAGAAAGGTGAAGATGTAAAAATGCCCCAACTATTAGGTGGGAATATTCAAATGCAAACTATTCATGTGTAGAAGTGGGACCCAAGGTCATTATGGATAGGTTCAACATGGTGATGAATGCAAATCGATGAAGTGCTGGGAAGGAGCAAGGATGCCCCCGCAGCTTAATTTGGCCTAAAATCACATGATAGAAAGGAAGGAGAAGATTATTTTTGTGAAAGGTGAAAAACATGTCCAAAAACATGGAAAACAAGTAATCTTATACACATGGATGTTTTGAATGAAGTATAAGAGTGATGTGAATGATATGAATATAGCTTAGAAGCCTCGTAATGAAGAAGTGATTAACCAAAGGAAAAAATTGTGAGATGAGATATGGACTAAAGTAAGAGTCTGAACAAGGTCCAAAATGAGACACTTGGTAACATACTAATCCTTCCTACTCATAGAGATCTAGTGTGTGCATGTGGAGTTTATTACCTCTTGAAGTGAAGATTTAATAAACAACAAGTGAAGATACCCTAGCCAATGTGTAGGAATGATTTATCATGAAAGGCGATTTTTTGAATGGATGGTGAAAGGATAGCCGTACATTTCTCCGCTACCAGCCATGCATCCATATCCCCGATAGAGATCATTGGAAATACCCCAAGAGAGATTAATATGTCAATTTTTTTTTGCTTTGTAGATTTTATCTTTTGATTTTTGATTCTTTTACTTTTTGAAAACTTATTTCAGCTCTCTTGTTTGACAAGGGGTTAAGAACCACTAATGGATTGATGGAAGGAGGTGGAACTGCTTACGATGAGGACATTGGCTAGTGTTAAAAAATATGTCCAAAAGTTCTTCGCAACAAGTTTACTAGATGTTGAATGTGATAGGATCTCTAAGAGGTTAGTCATTCTTTAATTTTCCAAGGTGATAAAATACCAGGGTCAAATGAATACCATAAAGATAAATGTTGTAAAATGTGTGTGAATAAGCTAACTAAAATCACCGAAGGGATGAAAATGGTAGGAAGACTTGTAGAAGAATAGTAAGGAAGGGAAGAAAGAAATATCCATGTGTACGTAATACCTGATTGCAATGTTTGATCTTTGTACCTTTGTTTTTGTTGTGTTTTCTCAAAGTTTTTTGGTAATTTTGAATTGTTTTTTAGTTTTAGATTTTTGATAGTTTTAAGAGGTTGGGAATAACAAAGACACTATGTGTGGTAAGATCCAAAAACAATGTTTGTGACTTCCTTGATAAGGGAGACTAGACATGTTTGTTTATCAAGAGTCATGTTTTCCCCAATCTCAATGATCGTGGTGAGTTCACTCAACAAAGGACTTTGATTTATCCTGAAACATGGATTTTTTATGTGGGGGCTTGAGATCCCTATCTAGAGGTTTATAAAATTTTCACCATACTTGATGGTTACGTTGATGTGCATTCTTGAATCGCACTTGATTTACAACTTTGAGATTGTTTAAGTTGTTGGGGGATTTTGAGCTCTTGGAAGTTTTGACCTGAGCTTGATAATGAACCTATTTGGGTTTTTTATAAGCTGACTTGTGACTTTTCTGACCTTGAGAAGGAGAAGAAAGTGAACATTTACAATTGATGATAGGAACAAGAGAAATGATGGTGTGCTTGCCATGGTCATTGGCAGAAGGATGATGTGATAGATGAAAAGGATACGGTCCAAGGATTAAAGAAGATAGGCTATTAGGAGGTGAGCCGTAGATAGAAGATGAAGGGCTACTAGGATGTGGCCCAAGAATAGAAGAAGAAGGGTTACTAGGACATGACCCATAGATAGAAGATGAAGGGCTACTAGGATGTGGCCCAAGAATAGAAGAAGAAGGGCTACTAGGACGTGACCCATAGATGTAAGATGATGGACTACTAGGATGTGGCGCAAGAATAGAAGATCATGGACTACCCAGGGGTGATCCATACATTGAAGATAAGGGGATACTTGGACGTGCCCCAAGAATAGAAGATAGTGGAATACTCAAATATGTCCCAAAAATAATAGAGGGAGGGCTACTAGAAGGTGTCCCACACCTAGATGAAGATGAAGGGCTACTTGGCATTGACCCCATAAGAGATTGGGATTGAGGAATTATGATAGACAAAGAGTTATTGGGTGATGAGAAGATAGGCCATGGATCAATGCAAGACTAAGGAGTTTCATCACATAATGAAGAATGTGAAGATGGAAGAATAAGAGGAGGCTCAAGTTACATGACCTAAGGCTCTTCCTTCATTTCTTGATAAAAGGAATCAACCTTTTCCTCACAATATGCAAACGCATCAAAGTCTAAAGAGAATCATTTCTCGTAATCTGCTAAAGGAATATCTTCAGATGCCCCTATAAATGCCCTGATTGTTTCTTCATTCTTAAAGAGATCAATCGGTATGAGTTGTTGATCAACCACCAGGGGTTGATTGGAAGAAAGAGATCCAATTGGTGTGGAAGACTTAGAAGATGTTTGATGATGATTGATAAAATAAAATGATGTGGGGGATGAAGAAGATGTGTAGCTAGAAGTCTCAAGAGTAGAAGAAGGTGGTGTGGACCTACCTATATAATGGTATTTCATATGTAAAATAGTAAAATTAATTCCAAAGTCTGTAGATTACGATGCATGGGTCGATTCAGACGTTTGTCTCAAAGGACTTTGAGTCACACGAATGTTCAAAAGAGGAAGACTTATTGGGGGTGATTGATGAAGAAGGTCCTACGAAGAATGGGAGGACTGTGATTCAAGAATTGCATCGAATGAATAATAACAAGGGTTCTGCAAAGAAAGGGAGGACTAGGATTCAAGAATTATATTAGATGTTTTATTGGAGGGATATGGCGTCGCACATATCTTCAAAGGAAGAAGACATCATCAAGGTGACTGACAAAAGGAGTCCTGCAAAGAAAGGGAGGAACGTGATGTAGGAGTCATATTAAATGTATGATGAAGAGGTTCCTACAAAGATAGGGAGGACCATGACATAAGAGTCACATTAGATGACTTAGGAGTCGAATTAGATGAATCTAAATAGTAGTATGGATCTGAATAGTAGTTTGGATCTGAATCATCAGAAGAGTTTGAGGAAATATTTGGATTGGAATCCTCAGAAGAAGAGGAAATGTTGTAATTAGAATTAGAAGAAGAGTGGGGGGAACTCAAATAATAATTTGGATCAGAAGTGTTCAAATCATACCACCGACTATGAGATGAAGGTGGGGAACGAGTTACCCGTATGGGCTCTCTAGCATGAAGAACCAAATGAGGTTTAGTTGTAATGGGAATATTTTGATTTGAATTGCTAAACCTATGTTCCATATTTTTGTAAGTATGGGGAACTGCGTGATAGTCAATCATTTTTGGCACTATTTTAAGCACAAATGTCTAGATCTAGATAGTGTGATGGAACTCCTTCAAAGGGAAGGAAGTGACATGTCGATTTGGGTAGCATAATGACAACTAGCTAGACATTTTGTAAGTATGGAGATGCGTGCATGATTTTCTAAAGAAGGTCTAAGGAAAATAGACATCGTGACGATGTAATCTCGATGAGATCGAGAGGGATTGTCCTAGAAAATAAGTTTTCTAAATGAATAATCATAACAAAAAATCATGCAAGTGTGAAACAAAAAGCTAATCAACAAGGAAATACACCATATGAAAATGCGTGTGCAAAGTTCGATGCAAAGGTGATCAACACAATGTCAATATTTCTATCAAGCTCGAAATGAACAAGGTGTAAATATTAACAAAGGGTAGATGTGACTCCCAATCAAAGGATACCATGACAAGTTCAACAACCAACAAGACCTAAATGTTAAAGGGCGGGGTTTACAAATGTAAGCCAGGTAACCACACCAATTGGACACGTCTATCAAGCTTTGCAGAGAAGTGAGATATTAGTGTTAAAGTGGTATTAAAATGATGCAAACAAAGTAAGAGAAACCTTTCAATATTTAGGACAATGTTTGAAATAAAACTAAGTCAAAGTATACTAAGCATGTGTTAAAACGTGGGCAGCATAATGCCACAATGCAGAAACTTAGATCATGTTTATGAGAAACATGACATAAGTATCTTAATTATGTCAAGATAATGCAAACGAGGTAATGTGTCAAAGGGAGATAAAATGATGAATAAATCATAACTATGATGATGATCTTGATGGGGGTATTAAGATCACACAGGCTACCAATGATATAAATACACCTCTACCCACTTTAGACATTTAACTTACCCAACCGCAAACATTGATGTGCATAAACAAACAAAAAAGTGGCAAAAAAAATCGATTGGCAACACAGAGGTAGTCACCCTTCTTCTGATAAACAAAGTGTCAAAATAAAGTGAAGGAAATAGATAAAAAATGGGGATGAAAAATGTTGGCTTCACTTCGAAAGAGTTTCACCTCACGTTAAGGCAAGTAAAAACTAAGCGAAAGTAACGCGTTACACGTTTCACAATAAAAGTAAAAACTAAGTGAAAATAACGTGTTACACATTTCACAATAAAATATGGTTCAAAACTCAAAACTATTTTAGAATGGTCAAAGTGGGATCCTGGCCAAAGTATATTTTCCTAGGTGGTTCTCTCATCCTAGGTGTTACAAATATTATCCACGAGCGGGACGATTTACCCAAATAGTCCCGAATATCTTGGGAGTATCTCGACTTTGCCCCCTTTAAGCATAGTGGGAAGTAAATGCATCCATCGTGTACTTAAAAGGGTCATATAGGGACAACTTGTACCTCTATCTCACAAAGGAATCACTAGTCAGATAGGTAGTGCGCAACACTTCCCATTTTGTCCACAAGGTTCCCTCTTGTGTGGACTACTTTGGGGTTCTTGGAACCACCCCCATTGTTGTAGCTTAAGGTGTTATGCCAAAGGGGTTATGTTTTAGTTGAGTGGAGAGGGACGTACCCTTTTTCAAAACTTGTAATATAATGTTTTGAATATGTTGTTCATTTTATCTTTTTAAATTAGGTGTGGTTTTCTCGAACACTGTTTGGCAACCTGTATAACAACTGTATTAGTAATTTTGACTTTGTTTTGATTCCTCTATTCTTTGACAAGAGATGGTGTTTTGGTCCTGTATGACAATTTTTTATAAGTTTTCCATCAAAAGAGAAGGCATCATTTTTGATTCTCTAGATCACCCAAGGACGTAAAAAAAGAGCATACATGATGTCCTCAAAAATTCAAAAAGATATCAAATATAAAAACACCTTAATTCAACTACACCAAGTTAACCAATTCCAACTCAAATATTCCCAACAACCTCAAAATATGAAAAATGACTTAAGAATCATTTCTAATTCCCAAGATTGCCCCAAGGGACATAAGGGAAGAGCATACGCGATCTTATTCCTATAAGTAAATAATACAAAATATTACCTAATCAAATACAAACATGTAAAAACATCCTGCAAAGACAAATCTATGATTAGATAAACCTGCAAGAATGTTAGCACATCAACACCTTAATTTAAAAAATACAAAATGACACCTATGCCCCTTTTTTATCACCCACGCTTGGGTTAAGGCATATACGCCACTCTACGTTATTTGAGATTACAGTGCACCTGCACCACCTGAGAGGTGTGTGTGCCACAAAAACAACATATGTGCCATGAAAATAGCATATCCGCCACTCTGTAGATTTTTTTTGACTTACCACACGCTTGCACCACCAGAGAGGCATGTGCACCACAAAAATAGTGTATGTGCCACTTGTGAGAAAAATATATAGGAAAACAGACAGAACAACTACGTCACCAAAAAAATGTGTGCGCCACCACAAAATCATCTGCGCTACCAGAAAAACACATGCGCTACCACTTTTTGAAACAACTACAGATTCTGACAAAATATCTACATCATCAAAAATATGTCTATGCCACTAAAATAGCATACGCACTCTGGTTAGGGCATGTGCACCGATCTGACAGGTTTCAGAATGCAGTGAAGGTACAGTAAGGAATGACTTCTACACCTAGGTTAGTGCATCTACACACTGGTTAGGGTGTGTGTGTCAGGGTTAGCGTGCATGCGCTGGGGTCAGCAAACAAAGTAATAGGTTTTGACAATGCACCTAAGCCACCAGAGAGGTGTGTGCACCATGAAAACCACTCTTGTGCCCCTAAAAATGTACCTGCACCAAACCTGTAACCAAAATACGACAACAAACACAAGAAAACTAACAATATCTCAATTTTTGACAAGTTAGCTTAAGAATGGCAATAACCCATTAAAATTATGGCTATGAACATGAGGTTACACATATCAAATTAGTAAAAATTCTAAGAAAATAGACATTAATTACTATATGTGTATATCAAAAATTATCCAAAACAATGAAACTTAAACTAAAATGCCATGGGACTAAGTGTCCAACTGGGTGTGCCAAATGTGTGCATGTGTTGTTTTTAAACTAATGCTAAATGTGAGTAAAAGACTAACACCTAAATAGTCTTAATTAGAAAGAATCAAACAACATATTAAGCACCATCATGATAAGAATTGAAAAAGGGTTAGATGCTAAACATTCATTAATACAAAAATTTGAACCTAAAAATGTTTAAACATCTAAAAATCCTCTATTCTGTAACAACATATAAATGAAGGAACCTAGGTAGGCTTTATGGCTATCAAAAATGGTTGTCCTTAATGTTCCAAGAACCTAGTAATGAGGGCTTGTCAAAGTTGGGCTACAAGACCCTTTCGACACCTTCCATATGACCTAAGAACTTAAGAAAGAGGCTTAACTCTTCAAGATGATGAAATCTCAAGAAAACAAAAGGCAAAATCTTAGTCTATTTTGCTATATGCTTTGCATTTTCTTTCTCAAGAAGTTTTGGTGTAGGTATAAAGGTAGAAGGAGAGCTCCTTATATAGCCCAATGGATAAAGGAAACACTTCATCCCTTTTCATGTGGGATAAAGGTAAAACATGATTACGAATGGATAAGGTTGCTTTATAAAAGGTATCCTTAATTTAGAAGGGTTTAATTTATGCTTAGCAAGTTATGGGAGTTAGGGGGTGTTTTAATTAATCAAAGGTGGTTAACTAATAGGTAGATGTAAGCTTATAGAAGCTAATTAGAGGAATATTAGTATGATTTAGACTATTTATAAGGGGATTAAATTAATTAAATATTGATTTATTAGTTAAATGAAGTAAAAGGATAATTAATTAATAATAATTAATTAGTCTAGATAGAAGGGGTGATTAATTAATGAAATGTCATTAATTATGTTGTTAGCAGGATAGGTGACTTAATCAATTAGCGTATTGTAATTAATTAATGACAATAAGAGGGAATATGAGAAATTTTGACGATATGTCGTCGATTCATGAGAAAGGGGATAATTAGTGCAATTTAAGTATTTAAATTGCTTGGGCATAACTATGGGTGTCTTCAGGACCGTTGAGCTAGAAAAATTGACTAAGTATCAAGAAGGGATGCAAAAGATTGAGGTACACAATTAGGTGCGTGAGCATGTGAAAGGTCCATAAAAATGGCACATGGAAGGATCGCGCTTGAGAAAGACAAGTCCCAGGACTTAGTCCATTTTGCACATACATGCTAAAAATAGGAAAGTAGAGTTGGAGTGCATATCACATTGAAGAGAAAAGCAAAGAAACTTGGTGATCAAGGAACTTCTAATTTTTGAAATAAAGCACACGTAAAGAGAAGATCAAAGGTCACACATGGGATGAGATAACAATAATATTAAAATAGATTTTATCTATAGGATTAATCTATTATTAGGATTGTTAGGAAAACATGCATTCTTTATAGTTGTTTTTGTATGAGCGCATGATGTAACCTAGAATCCACTATGTAAACCAAAAAAAAACCAGGCACACTAGCACATCACCCAGCCTAAGACGAGTGCTTACTCGAAGTGTGCTAAAGCACCAGGTCCCTCTTTGGAGTTCATTGTGCAGGATGTTAGTGTGATTAAGATAGAGCATATTCCGAAACATAAATAAGTATAACACTCCACAGAGCATATCCACATCTAGATATTAGAGAATCATGAATTAAATAATAACCATAATAAGATTAACCCTACAATAACTAGTTACAATCATGTTTAACACCATTATCCATCCAATATACTCCATTACATTAACATTGTAAAACATATAAGCTTCTTAACTTACAAAATATTACCATAAGCTATGTGCGCATCAGATCCTAAAACATAACTCTATAATAATTATGTGTCCTTAAACTACATAGTTCACTACTTATTTATAGGGGTGGGGACTTTACCTTCACCACCTATGCACTTCTCAAAATATGTCCCATTTTTATAATAGCCATGTGCCTTTACAATAACATGCACACATTTAAGTGCGCTAATAATAAACTTCCTATAGTTAACTAGAATAAGTAGCCCTATTATTATCTTGAACTCATGTGTGTTGTTTATTAGATGCTCAATCCCAAATAGCATTTGCATGTTGCACAAGTATCCATCCTAAAGTGTGCTCAACACGTTACCTTCCCAAAATGGCAAAGTCCTACATCCATGAAAATGGCTAAGTCCCGAATCAAATTCTCTTGGAATGTGTTTCCTTTCCTATCCTTCTACGCCTTCAAATGTGCCTTGTTCCCACACACAAATATTCTATGTGCCTACTCCTTAGAACAATATGTCTACTCAAAATTAACCCACACTAAAGTACATTTTCATCCCGATAATGGGGTTTGCTTCCGATGTTCCCAAAGAATAAAGAATAAGAATTGAAAGAATACAATGAATCACTATATAAAATAATAGACATGTACTCTACAACACCCTCCTCTTCAATTGGGAAGATCAACTCTGGATATTCACTTTTGATCTTTGCTTCTAATGCCTTCCAGTCATCCAGCACAGTCCTTGTCTTCTCTGGAATGTCTGTTGCTATTGCATCCAACTTGTCTCGAGTTATTTTCTCCTTTTCATTCTACAATACTTGGACTAAATTAGCCATAACAGACATCATTCCCTCGAGAAGATCCATTTTTTATGCTATCAGCTTCCCAATCTCATCTATTCTTTCCTTATGTGGATTTTGCGCTATTGCAAGGTCTTCCCTCTTTTGTTTTACTAGTGCCAATATTTCTGCATGCCCTATTGATGCATCCTTCATGACCTTCAGAACTTCATTTTCTTCAATTATAGTTATGGTTCTAATTATCACTTGGTGGTGCTACATAAATATTCAAATCTTGGTCTTCTTTCTTTAGGTCATCCTTTAAAGTCTAGAGCTGTGCCTCATAAGTTGAAATTTTTCTGACCAAAGAGGCCCTTTCTCTTTATGCTTCTTTTTCAACATATTTTGGCATTGGCATTCAAATTGGTCTCTCTTCTAGCACAAAATCAACTAATGTACACACATAATGCATAATCGAAGGAAAATTCTCAGGCACCTTAGACTCAAGATGAGGTCTTACTTTCAGAATGTAGTCACTAATTTCTCTTTTCATGCTAATGAAGGCCTCATTCTTATTCTGTTGTAGGTCCTTCTCTCCTTTGAAACATGTTATTTCTATAGTTTTTACCTTGTTATCTTCAAGTAGCTCTCTAATAGTTGTAGATTTATCAATGTTCATTTGTGCCACCTCTGTAGACACCTTAACCAAATTTTTTCTTACCTTCTCATCAACCATTAGAGTAGGCTTGACTCTCTTGTGTCTACTTTGGGGTGAATTCTTCACTCTCCTTGATACACAAGATTCCTCATAAACGTCGAAATCAAGCTCATCCATATGGGTCTGCATGGACAGGGATAATTCTTTCCTTGTGCACATGTTAGCCATGTCTAAATCCATAAAATCCCATCCATACAATTCCTTAAGGCCTAATTTTCTCTGAAACTAGGGGCAAATGATTTTTCTTCTTCCCTCAACATAGCCCTTACTTGGCACAACATATTCTTCATTTTTTCTATTCATTCTTGGCCCCTTAGCAACATGAGTACCAAGTTTTAGAGCTAGCCCTTCTCCTTCCTGAATAGTAAAATGAGCACTAGGTTGCTCTTGCACCATCTCTTCTGCTTCCTTCATCCCTTCCTCCTCATCATTCATTTCTTCATCTCTGGGGTCCTCCATATCTTATGGTTGTACTGGGGTTCTAGGTGTGCTCTCCTCAGACTCCTCCACCTCCTCATATAACTTTAGTTTTCTCCTTCTCATCTTCTCAAATGCCTCTTTCTGAGGGGAGATTCTAGGTGATCTTATTAACGGCTATGGTGTTCCCATGCCTAAGGTCTTGGTTCTTCTTAATACCTTCTTAAACTAGCACTCTTCAAGGAATAAATCCATGTCCAAGTCCTCTTCATCATCCTACACCTGTGGTGGAGAATATGCATGCTCACTTTCCACTTTGTCTATGGGATATCTCTGACCTCTATGATCCAAGCCTCCACTATCTTCTTGTTCCTCTTCCTCCTTGTCAATCTGTATGGTCACAACATGATTTGGATCTGGAACATTCTCCATTTTTTTTCTTTACCTTAGGAATCCTCAGAAGCATGAATGCATTCTCCACATACTTATTATTCTCCAGCCTAGGATTGAGATGAATAAATATCAGTGTAGCTCCACTGTCCCCAATAGAAAAACTTGTTGGCTTCATACTTATGACATCTGAAATGAGCCTCTCAATGTAGGCAAACTGAACTAGATATATATGTCTTTATGAGGGTTTGGTATTCATAACCTACATTATCTGCATTGAAGTTCAGTTTGTGCGCATCAGAAAATATATGAACTAAGGCTTGGAAATATTGTGTTATGAAGGAATAAGGTAGTTTGCATCATGGAATCCATGTTCCATCCTTCATGGTAAACTATGTGATGTATAAGTGTTTATACACTACGAACTATACTTCTTTTCCTACTACCGAAGATAGTTCATTTGGAATGTGCCATTCCTCCTCAAATGCCACATGAAGTTGGTCATACCACATTTTTTCCCTTTGCTTGAATGGGCCACTCATTGATCCTCTGAATTAATATTTTTCAAACCTTTCCATGAGGGACTTCTTCTTAGTGGGGTATTCCCAAATTTTATTCTTTGGCCCATCGGGCACTCTAATTTCTACAAAAAAAGAGATAAAAGGATGACACCAAAACTTATCTTTTCACCTACGTGTGCTTCCTCAACAATTTTTTCTGTAATATACCCTACTAAATTATATATTTCTCCCTCTATCATCTTTTTTTCAATGTGTAACTACATTCTATTTACCTGTGACCATCTCCCTTGATCATTTAACTTGGTGAGAAGATGCACGGCTTCCTGCACCACAAGGTACTTCCTCAATCTTTAAATGTCCATTACACACTGAACCTTGGTATACCCCAACTCCTTGCTTGTGGCTATAACCTTTGATTTATCAATTAGATCACTAACAATGTCTATCCATGTGCTTTTCAGTTCTGTTAAGGTCACAATTAGGGTCATTATAAGCCCTAACCCTTCGTCTAACAAAATATAAGAAGTCCTCATGGACTCTTCTCATAAACCACTAGTATAAAGGTTCATATTTTCTAAAATATGAGAGCTCACACAATTAATAAACTCTTACCTACTTAAGAAATTTTTCCCCAGTGTTGTCATACAATGACGTATCTTCCACTATGTGCTTGTTGGTCTTCTTATTCAGCAAAACATCTAATTTTCCCTTGTTATCAGTGGTGTGGTGGTTGTATTCATTTACTTTACACCTACAGAGGTGGGAATCCCAATCTTGGCTGACTATTACTCCTTCTGGGTATTGCATCTCTACAAAATTGCTCTTGGGATAAATTTCAACCTCAACTTCCACCTTTTTCTTTCCTTTTTTTCCTAGTGTAGGTGTTTTCTTTAGTACCATTGTAAAATTCCCACCTTTTTGTCTTCTATTTTGTGTAAGTTCAAACCCTAGCTCAAAATTGCATGCCCTATCTCAAAACCACATGCCCTAGCTCCTTCTCGACAATTCTACTTCACTCAACCTTCACCATTGGGGACGCAAGACTTTTTGTGTACAAATCTATTCTCCATGTCTGGTTTCACACTCTTTGTACCTCAACATGATTCAATTGGCTCAGTTTCACTTAGATAGCTTGAATACTTATGATTGCAAAGGTAAAAATGAACCTGTATCATGTCCTTATATAAATTTTCATAAATTTAGTGCATTTATTACTCCTTCACCTACCAACAATCCTCTCATTAATTTACCATTTTCAAAATTTCCAAGAATTTCCACATGGTACTATTTTGTGCCACAGCTATAACCTTCAAGTGCACCTTCCTACCCTCTGGCTACAAAATTATCTTCGACATGCTTCCATGTACTGAGTATCATGCCACTGCGGCTTCTCATAGTGGTTTCAATAGCCGCTTCTTACCTCGCGTTATATTGTCCCTTCACTCTTTCCATCCATGGTCTTCTTTAGAAGTAATCACGTTTCTAACATCTCCTTTCCATACTTGAATAACACCAGTAACAGTTTATTCTCATGTGTGGCCACTTGTGAATAACAAACAACAACCACTAATGGGTGTCGTTATTCCCTTCATTTAATAAAAAAC
Organism: Taxus chinensis; assembly: GCA_019776745.2. Classification (NCBI taxonomy): domain Eukaryota; kingdom Viridiplantae; phylum Streptophyta; class Pinopsida; order Cupressales; family Taxaceae; genus Taxus; species Taxus chinensis. The sequence continues at coordinate 941,613,152 of CM034148.1, read as the reverse complement.
ATGGTTTATGTCATATTCAAACCAAGGGTATGTCTTAAGCTATATGGAATAAGAGAAATCTCAGTGAAATAGTAATTGATTGTATATATTTATTATTTTTATTTTATAGGGGGTTTTAAAGTATCTTAAGATTTTGTGTCCAAAGCCTTATTAAATCTAAACTATAATAAACTTGCTGAAATAAACACACATTGCTGAAATGAACAAATCTTGCAGAATTGAACACACTTTGCAGAATTAAACACATTTTTGGGAATAAACACACTTTGAAGATGTTGTTTAAAATGTTTTTGAGGAAATAAGAACATAAACTAGAACACCTACAGGGATAATATATAACTTATGTAACAAATTTTAATTAAAAGAATCAAAAGTACTTACAGAATTGATAAATAACATGTTTATACAAATTTCTTGAAAATATAAATACCAATAGAATAAAAGATAATTTTTCTTGGAGGAGTGGGCCCTTTCTCCACCTTGAATAAGGAGTTAACATAGTATGTTACTCTCAAAATTAAATGGCTATCTTATTATTAAATTGTTATATCTTACCTTTCTTAACTGTAGATATTCGATCTCCCCCGTGTATATGTGTATATGTATGTATGTATGTATATGTGTGTGTGTGTGTGTGTGTGTGTGTGTGTGTGTATGTGTGTGTGTGTGTGTGTGTGTGTGTGTGTGTATCACATTCGAAGATGCATTTACAATTATGAGTGTTCAATAGTTGTCTACAGATTCTAGTGGAACCGAATAGTGCCCAAAGTAGATATGAAATTTAGAAAAACTAGTTAGACATACAACTATTGGTCTCACATATGTATTTTTGGAGTGTGAAGAACTAGAAAATTGTTGGTATATTTCTGATTGGAAGGCCCCTTATTTTCTCTATAACCGAATTTCGATAGAATAAGGAGATTCCTATTGATTTTTAAACTTTGGAGAAGTTTCAGAACCAAAGGGAAACCTTCCGGAACCAACTACTAAAGTTATGGGGCTAAGTTCTAGAGTTTTAGAGAAAAGTTGTGGAGTTCTGAAGCTAAGTGCTGGAGTTCTGAAGCTAAGCCACATTTAGCCAACTTTCTCAAAAATGTGTTGGTTACTTCATACTTCACTTCTTTGACCAAATGTGACCTGTTTATTCAAAAAATTGAATTTCCACACATTTTGTTAGGAATTATAGAATTTTTAGACATTTGAACTAAATCAAACAAAATATGGATGATTACATCCTAAACTTATATTTAGATTAAAAAAAGTTATGAAATGTATAAAAAATTGATTAAAAGGGAAGTAAAATGAGAGCATTCATTGCACATTGATGAGGTATATTTTAGACTCATCAACCACCCCACATTAATGGTATGTGTTATCCAAAATGTGCCCCCTGCTCATTTTTGTGGCTAACTCCTTTTGTTCTTACCTCTCTTGTGCCTAAGCCTACTTTTTTTGATTTTTAGGCACTCAAGGCTTTCCAGAAATGGCACCATCAGATAGAGCTCTCTCTCAGCTTTCCAAAAAGGTAAAGTTTGCCTCCTAACTCCTCATATTTTTCAAGTTATGGCTGGGTAGAGTTTTTGTGGGAAATTTTCCCATTGGAGGCCCATAGCCAATAGGAAGCTGACACGTGGCAGAGGAGTTTGGAGGTCGGAGGCAAGTTTGAAAATTTTCCAAGTGTTTTGGTTGAAGGTTCAAAATGAAAATTTTTTCCCGCGGGGCCCGCGGACCAATCAAGTTGTGACATGTGTCACAAGGGGAGGCACAATAAAAAATTGGTTAAGTGTTTGAGAAGGAATTTTTTCGAATTTTGGCCCACAGCCAATAGGAGCACGACACGTGTCCAAAGTAGGGGCGGCGGGCGTCGGGATTAAAATTGAAATTTTGGCTAAGTCTTGCCAAAAGGTTCAAAAGGAAATTTTGGCCCGCGTGGCCTGCGTCCAATGGCATCCCTCCACGTGTCTTCATGGATCAGAGTGGCGAAGGAGAGGGTGAAATTTTCACTTAGTGTTTTTGCCAAGTTTCCAATGGGCAAATTTCGCAGGGTTGGCCCAAGCCAATAGGAATAGGACATGTGTCCTATGGGGCAGGGGGGTTCAGAACTAGGGGAGGACTTTGGAAATTTGGAAAAACTTTTGGCCAAAAAACTAAAAAGTGAAGGAAGGGCCCATGTCCCCTATCAACTACTCAAAAGCCGACACGTGTCCCAGCCGGGTGGAGCATGGAGAAGAAATGGGCAATTTTCCCAAAATATAAAAAGGTCGAATTTCAAAGGAAAACCCGTGGAGGAGGAAGGAGAGAGAAATCTAGAGCCAATCAGAGCCTGACACGTGGCACTCAGACCAGTGGAGTGCAGGAATTTTTTGAAAAATTTTCCAAAGACAAAAAAGAGGTAAAATTTGAATGTTTTTCCCGCCGATCCGTTTTTGGTCCGTTTTTTCCCTAAATCTTCAAATGATCATATCTTTTGATCTAGAGCTCATATTTTCGTGTTCTTTATATCATTGAAAATTTCTTGAAATTCTCTACATGATTCCATGGTCAATTTTGAATCTTGGTTTAGTTTAGAGAGAGAAAATTCAAAAACACTTCTGGTACGTGTCCATGGCCAGAAATGACATTTCAATAACCAAATTTAATACAAAATGGGTCGAATTCTTCTCCAGCATGGTCAAAAATGTCAGGGTATGGGTTTGTAAGGACCCCTATGCTATTTGAATGCATTTGCAGTTAATGAGGAATGGGCTCCCACGTTTTTTACATTTTCTCTCTCCTGGGCTCGACCCATGCATTGTAACAGATTTGGCTCATTTCTTCATGCTTGAACACTTTTTGGCATAGAAAACTTCTTCTTTCACCTCCAGCAAGTGAATTTTGTAAGAATCAAGCCTTTTTCAAGTATTGCAGCTGGTTTATATCTCTTTGATGGTGGAATGCAAGAGATTTTACATGGAAATGACAGTGCAAACTCTGTGAATGCTTTCAATCCTTTGTTTGTATTGTTTTTACTTCATTTTAAAACCTCTAATTACATCTATCAGCTTGTGTATGCTTTCCCTTATTGCATTTCATGAATCTGTGTCTATTTACATGGCAAAAATGTTGCACCACTCCTTTTGGTGCATCACCATCTTTAGTTTAGTTTCATTTTTGCATTTTTATCCGTGTCTCCTTGCAATCTAGGGCAGAATTAGGATTTGAACCTTTGCAGTTGTGAAAATATAGATCTAAATCAGAGGAGTTTGAGGAACCAGCCTCTAATCTGGAGATTCCTCTCTCATTTTCACAAGTCCCACACTTGGAGAGAGGTTTCCATGTTGTGCAATCACACTGGATGCCTAAAACATCAATTTAGAACCTTGATTTGCATCTAGGGGTGCTGCTAATTTGCAACAACAGTTTTGGCATGCCCAGTGGGACCTTAGAGGTCTCATTTTTATTGCAGCAAAGTTGATGTGCATCTGCTACAATTTTCTTACTTGAAAAGAGCTATAATTTGCATATCTGGCGACTCCAAGGGGAAGAATCAACTGGTTTCAGTAGTGCAGGCTTGCAAACTCATGAGAAGAGTCACCACAAGGTCAAGAGCTAGAGAAGAAGAAGTGTTGTTTGAATACCTGCAGTTATCTCTAAGAAGAAGGAAAAGAGGAAGAAGGATTCAAAGGTCTCCATCTCCACCAAACAGAACTCTCTCAAATCCTCCACCTAGTAGGTCTTTCATTCAGTCAACAAGGGTTTTAAGACCAATTAGAATGGCATAAAACAACCCCTATGTCAATTTCACAGGAAGCAGCCCACTTTCCCTCAATACACAACATCCAATTCCAATTGCAGCCTTAAAGAACATTCCATACTTCACTGGAGAGAATTAGACTACTCCAGGTGATCATGTTAAAGATATTGCCAACCTTTGTGCAATTCTTGAAATCCATGAGATGCAAGTGGTTGTCAAATTGCTGGCATCTTCTTTCAAGGGGAAAGCATTGCAATGGTTTAGGAGCCTTAGAGCTGGTTCTATCACAAATTGGAACCAGCTGTGTATAGCACTTCATGAGCAATTTGGAGAGAAGGGAGACAACTTGTCTCTTTTGGAGCAGCTGACAACCATCAAGAGAGCTCCTAATGAGCAGCTGACTGATTTCAATTTCAGATTTCAAAAGACTTGGGAGAGAATTCTAGTGGCAGTCAGGCCAACAAAAGAAGGTACTTTTCTCTACTATCTCAAAGCTCTAAATTCTGATATTTCTATGTTGATTCAGTCCATGGGAGGCATAACTATCCCTATGGCTTATAGCATTGCCATTAGGGCTGAAAATTGTTTGATCCAAGCTGGCAAACTAGCCCCTAGACCTCCCATGCCATTGTTTCCAAGTTTAGAGAGCCAAAACACTAATCAAGCACCTAATTTGGCTCCTTCTCCCATTCCTAGAAATCAGAGTTCAAATGAAGCTTCTACTTCATCTCCAAGTGCCCCAAATGAGCTTCAAGAAGTCATGAAGCAATTGCAAAACCTAGGCAATGAGCTGGTCACTCTCAAGAGGCAACAAGCCCAAGGTTTTAGACCTTCTTAGTAGCCCCAAGCTTAGCCCAACAGGCAGCCATACCAACCACAAAGACCTCCTAATCTAGCTGCAAATATAAATCAAACAAGGCCTCCTGCCAATAGACCATTTCAGCCCTATAATCCAAATGCCATATCTGCCTCTAAGGCATTGGTGCCAACACAAAAAAACATTTCTCAGGAGTATGATTGGTGTTTTCCATGCAATGAACCTCATAACCAGTCCATGTGCTTCAATGGTGCTTTGAATCAAGCATTAATGGCGAAAACTACCAATGTGAAGGGTGAGGGCAGTCAAGGAAACAACCAACAACAAGAAACTTTCCAACAGTAATCAGCCCCAAATGACACCACGTTGGTAAACTGGCAAGAAGAGGATTTTTGTGGCATGAATCAAATGGTCTCTCAAGGTGTGGTAGCCAACACAAGGTCAAAAAGAAGGAATTTAGGAGAGGAACAGCCATTGGCTTCCACCAATCCACAACCTTCCATGGCTCCACAAATGGTTGGAAAGCAGAATCCAATTTCAAATGCACAAGGGCAGCCAAGAACAGCACCTAGGCCAACTCAAATACCAGTTGTTGTTGCCCACGTGCAAGGAGTGAATGTGCAAATTAAGGGACAACAAAGGGATCCTTCATCACCATTCAGTATCATTGATCAGAAGAAGAAGACAAATGTTAATATATCAATGTGGGAATCCCTGTCTATCCCAGGCCAAAGAGATTTGCTATAAGCTGCCATGAAGGACTCGCCAACTTCGAATCAACAAGTTCAGATGCAAAACAAAGTTCTTACAAATGCTACCCAACCTGAGGGGAATTATGGAGGACAGCAAGGTAAAATGTTGAAGCCCCCTCCCTTCTATGTTTCATTAATCATTGGAAATCAGCTAGTGCACAATTACATGATAGACTCCGGGGAAAGTAGCTCAGTGATGCCTAAACAAATAGCTAATCAGCTAGGGCTCTAATATGAAACAATATCCAAAGGGGTAGTGTAGCTAGATGGGACAGCAGTAGCAATAGTTGGAGTGATTAAAAAATTGAGTCTTACCTTGCATGCATGTCCAAATGTTGTTGTTTTACAAGATGTATCAGTCATAGACCTTCCACCACTCTTTGCCCTTTGCTTGTCAAGGGACTTCATAGCTAAGATTGGAGGATATTTGTCTGCTGATTGGTCACACATGCTATTCAGAATGAGGTATGGAACCAAAGCTACAATTAGGTTTGAACCTATTGCAAACTTTCACATTGAGCCTTACACTCCAAGTCAGATCAATGCCAATTGTTCAACATTTGATCAAGAGGATCACCCAAGCATTGATGAAGCTGACACTAAGGTTGGAAGCATCCTAGATCTAACTCTTGATGATTGGGCAAACAAAGTACATGCTTTTGATCCTTATCAAGAAGTAGAAGAATCTGAGCTAGGGGTCTATTGCATACATGAAGAAAATCAGCCCATTAGTAGCATCACCAAACCAAACCACAAGGATGAGAATGAGGTATGGTAGCTTTTTTTTTATGGATCAAGGACAAGACAAGGTACAGGAGGTGGAGCTATGCTTGTTTCACCTCAAGGAGTAAGGTACTATTCAACTTTTAGGTTTTAGTTTGCATGCTCTAATAACACTACTGAATATGAAGCCTTGGTACAAGGGATGCATTAGGCAATCAAAAAGAAAATAAAGAACTTGCAAGTCTTTAGTGACAGTGAATTGATCGTAAATTAGGTCAAGGGATAGCATGCTGCCAAGAATGATCTACTTAAGTGCTACAAGAACAGGGTGTGGGATCTCATGGAAGAATTTGAGGGTTTTGGCATCAAATCTATTCCTAGGAAGGAGAATCAAGTTGTTGACAGGCTTGCAGCAGTAGGGGCAGCCTTTGACATTGTGGAAAGCATTCAAAAAGATAAGGTATAGCCAAACATCCATGTGATTGGGAGGCCTTCAGTGCCAGATAACAATGTCAGTTGGCAAGTATTTGAGAATGACCAGTAAATCATCCATTTCTTGCAAGAAGAAGCTGAGTTCTCAGCTAAGAATCAAGAAAAATTGGAACAACAGTATGGTGACCAAGTGGTACAGATGAGAACTAACAAGCTGCCTAAGGGACTTATCACTTTGGAGTCCATTTTTAATCCCAATGATCAGTTTAGGAAAGAGAAAGAAAACATTCAGGTCAAGAGAGAAGATTCAGTATCCATCTTGGTGGAAGAGAACAAACCATTGCAAATTGGAAAGATGACAATTGAATAAGAAAGGTATGAGTTCATACATCTGTGTCAAGAGTTCCCTGATGTGTTTGCTTGGAGCTATGAAGACTTGAAAGGTTTCAATCCCAACTTAGCTTAGCATACCATTGAATTGGATCCAAATACTAAGCTTGTCAGGCAAAAACAAAGACCATTCAATCCACACATGGAGCCTCTCATGAGGAAAGAATTGGACAAGCTGATTGAGTCAAGGATCATTTTCCCAATCAAGCATTCTAGTTGGGTTGCCAACTTGGTTCCAGTCAGAAAGAAGAGTGGAGAGATCAGATTGTGTGTTGAATTTAGAGACTTGAATAGAGCATCTCTCAAGGACCATTACCCACTCCCTTCCATGGAGCAAATCTTGCAGGTTGTGGTTGGCTGTGAGAGGTTTTCACTACTTGACAGCTACTTAGGCTACAATCATATTATGGTGAAGGAAGAAGACTAGTTCAAGACAACCTTCACAACCAAATGGGGAACTTTTACATACAGGAAAATTCCATTTGGGTTGTCCAACACTGGTGCTACCTTCCAAAGGGAAATGGACATGGCGTTCAAAGGTTTGATTAACAACATGGTGCTGATTTACCTTGATGATATCACTATTTTTTCCAAAAATGTAGCAGACCACCTCTCTCATTTGAGACAAGTCTTCATGAGGTGCAGGAGATTTGGAGTGTCTTTAAATCCTAAGAAGTGTATCTTTCTTGCACATGAAGGAAAGCTCCTTGGCCATATTGTCTCCAAAGAAGGATTAGCAGTTGATCTAGAGAGGGTTGAAGCCATAAGAGCACTACCATTGCCAAGCCACAAGAAATCCCTTTAGAGTTTCTTGGGGAGGATAAACTTTGTTCGGAGGTTTGTCCTAGATTTTGCAGCCCTTGTCAGGCCCATCACCAAAATGTTAAAGAAAAGCATGGCTTTCAAGTGGACAGCAGAAGGCAAGGAGAGTTTTGAAGCAATCAAAGAAGACATCTCTCAAGCACCAACTCTCATCAACCCGGACTTCTCCAAGGATTTCATCGTCTATGCATTTGGAGGTAATGACACTATTTCTACCATCTTGGTACAGCAGAACAAGGATAATGATGAACAGCCAATTGCCTTCTTCAGCCAAAGCCTAGATGACTATGAGGTGAGATATTCTTTTATTGAGAAGCATGTGTTGGCAGTAATCAGAAGCTTGAAGAAATTAAAGCATTTAGTCTCAAACAACAAGGTCCAGTTGCTGGTCTCTCATGCTGGGGTTAAAGACTTCCTCCTCAACAAGGATTTGAATGAGAAAATGGTAGGTTGGATCACCCATGTCATGGAGTATGACATTGAGATCAAGATCACCAAGCTGGTAAGAGGAAAAGGATTGTGTGAGCAGCTGATTTTGGGGAAGCAAAAAGAGGTATGCAACGAAGAAGAGGTTGTTTTGACAGTTCAAGACAGCCATGTGTAAGGCAGCACTCAAGAAGAAAACAATGCTGCCCCCGCTCCTTGCTGGACCCAAGGTATTATACACTTCCTAAGCACAGGTGTATGCCCTCCAAAAATGAACAAGACCTAAAGAAGACACTTCAGATTGCAGGCTATCTCATATGCCATTGTTGATGGAGTTTTGTTCAAGAAAGATGTGAATGGAGTGTTGCTGAGATGCATTAGCACAAATCAGATTCATAGGGTATTGGAAGAGTTCCATGGTGGACCAGCTGGTGGTCATTTTACACCGAGACTGACAGCTCTAAAAATCATGAAGGCTGGTTATTATTGGCCTAAAATTTTTAGTGATTGCTATACATGGATCAAGAGGTGTAAGAATTGTGCATTCTTCACAGGAAAAGAAAGACTTGCTGCCCTTCCATTGCATCCAATCTCAGTTGACCAGCCATTCATGTAATGGGGTTTGGACTTCATTGGAGTCATTAATCCCAATTCAAGTCAAGGGTACAAATGGATTTTGACAGCCACGGACTACTTCACCAAGTGCACTGAAGCAGTAGCACTCAAAGAAGCAAATGAGTCCAGCATCTTAGATTTTTATGAGGAGATAGCAACTAGATTTGGTCTACCTGCTACAATAATCTCAGATAATGCATTGGCATTCATCAGATCCAAGGTGACTGAATGGGCTATCAAGAATGGGATCTACCTAAGCACTTCATCAAACTATTACCCTCAAGGTAATGGCCAGGCCGAGTCTACAAACAAGAACTTGTTGAGGATCATTAGGAATCTTGATGAGAATAAGAGGTCTTGGCATATCAAACTAAAATCAGCCTTATGGGCTGATAGGATAACTCCCAAGAGATCCATAGGTAACTCTCCATTCAGGATTGTCTATGTAAGAGAGGCAATCTTTCCCATGTCACTTGAGTTGCCAACATTGGAACTCATAAAGCGGTTAGAGTTGCTAGAGTTTGAGCGCATGGAGGTGAAATATGTAGAGTTGATGGAGCTACAGGAGGTCAGAGATCAGGCATCCTAAGCAATGGAAAAGGATCAAGCTTTGATAAAAAAGACCTTTGATAGGAAGGCCAAGGATAGATCTTCTCAAGTTGGAGATCTAGTGTTAAAATGGGATGTGGATAGAGCAAAACCGGGAAGGCATTCAAAATTTGATGCCATTTGGAGTGGCCCATACATGGTCATGAAGTGCAAGAATAGCAATACTTTCCAATTGGCCTCATTAGATGGTGAAGAACTGCAGATTCCAGTCAATGGAATCTATCTCAAGCGTTGCTTCTAGAGGGAAATTCATCACCTTGTAAATATTAGATTAGATTTTCATTCCTCCAAGTGCTTGTGCACATTTTTTTGCTATAGGTTAGTTTTGTTTTCCCTAAGTGCTTCGGCATAGCTTGCTGTCCATGGAGATGTTTTTCAGTCCTTGCTTCCAACAGGTGATTTTCCATCTTCCTCCTTGTAACATTCTAAGTCAGTTGGGGTTCCAAACAGAAAATTTTATGACTCCATGCCCAATGGACTGCTTCAGGCAACTGGTATTTTCATCTAGGAGGCAAATGACCCCTCTGAGTCACCAAAATCGTTATCCAAAATGTGCCCCCTACTCATTTTTATGGCTAACTCCTTGTGTTCTTGCCTCTCTTGTGCCTCAGTCTAAGTGCCAAAATCATTATCCAAATTGTGCACCATCAGATAGAGCTCTCTCTCAACTTTCTAGAAAGGTAAAGTTTTCCTCCTAACTCCTTATATTTTTCAAGTTATGGCTCAGTGGAGTTTTTGTGGGAAATTTTCCCATTGGAGGCCCATAGCCAATAGGAAGCTGACACATGGCAGAGGAGTTCGGAGGTCGGAGGCAAGTTTGAAAATTTTCCAAGTGTTTTAGTCGAAGGTTCAAAATGAAATTTTTTTCCCGCGGGGCCCGCGGACCAATCAGGTTGTGACACGTGTCACAAGGGGAGGCGCAATAAAAAATTGGATAAGTGTTTGAGAAGGAAAATTTTTGAATTTTGGCCCACAGCCAATAGGAGCACGACATGTGTCCAAAGTAGGGGTGCGGGCATCGGGATTAAAATTGAAATTTTGGGTAAGTCTTGCCAAAAGGTTCAAAAGGAAATTTTGGCCCGCGTGGCCGACGTCCAATGGCATCCCTCCATGTTTCTTCATGGATCAGAGTGGTGGAGGAGAGGGTGAAATTTTCACTTAGTGTTTTTGCCGAGTTTCCTATGGGCAAATTTTGCAGGGTTGGCCCGAGCCAATAGGAATAGGACACATGTCCTATGGGGCAAGGGGGTTGGAACTAGGGGAGGACTTTGGAAATTTGGCAAAGCTTTCAGCCAAAAAACTAAAAAGTGAAGGAAGGGCCCGTGCCCCCTGTTAGCCACTCAAAAGCCGACACGTGTCCCGGCCAGATTGAGCGCGGAGAAGAAATGGGAAATTTTCCCAAAATATAAAAAGGTCGAATTTCAAAGGAAAACCCATGGAGGAGGAAGGAGAGAGAACTCCAGAGCCAATTAGAGCCCAACACGTGGCACTTAGACTAGTGGAGCATGGGAATTTTTTGAAAAATTTTCCAAAGACAAAAAAGAGGTAAAATTTGTAATTTTTTCCCGCCAATCTGTTTTTGGGCCGTTTTTGCCCTAAATCTTCAAACAATCATATCTTTTGATCCAAAGCTCAGATTTTCATGTTCCTTATATCATTAGAAAGATGTTGAAATTATATACATGATTCCATGGTCAATTTTGAATTTTGGTTTAGTTTGGAGAGAGAAAATTCAAAAATGCTTCTGGTACATGTCCATGGCCAGAAATGACATTTCAACAACCAAATTTAATACAAAATGGGTCTCATTCTTCTCTAGCATGGTCAAAAATGTCAAGGTATGGGTTTACAAGGACCCCCATACTGTTTTAATGTATTTGTAGTCAATGAGGAATGGGTTCCCATGTTTTTTATATTTTCTCTCTCCTGGGCTCGACCCATGCACTGTAAAAGCCAGATTTGGCTCATTTCTTCATGGTTGAACACTTTTTGGCATAGAAAACTTCTTCTTTCACCTCCAGTAAGTGAATTTTGTAAGAATAAGGCCTTTTTCAAGTATTGCAGCTGGTTTATACCTCTTTGATGGTGGAATGCAAGAGATTTTACATGGAAATGACAGTGCAAACTCTGTGAATGCTTTCAGTCCTCTGTTTGTATTGTTTTTACTTCATTTTAAGACCTCTAATTACATATATTAGCTTGTGTATGCTTTCCCTTGTTGCATTTCATGAGTTTGTGTCTATTTACATGGAAAAAATGTTACACCAGTCATTTTGGTGCATCACCATCTTTAGTTTAGTTTCATTTTTGCATTTTTATCCCTGTCTCCTTGTAATCTAGGGCAGAATTAGGATTTGAACCTCTGCAGTTGTGAAAATATAGATCTAAATCAAAGGAGTTTGAGAAACCATCCTCTAATCTAGAGATTCCTCTCTCATTTTCAAAAGTCCCACACTTGGAGAGAGGTTTCCATGTTGTGCAATCACACTGGATGCCTAAAACATCAATTCAAAACCTTGATTTGCATCCAGTGGTGCTATTGATTTGCAACAATAGTATGTGCAGTCCAATGTGCATAAAAATACTTCAAATTCTAATTAGCTTCCAGTGCACAAAGAAAATTATTACAAAAAACACCAAACTAAATGACAAAGCATAATAATGAATAAGGAAATACATTAAAGGAAATACAAAAAGGGAAACCTATACTTAATGTCAACATTTCCTTATTACAAACACCAGGAAAACTTATTTATAGTAGGGTTTCAGCCTACTCCTGTTAAAGTAACTAGGTAACCACATTCCATCAAGTGCCTCTAACTGGAGAGCACTTGAGTCAAGTATATAAGTGATAACATATAATACCAACCAATGTACCTTGAGATTTCCTAGATGGTGTAGAAACTTAGAATCATAAATTAGTATCATCTATCCAACCTCAAGTTTCTTGTCTCTAATGTATCGGTCATGTCATGCCTTCTGTTTGGACTTTTCCTGCTTCTGACTCCAATATGTTATGGTACGCCTCTCATCCAACTATATTAACCTATCAATTATTTATTCTTATGATTTATCATTAGTTAGACCTGTAGCGTGCACAATACACAAAGAAGGTAACATGAATTCCATAGGAAGAATTGCTTCTATGCCAAACACCAACTGAAAGGGTAAGGCCTTATTCATCCTCTTCTAGGTTTTTCTATATGCCCAAAGGATAACAAAAAAATTATCATCCCAGTCTTTCCTTCTAAAATCAATAATTTTTGTCAAGTTCTGGCTCAATATATTGTTCAAGGCCTCAGCAGTACCATTTTCCTGAGGATGATAGGGTGTAGTCTTGTGGTGCGCAACCATAAATTCATCCAAAATTATCCTAATTTTTTTATTCAAAAAGTGTGTTCCCCTATCACTTGTCAATCTCAATAGACATCCATACCTAGTAAGAACATTTTCCCATAAGAACTTGGTTTTTGTAGCTATTGTACAATCCTTTTTAGGTGTTAATTCTACCCACCTTGTAAGATATTTTGTACAAGTGATGATATAACGTGATCCAGTTCTACGTGAAGTTGGTGAAATAGGACCTACAAAGTCTATAACACATTTCTCAAATGGCTTTGCACTATAAATAGGCCTCAAAGGAATTTCATCTCTTTGTCTAGGTTTTCTAAGGCACTGACATTGATCACACACCCTATAATACTCTTTGCAATCCTTGTATAGGGTCTCCCACCATAATCCAAAGAGTATAGTCTTGTGCGTGGTGGTGTCACCTACATAATTCCCACCTACAATACCACAATGATCCTCTTGCATGATATCTATACACTCATGTTCTAGTCCACACCAACGTAATACTTCATCTTTGCCTAGTTTGTATAAATCTCCACTAATCAACATAAAGGGTTCTGTGTGAATTGTAAGTTATTTCATCTCTAATGCTTTCATTCCTTCTGGCACCATAACCGTGCATAAAATGAAACTAATATCCTCCAATTCTGAAGGCATGTGATGTAACCTATACAGTTGTGCATATGGTATTGTATCTTTAATTGTATGCATGTCCTTCCCTGACTAAATCCTTGATAAGTGGTATGGGCCAGAATTACTTTTACCTGGTTTTACCAAAACTATGAAATCAAACACCTAAAATAAGAGCTCCCATTGAAATATGTACCCCTATAAAATAGTCTTATTTACTAAGTATTTTAATGCCATGTGATCAATATAGAATTCAAAATGTTATACTAGCAAGTATTGTTTGAATTTATGCAGTGCGTAGATCATTGACAAGGCCTTGCACTTTGTTATTGTATAATTATTCTCAGTAGGAGTCAAATTTATATTAGCAAAATAGATAGGATGATGTATAATACCTTTTCTAGGCTAAGCTAACACTATTCCAATGGCTATGCTAGAGGATTCCACATGTACATGAAATGGTTGGTTCCATGAAGGAAAATGTAGAATGGGCACTGTTGTAAGTTTCTCCTTTGATGCCTCAAATGCGCACTACTGCAGTTCTCACCAATAGAAAATCCCTTTTCCTTTAAGTAATTCTTCCAATGGTGTGGCAATCTTTACATTCCTTTATTAAACTTACTATAATACCCTGTGTGGCCTAATAATCCACACACCTCACTCTGACTGGTAGGATCTTCTAGGACTACAATAACTACAGCCTTAGCTAGATCCACTAACAAACCTTCCTTACAGATGATGTGCCCTAAAAAAGTTCCAAAAGGTGTAGGAAACACACATTTATTGATGTTTAAATATATGTTTAACTGTCTACATCTATCAAAAATTAAGTGCAAATTGTCACAATGATCCTTTAAAAGTCCATACACCATCCAATCATCCAAGTAAACCTACAGGAAGTTGTGAAAAAATATTGGAATGCTTGAACAACTATGTGCAAAAATATAGTAGGCACATTTTTCAAACCAAAGGGCATTACAGTATATGCAAAAATTCCCCATTCAGTATTGAAAGTCATTTTATCTTCATCCTCCTATGAAATTCTAACCTAATGATATCCAGAGGATCCATCTATAAAAGAATAAACTTCATTCCCTGCAACACCCTCTAATATTTCCTATGTGAAAGGTGTTGGGAAAGGATCAATCACATAGGTAGATTTTAGTTCCTAGTAATCCACACAAATCCTAAAAATACCATCTTTCTTTATACTGATCACAATGGGGCTAACACACTTTGATTCCTCTAGGGGATTGATGATGCCAGATTTCATCATTTTGTCAATTTCTTCCTTAACTTTTATGCACAGGTTAGGGTTCATCTTGTAAGGTCTCTTCCTGACTAGGCACATTCCTTCCTTGAGCTTAATCTTCATCTCTCCTAATGACTCATGCACTCATTTTAACTCATGGTAGCCCTTAGGAAATAATTCCTGAAAATCTCATAGTAACTTAATCATCTTTGCCACTTCAGAATCAGACCAATAATCCCCAATTTTTGCCTCTTTAGGTTCAGCATCCATTTAAATTTTCACTTTCTTGGTCTACATAGGTTCATGATAGGTGCACACATTCTTATCTTCACTATCTAACACTTTGCGCATACCTACTGAATGATCTATATCCATATTTTCTACTTCTTCATCATCCACTATGTAGACCATCTTGCCTTTTTATTTCTCACAACAAGAAAACTTAAGTAGTGTGGCATCTGTCTCTTCTACTTCATCAAAACACGCTCCTTATTTTACCTCACCAAATAACTCCTAAATGATTTCTTTAGTCTTTTCACTATCTCCCATAGTTAAGCATTTTATAACACTTAATACCTCTTATACTGGAGGTTTAGTAGAGAGGTAGTCAAAATTTTGGGTCATTCCTAAAATCAAGTCCTAATTTCCAGTCTCCCTATGTAGCTCTGCATAAACATACCAAGCTCGTTCACAACCTTGTAAAGTGGAATAAATTTTGTGCACCCAAAGTGAAGGTGGTAAATCTTCCTGCCCTTCTATAAAAATTCTTTCACACAACTGAATGTGGTGCTAAATAGGTTTTTTACCATGATACATACAGATTGTAGTAGGTTCATTGCTCCTGAAAAAATGAGTGGATAGAGTAATTTTGAATTCATTCCATTCCATAAGATTATCCCTGTGAACCATCCACTAGCTTGTTGTTTTCCTGCGTAATGTATATACTAACATATTCCTTTTTTTCACTTGATTTGTCTATTGATCCTCCATGGCATGTAGGAATACCATAGGATCTCCTTCTCTAGTGTACCGAGGTACACAGTTTTTACCTATTCTCCCTATACATTGACACTTACTTATCTATGCAAATGTTCTTCTAACTTTACACCCAAACATCTCATAGGTGACATGTGCCCAATTGTCACAAGCAATACTTGTAGTATCACTAATAGACTTTGCATCTTCCCATTATAGGATTCCTTATTTTTCTGGTTCAAGTACTTCTAGGTTACGAATGGCGCATACATAAATTTTGTTCAGGTCTTTGTCACTCAAAGGTTCAACATAAGGTGTAAATTTTCTATTTTTCAAAGAGATAGTTACTCTTTATTCCTTGTTATCAAAACTTATATATCCCTTTTTGAACTATAAATCAGCATTATTTACATAAAACAAAGGGTGTCCAATTATATTTGGGAAGCTATCTAATTCTACAAGTGCTAAGACCTAAAAATCCCCAGTGAACTTGGCCCCTTGTTTAGTAATGGATGCACCCTTTAAAACTCCTATGGGAGTGGCATTAGTTCGATTAACCATGAACAATACATTAGAGGATTGTTGTAATTGAGGTCTTCCCATCTGTACACATGCATCTAACGTAAGCACATTACATTTCGTGCCTATATCAATCAATATATTACTAAAGAGCCACCCATCTACAACAACATATAGAGTGATCTCCTTGTCATAATCCAAGCTATGAGGGGGAAGATTAGCATGCAAGATCTACATTCCAGTCTCAACACTTTGATGTAGAGTGTTTCCCTTTAGTCAATTCCCTAGTAATGGAATGATATTCTCCTGGTGTAACATTTTGAATATCTCTTTCAAGTCATCAATATCTGATTGAACTATCTCTGCTACCTTATTTTGTTTTAAATTCCATGACTGTTCCTTCAAACATTGTATTTCACCCTTAAGATTTGTGAGTACTTCCATGATTTGCTGATAAATATCCTTCTGATGTGCAGGGTCTTGGTACCTTACATGTAAAACTTCCTCCTTGGTGATGGAAATCTTCTGTTGTAATGCCTCTTAGGCATGCACAACTTTAGTGCGTGTAGTAATATTCATAGGTAATACCTCATGTTCCGGTTCTAGCTTTGGCATCTGCCAATTTTCCACAACATGATATATTATAACCATCCCTATACCTTTTTTCTCTTATTTATGATACTTAATAAGATGGTCATATAAGTCTAGGAATTACTTATAGATGTGATTCTTCCCATAAAAAGAACAAGTAATATTCTAAGGACATTCACACATGTACTGGTCAGGAGATCCACATGTAAAATACATTCCATGAGGGAACTCACCTCATACAACACCATGGCCTCGGCCCTTGATTCCACCACAGTATCCTTGACCTCTTTCATGACCTCCTTAAAATCTCCCTTTATTCCAATCATAGCGCACTTGAGCATGATCATGTTCATGGTTTTATCTTTTACCTTTAGATTTATTTGATACTCTAGTCTATTGCACACCAATATCTATAGCATCATGGATCTGACTAATCAAATCGCACTGTTTTGTATCATGAGTCATGGAATGGTAAATTTTACAATAATAAGATGCATTTTTTCTTATCACACATTGTCGTAATGGGAAACGACTGACATCATGGTTCAAATGACATATCTCACAGTCTAGTAATAATGAACATGCTGATCTGTGAGGAACAATATCCTTAATGTGCCCTTCTAATTCACAATTTGTATACCAAACCCTAGTGTGTGTCTCATGTGTTGAATTGGCTGATAGTGTCTCCAATTACTTTGTCATTTCTATAATATTTTCCTCCAAGAATGGGCTTATGCTCATGTATATACTTCCAACTTCCTCAACATGAAAATCTACTTCAAGTGCTTTGTGTGGGTCCGTATAAGTCTTATGTGACAACATCCTACTAAAAGGTGTGATCAAGCCCCCAATGAACCACTGTGCATGTTGGATTGCAAGAATATCATAAGAAAGTTTAGATAACATTGACTTGAAATAGGCATCATATTCTTGAACACTCTCAGTAGTGCCCTACTTAATATCCTTAACCGCGCTTACACTCTTCTGCTCAAACTCAAGAATATGAAACTCCTTAAGGAAAGTATCCTTTAATACTACATAATCTACACAAGTCTGATAAGGGTCAAAATTCCTGTACCAACTATGTGCGCATCCCTGGAATGTAGTTACAAAATGAATTTTCTTTTACATGCCCAATTTTCTCACACATGTGCACGTGCTTAGTAGCATCTTCTATGGCCTTATACTCAAGAAGATGAAGATTCATCTCCACGTAAATATTCTGGGGTTTGTGCAGATCCTAGCCACTTAATCCAAAACCTCATGTGTTTCCTATACCCCTAGAACCACAAGATGAACCAGAAATAGAGCCACCTATGCCTCATGAACCTCCACCTATAGCTAGAAGTGGACCAGTGGATGTACTTACCTATGTGCCAACATTGGTAGTAAACTGAACTCATACAGTCTGCAAAGTAGTACTACTCCTAGAAGTGAGTCCAAAATTTTTCACATTTGATTTTTGTGCTAATGATGCGCTTGAAAAGGTACCTGTAAACAACAAAGAAGACATTTTCCCTATCATATATGTACTCGCTATCTAACTTATTCCTACTCTTTTATTTCCCAAACTAGCTTGTTGACTACTTATTGTACTAGATACTGGAAATCCAAGTGCAATGGATAGGTTACTAGGTAGATTCATATGTGCACCTATAACCTAGGTCATCTCTTCTGGCACACTCCCATATGAGGCCGAGGAAGGTTCCCTATTATTCTTTCCCAAATGGGGGAGTCCCAAATGCTCTAGCTCCATGCCTCCTGCGTGAGCTTCAAATCCTTCATGAGCCATCTCTCTCCTCAATGCCATCCACTCTGTAATATCAAGTTGTTTCTCTATCTCCCTCTCATGTGCCTCATTATAATTAACCCGTCTTTATTCTCTCTTCCTCTCTACCACTAGGTCCGCCATATTTCACTAAACCAATTTCTGCTCCCGCGCGGGATGGGGTTTAGCTAGCCATCAGTTTTTATTCCAATTTTAGGGTTACCATCAAGATTTTTATCACTAATGGAATTCCTTAAAAATAAGTTCCACTTAGATATCATAAAAATTGGAACTCATCTACCTCCGTGAAATAATAATTAGAAATTGAGTACTCCAAAATATAGCTATTCAAAACACCATGGAACCAAGTATCCATAATGCACATCCAAATAGGATCAGCATCATAAAGGGCCTAAAAAATTTCCTACGTCCATACAAGCGTGTGATACCTCCAATTCATTTTAGATGCATAAGCAACAAGCCAATCATATAGCTCTTCTAGAAAATTAGAAAAGATGATCTCATACAAATAGTCATACAAATTTTGCTCCACCCACACACATGCGTCAAACTCAGATTCAATGTTGAACCTCCAAGTGTACTCTTATTCTAGATCCTTTATCCACTCCTCAATGCTTGTGAAGGTCAACTAGTACATATTCATCATGAAACATCCTAAAAACAACTAAAAAAGAGGTCCTGACAATGGAACCAATGATGCAGCCTAGAATCCACTATGAAAACCTAGAAAACCCTGGGTGCACTGGCACATCATCCAGCCTAAGCTGAGCACTCACCTAAAGCATGCAAAGGCACCAGGTCCCTGTTTAGATTTTCTTGTGCAGGATGATAGTGTGATGAAGATAGAGCATATTATGAACCAAAAATAAGTATAACATTCCACAGAGCATATCCACATCTAGATCTTAGAGAATCATTAATTAACAATAACCATAATAAGATTAACCATGCAAGAACTAGTTACAGTTATGTTTAACATCATTATCCATCCAATATACTCCATTACATTAACATTGTAAAACATATAAGCTTCTTAAATAACAAAATATTACCATAAGCTATGTGTGCATCAGATCTAGTAACATAACTCCTTAGTAAATGTGTGTCCTTAAACTACACAGTTCACTACTTATTTATAGGGGTGGGGACTTTACCTTCACTACCTATGCACTTCCCAAAACAGGTCACATGTTGATATTACTAGTGTACTCATGTATGGCGCTGATCAGATGCTCGTTACCAAAATAGAATTTTCATGTTGCAAAAGTCTCCATCCTAGAGTGTTCTCCACACGTTACCTTCCAAAAATATCCCACATCCATGAAAATGGATAAGTCCTGAATCAGCTTGTCTTGGCATGCATTTCCTTTCCTATCCTTCTGTGCCTTCAAATGTGCTTTGTTCCCACGTGTGAATATTCTATGTGCCTAATCCTTCAAACAATATGTATTTTCAATAGTGCATGTATTTTTTTGAGCATGCAGCCTATTTTGATAATGCATAGGTAGTGAAGGGAAATTCCCCACCCCCTATATATGCTAGTTTTACTTCATTGTTTTTAACACCTGTGATGTAATAGAGTTATGTTAATTTTATGTTCTGATGTGCATGAATCTCTGATGAATATTATTATGTATTAATCTTTTGTTATGTAATTATTTTGGTTGTTAATGGATCATTGTGGTTGGATTCTAGTAATTGATGTCTCTGAGTATGGAGATCTATTGGTACAAATGTTATTAATTATGATATGATCTATGTGTTTATTTATTATGCATGTTTCCAATTGAATGCATGCAATGAGTTGTTATGGTTTAATATGGATCTTCTTAATTAAATTTCTAATTAAACATGCTAACATTCTTGTGAAGCATATACTAAAGAGGGACTTGGTAGCTTTACATGTTTTGGGTGAGCATTCAAATTTGGCTGGATGAAGTGTCATAGCACCTAGGAAATTGGGGTATAGAAAATAAGACTACATTTTGGTTCCATTTCCGGGACCTCTTTTCAAATTTTTTGTCAAGATGTTGAATACATATGGCATATCGATTGACTCTTAAAGGCATTGAAATATAGGTAGAGGATAGACATGATAAATTTCACATAGAGATATAACACTAGACCTTATTTCAATGAATGTAGATGGGTGTAAGACAACCTTTATGATGCACTTTACGATATTTCTTTTACATCTTTCCAGTATAATTATATGAGTGGTTTTTATCATATGCAATAGGGAAGTTGTGGGGGTATAGGCCAAGGATTTGGATACATGAAGATTACCAGACTCTAAATGATGTCAATGTGGATTGGATGAGAGTTGTAGATCATTGGTGGGCTAGAGTATTACGTCTTTATACATTGGAATATGCTATTTATTTTTATATGTGCAATGAGGAAGCTGAATTTTAGTTTTTTCATGAATCCAGAGGATCATATTTGTGTGTTATGCCCTTAGAGATTAATATTTTGATGGTAGCACTAAAATCATAGCACCTCCCTATGACTAGCTAAAAAATCTCCACATGTAAGGGTAGGAGCAGGTGTGGAGAAGGAAGGCATACTTGGTGGAAACAAGGTAGAGAGAAGAAAGACAACTTAGGTATAATGAAGCATGTGAAAGGGAGATAACAAGATAAGTTACAAAGTTAATGGCGTAGAGGGAAGACATGGCTTGAAAAGGATTTGAAGCTCTCGTAGAAGAAGAGCTATGACATTTGGTTCTCCCAACATTGGGTAAACACAGTAGAGAATCCCCTTTGGCTTCAGATGAGAGTGCTTTAGAGGAGATTATGAGGACCACATGGCCACATCTAATCCCACTTAGTAACCTAGCCCTTGTGCTGGGTTTTCTAAATCTAGAAGTAGTCATTAAGAAACAAGCTAGTGTAGGAAAAAAAAAAGAGATGAGTAGCTATCATTTTTTGTTGAATTAAGGAGGTAAAGTTAGTAGTGCATCCATGACATCGCATTAAGCACCATTTTTTAATAGTGTTATGGTAGTATTACTCCTAGGTGCGTCTCAGGATAAATGTTAACACATAGACCATTGGAAGTACTACAATAACTTCTACAACCACACAGACCATTGGTGTTCAATCTAGTATAATGACTAGGACACTAGGAAGCATGTCAACTGGTCCACATCCTGCTGATGGGGGATCAATAGGATTAGGTGGATTGTGTGGAGGAAATACTGGTGGAGGTTCTAGCTCAAGATTTGGTGGAAAATGTCCACATCCCTAGTAATCCCCACATCTCAACCTCATAAATCTTAATATGATATGTCTTTCCATTTACAAGTATATATGGGTATTGAAGATGTAGTAGATCATGTGCAAAAGTGTGAATTAGTATGACACACTAAAGGAGTTACATCCTCATATAGGAAAGCAATCCAGTTTGTTATTACTCTTCAAGGTCATGTGTATAGATGGTATAAGAAGTATGACCCACATCAAACTGTGGTAAATTACAATTCTTTGCATTCTACATTTTTGTCATAATTTCACACTCTAGAGTTTGAGAAATAGAGCATCAATTCATCAAAGGATATAAAATAGGTATTAGCTAAAAGTGTGAGGTAGTATGATGTGCATTTCAAGACTCTGTTGTCCAAATTATCCTATGATATTCATCCCAATCAATATGCACAGTGGTTTGTTAGAGGATTACTGAATCCATTCCATAGAGCAATTTCTCATAAGACATATGTAAGCCTGCGTGAGGTTTTGGAAGTAGTTATACGTGTTAAAGTGGTTAGGAGAATTGATACTGGTGTAAGCCCATTTTTGGAAGAAAAAATTTTAGCTATGGAAAAATAATTGGAGAGGCTTTCTACCAACTCAATGCATGGGACGCATAGTGGAATGTAGTGCATAAATTGTAAAGTGGAGGGATATACTAAAGATAATTTCCCACAAAGGTCATTGTGTGCATTACAATTAGATTATGAGGTCTGTCACCTGAATCATGATGTTCACGATTTACCTCTTTTACAGTGTGCTCTCACAAAGAAGGTGTGTATGTAGTGTAAGATTTGCAAGTCCCAAAATCACAACACAACTGACTGTAAATTGGTTGATCACATCCATGAATCTATTGAGACAGGATTGGATCAAAGGAACAAGAAATTCATACTCATGAGGGGCACAACCATGGGGATAATAAAAATAGAGGATTTTGTAGAGGATATAGAGGACAAGGTCATGGTGGTGGTAGAGGAGGATTTTATAGAGGAACTTGTTATACTTATGGATCCCCTAATCATTATCAACATGAGTGCCCACAAAATATTAATTTTTCATACTGTGGGAAGCCGCATAAGTTAGAGGAATGCTTAGATATATATAAGAACATGAGTAAGAATAAGAAGTAGGAAAAGGGCGTGGGAATGATTAAATTATAACACACTGTTGCTGATCAGTGGATACCAAAACATATAATTGATCTTGAGTTACAACTAATGAAGGTTACTACGCGTGTCGAAGCCATGTGAAACCATGATTCGTTGAATACTAGGTAACTCATTTCGAAGGAAGAGATGATACATGCTAAGTATCTAGACGTTGCACAAAAGAAGGATTTCCATTCAGATGCCATAGAAGTCATCAAGGTGCTATATGGAGAGATACAATGCTTAAAGGAATAGACACATCATAGGGATCATGTAAGAAAATTTGAACTCCCATAGAGGGTTATTGTTGAATTAAAGGAAGTGTG
The DNA here is from genome assembly GCA_019776745.2 of Taxus chinensis. Lineage (NCBI taxonomy): Eukaryota > Viridiplantae > Streptophyta > Pinopsida > Cupressales > Taxaceae > Taxus > Taxus chinensis. The sequence continues at coordinate 941,590,001 of CM034148.1, read as the reverse complement.
CAAGATATTTAGCTAGGAGATCATCATTTCTCTACTAGGGGAATGGCTATGAGAGAAGGTACCAAATGTTGAAATTGAATGTGAGAGACAAATAATTCATCCAAATATACCACCTCATAATAATGAATTTTATAATGATATTAAACTTGATGTAGTAATTAGTGGGTGGTTATTACATAACATTTTTATTTATACCAGTGTCAAATTAAATGTGCTAAATTTGGATGCTTAGAGTCAAATGGGTAGAAAAAAATTACATCCATCTTCGAATGTGTTGTATATGGAGAATAAATTTAGGGATACTCCTATTAGGTTCCTAAAGGACATATCTATTACTATTGAGGGGCCTAGGGTTACTGGAAATGTTGAGGTGTTGGAACTTTCTGAAGTGGACCACTTTCCAAGATTACTTGGGTGACCCTGGTGCTATGTGAACAATGCATATTTATGATTTAATAAAAGGTACATTAGTTTTGAAAACAATGAGAAGCATGTGATTATGCCTCTGTTTGAGAAGAAGTATGATCCCTATGTTGAACCATTAAGTGAAGAATAAATCAACATAATTTATGTTCAGTTAGTACGTGATCCCGAGAATTTAGAACCATCTAAGGAGGGTGTGCTTCATTAGGAAGATGCTTAGTCTGTAAGTGACACTAATAGTGTTGCTTGTGATAACTGGGCTTATGGAACATATGAAAGGATTGGGTGTAAGGTCAAAGGGAGAGTTGATTAGGATGTAACCAGGCACCGAGGTATACTTGTGAAGGCAACCCTGATCCATTTCTATGCACCATGGAGACTCAGTCGTAGAATGAATGGATAGAAGAAATGTGCTACTCTATAATCTACATGGGAAAACAATGTGTTGGTGGGAAGCACACAAATATGGCCTCTTGGAGTGGTGATAAGTGAGAATCACTTTCTATACACGGTTTACTTGGAGAAATGTACATACACAAAAATGTGAATTTCATGAGAAGTCTCCTTCCTCTCATCACGTCTAGGATTATGAGAGATCTTGGGTGTAGGAAAAGGATTCATTACCACCATCACTTTTGGTACATAAGTTCTACTCCACATTTCATGGTTCCACATATGCATGGTATGTCCATGCATAACTGATAATAGATACCGTGAATTGGCAAGAGATGACCTCAGGTATGATCCAAAACTTTGATTACTTTTCTACAAAGCCTCTGGTCCTTGAAGCATTGCAGATTATGAAGCACCTTACATTAGAGGATAGTGTGAAGGCTGAATAACTCATGTTGGAGTTGTTTAGGGAACTTGATATTGAGGAATGCCTTGACCTTGAAGAAACGGATGTAGAAGAGGTGGTCTATGCCTAGAAGGAAAAAAAAAAGAGAAAAATGGTGCATACAATAGATGATCATGAAGTGGATAATATGGATTTTAACCACACTGAGGGCACACATGAGGTGATGAACACTGTAGATGAGAATGTGTGTGTGTATCATGCTGATATAAATAAAAGTATGGTTAACATTGGTACAAAGATAGATCCTAAGGAGGTCATTATTGGTGATTACTGGTCAGAGAAAGAAGTGTATACTATTATTGAGCTCTTGCATGACTTCCATGACTTATTCCTAAGGGGATATCATGAGTTGAAGGGAGTACACCCTTATTTAGGAGAGCTGAAAATAAATTTGAAAGAAGGAACACACCCAGTTAGGAAGAGGCCTTACAGGATGAATCCTAATCTACACATGAAGGTTAAGGAAGAAATTGACAAGATGCTCACATCTGGAATCATTAAGCCTATTGAATAATCTAAATGGGTTAACCCCATGGTAATAAAAATTAATAAGGATGGGAGGATAAGGATTTTTGTTAACTACAAGGAATTTAATTCTTCATGTGTGATAGATCCTTTTCCCACCCCATTCATAGTATAAATTCTAGAGGGAGTTTCTGGGTGCGAGATATTTTATTTTACAAAATGATTTTCGGTTACCACTAAGTGTGCATCGCAAAGGAAGATCAGGAAAATAAAACTTTCACCAAAGAGTGGGGAATTTTCGCATACACAATTATGTCCTTTGAACTAAAAAATGCACTAGCAGTGTTCTCGCGCATTGTTGTGCAGGAATTTTAGGACTTTATCCCTAAATTCTTATAGGTATATTTGGATGATTGGAAACTTTATGGTTTAGTAAAATATCACTGTGATAATTTGATACTTATGTTTGAGAGGCAACATCTCCTTTAACATTAAGAAGTGCATCTTTGCAACACCATTTGGCACTTTACTTGGACATATAACCTACAAGGAAGGATTATTAGTAGACCCAACCAAGATAGTTGTGATCTTGGGTTTGGAGGAACCTAACAATTAAAGTGAGGTATGCATATTCCTAGGACATACAAGCTATTACAAGAAGTTAGTTAAAGGGTATGTAAATATTTCCATGCCCTTAGAAGAATTGTTGAAAGCTAAAGGAAAATTCTATTGGGGTAACGTGCAATAACAGGTGTTTTAAAAACTAAAGGAAAGGTCAACTACTACACCTATTTTGAAATTTAATTCATAGAACCCTTTCATGTTCATGTTGGTGCCTCTGGTATGGTAATTGGTGCAATATTGGCGTAATCAAGAGAAGGAATTTTGGATCATCCTATTTTATTTATAAGTAGAAAGTTGACCCCCACAGAGAAAAAATATATAAATACTGAGTGTGAAGGTTTATCTATGATCTAACCACTAGATAAGTTCAAATAGTACTTGTTGGAAAACCAATTTATTTTCTATACATATCATATGGCACTCAAGTACTTGGTCAACAAGATTGTTTTGTAAGGGTGCATTTTCAGGTGGATACTTCTATTCTAAGAGTTTGATTTCACAGTTGGGAAAATCAGGAAAGAGTAATTGAGGGCTTGATCATTTATCAAGAATCAATTTTGGAGAGGACGTGTAAAGAAATGAGGACACAATGATGAATGAAAATTTGTTTAAATTAAACCACACACCCACATAATTGGAGGACATAGAAGTATTTTTACATACTAGGTAGGCACCTAAAGGAATGAAGAAATTAGAGAAGAAGCAACTTGCAATATGCATGGTGCCTTATCATTTGATTGGTGGGGATTTTTACAAACTGGGTCGTGATGAATTTTTGTGCCATTGTGTTCTAGAGCATGAGCGTGAGGGTATTATGGAAGAGGCTCATGGTGGAATTATGGGAGAACAATATGCGGGTGATGCTACTATGTGTAATATTCTAATGGCTGGAATTTGGTGGGAGATAGTGTACAAGGATTAGAGAATATATGAAGGTATATTATCATTTTCAGTGCCTCAAAAAACCTAGACATAGAGATGAGACATTGTTTGTAGCCTATTGCAAATGTTGAGCCTCTTGAGAAATGGGCTATTGAATTTGTAGGTCCTATTTCACCATCTATGTGTAGGACTGACATGCACTATATTATTACTTGTAAATAATATATGACAAGGTGGGAAGAGGGGACACCTACAAATTATTATACCACCTCTACAACAATAAGGTTTCTATGATAAAACATTATTAGCCAGTATAGATGCCCATTAATCTTGACAAGTGATAGAGGGAATCATTTCCTCAATGAGACAATCATAAATTTATTGTCATAGTTTATGGTGGCACATTAAAATACTACTGTTATCCAAAATGAGCCCCTTGCTTATTTTTGGCTAACTTGTCTTCAATCTTTCCTTCCTTGTGCTTCATATTTAATTTTCACACATTTCAAGCACTCAAAATATTATGGAAATGGCTTCATTAGATAGATAATTTTCTCAACTTTCCAAAATGGTAAATTTTCCTCCTAACTCCTTGTACTTTTCAAGTTATGGCTCGGCAGAGTTTTTTGGGGAAATTTTCCCTTGACAAGCCCACATCCAATGGAATGATGCCACGTGGTGGTAGAGGTTAGTCCAGTAGAGGAAAGTTGGAATATTTTCCAAAGATTTGGTGGAGGGACAAAAGAAAAAAACTGACCCGCAGGCTCGTGGAGGATGGAGAAAAGTTTAGAAGGCCCGCCGAGCAATGAGGTAGTGCCACATGTCCTGTCCAGCGGTGGGAGTTGGGGTGACAAAATTAGTTTTGAAATTTTTCCAAAGTTGCAAAAGGTGTCAAAGGTGAATGTTAAAGTGCGCCTCCACTAGGCGATGAATATTTTCCACGTATCCAAATCAGCATGGAGCTTGGGCCGGCGGAGGACTGTTTGAAAATTTTCCCTTGGCGACGCGAAGGGAAAATGTGTTTTAAATCCTGTAGTCGAACCAAGAAGCGACACATGTCCCAGGGTGGCGGGATGTGGGGAATTTTTGGGAATTTTTCCCAAATTCAGAAAAGGGTAAAATTTTCAAGTTTCAGCCCGCCAATCCAATTTTTGCCCTAAAATTGCCATTTTTGCTCTAAATCTTCAGAGGGCCATAACTTTCAATCCCGAGCTCAGATTTTCAAGTTCTTTATATAATTGGAAAGGTGTTGAAATAATATATAAGATGGAGGGTTAAATTGTTTATTTTGATGGATATTTTCAAGATAAAAATGGGAAAATATCTTTCGCATGCGAAAAACACAGAAAACGCCCTAACCACCAAAATTAATGAAGTATGGGCCTCTTTCTTGCTTTGCAGAGAAATGTACATTGGTGTATGGATTTATCCATGAAGCCCATCACTTTGTAGATGATATTGAAGGGATTTGTTGGTGGTTGGTGTTTTAATCAATTTGCCCACGTTTTTCACTTTTCTTTCTTTCTGCTTCGCCATTAAAAGCTAGTTTTGGATCATTTATAAAAGGTTGGATGTTCTTTCTTCTATAATATTTTCTTTCCTCCTTAGTAGGTGGATTTGAAGGATTTTCAGACCTCCCATGGATATTGTAACACGTTTTTTTCCTCCTTTCCATTGCAACATCTTGTATCAAATTTGGGTGTGATAATGTATGTTTTGTGATCAATTTTCAATCCTCTCATGCAGTTATTATTGTCTCCTGATCCTTCATTGCATTCTGGTAATTTGTGCATGTTTTTTTGCTGCATCCCCACGATTTTTGTCTATTTTTTCAAATCAAGGAGTTTAGCACTCCTTTGGTGTATCACCTTTCTATTTTTTTCTTAGTTTTGTTTCCATTTCCATATTTTTTCACTCAACCCTGTCTCCATTGTCCATAGTTTTATAATAGGATTTTGAATCAGAACCTCTACAAGATTTTTTTCTCAATTTGCAAGGTCCCACACCTAAAGAAAACTCAATGTTGTGCATTCACACCAAATGAGTTTTCCTTAGAAAAGCATATCCATAACTCATTTGGGGGTGCTGTGAATTTGCACTAATAGTTTTGGCATGCTCGGTGGGACCTTAGAGGTCTTCCACTTTATTTTTTTTGCAGGTTGATGTGTTCCTGTGAAAATTTCAGCCTTTGGAGGCACTTGCAAACACATCTGGCGACTCCATCTGGTAAATAACTCATTTTTCTGAGTTGCAGACATGTTTTCCATTCATTTCTATTCATTATTCTTTCCATCACTTCCATCTTATTTCATTCCATGAAGTTATGCAATCATGACTTCATTTCCATCATGGAATTTGCATTCACAACAACAACAATATATTCCACCTCCAAACATGTTTTTCAACCCCTTCAAAACAAAATTTTGATCAAACTCAAAATCAGCATGCATATACATATGAGCAATAGTGCCAAAATCAGTTTGGCTATGGATATTTCCAAGAGCAGGGGTATGCATACAATGAAGACAATCCAATGCAAGATGCTGATTTTTTGGAGAAGATCCAAAAGATGGAGGAAAAGATGGTGTAATCTAGGGATAAAGCACAAATGAAAGCATTTGGAATCATTTGCAGAGTACCTTGTCCATGGGTGGGACATTTTCCAAGGCATTATAGCCCACAAGAGAAACTTGACTTTATTATTGCAATGTTACCATTTCTTGCAAAGTGGACTGAAGGAATAGAGGTGTATGAGAGGAGTATTTAGTAACCTTGTCAATGGGTAAGCACACCATCTCATGCATTTTCTTTTCCCATTTCCCAATCTATTTTATTTCAGCAGTGTCAAGTTTTGAACTCTCCATTTGCTATCCCAAAAGTTGATTCCATTTATCCATCTCCTAGTCTTCCACCCCATCTCTATTATTATATCATTTTCCCTTCCAAACAGTCATCCCCTCCACAAGATAGAAAATAAATACCTTCCAATCCAAAGGAACAAGAGTTTCTACCTCCTCCATCACAAAAAATTACAAAATTAGTTGAGTCACAACCCATCCATCCTCTTACATTCCCAGATCCATGTTGGGAAGATGCAAATCAGAAATCCAATCAAGGAGAACAGAAAGAAAAGGAGCCCAATAGGAAAGAAATGTATAAAACTTGAAGAGTTGGGCTCTCATATTCGGGATTACAAAAATCCCCTTGATGGTGAATCCAAAAAAAGGAGGTTGGAGTTGGAGAAAAAGTGGCAAACCAAGGCTGATTTTATAGCATCAATGAAGCAAGAAAAACAATAGTTTGTTTATGAAGAGTTGAGTGTCCATGTTGGCACTTTTCCCAAAGAAATGCTAATTTAATTCAAGTTGCACAATCAGCCATGGAAGAGGGAAAGCTCTAAAAGAGATCTTGCAGCCCTAACTTTTTCTCTAGAGCAAGAGATTGAAGAGTTTGACTTGACACAATTCATGCTAAAGGAAGAGTTCAATCAAGAGTAAGATTGTCTTCAAGCAACAAAGAAAGGAGAAGCTGCTCCAAATCTAAAATATGAGGAGCACATTCTAGCTGTGGGGGAGAAAAGTGTAGATCCAAAAGCTTTGAGCACAAAGCAGGCTATACAAGAACCTTCAGTTCTTCTTTCTACTTCATCTCTCTTGACTTCTAGTGTTGAAGAAGAGTTTGATGTCTCAAAATCAATGTTGGAGGACAAAAGAAACCATGGTGATCAGGTTGCAAATCAAAAGAACACCATGGGGGAGGTTGAGCATTTGCAGGCAGGACAACAATGAGGCAGTTTATCTGTCAGATTTGGAAGACTGTTTTGATGAAGAGGAACCGGTTGAAATCATACCATTTTCTCCATCATCATCCACATTCCAAACACTTGATCTTTTTGTCATGGAGGATAACTTTCATTTGCAATAGCCTGCATCTTATAGAAACTCTTTGGAATCAAGATTTGAAGATTTAAATTTTCCGATGTTCTTCATTAGAGGAAGGAAAATAGCAGAAGAGTTCCATCATTTCTTCCACACCATCCATTGAAGAAGGCCTCTTTCTTACTCTACAGAGAAATGCACATTGGCGTATGGGTTTTGTCCATGAATCCCATCACTTTGTAGGTGATATTGAAGGGATTTGTCAGTGGTTGGAGTTTTAATCAATTTTCCCATGTTTTTTTTACTTTTCTTTCTTTCTGCTTCGCCATTAAAAGCTAGTTTTGGCTCATTTGTAAAAGGTTGAATGTTCTTGCTTCTACAATATTTTATTTCCTCCTTAGTAGGTGGTTTTGAAGGATTTTCAGAACTCCCATGGAGATTGTAACATGTTTTTTTTCCTCCTTGCCATTGCAATGTATTGTATCAAATTTGGGCATGATAATGTATGTTTTGTGATCAATTTTTGATACTCTCATGCAATTATTATTATCTTTTCAACCTTCATTGTATTATTGTATTATGGTAATTTCCATATTTTTTCTCTCAACCCTTTCTCCTTGGTAGTTTTAGTATAGGATTTTGAATCAGAACCTCTACAAGAATTGCATGCATACACCTAAATAGAGGAGTAAGAACCAACTTCAATCTGTAGAGTTTTCTCAATTTTCAAGGTCCCACACCTAGAGAAAACTCAATGTTGTGCATTCACACCAAATGAGTTTGCCTTAGAAAAGTACATCCATAACTCATTTGGGGGTGCTATGGATTTGCACTAACAACTAATTCTTATAATATGTATGCTAATGGTGTTAATGAAGCTTTGAATAATATTCTAGGACATACATTGACAAAAATATGTGATTTTAGAAGAAAATATTGGGATGATAAAGTATTAGTTGTACTTTGGGCATACAGGATCACTTATAAAATTTTGATTAAGGCCACACATTCTCAATTGGGTGTTTTGTGTGGAGGAAATTTTACCCATGGAATTTATGTTACCATCCCTATGTATTGCAAATGTAAGAGGACTAGCTAATGAGCAGGTTGTTGAAGAATGCATTGGTAAATTGATGCAATTAGATGAGTGGTGTTCCATTGTACGTTGGATCCAGAAGACTAAGAACGTGAGATAGAAAGCATGACATGATAGAAACATCAATAATAAAACATTTAAGGTTGGAATGATGGTCCTTCTCTATGATTCCAAGTTTGCGTGCCATCCATGGAAGTTGAAGATACATTGGTTGGGACATTTTGTAGTAACAAAGATACTTGAGTCAGGAGCATTCAATTACAGACGTGGATGGCACCATGTTTCCTGGTTACTTCAATGGAAGTAGGATGAAGCAACTATTATAAATAAGAATTCATGGTGTTTGTAATAAGGGTAATGTTTCCATTTAGAATAGATTGTCTTTTTATGTGGTTTACTTTAGCCCGAATCGGAAGGAGAGATTTTTCCAGGAGACAATTTTTGTCAAAACAGGGGAAAGCCGGGACAAAAGTACGCAAGAGGGACGCGTGGGACGCGAAAAAGTCACGCAAAAGAAAGCCGCCGAAACAGGAACAAGGAAGCCCCGAATCGGGGAAGAGCAGGAGATTTTTCATCTTGGGACCGTGGACAGCCGGGGACAAAAGTACGCGAGGGACGCATGGGACGCGAAAAGGTGAAAAAGGCAAAAGGAAAACAAGGACCAAGGATTCGAAATCGGCCAAAGCAGGAGAATGTGTCCCAGGAAGGAAAAGTGTTGGAGGAAGGAGAAAGGGAAGACTTAGAAAATTTTCCAAAAAGTTTCGGTCAAAGTTTCAAAGGTAAAAAAAGTTTTGGCCCGCTGCCCCCATCCTGCCATCGAATGGAATCTTGACACATGTGTCATCCAAGTGGCAAGCATGGGGGGGGGAAATGGGAAAAAAATTTCCAAAGTGAAAAAATGCCAAAATTTTTTGAAGGACAAAGTGCGCCCCTCAGCCAGCCCAGCCAATAAAATAGTGCCACGTGTCCAAGTGGCAAAAAATTTTTTTTTTTTTCCCAAAGAAAAAACAAAAGAAAAAATTCAAAGGATGAGCCCGCCCCCAATGAATCAATCAGAGCCTGACACATGTCATCCAAGTGGTGGAGCAGCAGGAAAATTTGAAATTTTTGAAAAATTTCCAAAGACCAAAAAGGTAAAAATTCAAAAAATTTTTTCCGCCGATCCGATTTTGGGCCTGTTTTTTGCCCTAAATCTTCAAATGGCCATAACTTTCGATCCAGAGCTCAGATTTTTTTCACGTTCTTTATATCAATGGAAAGCTGGTGAAATTATCTCTACATGATTCCAGGGTCAATTTTTGCATTTTGGTTCAGTTTGGAGAGAGAAAATCAAGAAACACTCTCTGGCACGTGGTAATGGCCAGAAGTGACGACGTTTCAACAACAACCAGTTTTAATGCAAAATGGGTCGCATTCTTCTTCAGCATGGCCAAAATGTCAGGGCATGGGTCTGTAAGGATGCCCATGCTATTTTATGCATCTTCATTCATTCAATGAGGAATGGCCCACATTTTTTACATTTTCTCTCTCTCGGGCTCGACATTGCATTGTAAAAATGCAGAGAAATGTACATTGGTGTAGGGATTTATCCATGAAGCCCATCACTTTGTAGATGATATTGAAGGGATTTGTTGGTGGTCGGTGTTTTTAATCAATTTGCCCACGTTTTTCACTTTTCTTTCTTTTCTGCTTCGCCATTAAAAGCTAGTTTTGGATCATTTATAAAAGGTTGGATGTTCTTTCTTCTATAATATTTTCTTTCCTCCTTAGTAGGTGGATTGAAGGATTTTCAGACCTCCCATGGATATTGTAACACGTTTTTTTCCTCCTTTCCATTGCAACATCTTGTATCAAATTTGGGTGTGATAATGTATGTTTTGTGATCAATTTTCAATCCTCTCATGCAGTTATTATTGTCTCCTGATCCTTCATTGCATTCTGGCAATTTGTGCATGTTTTTTTGCTGCATCCCCACGATTTTTGTCTATTTTTTCAAATCAAGGAGTTTAGCACTCCTTTGGTGTATCACCTTTCTATTTTTTTCTTAGTTTGTTTCCATTTCCATATTTTTTTCACTCAACCCTGTCTCCATTTCCATAGTTTTATAATAGGATTTTGAATCAGAACCTCTACAAGATTTTTTTCTCAATTTGCAAGGTCCCACACCTAAAGAAAACTCAATGTTGTGCATTCACACCAAATGAGTTTTCCTTAGAAAATCATATCCATAACTCATTTGGGGGTGCTGTGAATTTGCACTAATAGTTTTGGCATGCTCGGTGGGACCTTAGAGGTCTTCCACTTTATTTTTTTGCAGGTTGATGTGTTCCTGTGAAAATTTCAGCCTTTGGAGGCACTTGCAAACACATCTGGCGACTCCATCTGGTAAATAACTCATTTTTCTGAGTTGCAGACATGTTTTCCATTCATTTCTATTCATTATTCTTTCCATCACTTCCATCTTATTTCATTCCATGAAGTTATGCAATCATGACTTCATTTCCATCATGGAATTTGCATTCACAACAACAACAATATATTCCACCTCCAACATGTTTTTCAACCCCTTCAAAACAAAATTTTGATCAAACTCAAAATCAGCATGCATATACATATGAGCAATAGTGCCAAAATCAGTTTGGCTATGGATATTTCCAAGAGCAGGGGTATGCAACCATGAAGACAATCCAATGCAAGATGCTGATTTTTTGGAGAAGATCCAAAAGATGGAGGAAAAGATGTGTATCCAGGGATAAAGCACAAATTGAAAGCATTTGGAATCATTTGCAGAGTACCTTGTCCATGGGTGGGACATTTTCCAAGGCATTATAGCCCACAAGAGAAACTTGACTTTATTATTGCAATGCTACCATTTCTTGCAAAGTGGACTGAAGGAATAGAGGTGTATGAGAGGAGTATTTAGTAACCTTGTCAACGGGTAAGCACACCATCTCATGCATTTTCTTTTCCCATTTCCCAATCTATTTTATTTCAGCAGTGTCAAGTTTTGAACTCTCCATTTGCTATCCCAAAAGTGTGATTCCATTTATCCATCTCCTAGTCTTCCACCCCAATCTCTATTATTATATCATTTTCCCTTCCAAACATTCATCCCCTCCACAAGATAGAAAATAAATACCTTCCAATCCAAAGGAACAGAGTTTCTTACCTCCTCCATCACAAAAAATTACAAAATTAGTTGAGTCACAACCCATCCATCCTCTTACATTCCCAGATCCATGTTGGGAAGATGCAAATCAGAAATCCAATCAAGGAGAACAGAAAGAAAAGGAGCCCAATAGGAAAGAAATGTATAAAACTTGAAGAGTTGGGCTCTCAAATTCGGGATTACAAAAATCCCCTTGATGGTGAATCCAAAAAAGGAGGTTGGAGTTGGAGAAAAAGTGGCAAACAAGGCTGATTTTATAGCATCAGTGAAGCAAGAAAAACAATAGTTTGTTTATGAAGAGTTGAGTGTCCATGTTGGCACTTTTCCCAAAGAAATGCTGATTTAATTCAAGTTGCACAATCAGCCATGGAAGAGGAAAGCTCTAAAAGAGATCTTGCAGCCCTAACTTTTTCTCTAGAGCAAGAGATTGAAGAGTTTGACTTGACACAATTCATGCTAAAGGAAGAGTTCAATCAAGAGTAAGATTGTCTTCAAGCAACAAAGAAAGGAGAAGCTGCTCCAAATCTAAAATATGAGGAGCACATTCTAGCTGTGGGGGAGAAAAGTGTAGATCCAAAAGCTTTGAGCACAAAGCAGGCTATACAAGAACCTTCAGTTCTTCTTTCTACTTCATCTCTCTTGACTTCTAGTGTTGAAGAAGAGTTTGATGTCTCAAATCAATGTTGGAGGACAAAAGAAACCATGGTGATCAGGTTGCAAATCAAAAGAACACCATGGGGGAGGTTGAGCATTTGCAGCAGGACAACAATGAGGCAGTTTATCTGTCAGATTTGGAAGACTGTTTTGATGAAGAGGAACCGGTTGAAATCATACCATTTTCTCCATCATCATCCACATTCCAAACACTTGATCTTTTTTTCATGGAGGATAACTTTCATTTGCAATAGCCTGCATCTTATAGAAACTCTTTGGAATCAAGATTTGAAGATTTAAATTTTCCGTGTTCTTCATTAGAGGAAGGAAAACAGCAGAAGAGTTCCATCATTTCTTCCACACCATCCATTGAAGAAGGCCTCTTTCTTACTCTACAGAGAAATGCACATTGGCGTATGGGTTTGTCCATGAATCCCATCACTTTGTAGGTGATATTGAAGGGATTTGTCAGTGGTTGGAGTTTTAATCAATTTTCCCATGTTTTTTTACTTTTCTTTCTTTCTGCTTCGCCATTAAAAGCTAGTTTTGGCTCATTTGTAAAAGGTTGAATGTTCTTGCTTCTACAATATTTTATTTCCTCCTTAGTAGGTGGTTTTGAAGGATTTTCAGAACTCCCATGGAGATTGTAACATGTTTTTTTTCCTCCTTGCCATTGCAATGTATTGTATCAAATTTGGGCATGATAATGTATGTTTTGTGATCAATTTTTGATACTCTCATGCAATTATTATTATCTTTTCAACCTTCATTGTATTATTGTATTATGGTAATTTCCATATTTTTTCTCTCAACCCTTTCTCCTTGGTAGTTTTAGTATAGGATTTTGAATCAGAACCTCTACAAGAATTGCATGCATACACCTAAATAGAGGAGTAAGAACCAACTTCAATCTGTAGAGTTTTCTCAATTTTCAAGGTCCCACACCTAGAGAAAACTCAATGTTGTGCATTCACACCAAATGAGTTTGCCTTAGAAAAGTACATCCATAACTCATTTGGGGGTGCTATGGATTTGCACTAACAACTAATTCTTATAATATGTATGCTAATGGTGTTAATGAAGCTTTGAATAATATTCTAGGACATACATTGACAAAAATATGTGATTTTAGAAGAAAATATTGGGATGATAAAGTATTAGTTGTACTTTGGGCATACAGGATCACTTATAAAATTTTGATTAAGGCCACACATTCTCAATTGGTGTTTTGTGTGGAGGAAATTTTACCCATGGAATTTATGTTACCATCCCTATGTATTGCAAATGTAAGAGGACTAGCTAATGAGCAGGTTGTTGAAGAATGCATTGGTAAATTGATGCAATTAGATGAGTGGTGTTCCATTGTACGTTGGATCCAGAAGACTAAGAACGTGAGATAGAAAGCATGACATGATAGAAACATCAATAATAAAACATTTAAGGTTGGAATGATGGTCCTTCTCTATGATTCCAAGTTTGCGTGCCATCCATGGAAGTTGAAGATACATTGGTTGGGACATTTTGTAGTAACAAAGATACTTGAGTCAGGAGCATTTCAATTACAGACGTTGGATGGCACCATGTTTCCTGGTTACTTCAATGGAAGTAGGATGAAGCACTATTATAAATAAGAATTCATGGTGTTTGTAATAAGGTAATGTTTCCATTTAGAATAGATTTTCTTTTATGTGTTTACTTTCAATCATTGTTATGCTTTGTAAATTTAGTTATTTGTTTTGTAGTAATAAGTGCACTTGTGTGCAAGAAGTTGATTAGTATCTATGGAGTTTATGCACAAAGGACCACACATACAATTAGTGTGGGGTGAACCAGGTGCAAGTGTAGAAAAAGGATACCTTGTTTATACTTGTAGGTTATTTAAAGAGGATAAGAGATATGTGCACATTTGAGTGGTGTTCTGGTTATAGGGTGTGAGTATGGAAAGAGGAAAAATGTGCCATGAGAAATGAGAAGGATAGTGATAGTAAATTTTCTCAGATATAGACCATGCATGAAAAAATGATCACGTAATATAACATGAGGTAGCAAGCGGCCTAATGGACTACTTGGTATGAGGCGTTAAGGGTTGTGTACTTCAACGCATGGAGGCATGTGGAACGAGGTATGTGGCTGAGAAGTAGTAGGCATGATAGAAGGTTACAACTAGGGCATAGAAGGAAACATAAAACATGGAAAAAGTTTTAAAGTGTCATTAAAGTTTAGTACAGTGGAAGGTGAAGAGAAATTAATGTGAGAAAATTGGAAAAATCTATACAATGGGTACATGTGGATTTATTATTACCTTGCATATTATATTTTTCAAGCCTTGGAAGAGAAAATTGAATTGTGAACAAGTGCAAAGTGTGATTGTAATCTAGAAGAGATAAAACTAGCTGAATTTATTCACAGATGTAGTGAATCTCCTACATAGGTAGTTTGAGAATTAGAGAAATGATGTGCAAAGAGTAGGGTTCGATAAGCTAGGGTCTTGATTGTGACTAGGGAGCACAAGTTCAGGATTTTAGAAGTAGACAAAGGAAAGGGTAACGTAGTAGAGGGCTGATATAGCACCAAAGAGAGAACTTGGAGAAATAGTAAGAGGAAAGAAGAAGACTAAACCAAAAGTAGAGGTCGAAGATGTGCCAGAAGGAAGGTTCTCTAAGATGTAATATCCTGAAGGAGTTATCATGATGCATGACTGGGAAACCCATGTCAAACAGATAAAAGTAAGTGATTATTACCATCTATAGACACCACATTTGGGTCACACTTCCCTCGGTCCCCTTCAATCAATTAATGTAATATATTTAATTAATCATGACACCATCGCCCCATTATTAATTATTCATCTTTACATTATTAATTAATTGAATTATTTTAATTAAATTAATTTCACCCTCACACCTCCACCTCACCTAGACACCTCACCCTAGACCCATTGTAGGGGCATTTAACTCACAATGATTCAATTGTTGAGTCACCACTCCCATTGTTGAGTCACCACATGACCTAACTAAATAAGACTTCTTTCTAAAATTCATTGAACTTTTTCTATGACCTTCCTACCTTTCTTTTAATGAGAACTCCACTTTCCTAGGTGAACTCAATGAGAAAGCACACCAAATTTGGGAAGATCTTCCTATTTTTGGTAAACCTATAATTTCCTTCCTTAACTGACGAAGGTTTTTCCTTGACCGATGTCAGTCACCTAATCGTCATCAGTTACTTTATATACAATTTTTCAACCTATTACCCATGTTGTTCATTTTAAGTGTTGGAAGAACTATTGCATTCAAATGCAAATCCAAGTGTCTCAACATCTAGACGACACAAAATACTCAATCAAAAAATGAGGAAAACATTTGGCTATCATCCAAAGGTATTAGAATATTCAGGGAGACACTCTAGGAATATTAACATGGCACTTAACATAGAGGCTCTTCACCAATCAAATACCATCCTTCTTCACCTACCAGATCTGCAATGTAAGTAAGTATATGGGATTTTAATCATTTTATGCTTGTTTAAAGTATAGATCCATTACCTCTTTCATTATACTTCACTTATCCCTATATTCCTTTATCTCCACCTTCTCACCAATCCATCAACCTAATCACCTATAAACTTTTGGCTCTCCATATTTTCTCCCTATGTATTCCTGAGTCTTCTTGGTAATACTACGAACCTAGCCACTCTGCCTTCATTCTCTGTGCAATCACAAAGAAGTTCAAAAACTACATTTATTTAATTACTATCTAGTTGCCCCTACCGACATCAGTCACCTTAAATATCATTAGTCTCACCTCTATACCGACATCGGTAACTGTGTCTTTTCCTAAACCTCCACCAAACAACTTATAATTCCATCTAGACCTTAATAGATAATCTAGTGACCTTACCTAACAACCCTATGACCTTTACCCACTAGAAACATACCTTGTCTAATGCTAGGTTAGTTTTTATTTCAATATTATGCTTAATCTAGTGTGTTGATATGTTTTGAGATACCTAAATCAAAGTGTTAGCGATAGGAGCTTTATTTATCATATTCAATTCCATTAATTTAATAAAAACAATGTATTGACAACCATCTAGGAAGTATCACACTTCCCAAACATACAAATAGCTAGGCAATCCACTTTCATTTGCTATTTAATATCATTTGGTGGTCTTGCTTTATTTCTTATATAGGTTGTTCCTCCTAGCCAAAGGGAATCTCTCGCATTCATTAGGATCAAATCCTACAACACACGCATACCATATACATAATAAAAGGTATTCCTCCTTGACCATTACCTTATCTATTTTATCACATACTCTAAGGTGAACCATTTTGGCATGCCTGGTGGGACCCATCAGGTGTTATTTTGCATTGTTCATTCCTAGGTGAATAATTGTGTGTCTATTTCCTTTTGAAAGAGTTCACATTAAATTTTATCCCTTGGAACATTCTTTTTCTTCTACTAGTCTCAATGACTAGTATTTTGGACTAAAAAGAATGTTTATTTCTATTTTTTAATGCATTAGTGAAAGACATACTCTTACCTCTTCATAGTTACTCTCATTGAATATCATTGTGGATTTGGGTTTAAAAAAATTGCATATTATTTATGTGTGTTGCATTTGTAGCTCATTTAAAAATTATGGGAAACCTATATGCTGAAAGTCATGACCATTTGATGGTTGAAAAATTGAACCATAGCTTACACTTTGCACCCTTCTTTCTCTATACCAAACCACTAAAAATAAATTACTCATTTTCTTGAACAACATATTTCCTAGAAGAACTTGTCAATGATCACACGATCAGAGGATTGACAATGGGCTCCAAATTGGTTTCTCTGTCCAGTTATCATCTTAGAGAATGATCCCCCAAACTAAAACATACCTGAAACTATCCATAGTTGTCAGCTTTTGTAGGGAACCTTTATCAAACCAAAAACTCTAATATATTCACAAGTCAGTCCAAAATGGCATAAGCCAAAACATAAAATCTACCACATAAGATTTCGTGTTTGCTAGCTTTCTGCTTGATCTAAATCACCAAATTAGTTTTTCCCATATTTTTACAAATTTCACAGTAACCAACATCAATCTAGTTACCACCATCAATTCCCTCACCTAATCATCATCATTTTATTGACCACTATTATTTTTATGCTATTTTAGTCATTTTAACCAAAGTAACATTCACCACGTTGTTGTTCTTTCTAGGATTTCTTTAATCACCTCACCATATCTTTGTCTCCAAGATCACTATCAAAGTCTAGATCTACTCCATTTTCATCATTTGCTGCCAAATTTGAAAGTCTTTTTATTTTCCATAGTGACCAGTATCTATCTTCTAGTTGGCATTGGTTACTCTCTGTCACCAACACCTGTTACTCAACCATCGTCAGTATCTTTGTTTTAATTTTTCAATTAGAACATTGATCACTTGTCACCTTCTAGGACCATTTTCTCCATTCCATCTATAAATCTCAAATTATTAGGTCTACTATTAGTCACATGGTTTTGAATCATAAACAGCTAGCACCCTCATGTTCACGCTAGCCTTCAGTCGCTCCCACCTAGCCCATCGCCGCCTTCCATTCTGTCACCTATGGATCCAAATCAGCCTATTACCATCAGTACCCATGATGATAAGTTGGCGAGGCTTCTTGATCAAAACACTATTGATTTATAGTATTATTTAGCCCATTCATCCACTCAGGATTCATCAGGGAAAATTGTATATGGCATTCCTGTGTCCATTCCTCCTACCGTTGCACCCATTTTTGCATCAGCTACTACTATCTTGGCCTTACCCTCTTCCACATTACAATCAGTGGTGTCCCAACTTGACCCTGCATCATCAATATTTTTTACACCTATGACATATGCCATGCCTTTGATGTTAGTTTCTCCTATGATGTCAACCATGCCTTTATCAACCGGCTTAAGTGTAGGTCTATCTGCACCTACCACTTCTCATATACCTATTGCATCTCAGTCACCCATGATGTCAGCAACCCATACTCCCTTCCAAAACAGTATCCTCTCCATCCCGTAGTTTCTTCCTCCAATTGATATGAGATTCATTACGTCCACTCCACCTACCTACACTTATCACCAACAACCCCCTATTTTATATATCAATTATTCAAGATACCTGCCACCTACATCTATTCCAACCTATATACCTCCCTCACAATTTTTGTACTCAGCACCACAACATACTAGGTTTTTTCCCACATCATACCCACCTCATATACCACCTTATAGTATAGGGGGTGCCCAATCATTAGAACTTACCAATGATCTTATAAAAATGATGATGGAAAAAATGCAAACATTGGAAGCATTTGTCTTCGGTTCACGTAACTCTCTGAAAAATGACGAGATTTGTAATGAGCCTATTTTCCTGTACATTCTAATTCATCCATAACCTATGCATTGGGAAATTCCTAAATTCAACCAATTTAACAACAAAGAAGACCCGCAACAGTAATTACGGTATTTTAAACATGGGTGTTATGTGATTGCTCATGATGATGCTTTTCTTTTGCGAACATTCCAAATGTCCTTGACAAGACTTTATTTGGATTGGTATAGTGCTCTACCTAGGCACTCCATTTTCTCATTCAACTAAGTGTCTTAAGATTTTGTAGACCAATTTTCTATCAACATTTTTAAGAAGGTCACCATGACCAACTTATATGCGAAGTGCCAATACGAAGATGAATCTATCGCTCATTTTTTCACTTGTTGGTGGAGCCTGACCAACCAACTCACATTCCAACTGCATCAAAATGATTTAATAGAGTTGTTCACCAGGTCTTGTGCTAAACACATATTTCCAAATCTATAAGTTAAAATATTCCACACATTTGATGAGGTATTCACCATGACCCCGAAAATTTAAATTCGTGTCATGGAAGAGAAGAAGATACAATTACGTAACAAGAACATTGCATTTAAATCAAGTGATACATCTTCTTCTTCCAAACCACAAAATAATTAATCTAAAGCAAAAGGATTTACCAATGCAGTATTTTTTAAATTCGACCCATCTCACCCATCCAACCAATGTAAGCCTTCTTCTAATCTTTCTCCTATTCAGGATTTTCAGTTCAAGCAGGAGAAACGAAAATATACTCCCATAGGAGAACCCTACTATTTTGTTTTAGAAAAACTTCTAAAACCTAGAGTATTCACTCTTCCATCCATCATACCACATACTAGTTTTGACCCCTCTCATCCTATGCCTACTGGGTATAAATAAAATGATTACTGTAACTATCATCGCATTAAAGGTCATAGTGACGGTAATTATATAACTTTCAAAAATATTTTCCAAGAAATGTTAGATAATGGAGATCTCTTTTTTGGGTAACCCTAATGCACCAGATAATCATAACCTTCACATATTCAAAACTTCATTCCCAAATCACACCCCATTGTTTAACCAAACCGGTGAAACCTCAACTAATGATAGTAAGGTTCATGAGGTTCATGATATTTTTGACATCATACTAGCTCTTCCTCAATTTCCTCCTACTTCATCTATCAAGAAGATTATTACATGAGCCCCTTCATGCACAGAGGTACTTGTTTCATCTACTCCTTTACCCAAAAAGGAGTCTCCCTTATCTCCCCCTTCATCCACAGAGGAGTTCTCCATATTAACTAATGCAGTTTCCCCAATCACCTCAAAACATGACGAATAACCCATAGTACTTACTCTTCTACCCATGGAGAGTCATGCTTACCTTATTCTTCGCCAAAAGATGAACCTACCTCATCTAACTTGTCATATCCCCTACCCATAGGGGATCCATTACTAACATCCCTTCATATTGATGACAATTCTCCACTAGCTTTCAAGGATCCCGTTGATTTTCTCTCAGCTCTTTTACCCACAGAGTCTAAATCCAACTAATTCCCTATCTCACATACATTCTTTACAAGGATTACTACCAAATAAACATCATCCCCCCTACAACGGTGTCATTTTCAACTTTAGCCAGCTGCTTGGATTATGTTGACAATTCCATGCTTTGGTGAGACCTTCGGCTTCTTTTCTCAACTCAGATGCAAATGTTTTTTGCTGATACTTTCACGATATATCCAAAGGTGTTTTAGAAAACCAAACCCATTATGCTCATGTAAGTTGTAGGAACCTATTCTTCATCATTATCACCCACACCTAAACCTTTTCCATAAAATGAACTTTTTCCAATGCCTAAAATATTTCCTGCACCTATATCTTCCTCTACATCTAGACCCATTACCATATTGGGAGTCATGGCGACATACAACCTAGTCCATCCTCCTGTCAAACTAGATTTAGCCACATCCTAACAAGCCATCAAAAGGAACATTCCACCACCTAATAGGAATACCAAACTCCTTAGACAACATACACCACCTTTGCCCACTACCCCTATGTCACCTTCACCACTTCCATCTATCCTAGGACCCTACCCATCAACCTTTTCACAATAACTTCCTACCCAAGCTAAATAAAAAGTACAACACCCCACCTCCTCGTCATGATCCCATGTTCCACCAAAATTACCTACACAAGTTACGTCTTCACCATCACTTGCATCCAATTTACCTTCTATATCTAAACCACTTCCAGTATCCTCAAAATTACATATGTCATTCCCTTCTCTTCAATGAGTACCTTCCACATTTCTCCTTGTTACAACCTTCACAGCACCTCCATTATCACCTTGGCTAACCCAACCCCTTCCACTATCTTCCTTCCCTTATACATCACACACTTATTCTTCAAATTTACCCAAGAAAGTGCAAATAAATCCTAAGAACCAACTACCCTCCAAAGCGGTAGTTAAACCTACAACACATTCAATAACTAGTCCACCTGCTACATATTTACCCAAGAAAATGCAATCCAAACCTAAAAATATATTATCTACGAAAATAGTGTTCAAAATTATTTATCCTCCAATTCCACCTCCGGTGGTTCCTCTCCCATGAAAGTCACCCACACCTCCATCTAGACCCACACTTACTTCACATTGTGATCCATTGGCAGGGTCTTACGTAAACATCCTAGCTAACCTTTTGGAAAACTCTGTCATCATATTGCCACCATGTAGACCTTACAACCCACTCAAACCTAAACCAAAATGGTTTAACGATACAAAAATTTGTGCTTACTGTGTGCATGTATACTTTGCTTAATGCTAAATCAAATGAAGCAAGAACTACCACCTAAAATAGTTCTACAATTTAGCTAAAACAAAGCATAAACACCATCATGATAAGAATTAAACAAGGGTTAGATGCTAGCATTCATCAATACAAACTTTGAAACTAACAATGCTAAATATCTAAACTCCTCTATTCTCTAACAACAAATAAATGAATGGACCTAAGTAAGCTCCATGGCTATCAAAATAGTTGTCCTTAATGCTCCAAGAACCTAGGAATGGGGGCTAATCAAAGTTGGGCTACAAGACCCTTTTGACACCTCCCATATGACCCAAGCACTTTAAGAAAGAGGCTTAACTCTTCAAGATGATGAACTCTCAAAAGGGCAAGGTGCAAGCTCTTAGTCTCTTTGCTATATGCTTTGCATTTACTCTCTTAGAAAGTTTAGGTGTAAGTAAAAAGGTAGGTGGAGGGCTCTTTATATAGCCCAAAGGATAAAGGATTCAACACATTCTCATGAATGTGGGATAAAGGTAAAACATGATTAGGAATGGATAAGGTTGCTTTATTAAAGGTAACCTTACTTTAGAAGGGTTTAATACATGTTTAGCAAGTCATGGGAGTTGGGGGTATTTTAATTAATCAAAGGTGATTAATTAATAGGTAGGTGTAAGCTTATAGAAGCCAATTAGAGGAATATTAGTGTGATTTAGGCTATTAGAAGGGGATTAAATCAATTAAATATTGATTTATTGGTTAAATGGAAGGGAAAGCTAATTAATTAATAATAATTAATTAGTCTAGGTAGAAGGGGTGATTTATTAACGGAAGGTCGTTAATTAGGGTATTTGTTGGATAGGCAACTTAATTAATTAGCTTAGTGTAATTAATTAATGATGATATGAGGGAAAATGAGTGCCTTTGACGATATGTGGTTGATTTGCGAGAAATGGGATAATTAGCACAATTTAAGTATTTAAAGTGCTTAGGCGTAATTATAGGTGTCTACATTTGCCCCTCTTTGGGGTGGCGTAAGTGATGCCACTTCAAAGATAGTAGACAGAAAAGATTTTGAAGAGATAGAAGAAAAATTAGTAGGAGGGAGAGATGCCCCCTCGAGTGTCGATGGGGTGATGAAGGAAGCCGATCGACGATCAAAAAATATGAGTAGGCAGAAGAATGGGGACAAGGCAGGATGCCCCGAGGAGAGGGAGAATTAGGGGTGAAAGGGAAGTCGTGTAGAAGAAATATGGATGAGGGGAGAGAAGAGCTTAGCCTCTAGCTGCTTATTTGTTTGGAACAAATTTGATGTCATCATATTGCCATAGGAACTACATCATCGGTCCTTATGAAAAATGTAAGCATACGACAAAGGTAGAATGACATGAAAAGCCATACTACGAACAATTGTCCATTGCTGAAAGTACCAACTCCACGCAACATACAATAATGCAATGCAATACGAGAAGGAAACAAGCTCATATAACAGGGAAAACAAGTACGAACGCACATATCTAACCCAACAACGGTCAAGACAGTTGTACAAATGGTTTGTTATCAGTGCTGAAGAGATCCACAAGTTTTTGATTGACGACAAGGGTTAAAAATGATGCCCCAAGCAAGGATACATGCAAGGGGAAATGAAAATGGACACGGGGTCCATGAAAAGCATTTGTGCGCAACGAAACAGTACCAGGCAACCAAAAGTGCCCCAGAGTACAGACGAAGCAAGAAACTAGCTTTTGTGAATGGTTATGAATCCAGTGATCCACGAGTCATATTAATCGGGGAAGATGTGAGACAAACCAACAGGATATGGAGAAAATACCATGCGCAAGACACAAGTTTCAGCTGTAAGAAGCAAGTTACCATTTTGTAGGGTGTTTTACTTTTTAGAAATTTTTTTGAAAAATTTTGCCTTGTTTTTAGATTTTTTTGATATATATATATTGTTTTTGTTGTTTTCTCGAAACAATGTTCTATTGTTTTTGTGTTTGGTGAAACAATTTTCTATTGTTTTTGTGTTTTCTCAAAACAATGTTCTATTGTTTTTGTGTTTTGTGAAACAATTTTCTATTGTTTTTGTGTTTTGTGAAACAATTTTCTATTGTTTTTGTGTTTTCAATAGTTTTCCAAAGCTATGTGCAGGTAACCAAGAAAGCATGGACGCCCCCAGCGTTAGGTGGAAAATATACAAGGGCAGAAGCCATGCGCTTATGAACAAGAAGGTGAATTCGGTGAGTTGCCCCCAGCGTAAGATGGGAAATAATGAAAGACCACGTCCCTTACAGACGAATAGAAGAAGGGAAAGCCGGATCAAGGCTGGACTAGATGGTGTGCACAAGGAAACTCGAAGGTAGAACCAGGTCTAGGACAAAGACAACTACCCTTCTGATACAGAATGCTTGTGAACAACGAATCCTCCCGAGGCACCGGAAACCGGTTTTCACCCAAGGACTTGTCCAAAGTGCCACAATTGCGTGGTTTTCACTAGTGGACGACCTGTTTTCTCTTCTTTTTTTTAATATATTTTTTAATTTTATTTTTATGACTTTCTTGTGCCATGTTTAGGCATAAAACTTCTTAAGATGCATGGAATTCATGGGCTCCCGGAGCTCATCGCCATTGGGGTGAGCCAACTTGTATGCCCCTGTGCCATACTTGGCAACTATGACATAGGGTCCTAGCCAGTGTGGTTCGAACTTCCCTTTCTTTTCTCGCTCTGCTCTAGTGTTGAACTGGTTCTCCTTCATAACTAAATCACCCACCTCAAACTGGCGAGGGATGATTCTCTTGTTGTAGTTGCGGGAGATTCTGTGTTGATATAATTTCAGGTGATTAAGAGCGCGAATGCGCCTCTCATCCAGGAGCTCTAACTCAGCCAATCTTCCCACTCGGTAATCTTCATCCTTATTTAAATAGTCCCAAAGAGAAATTCGCAGGGATGGGATTTCAATCTCTAAAGGGATGATAGATTCTGTCCCGAACACGAGGGAATATGGCGTCGCACCCGTAGGAGTGCGAATTGATGTTCGGTAGGCCCAGAGGGCTGGGTGGATTTGTAGGTGCCAGTTTCGACCAGTTTTGCTAACCATCTTCTCCATTATCCTTACCAAAGTATTGTTTGTTGCCTCAGCTTGTCCATTACCTTGAGGGTAATATGGCGTGGACCATTTCAATCTGATTTAGAACCGTTGGCAAAGACCTTTCACAGTTTTGTTCTTAAATGACTTCCCATTATCTGTGACAATGGCTGCAGGGATACCATATCGGTAAATAATGTGATTCATGATGAATTTAGAAATCTGTGCTCCTGTGACATAGGTTAAAGGGACAGCCTCCACCCATTTTGTGAAGTATTCTGTAGCTGTGATGATATGTGTATGACCATCAGATGAGGTAGGAGTAAGCTTCCCTATTAGATCAAGTCCCCACTTGGAGAATGGCCACGGGGTAGTGATTGGTTGCAATGGTTACGATGGAGCATGGATGAAATTTCCATACTTTTGGCATAGCACACATTTTCTAACATAATTACAACAATCAGTTTCCATGGTGGGCCAATAGTAACCTACTCTTAATAGTTTCTTAGCCAAGACCATTCCGTTTGTATGTGCTCCGCATACTCCTTCGTGTACTTCTTTAATTGCTTGGATTGACTCCGGCACATCCAGACAACATAATAGATTCCCATCGTAGCCACGACGATAAAGTGTACCTCCTAACAGGGTGTAACGGGCTATCTGGCGAATTAGGCTCTGCTTTTCAGAGCGGGAGATTTCGGGAGGGAATGTACTGTCCTTAAGATAGGTGAAAATGGGTTCATACCATGGTGAATGGGGACCAACAACCTCACAAGCCAAGCAAGATTCTGGCATGTCATACGTGGGCTGGCGTAGATTTTCTACGAAGAATGGCATATCATTGTTCCCTGGCGGAATACGAAGCATAGATCCCACCGTTGCCATAGCATCTGCCGATCTATTCTGTGCTCTTGGGATTTGCTCAAAGGTAATGCGCACAAAATACTCCTTCAGAGTTTCCACCAACTTCTTATAAGGTATGAGCTTGTCATCCTTAACTTTATACTCATCATTAACCTGTTTGATGATTAGCTGTGAATCACCTACAACCTTCACATGTTGAATATTCCACTTGATGGCTAGCTTCATCCCTGCAATGAGTGCTTCATATTCCGCAATGTTGTTTGTGCAAGGGAAGGCCAGGTGGAAAGCCTGTGGTATAGGATCACCTGAAGGAGTAATAAGGACCACTCCTGCACCTGAACCATGAAACGTAAAAGATCCATCAAAATGTATCTGTCATACGATAGATTCTTCAATGTAGAGAAAAGATGCATCTGGCAGATCCAGACTCAAAGGTTCTATGCTTTGCAAAGGTGCTTCTGCTAGCTGGTCAGCAAGTACTTGTCCTTTAATTGATTTTTGATGCACAAATTCTATATCAAACTCACTGAGTAGAATGATCCAATTAGCCATTCTACCTGTGAGGGCAGGTTTGGACAACAAATACTTGAGTGGGTCGACCTTGGATATGAGCTTGGTCTTAGTATTTAGCAGGTAATGGCGAAGTTTCTGAAAGGTAAAAACAACAGCCAAGCAAGCCTTCTCAATCTGAGGATAATTACATTCATAGGCGATGAGGGTGCGACTCAGATAGTACACTGCTTTCTCTTTATGGCTAAGGTCATATTGGGCGAGCAGTGCACCAATAGCATATTACGTAGCGGAAATATAGAGCAAAAGTGGTTCTCCTGGAGTGGGAGGCATGAGGACAGGTGGATTAGCCAGGTACTGTTTAAGCAAAGCAAAGGCTTGTTGTTGCTCAGGTCCCCAAATGAAAGTGATGTCCTTCTTAAGCAAATGAGTGAATGAGTGACATTTATCTGCAAGCTGGGAGATAAAGCGGCGAATGGCTTGAATTTTCCCTTGCAAGCTACGCAGTTGCTTGATATTCTCAGGTGGAGGCATTTCTGTGATGGCAGATACTTTAGCAGGGTCTACCTCAATACCTCGTCTTGACACAATGAAGCCTAATAGTTTCCCAGATAGCACACCAAAGACACACTTCTTTGGATTTAGCCTGACTTTGTATTCACGTAGGCGTTCAAAGATACGCCGCAAAATGATAGGATGTTCCTCTCTTGTTTTGGACTTTCCCAGGATGTCGTCTACATAGTCTTCCATGATGTCATGAATCATATCGTGAAATATTACTGTCATGGCCCGCTGATAAGTTGCTCCCGCATTATTAAGGCCGAATGGCATCACCTGATAATAGAAGGTGCCCCAAAGAGTTATGAAAGTTGTTTTGTGTTGGTCTTCCTCAGCGATCTTAATTTGATTATAACCCGAAAAGCCATCCATAAGTGATAGCATTTCATACCCTGCGGTTGAGTCAACAATCATGTCAATGTTGGGCAACGGAAAGTCATCTTTAGGGAAAGCGTTATTGATGTCCCTAAAATCTGTGCAAATTCGGATACCAATAGGGTTCTTCTGGACAGGAACAATGTTTGATATCCATTCAGAATAATCAATTGGCCTGATGAATCCTGCTGCAAGCAACCTTTCCAACTCTTCTTTAACTAACAAGGCCACTCTTGGGTGCATCTTTCGAAGCTTCTGTTTGATAGGCTTAGCGTCTGCGTGCACAACCAAGTTATGCACGACCAAAGTTGGATCTAAGCCGGGCATGTCTTTGTAAGACCATGCGAACACATCAATAAACTCTCGCAGTAGCATAGTGAACGTCTTTTATTCTCTGGCTGAGAGTGATGCTCCCAATTTTACTATCTTGGGATCTTCTTCAGTACTAATATTGACATCAATGGTTTCTTCAACTAACAATTTTGATAAATCCTCCATACGCGTGGGATCGGGAGGTAGGTTGAGATCTTCATCCAAGGATGTCTCTACGAGATTTTCATCCCTGGTGTGGTCACTTTGTTTGTCCTTTGATTTTCTTATTTGTTTGTCAGCCAATGCCTCAAAGAGGTTTTCACTGTGTGACTTGGACTTTGATTTTTTCCGAGGCTTTTCTTTAGAACTCTTGCCCTCACTTTTCTTTAAATTTTGCTGACCACGAAGTTCAGCCTCCTCACCGAAGTAGGCGCAGGTGTCTAAGTCGATAAAGAAACCCTTCTTGTGATCTCCAATCGGAATTGTATACCTTATGCCCATGAACTCTGCAATATCCTCGTCATTCTCGAATAAATCTAGTGGCACGTGACGTTGTTGGTCCCATTCAACAAGGGAGGGGTATACAAGGTCAAGGGTTGGTTCATTGGGGGTGATGGTTAGGACAGCATTATTCATGAAAAGGTTCGTGGAGGCCAGATCCTCATATTGGCTACAATAGGAATCCGTATCGCTGTCTAGATAATCGGAGCTATCCTCATGCTCAGAACAAGTCGCATCTTGATCATTGGGGTGTGCTCCATAAGGGCGAATCCCAATGCCATATCTTTCTGTTTTGAAATGTGGAAGAGGGACTGGTTCTCTTTGTCCTTGTTCATTCCTCCCACATCCTAGGCCTTTGTAGCCCATGGAGTACATCATTCTGCTAGATTTTTCATATTCTGGGGTTTGATAACAAGATGGCTGAGTGTCCTCAGGGACCCAAGTAGTAGGTGGATCAAGTAATTTTTCCTCAGCTAACAAGCCTCCAGGTAGGAACGACCCAATAGTATGTTCCTCTCTAGGTCTCCTGAAGCAGTAGTTGGGTCGACCTCTAGTCTTGGGCGACAAGGAGAGGTCTGAAACCAAGAGCGCTTGTTGTACATTATACTCCCCATAGCCATAGTCCAGAATTTTCATCTCCCATGAATTAAATGGAGATGTTGAAGTAGATGCCCCATGAGTGCAAGAATGAAGAGAATTTGAATCTACTCGAGATTCCATGGCCTCAGAATGAAGAGGGACAACTATATCTGTGGAGAGACATGCATATGTACCCTTTCGTGCAAAGCTATTAAGAGATCTACAATGAGCAAAGGGCTCTGAGTCTCCTGGTATTGTTATTGTATGTCCCTCATGCTTCAGCTTGATGCATTGATGAAATGTTGATGGCACTGCTTGCATGGCATGGATCCATGGTCGGCCTAGAAGCATATTATATGGAAGTTCCAAGTCTAAGACGTGAAACTTTGTCTGATGGCAAGTGGGGCCCACCTCCATTGGCAGCGTAATGGTGCCTGCTGACTCTCTTTCCGCGTTGTCGTATGTGGTGATAGTGATGATATGGGACTCAAGATCTACCTCTGTATGTCCCAATTGTTTGACCAACTTAAGCGTGCAAATATTCAATCCTGATCCATTGTCCACAAGCACCCGTTTGATTTTCCTGCGGGTGACAACTACCTCAATGTATAAGGGAAGATTATGTGTAGGATTCTCAGTAGGGACCTCCCTATGGTTGAAATTGAGATGCTCACTGGGTGCAATATTTGCCACCGCGGCTTGAAGGTATGCAGGATCAACTTCTAAAGGCACTCCCGACCCCTGAAGAGTTTGATACAAAATTTCCTTATGCACATTGGATATCTTGAGAAGATCTAAGATCGAGATCTTAGCAGGTGTCTTCTCAAGTTGTTCTAAAAGGTTATATTTACCAGTTTGTGGGGTCAACAGAGAGGGTTCTGGAATCACGAGGCGGGCACGCCTTGTTACCACAGCGCAGTCCTTTCTCTTGATCCGGATGGTATTGACACGGTCAGTAGGGGAGCGAATACATCTGATAAGTGAATCGTAATGATTGTTATCTCTCTTGGTATACAAGTAATTCGTGGCTTTATAGGTTTGGGATGACTCTCCCCTATCCGGTTTTTCCTTTTCCGACTTATCATGCTTAGGGAATGGTTCCTTATAAATCCCCATTTTCTTGTTAGGTGTTTGCATGTGGCTAGGGTTATCCACCTCTATCTCCCCGTTGTCAATGAGGTCTTGAATATAGTGGTGAAGTCGCAAACATTTATCTGTTTTATGACCTTTAACGCGATGCATTTCGCAGTATTCATGCTCCTTATACCATGAAGGTTTAGGAGTGTTGTCATCGAACGGTTGTGTTGTAGGATAGGTCATCATGTGGGTCGCATCCAACTGTTTTAGTATGACAGACAACGGCTCATTGAGGGAGGTGAATTTTCTTCACTTGGTGGTGGTTGAATTGGGCCCTTGGTCAGTTTAAAAGGTTGACTGGTTTGGACCGTTTGAACACGTTTGGAATCAGTGATTCCGTCTCCCACCACGTTTTTGTTTTTGTTAAAGATCTTTGGCTTTTCAGCGGGTTTGACACTTTGGTTGTCTTTAGATTGGGTTTTGAGGGTGCCTTTGGCAATGAGAGCCTTTTCTATTTGAATCCCTTTCTCGATAACCTCCTCAAAGGTGCGGACACAATGCATTTGGAGGTGGAAAGCTATATCTGGGTTGAGATTAGGGACGAAAATACTGACTAGCTGCTTCTCAGGGAAAGCGCAAGGGAAGCGACTAGCTATCCCTCTCCATCGTTGGAGGAAGCTAGCGAAGGTCTCATTTGGGCATTGTTTTGTGCTACACAAGTCTGCCATGGTGACGTCACTCTCTATGTTATATGAGAAATGACGCACGAATCTTTCCGCCAATTCTGGCCAGGTGAAAATTGATCCTCGTGGCAAGCGCGTAAACCATTCTAATGCTTGACCTCCGAGACTCTTAGGAAAAAGTCTGATGAGGTAATTATCACTATAAGACACCTCTTGACATGCCATGTAGAAATCTTTAACATGATCCCTTGGGTCTCCCTTTCCTTTGTATTTGTCGAACTTTGGCATATCAAATTTCTTTGGAAAGGGTTGAAGGGTCATTGTCTTGTCAAAAGGATAGGGGCATAGTTCTTCGTATTGGTATTTCCTAATACTCCCTATATTGCTTTCTTGTATGCTCGCAAGCGTTGCTTTCATAGATTGTACTTCTTGTGCGAGCAATTGTTCTTTAGTGGGAGAAACGGGGATGTGTACATGATGATACCCTGTGTCTTCTTCTCCTTGGTTTTCTCGATGGAGTTCGTGGATCCTAAACTTAGGCTTTGACTTTTGAACATTCTTGTTTGTGTCTTTCTGTACTTGGAAAGTAAGCAAAGCTAGTTGTCGGCTTAAGTTACTGAGTTGTTGTTGGATTGTGACTTGGTTTGTGTCTTCTTCTTCTAAAGGTTCCTCCTCTTCGTATTGTGGAGGTTCTTCCCCTGTCTCATATTCTATCTTGTTTCTTCGTGGCACTTTGATGAGGGGTATTCTATGCCCTACCACTTTATCATTTTCTACATAAGAAGTGGAAGCATGTCCGCCTGTTAAAATATCTTCCATATTGATAAGGGGGTGTTCCTCCTTAGTAGTGTCATTTGTTTGTAGTATTGGTTCCTTCTCAATGGGCAATTTGGCCCCTAATTCCATGACCCGTGCCAAAACTCTATCTTTGTTTCTAAGGAGAAACTCATCTAGTAGAGTGGGGTCAAAATCAAAGTTTGCGTGTGGTGATTCTAATTCATTTCCACTATGATCGACCATCTCTTCTGTTTCCTTTTCTACAGAAAATAGTGGTCCTAGATCGTGTCCGATAAATGGGTTTGACCCTTGTCTGTTAGAGGTTTCCCAAGCTTGCGCCTGTTGTTCCTCATATGTTTGTTTCTTTAACCCTAGACGCGTCTTAGGAGCCATGTTTTCGTGATAAGTTTCACTAAGGTAAGTTGTAGATTTGTTCAAAATTCAATGACTACCCCTAAGTGAAACACAAGATGTACGTGTTAAGAGTAAATTAACAGTGTGAGAATACCAATGTGATAGAATGATAAAGTCACCAATGAAATAATCGTTTGGTATCAAAGCTTAATCAAATGAAGTACCTCCTAGATTACGTTTTAAAGTAATTTATGACGCCAGATGATTAACAAGATGTCTCCACTTATGCCAAGTTCAAAGGAATGAACAAAATGTAAGTAAATACATGAAGTTAAATGCGATCTCCCAATCAAGATATACGATGAGCAAGCTCAAGTCTGATTAAGACCTATATCTCAAAAAGTGTCAATTACAATTTGCGAATGACACAACAATATCACCAAGATATGTTAACCCACTTTGCAAGAAAGTGGAGTATTGATATCGAGGTGTTATTGATATAACACGCATAAATGGTAGTTCCTAACACCTTTTGAAATCGAGGTAATAATAAAACTGAACAAAAAAAGCTCAAAGTATAGCTAGGAATAGTTAAGAATGTGTGCAGCGTAACCGTACAATATAGGTATTTATGTCGAGTTTACAAGAAACAAGACGTAAATATCGAAATTGTAATGATAAGAGACAAACAAACTAACTCCTCTATGGAAGTCCGCAGTGATGAACCACGCCTAACTACAATGACGATCTTGACGTGGGTATCAAGATCACAATGGCTACCAAATGACGTGAAAACGCCTCCACTCACTTTAGACGTTTAACTAACCCAGCCGCAAACATGGATGGGTGTAAACGGACATAAAAGTGAGAGAAACAGTCGAATGGCAACACAAAGGTAATCACACCTCTTTTGATCAACAAAGTGTCAAAAGAATATGAAGGAAATAAATCAAGAAAAAATGACAAAAAATGCTAGTCTTACTTCAGCAGAGTTTCGCCTCGCCCTAAGGCAAGTAAAAACTAGGTGAAAGTAATACGTCACACGTTTCTCAAAAAGAAGGTTCACAACTCAACACTGTTTTAAAGTGGTCAAAGTGGGCTCCTGGCCAAAGTATATTCTCCTAGGTGGTTCTCTCGTCCTAGGTGTTACAAAGTTGCCACGAGCGAGCGTGATTTACCCAAAAAGTCACACTGACTAGTTTGGGAGTATCTCGGCTTTACTTTACCCCCTTCAAGAACAGTAGGCAACTAGTGCGTCTACGTGTACTATCACTGGGGTCACCACAACGGACAACCTGTAACTCTATCTCACAAAGGAATCACTAGTCAAGTAGGTAGTGCGGAGCACTTCCCATTTCATCCACAAGGTTCCCTCTTGTGTGGACTACTTTGGGGTTCCTAGAACCACCCCCATTGTTGTAGCTTAAGGCGTTATGCCAAACGGGTTATGTTCCAGTTGAGCGGAGAGGGACGTACCCTTTTCCGAAACCTGCAATATAGTGTTTTGAATATGTTGTTCTTTTTATCTTGTTTAATTAGGTGTGGTTTGCTTGAACACCTTTTGGCAACCTATATAACAACTGTATTAGTATTTTTTGATTTCGTTTTGATTCCTCCTTTCTTTGACAAGCGTTTTTAAGTCCTGCACTCAAGCGTTAGTAGTTCTCCAAGAAAATCACATTATTTAAAAGAGGATTAAAAGTTACTTTTGATTCTTAAGATCATCCAAGGATGCAAGAGAAGAGCATACACAAAAAATAATCCAACTAAAAAGTAAATAAAATATTTTCAATCAATGAACCATACAAAATTTTTGATAAATGTTCATTCCCTTAAACCAAAAGAGAAAGATGAAGTTTCCAATTTACCAAATGTTATAAAATGAAGACTAAAGTTGCTTTTGATTCTCAAGATCACCCTAAGGTGCAAGAGAAGAGCATACACAAACTTTTATCTCAACTATATAGAAATGGAAAACTTCAAATCAAAGGACCGTTGAAAAATACTTTGTAAAAGGTTCATTCCCTTAAGCAAAATGAATAATTAAATTTCTAAGTTTAATCCCAATGTTAAAAAGATATAGATCAAATTTTTTTTTTATTCTCAAGATCACCAAAAGGTGCAAGAGAAGAGCATACACATGCTTTGATCTAAATCTAGTAAGCATGGAAATACAACATTCATCAAAACATTAGACATGTTAGAAAATGACCAGTTTTAAAATAACAGAAAAACCTGTAACTTCTGTAAGTGTAAATCCAAAATTTATATTTTCATTACATATTTAACTTCAATACATTTCCAACACAAAACAATATGGAGTCATTTC
This sequence comes from Taxus chinensis, assembly GCA_019776745.2. Classification (NCBI taxonomy): domain Eukaryota; kingdom Viridiplantae; phylum Streptophyta; class Pinopsida; order Cupressales; family Taxaceae; genus Taxus; species Taxus chinensis. The sequence continues at coordinate 941,556,784 of CM034148.1, read as the reverse complement.
GAGGTCGGGAGCAAAATTTATGGCCTTCGGAAGATGGGTTACGCATATGCTCTTATGCTCATGTGTATGCACTTGACATGCACTTAAAAAATGTCAAAAAAAAAACGTCCCTTAATATGCAAAATGGGTAAATTTTTCCAACCAAGATTCAATTTTGACAACAACCCATCACATTAATATATGAATAGAAGACTCAATGCTATCAAACATTAACATACATGCTCAAGAATTTAAGATTTTCAAGAAATTGACAAAACTAGCATGTAGAATGATGAAAAAGTAAGCTCTAAAAATGAAAACATGATGAAATCTTGAAATTTTCTCACCAACATTAAATTTTGATAGCAACCCACCACATTAATATGTAAATATAAGACTCAGCACTATCAAACACTAACCTACATGCTCAAGAATTGAAAATTTTCAAGAAATTGACAAAACTAGCATGTAAAATGTTGAAAAAGTAAGCTTAAAAATGAAAACATGATGAAATCTTGAAATTTTCTCACCAAGATTAAATTTTGACAGCAACCCACCACATTAATATGTAAATAGAAGACTCAGCACTATCAAACACTAACCTACATGCTCAAGAATTTAAAATCTTCAAGAAATTGACAAAACTAGCATGTAGAATGTTGAAAAAGTAAGCTCTAAAAATGAAAACATGGAGAAATCTTGAAATTTTCCCCTCAATTCCAAATTTGACAGCACTTCACCTCCTTCATACCTACAAGGAAGACCCAACACATGCAAACTCAACAAAACATGTTAAAAAAAACAAGTTAGATCAACATGTGTAAAAGAGGGTTAGTAACCAAAAATAAAACTTAACTACAAAAACTTGAAATTAAGTGCAAAGGACAATGGAGTAAGTCCCACCAGGCGTGCCAAATGTGTGCATGTATACTTTGCTTAATGCTAAATCAAATGAAGCAAGAACTACCACCTAAAATAGTTCTACAATTTAGCTAAAACAAAGCATAAACACCATCATGATAAGAATTAAACAAGGGTTAGATGCTAGCATTCATCAATACAAACTTTGAAACTAACAATGCTAAATATCTAAACTCCTCTATTCTCTAACAACAAATAAATGAATGGACCTAAGTAAGCTCCATGGCTATCAAAATAGTTGTCCTTAATGCTCCAAGAACCTAGGAATGGGGGCTAATCAAAGTTGGGCTACAAGACCCTTTTGACACCTCCCATATGACCCAAGCACTTTAAGAAAGAGGCTTAACTCTTCAAGATGATGAACTCTCAAAAGGGCAAGGTGCAAGCTCTTAGTCTCTTTGCTATATGCTTTGCATTTACTCTCTTAGAAAGTTTAGGTGTAAGTAAAAAGGTAGGTGGAGGGCTCTTTATATAGCCCAAAGGATAAAGGATTCAACACATTCTCATGAATGTGGGATAAAGGTAAAACATGATTAGGAATGGATAAGGTTGCTTTATTAAAGGTAACCTTACTTTAGAAGGGTTTAATACATGTTTAGCAAGTCATGGGAGTTGGGGGTATTTTAATTAATCAAAGGTGATTAATTAATAGGTAGGTGTAAGCTTATAGAAGCCAATTAGAGGAATATTAGTGTGATTTAGGCTATTAGAAGGGGATTAAATCAATTAAATATTGATTTATTGGTTAAATGGAAGGGAAAGCTAAAGTATTAATAATAATTAATTAGTCTAGGTAGAAGGGGTGATTTATTAACGGAAGGTCGTTAATTAGGGTATTTGTTGGATAGGCAACTTAATTAATTAGCTTAGTGTAATTAATTAATGATGATATGAGGGAAAACGAGTGCCTTTGACGATATGTGGTTGATTTGCGAGAAATGGGATAATTAGCACAATTTAAGTATTTAAAGTGCTTAGGCGTAATTATAGGTGTCTACACTTACCATTGTGTGTCAGGGAATGATGTGGAAAACTATAAGGCTCTTAACAAAATTCTTCCTGAACTATGTCATCCCCAAGAATACTTTGATGATGATGATATTTTAGATGAGGAACCTATTCCATATACACCTATCACCACACATCCTCATCCCATAACTTTTCAATGACCTTGGTCTTCCCCTCCACAACCCTTCTATCTTCCTCTAACATTTGTGATAAATATGGTCCACATAAGACAGATAGCCAAACCTCCACCAAAATGTCAATGTGCTACACTATTTTCACAAAACTAGTAGATGCCCTCACAATATTTTTTCCCGTCCTATCACTACACCTATCACGAATCACTTGCTCATTCATCACAAATTAATATGGTTCAAATTTCCACTCAAGCCTAGAAGGACAAAGGAAACGAGAAAACAAAAATCTCATCTTCCACTCTTTTACCCAATATTCCATATACACCTACACCAAAAATCACCATCCGTGTACCCACATTCCCTATTTCTGATGGGGTTTCCTATCATACAATGCTAAAAACATTACACCAATCTCCTCTCAAAATGTCTTCATACGACATTTTCCAAACCTCTAAGTCTCATCAAAAGATCCTCATTGAGGTTCTATAATCTATTAAAGTTCTACCTAATTACCCTACGCCCATTGCATGCATTATTACTCCTCATCATGTGGCCTCTCTCACTATTTCCTCCCCTTCCTCTACACCTGCTACCACTCATCAAGTAACCACTCTCAATTTCTCTGATAGTGATATTTCACCTCTCTAATTAGATGATCGATACCCCAACCTATTTATTTTTGTACACATTGATAATATATGCATTTGACGAGTTATGATCAATGGTCATTCTAGTATAAACATCATTTCCTCCCACACATACAAACAAATGTGCATCCCTTCCAATTACATGTACAATAACCCAGTTATGTTTTGTTCATTTAATGATGCCATGACTTCCACCCTTGGCACCATCATTATCCACATTCGTATAGGCCCCCATACCATTCCTAAATTACTCTATGTCTCAGAGGTGGAATTCTAGTGAAACATGTTGCTTGGCTGACCTTGGATCCACGCTATGGGTTGTGTTCCTTCATCCTTACACCGTTGTTTAAAGTTCAAAAATGAAATACATAACTATACCATTTCAACCGAACCTTCACCATTCAATACCTATAACATGTTGTATCGACCCAATGATGTCCTTATACTAGTTAAGGAATTTACCATCACTACCACTTATTCTTCAACCACTGCCTCATCCACCAATGCTTCCGCTACCTCTTCCACAAATAAATAATCTATTCCCACCGCTATCACCAATTTTGCAGCTGACCCATCAGCCAACCCATCTACTTCTCAACCAACCAATGCTTCTTCTTCCCAACTGACTAGTGATTCATCCATTCCCACTACCCACATATCCACTACTTTGATCCTTAAGAGGTGTTTTTCAATGCCTTGCTTTGGGGGAGTACCACCTTTATAACATTGACACATTCATTACTCCTCAAGAGTAAGGGAACCTTCACAAAAATCCCTATTATGACCACCACATAGGCAAGGTTTTCCCCTATGGTCCTCCCCAGCTTTGTATCAACTTAACATATGCGAGACTTGATGATTTTACTTACTAACCCAAGCCACCTTCCCAAACTCGACCATTTTCATATGACCTTCAATCTCTCACCAACCACCACTTCACCCATACCTTCCTCCATCGTTGTGCTTAGAAAGGATTTGGTTTTGGTTTCTATGAACAAGGCCTCCACATTATCATTCGTTTCACCACTCATAATAATAAAGACCATAGTGGTATTGGATTTTCCAAACCACCTCCCAAGAAGTCCTCAGTCAAACTCATTGAGGATGATATAAATTCCCCACCCCATTCACTAACTTCATCACCTTCACCTATAGAGTACGTGGATCCATAATCCATTCCTCCTTAAAAAAAATTCATAAACATCATTTCCTTGGGAACTTTGACTTATCAACAAGATGGCAAGGCTCCCTCTTCTCTCCCCCTTCCTATATCCTAACATGATTGATGGTGATACACCTTTTATTAATGTCATTCAATGTCAAGATGATGATTCTATTCTCACATATCTTGGTGCATAAGGTTATTATATTCATCGGTCATTACCTTATGAGACACAAAATATGTTGAATGAATTGACCATTGAAATAAATATTCACACTCCAGACGACCCACACATTCTAAAAATAGTCCAATATTTAGATGTTACTGAACAAGAAGCTTTTACAACTTTCCTCTGGGATCATAACAATGTTTTTGCTTGGTCCTACGCTGATATACCGAGTATTGACCAAAAAATTGTGGTCCTTAATATCGTAACCATTCCTGATGCCAAACTTGTGAACCAAAAGTTGTGAAAAATGCACCCTCACATTGCCCTTCATGTCAAAGAAGAACTCCAACACCTTCTTTCAATTTCGTTCATCCTACCCATTTATTATTTCCAATGGATCTCTAACATCATTCTTGTCACAAAAGTGATTGGGGGACTCTGCATTTACATGGATTCCCATGAATTTAACTTAGTTTTCCCCAAAGAAGACTTTCCTCTACCTAGTATTGACCAAATAGTTGACCTCACCGCAAGCCATGAGATGCTATCACTCATGGATTGTTTCTTGGGTTATAACCAAATATTACTCACCCTAGAAGATAAAAAAAAAACTACCTTCATCACTCCTTAGGGAACCTTATGTTATTGTGTCATGCCTTTTGGCCTTAAAAATGCTAGTGCTACATATCAGTGGGATATGAATTATATCTTTCATGACATTATGCATTGCATATTAGAAGATTATGTTGATGATCTTATTTCTAAATAGAAACATTAGGCTAAACACCTTACAATCCTTAAGGTTAGCTTTGACCGTATCATCAAATAATATGTTTGACTTCAACCTAAGAAGTGTTTCTGCATTGTTCTCTTGGGAAATCTCCTTGGTTTTATCATTTCTTTGTGTGGCATTGAAGTTGATCCCACTAAAATCAAGTGATGCAACCTAGAATCTACTGTGAAAAACCCAGGAGTGTTAGAACATCACTCAACCTGAGCTGAGTGCTCACCTGAAGTGTGCAAACATTCAAAATTATCACAATAGATTCTAGGTTACATTAGTGCATAATCCATATCTAGATCTTAGAGAATCATGATTTAAATAGTAACTATAATAATATTAACCATACATGAACTAGATTCAGTTACATTTAACAAAATTATCTAGCCAATATTATCCATTGCATTAAACATTGTAAAACACATAAGCTTCTTAAATTATACGATATATAAATAAGTCATGTGTGTATTAGATCTAGTAGCATTACTCTACAATAATTCACACTCTCTAAACTACACAGTTCAATACATATTTATAGAGGTGGGGACTTTCCCTTCACCACCTATACACTTCTTAAAATAGGTCACATGCTAATAATAACCATGTGTCTTTACAATAACACACATACAAGTAAGTGTTCTATAGTTAAATGGAAGAAGTAATCCTATTATTAGCTCAAACCATGCATGGAACTTATCATCCACCCATTCCCAAAATATCATTGTGTTTCACACAAGTCTCCATATCCATGTGTGCTCCACACTCTATCTTCCAAAAATAGCCCTTATCTATAAAAATAGCTAAGTCCTGAGCTAAAGTGTTCTGGCATATGTTTCCTTCCCTATCTTTCCAAACCTTCAAATGCACCTTTTTCCCACGCACATCTATTTTGTATTCCTTATTCTTAGAACAATATTTTGTCTGTTAAACATTACCCCACACTAAAGTACATTATCATCCATGTAATGTGAACTCTTTTTTAAGTTCCCAAATAATTAAGAATAAGAATTGAAGGAATTAAAGAATCATTGTATAAAAAAATGAAACTTTACTCTACAACATCCTCTTCTTCAATAGGTAGGATCAAATCTAGATATTCATTATTTATCTCAGCCTCCAATGTCATCCAATTACTTAACATGTACCTTGTTTTCTCTGAAATGTCTATGTATATGGTATCTAGTTCTTCCTGAGTGATATTTTCTTTCTCATTATGTAGCACTCAGACAACATTGGCCATACCTGACATAATTCCTTCCATGAGATCCATATTCTACACTATGAGCTTCCCAATCTCATAAATCCTCTCCTTCTATGGATCCTAGGCTACTACGAGGGCTTCATGATTTTGTTTCACCAATGCTACTCTTTCTGTGTGCCTTAATGTATCATATTTCATTGCTGATAGAACTTCAATATCTTCTACAATATTTCTTGTCCTTATTAATACTTCTAGTGTTGTACAAAAATTAAGAGCTTGGTATGCTTTCTTCATCTCATATTTTAAAGTCTATAGCAATGCCTCATAATTTTAAATGTTTATAATCATATATTCCCTTGCCCTCTCTACTTCTTGTTCAACATTTTTTGTGTGGCCATTCAAATTAGTCCATCTTCTAACACCAAATCAACCAATGTGAGCACATAATTCATAGCAGAAGGAAACTTTTCAGGTACCTTAGGTTTCAGATGAGGCCTTTCTTTGAGGATGTGATCACCAATCTCCTCCACTATGCTAATAAAATCCTCATTCTTTTTCCATTCTCATTCCTTCTCTTCCTTTAGGTGTGTTATCTCTACATTTTTATCCTTGTTATCTTCCATCAACACTTGAAAGGTGACATCCTTATCAACATCTCTCCATGCCACCTCAATAGATATCTTAACCAAGGCATTGCTGACCTACTCATTAGATGTTAGAGTAGGCTTTAGTGTCATGTGCTTGCTTTGGGGTGTGTTCTTCGATCTTCACAAGACATAGGACTCCTCGTACATTTCAAAATATGGTTCATCCAAACAAGTCTGCATGGACCAGTATAACTTCTTCCTTTTGCATGTAGTGGACATATTTGGATCCATCAGCTGCCACCCATATAACTCCTTAAGGCCCACAATACTCTAAAATTGGGCGTAAATGATTTTTATTGTGTCCTTTAGGCACAACATACTCTTCACTTGTTTTTTCTCTTTTTGTTCTTGGCCCCTTAGGAACATGGGTGCCAAGGTTTGGAGTTGTTTCTTCTCCTACCTGAGTCCTAACAGGTACAATGGGTTGCTCAAAAATAGTTTCTTCTACTTTTTTCACCCCTTCCTCTTCATCTTTCATTTCTTCATCCCTAGGTTCCTCCACAATTTATGGTTGAACTAGGGTTCCTAGCGCACTCTCTTCAAACTTCTCTACCTCCTCGTTAAGCTGTAACTTTATTATTTTATTTTTCTCTAGTGATTTTTTCTTAGGGGAGAATTGAGGTGACCTTCGTAAAAGTTTTGATGTTCTTGCACCTTGGGTCCTAGTTCTTATGAACACCTTCTTAAATTGGTGTTACTTTTGGACTATATCTATGTACAAGTCTTCCTCTTTGTCTTACGCCTATGGTGGGGTATTTGCGCACTCATTTTCCACTTTATTTGTGGGCTATCTTTGACCTCTATGGTCCACACCTCCATTATCCTCTTCTTCTTCTTCTTCATCCATCTCTTTGGTCAAGGTAGGATTTGGAGCTTCCACATTCTCAACTGTGTGTTTTCTGTTAGGCACCCTTGGGAACATAAATTCATTCTCCACATACTTGTTATTTTGTAACCTAGGATTAAGATGAAGATATATGAGCACGGATCCACTATCCCCAATATCAAAAATTACCATCTTCATATTTATAACATCTGAAATGAGCCTCTCAATGTAGGTAGATTGACATGGATATACATAAGTTTTCTGGAGAGTGTGATAGTTACAATCTACCTTGTCCACATTAAATCTCAATTGACACACATCAGTTATGTTGTGTACTGATGCCTAGAAATAACATGATGTAAAGGCATAGGGTAGTTTACACCATGGAATCCATTTCACCTCCTTCATTACAGATTGCGTGATGCAAAAGTGATGATACACCGCGAACTGTACTACCTTACCCACTACTAAAGGTAAATCCTTTGGAATGCACCATTTCTCCTCAAATGCCATGCGCATTCGATCATACCATAGTTCATCCTTTTGTTTGAATGGTCCACTCATTTTTCATTCACACAAATACTTCTCAAATCTCTTCGTGGGGGACATCTTCTTTACAGGGTATTCCCAAAATTTGTTCTTTATCCCATCGGGAACTCCGATTTCTAAAAACACCAGAGATAAGAGGATAGCTCCAAAAATTATATTTTCACCTATGTGTGTTTCCTCAATAATTTCTAAAAACACCAGAGATAAGAGGATAGCTCCAAAAATTATATTTTCACCTATGTGTGTTTCCTCAATAATTATCTCTGCTATGTATCTTGCTAGATTGTATACTTTTCCTTCCTACATATTCTTCGCGATATGTAGCCACATTGTGTTTACTTGTGACCACCTTTCTTGATCATTAAATTTAGTGAGAAAATGTGCAACTTCCTGCACCATAGGGTACTTCCTCAATTTGTATATATCCATTCTATGTGGACCCTTGGAGTATCCCAACTCCTTTCTTGTGGCTATAATAGTTACCTTATTATTTAGATAACTAATAATATATGTCCCTATTCCCTTCAATATTTTTGATGTACCAATCAGGGCCGTTGTGATCCTGTTATCCGGTAAAATTAACAAGGGCAATTTTGCACATAACCATACCAAAATTTCATTTTGGTCCCCTGAAGAAGTCTGACAATGTTTGAAATGGCCTAGAAACTCCCTTCCGGAAATCATGTTTTAAGAACTTAGCCATTTTAACCTTTTTTGAACTCGATGCAAGAAATGTTATGTCGACAACATAAAATGTGCACCCCTTAGAAAATCCTTTGGCGTCAAAAATGACATGTCAACATCAATGAAGTTGCACCCCTTTGGTGAAGGAAATGACATGCCAACATCATTAAACATGCACCTAAAAAGTGCGCTAAGGTGCTAAAAGTATCATGTAAAAATAGAAAAAAGTGCGCTTAAGGCGCGGGAAATTTTTTGTTGACATCATAGAATGTGTGCTTAAGGTGCTAAAAAATTTATGTCAATGCCAATAAACTTGCACCAAGGTGCATTTAAACACATGTCGACACTCTGAAAACCGCACCACAAAAATTTGGTGAGATAATTAATGCAAGGTTTTATATAAATAGGTGCCTAACACCTGTCATTTTCACAAATTGAAAATTGTGAAAAGTATTTTTCTATGCTTGTCAGCTATCCTTGTCACCCCCGCATGTTGTTTTTCAAGTTTGTGGACCCCAACGTCATCCTTCATCCTTTATAAAACTGAGTAAGTGGCTTCTATCATCCTTGTTGTTGTTTTGGCTTTTGTTTCTTGATTATTGTTAGGTTTTAGGGTTGTTATAATCTAAAAAGGTTAAATCTAAAAATTAAAAACCTAACAATCCATAACCATCTAGAAACCACTTTGCCTCTTCTTCTAGATCTACAAATCTGGAAGGCCCCCTACCTCTGAAAAAACCTAAGGCCTTTTCCCTTATTATTATATTGTTGCAAACCTCTCTTTACTATTTGAATAAACCAAAAGAGAGAGGAAATCTAAGGAAATTTCAAAGGAACCACTAAAACTTCGGCCAACTATTTTTACATGTTACACTTCCCAGAGTTATGCCTTGGTGCACTGTCCCTATTTACAGCACAACCTAAACTTGTGCCCATCTTAGATAACACTTAGTAGCTTTCCTAAAGGTGCATGCGCATCCTACACAACATCAACATTAGATGTTGTGTGCTTCTTAATCTGCACCAAATAGTTTTCCTTTGGCGCATTGAATTTATTTGCAACATATTCTGAAATTGTGCCTTAGGCGCACTTAAAAGCCATGCAACACCATCCTTTTCATTGCACCCAGCTAAAGCAGATTTCCTAAGGTGCATAGGCGCACATCCCTTAACATCAACATGGCATGTTGTATGTTGACAAAACCATGTTCCCTGCGCTTTTCTCCTTGGCGCTAAAACCTTTTGTGCAACACTCTTGAAAAGTGTGCCCTTTATAACCCTTTGGCGTAGCTTTTCTCCTATCAACACAGGTGCATCTTTTTACATGTCGACATCCTCAAAAGTGTGCCTAGCCTTTTTAAGCCTTTACAGCATGTTGTGAACTTGTGCCTTGCGCCCTAATCCTTATAATTTCTCATTCTTCTTTCTACAAGCTTTTATTATGGATAACATGACGGTTGACATGGCTCTTCTATGTTGGACCTCCTTGTTTCTCCTTGTAGAACAACAACAGCCATCCTTGAATCTCACACATGTCTTCATCAAGAAAAAAGCCAGCCAAGTCTAAAGGAAAAGCAAAGTTGAAAGAACAAGAGATGAAGTACAAATATACAGAAAGTCAGGATGCCTGACTCATATGCAGAGAGTGATCTCGATATCTAGAGACTTCGATCTTGGGCACATTGATATGGAAGACTTCTAGGTGCAAGAACCAACCAGGCCACTAATGGCCCCTGGATGAACAAACTGGTGGGCAATGGATTGCACTTTACATCTAGGCTGCTACTAAGTGTTGTAGAACAATGAATTCATCATGTTGGTTGCCCGTTGCTACAACAAGGACACAAGATGTGTCGAAGATAAAGAAGGAAAGACGGTCATCAACCTAACTGCTTGTCACTTTGAAATAACCCTATGGGCATTCCTCATCATACACAATATGTCACCATAATCCTAGAAGAGTACAAGAACGGCACGGGACAACAATGAGGACAAATGTATGCAAATGATGAATGAGTTATATCTAAAGAACAAAAATCTCGGTGAGCATATGGCCACAGACCATCCACTGCAGTGACTTCAATGAGGAACTGAGTGATACCATAACCTTCCGGAGCAAGAGTATTTGGGCTTCCTAATGCCCATCATTTCCATAAATGGATGTTGAGGTACTTAGAGACCATGAGCAAGAATGTGCCTGATCAACGTTTTGGCTGGGGGAAATCATCAGTGACACCATCTGTCACCAACTTCAACAGGTCATGACAACTGGGAAGTTCTATATGAAATTCCTACATTGTATATGATGCAACATCAGACGAGAGATTTTGCAGGCCTAGCTCGGAATGGGGTATGGCCCCAGGTTAAAATATATGAATACCATCTAGAGCTCAGGCTCGAGAACAGCATCCCACTAGTTCTCAAAAATCAATGACACCTTCTTCTATGAGGTGATCTTCCTATTGAGGCCGAATATGAGACATGGTCAAACTAGCCTGAGTGTGATCACTATCACAAAGAAGTGGGGAGCATTGTTCACGCTAGTTCCCCACATTCACATAGCTCAGGGGCTGTGAATTTCGAAGTTGAACTCGACCAAAGCTACCACGATATGCAGGGCCAAAGCTGATTCTCTTGGATTTGTCAAGGCAACTGATCACATACCATGAGAAATGCATGAAGAGAAAGAAGGGAGGAACTCCATTCCCCCTTATAGTGGGCTAATAAAACTGCACCACGCTGGCTAAAGCACGGGAAACGTGTGTTGAGCTTGAATTGTTGAATCTGAAGCACAACTTCCCAGACCAGACCTACCTTTGATTGTCAGAGTTTCCTTCCAAAGGAAAAAATTAGATCCTATCCATGTCCCTGAGATTGAGGACATCTACATCTACCTGAGACACGAAATAGATATCAGGTGAAAGGATCACTCCTGAGCCGGCTCTTGAGGAAATCATTCATTATGGCGTCACCATCGTTCTAAGAGGATTCCAAGAACCTGATCAAGAAATTGATCAAGTTTACCTTGTCACGTGATGGGGACGATTGGCCATTTGCAGAGATTGATAGAGCTAAGGCACCAAAGACCATTCAAGAAAGGGTCAAACCCAAGTTGCAGCACACCAAGCATTGGTGCAAACAGAATGGTCTCACCTACCTCGGAGTAGATTTCTACTACTTCTCCATTCATGGTAGAACACCTCAAAGAATGGCCCAAGTGCTAAAAGGAAAAGGAAACAGATAAGGAGGGAGAGAACCAAGCAAATAGGAAGAAACTCCTAAAATCCCTCCTACTGCTTCTGAGAAGCAATTGGTCGACCTGGTGTCTCCAAGTAAAGAAGAAGAGACCACCAAAGTTTCAATAGACACATCCACTTGGGATGTGGTCACAGCTACAACTACTGAGGTACCCACCATTCCTTCTTCCGCTCCTTCTCCTCCCCCTGTCATTGAAGCATCTATTCCAATGGATGTTTCTTCTTCTCTTCCTTCCTCCCTTCCATCTCCCACCTCTTCCATCTTCTCCTCTCTTCCATGGATCTATTCGCCAGTGTTCCCTCCATCCCATTACAGATCCCTTCCACCTCCATGTCCTTTTCTCCTCCCATGTAGTAACTCTAGGCCCCACAAGCAGCAGCACGGGTTGGACTCCTTGTTCTATGCCACCACCAAGTGTCTCAACGTTCTTCCCTATGTAGCCTCTTCAGTTGCTTCCCCTTTCACCCCCATTTCTTCTTCTATTTCCTCTACTCCCTCTCCCATAAGTCCAAGCTGGATCTCTGACCATCTGGGTCAACTCAAGAGAAAGGTTCCCATAGCACCCATGGACTTCTCTGTCATTCCAAAGAAGGGACCCAAGAAGCAAAAAGCTATAACTCACTTCTCTAAGAGTGTTTCAGGAGAGAGAGTCATGGAGATTGCATATCTAGATCCCACCAAAGAAAAGAAATATCTATCTCCTACAGACTTCACATTGACCCAAGTCATGATGGGAACCTCATCTGAGAGCCTACAAGGAGAGGCCTTATCTGCTATAGATGCTCTCTATAAGAAATCTACAGGAAGAAAAAAGAGGAGAAGAGAATACTTAAGGATCAAAACAAACATCTCCTCCAAGCTTTACAAAGAATGGGAAACGCTCCACCTGTATGACTGCCGCCGATCCTACTGAAGTTCTCAGTCAGGATAAGATAAATGAATACGCCAAGATTGGTGAACAAGGAGTGGCAGTGTCCTCCTGGATAGAGTGAATCCTCAGAGATAGTGAGGAAATAATCAAGAAATTCACAGGACTCTACCAGGATATAGATCAGGAAAATAAGGAGCTACAAGTAGTAGCAGGATCCCTCTCCGAGGAGTTGGATAATGCTAGATTGCAACATGAAACATTCCAAGCAATGGCTAACTGTTCAAGCCGATGACCTATTGAAGGTTGGTGTCATCGATCACCCGTGAGCACATAACAAAGCTCTCATCACTTTAGATTATCAGGTTGATCAAATGGAATATATCCTGGAGAGGATAGATAAAATCAAGGATGAAGCCCTGGATGTAAAATACAACATGGAGCAGATGATTACAAAGATGGCTCCAGAGATACTCAGTGAAACATTCACCTTGAGGGAGGGTAGATGATACAATCAAGCTCTTCAAGGCTATCACAACCCAAGGTTTGGCACCAGAGGTCACTTTTGACCGAGAATCAATCAATAACCTTCTGGCTTGCTATGATTTCATTGGATTATTGATTGAGGCATGCGAAGAGTATGCCAAGATACTTGACAAGCTCAAGACTGAAAAAGAAACTTGTCGAAGTTATTGGATGACCATTTCAAGGGTCCAGATCATAATCAACTTCAGACAATGATTAGGAAGTTTATGGAATACTGAGCTCAGTGTCACATCGCCTCTCCCAATCAGAAGCAAGACATTCCAGTTTAAGCCAAGAGATGATGATGAGTAGTTTCTCCTCATATGTACGCTTTCGATCAATTTTGTAATAAATATTTAAAAAGTATGTTGGCATTTATGATGACATCATCCATGTTGCATCATGGGATGTTACCATCAAAAAACTTACCCAAATTCAACTTTTGACTTTTTTGATAGTTTGTAAAGTGTAGTTGGTTTATTTTTGTCTTCTTCCCTCCTCTTCTTCTATAAATATTAGAATACTTGTTGTATTCAGGGTGGACATTCTTTGTATGAAAGAAATATTTGAAGAGAGAAATACTTTATGCCTTCTTGTAACAGAAGAGATATTAATATATATATTCGGACTTTGTGCTCAATATATGTGTTACTTTGCATCAAATATCTTCCTTAAGTTAGATCTATGTTTCTATTCTGTTGGATTCATTCTTATTATCATCATATGTTCATCAGTATTGCTTTATTTGTTTATGCAAGTAAGTTTGGCTCTGTTTATTACCATCCCAAAGCATAAACCCTCTGACCTTTCTGTCTTGGAATTCATTTCTTTTCTCCCTTCAGATCTACCTTCCTCCGTTCCTTCCCTCTTACATTTCTATTCGCAGTTGGAACTACCTCTACTGGGATGAGATCCCAAACCCCCTGAAGTTAGAATAGTGTAGATTTACACAGATTCCTGCTTGATAGAATAGCAATAAACCAGTTTCGCTTTGTTGTCTCAAAGAGGGGCTATGCCCTACACACTGTTGGCTTGTTTCCCCACGACCTGTCTAACTGATAGATTTTCAAACCAACAGTTTTTGGTGACTCTGCTGGGGATCAAACTAAGGAAATAATTAAAAAACTGTAAAAATCACTACCAGTTTGCAAATTTTAACTCTTTGTTAAAAATTAAAATTTTTGCAGAAGTGATCAAAACTGAAAATTTCCTTATACAAATCCATAGATCGGGGCCAGATAGAGACTTTTAGTTCACTGAGTTTTTACAAAAAATGTGTATATTTCCGTAGATCTGAGATTCTGACATTTCACGATATTTTCAAAACCTTGCAAAATTCAGGTCAAAGATCCGAAAATCAGCTTTCTAAATTAACCCACTTTTTATCCTTATTGATCTTTGTCAAAAAACTGCAATCGGTTGTCATTAAAGAGGATAAAATTTAAAAATTGAAAAGTACATGCTGCTTAGATTTTTGCCAGAAAAATCAGAAAATCAGATAAGTACAAACAAAAAAGATTGTTGTAAATCTGCTCTTAAGTGTTGCAGATCTGAATGGGTACGCTGGCGGGTGAACAATTTACTCGTGGCAGAAGAGCTCATGGAGAAGTTGATCCAATATTTGATCTACTTCAAAGGCACAATTTTAGTATCACTCCAGCATGATTTACATCACTAAGTTTAGCGGATCGATCAGCAAGAAGTTCCTCACCTCCACGAAAGAGCCGAATTTCACAAGGTGCCTCGACATCAATTTGCAGTGCTCTTTTACTAAGTGGAACCACACTCCCTGCTCGTGTTCTCTTTCCCACTTTTTAAATGGTGATAAATCTACCTATACCATGGGGAAATGCCATGGGTCCTCTAGCACTGCCACATCCAGTCAACCCCCTCCCTCACGGAAATCACAAGAATTTCCCAAAGTTTGATGGGAGCAGAAATCAAAGCACAGACACGCATATAGCTGCATTTATTATGTCATGTAGTATTCTGGACGTGACTCATGAAGATGTATATGTACATCTCTTTCTTGAGACCTTGCAAGGGCCTGCATCAGAATGGTTCCAGCATTTACCAGTTAGATCCATCACCAGTTGGGCCACATTACAGACTGCATTTGAAGACAGGTACAAGCCTTCAGAAGACGCATTTGCGTTACTGTCAAAAATCACTCACATGAAGAAGGAGGCCAATGAAACCATGCATGTAATTTTATCACCCGTTTCAATTCACTGATCAACCATGTGCCACTGCCATGTTGCCAACATTAGAGAATCAAAAGTGTTTCTTTGTGAATGCAATGAGTTCAAGAGTAAGTTTCTTACTTTTACAAGAACAAATACCAACCTTGGTTCTTGCTCAAAGCTGCGGCCATTCGGATAGAAGACAACCTTTTTATATCTGGTGAGTTAAGATGAGAGCCATCAAATTCAAAAGCTTCAACTTCTTCTCAAGCTACCTCATCAGATCCAGCATTCTAGAAGATGGTGAATGACTTGCTCTCATTAAAGAAGAAATTGGCTCAAACATCATCTACTACTCCATACCGGGATATCCCACGAGAGGAACTTTTCTCCCAACAATGCCCCCCAAAGGCCGCATTTTTCTACTGCTTCTCCAAGGTTAGCAATTGAGGCTCCTCCGGTTAATTCTTTGGTTGAAATTGAAGAAGATGATACAAATTATGAAGAACCTTTATCGCAAGACGAAGATGATCAAGATGTCGGTGAACTGACTGGCTGACTCTACTATCAGGTACATGGAATTTGAAGACAAGGAATCTGATGAAGAAGAGGGTTCCCAAGGGTATGTGAGTGGATAATCATACGCAGTTTTCACTCGCTCACAAGGAAAAGAAGCAAAGGTTGCTACTAAAAAACAAAGGGAAAAGGCTTTGGTAGCTCCACCGCCAACGATCGCTAAAAGAGGTAATCCCCTTCCTACTCAACCTCCTGTTAAACCTGTTATAAAGAAATATTTTCCTCCTGTTTCTCCTCCAATTCATCCTTCCTCCAATTCCATAAATACCAATAATCCTCCTCCACAAACATGAAATGAAGACTCATTCCTTCATTAGCGCAACCCTTGGTCACATTCGATATAATTGATCATGCTAAAAAGACCAAGATCCAAATGTTTGAGGTTGAATACCTTCAGTCCAACCCAGAGAAGCTTGTAAGATTAAATAAGTATATCCAGAGCTAGGCTTCCCATCCTTCCTCCTGTTTCACCAAAAGGAATTCTTCCCACCCCTCCTACATCTCACGTAAACATCACCTCAACCTCTGTGTCAGGGAAAATTGAACCTTTTTACCTATCTCTCCTGATCAATGGTCATAAACTAAGTAACTGTATAATTGATTCTGGAGCTTCTGATAATGTTATGCCCAGCAAAGGCTAACCCATGCTTTGGGCCTCATGCTTACTAAACCTTTTGGCAGATGCTACTCCATGGAAACCAAGATCAAGTACCATTGATTGGTCAGATCAAGGATGTGCGTAATTTGCATTCACTGCATTTCCTAAAAAAAGGGTAAAAATGACTATCCTTGTAGCTGATATTCCAGCAGCCTATGGGATACTTACTAGGGAGGAGCTTCTGTAAGGAAGTTGGTGGGGAAATTCATATGGACTGGTCCAAAGCCAGGATTCCTGTCAAAGGAGTGATGTAGACATTGGAACTAGAGACACAAAAGAAATATCTAGTCACCAACTCTGATGACCCTAAGGCTCAGATTCTTTTCGAATCATCAGGGATGGGAAACTACTTCTTGTCCACCAACTCAGATAAAATGGATGTCCTCATCCAAGAAGAGGACCTCAAAAAAGTGTGGACATTGTAGTTTGATGGCAGTTGTGCAACGAGTGGATGTGGTGCTGGGGCTGTTCTAATATCTCCTGAGGAGGAGATTTTCCCTTTTTCTTTCAAGTTGCAGTTCTTCAATATGAATAATACTGCACTGAGTATGAATCCTTGTTGCTTGGCATGCAAGCTGCAAAAGAGAAAGGAATCAAGAATTTAAAAGTACAAGGTGATGCTGAGCTAATTGTCAATCAGGTAATTGGGATATATCAAGTAAAAAATGACCGAGCTCAGACACTACCTGCAATGTGGTATGGGATAGCATCGAGGAATTTGACACTTTCTCAATCAAAGTAGTTCATGAACTCAAAATGACATGGCTGATTCATTGGCTATCTCCGCATCTCTCATGCTCCCTCACCCAGGGTTAAAAATGGATACATATACCATTGAGGTGGTTTTTCACCCAAGTGTGCCATATAATTCACAGCACTGGCAGGTGTTCAATGATGACAACCAACTTATCACTTTTCTGGAGAAAGCTGACAATTTCAAAGAGCTTCATTTTGATGGATCAACTTCTACATGTCATGAGTCTCTCACTGGTCAAGCACATGAATCTGAAAAAGAAATAGTGATACAGCTCAAAGGAAACAAGATTCCGAAAGGTTTGGTTTCCTTAGAATGAATTATTTGATAATCATGACCATTTTGTTAAGAAAAAGTGACAGGATGATCCTTCCTCTTCTCTGGAAATCTAAATCTATCAATCTGGGTATTGCAGAACATCCTCATTCTGTGAACATTGGGAAGTGTTGTACGCCCGAAGAGAAACAAAAATTTGTCAAGTTACTGAAAAAGTACATGGATGTATTAGCATGGTCTTATGCTGATCTCAAGTCTTTCAAGCCAAAGGACATTCGGCACGACATCCTACTCAAGGATGACGTTAAGCCTTTTCATCAAAAACAAAGGCATTACAACCCCAAAATCTCAGGTACCATCCAGGCCAAAATTCAGAAGATGTTGGATGCAAGAATTATTTTTCCAATTCATCACAGTACCTGGGTTGCTAATATTGTACCTATGCAAAGAAAGAATGGTGAGATACGCATATGCGTGGACTTTCACAACTTGAAACCAGTCATCCTTAAAGGATAACTATCCACTACCGATAATGGATCAAGTGCTATAGGTAGTAACCAGTTCAGAAATGTTATCTATGCTGGATAGTTTTTTGGGTTACAATCAAATTCAAGTCACGCCTGAAGATCAGTTCAAAACAATGTTCACCACTCTTTGGCGTACCTTCACCTATAGCAGAATGTCGTTCAGTTTAATCAACACTGGTGCCACCTTCCAATGAGAAATGGACTTTGCATTCAAAGGTATGATGGGAAAGGTCATCATGGTTTACCTAGATGACTTGACTGTGTTCTCCAAAAAATGAAGTGATCACTATGCGATCATTTAGAACAAGTCTTGATCAGATGCCGAGAGCATGGGATTTCACTAAATCCCAAGAAGTCATTTTTTGTAGTCACTGAAGGAAAGCTTCTAGGACATGTCATTAGCAGAGAGGGAACTAAGATAGATGCCAAAAGATTCAGGGATATTTAGAGCCTCACCTTTGCCTACAAGCAAGACTGGCATTCACTCTTTCTTCAGAAAGGTAAATTTTCTCAGACGCTTTGTTCCTTTATTTTGCTGAGAAGACTCGTCATATATCTAATATGATGAAAGGGTCCCAAACATTCCAATGGAGTGAGGAAGGAAAGGAATCATTTGAAGACATAAGGACCTTATATCACTCACACCCCTATTCTGGTGTGTCCTGACTTCAGCAAAGACTTCATCATGTACAATTATGCATCTGCGCATACGATATCAGCATCTTGATGCAAAAGAACTCCGAGGATATTGAATCCCTGATTGCCTTCATGAGCTTCTCCTCTTAAGCCTCATGAACTAAAGATGTCATAATTGGAAAAGCATGCCTTCTCCATGGTAAAAGCATTCAAAAATTTCCGCTACTACATTCTGAATTCTCATACAGTAGTGTTGGTTCCAGACATGGCTGTTAAGTCTATCCTGACTCAACAAGAGTTAGGGAGCTTACGAGGGAATTGGATCGCAAAGGTCCAAGAATATGATCTAGACATCAGACCAACCAATTTGGTAAGGGGTAAGGGCTTGTGTCAGCTAATGGCTGAAAATAAAGACTCAGAGGTACCTGAAGAGAAAGCTGCTCACGTTGATGAAGAACAAAGTGAACTGGAGAAAGTGGATTATTTACCCATGGTTCTATTTGTCGCAACCAATGAGGAATGGTATTCTGACATCACATTCTTTCTCACCTATGGAGATTTCCCAACTCATCTAACCACTAAGGAAAAGTGAGCGGTAAAACTCAGAGCCGCAAGATATGTCATATGGGATGATGGATTATACAAACGTAGAATTGACGGTGTTTTTCTACGATGTGTTGACAAGCCACAACAGATAAAATTATTGGATAGTTTTCATGACTCAGCCTATGGTGGTCACTTCTCCTCATTTGTGACAGCACATAAAATCATTCGGGCCAGGTAATATTGGCTAATGCTATTTCAGGATGTAGCCACTTGGGTAACAAAATGTGAACTTTGTCAACAATTTGTTGGCAAACCAAAGCTGGCTGCATTTCCCCTCAGGCCCGTCATCATCGATGAACCATTTTGGCAATGGGGAATTGATTTCATTGGAGCACTCAATCCTCAATCAAGTGCTGGACATAGTTATGTCCTAACAACAATGGATTACTTCACAAAATGGGTGGAGGCTATACCTGTCAAACATGCCACTTCTGAAGTTGTTTACAACTTCATCAAGGAAAATATTATTGTGAGATTTGGCATTCCACACAAAATTGTTTCTGATAACACTTCCAACTTCTCTTCATGGGAAGTTATTGGTTTTTTCTATGGATACAAGATAACCTTGGCTCATGCTTTTGATTACTATCCTCAAGGAAATGGTCAGGTAAAATCTAGCAACAAGAACCTGGTAACTATCATACAAAAGCTAGTTAATGAAAATTAGTGGTCCTGGCACAAGTCATTGTATGATGCTCTATGGGAAGATCATATCACTCCAAAGAGATCTCTCAGCATGTCACCTTTCTAGGTGTTGTATGGGACTGATGCTGAAATTCCCTATCTCTGCAGAACTTCCTGCTCTGCGCTTGGCTCGAGCAATTGAAGATGAAACTTTTCAGAATTCTCTTGAAAAGAGGATTATGTACCTGACAGAACTTGAAGAAAAGTGATTGAAGGTGGTCGACAAGATCACTGAGCATCAGAATCAAGTCAGAGAGGTTGTTCGACAAGAAAGCTAAGTAGAGAGATTTCCAAGTAGGGAGATCTTGTCCTTCTATGGGACAAACGAAGAGAACCGAAAGGTATGCATGGAAAGTTTGACTCTCTTTGGAGAGGGCCATACAAGATCAAGCAGCTCAATGGAGAGAATAGTTTTCTATCTCTCATATCTGGATGGAACTAAGCTCCCGCTTCCCTATAGCAGGCAGCACCTAAAGATCTTCAGGAAGTAGAGCTTGCTCTCTTCTTTGTACAACTTAGTCTGCTTTTGTTGTGTGTTTGCTTTTGTCATGTGTTTTATTTTTGTTTGTTGTTCCCTTTCTTCCCTTTTTGGTTCGCCCTTGTTTTTGACTCTTTGTAACCCAATAGATAAGCACATAGAAACCTAAGATTCTCTACCCTTAAGTTTCACTTAAAGATAGTCCCCAAAAAGAGCCAGCTGTTATCCTGTAAAATTGACAAGGGAAATTTTGCAGATAACCATACCAAAATTTCATTTTGGTCCCCTGAAGAAGGTCTATTAACGTTCAAAATGGCCTAGAAACTCCCTTCCAGAAATCAAGTTTTAAGAACTTAGCCATTTTCACCTTTTTTGAACTGGGCATAAGAAATGTTGTGTCGACATCATAAAATGTGTGCCCCTTACAAAATCCTTTGGCGCCCAAAATAACATGTCAACATCAATGAAGTTGCACCTCTTTGGCATAGGAAATGACATGCCAACATCATTAAACATGCACCTAAAAAGTGCACTAAGGCGCTAAAAGTATCATGTCAACACAGAAAAAAGTGCACTTAAGGCGCGGGAAATTTTGTGTTAAAATCATAGAATGTGCACTTAAGGCACCAAAAAATTTATGTCGACACCAATAAACTTACACCAAGGCACATTTAATCACATGTCGACACTCTGAAAATTGTGCCAAAGAAATTTGGTGAGATAATTAATGTCAGGTTTTCTATAAATAGGAACTTAACACCTGTCATTTTCATGAATTGAAAATTGTGAAAGTTATTTTTCTGCACCTGTCAGCTGTCCTTGTCACCCCCACATGCCATTTTTCAAGTTTTTGGACCCCAATGTCATCCTTCATCCTTTATAAAACTAGGTAAGTGGCTTCTATCATTCTTGTTGTTGTTATGGCTTTTGTTTCTTGGTTATTGTTAGGTTTTAGGGTTGTTATAATCTAAAAAGGTTAAATCTAAAAATGAAAAACCTAACAATCCATAACCATCTAGAAACTACTTTGCCTCTCCTTCTAAATCTGTAAATCTTGGAAGGCCCCCTACCTCTGAAAAACCTAAGGCCTTTTCCCTGCTTATTATCTTGTTGCAAATACCTCTTTACTATTTGAATAAACCAAAAGAGAGATGAAATATGAGGAAATTGCAAAGAAACCACTAAAAATTTGGTGCACTATTTTTACATGTTACACTTCCCACAGTCACACCTTGGCACAGTGTCCTTGCTTGTAGTACAACCTAAACTTGCGCCCAGCTTACATAACACTTAGCAGCTTTCCTAAAGATGCAAGCACATCCTGCACAACATCAACATTAGATGTTGTGTGCTCCTAAATCGTGCCAAGTAGTTTTCCTTTGGCGCATTGAATTTATTTGCAACATATTCCAAAATTGCACCTTGGGTGCACTTAAAAGCCATGCAACACCATCCTTTTCAGCACCCAGCTAAAGCAAATTTCCTAAGGCACAGGTAGACATCCCTTAACATCAACATGGCATGTTGTATGTTGTAAAACCATGCCCTGCGCTTTTCTCCTTGGTGCTAAAACCTTTTATGCAACACTCTTCAAAATGTGCACCCTTTATAACCCTTTGGCATAGCTTTTCTCCTATCAACACTAGTGCATATTTTTACATGTCAACATCCTCAAAAGTGCACCCAGCCTTTTTAAGCCTCTGCAACATGCTATGAACTTGTGCCTTGTGCCCTAAGCCTTATAATTGCTCATTCTTCTTTCTGCAAGATTTTATTATGGATAACATGATGGTTGACATGGCTCTTCTATGTTGGACCTCCTTGATTCTCCTTGTAGAACAACAACACCCATCCTTGAACTCACACATGTCTTCATCAAGCAAAAAGCCAACCAAGTCTAAAGGAAAATCAAAGTTGACAGAACAAGAGATGAAGTAAAATATACAAAATTTCAGGATGCCTGACTCATATGCAGAGAGTGATCTCGATATCAGAGACTCTGAGCTTGGGCACTTTGATATGGAAGACTTCTGGGCGAGAACCAACCAGGCCACTAGTGGCCCCTGGATGAACAAACTGGTGGGCAGTGGATTGCACTTTGTAGCTGGGCTGCCAGTAAGTGTTGTGAATAACGAGTTCATCATGTTGGTGGTTTGATGCTATAACAAGGACATAAGATGTGTCGAAGATAAATAAGGAAAGATGGTCATTGACCTAACTACTCATCACTTTGAAATAACCCTAGGCATTCCTCATCATAGAAAATATGTCGCCATAAGCCTAGAAGACTGCAAGAAGGCATGGGATGAAAATGAGGACAAAGTGTATGCAAATGATGAAAGAGCTATATCTAAAGAACAAAAATATGGTGAGAAGATGGTCGCAGACCATCCACCGCAGTGACTTTAATGAGGAACTGAGTGATATAATCACCTTCCTGAGCAGAGTGTTTGGGCTTCCTGATGCCCATTATTTCCATAAATGGATGTTAAGGTACTTAGAGACCATGAGCAAGAATGTACCTGATAAGTTTTTTGGCTGGGGGAAATCATCAACGACACCATCTCTCAACAACTTCAATAGGTCATGACAACTGGGAAGTTCTATATGAATTCCTATGTTGTATACGATTGCAGCATCAATGCAGAGATTTTGCACAGCCTAACTCGAAATGGGGTATGGCCCCAGGTCAAAATATATGAATACTACCCAGAGCTCAGGCTCAAGAACAACATCCCCTAGTTCTCAAAAATCAATGACGCCTTCTTCTATGAGGTGATCTACCTATTGAGGCCAAATATGAGACATTTTCAAACTAGCCCGAGTGTGATCACTGTCACAAAGGAAGTGGGGAGAATTATTCACGTAGTTTCCCAACATTCACATATCTCAGGGCAGGTGAATTTTTAAGGTGAATCGACCAAATAAGCTACCAAGGTATGCAGTGCCCAAGCTGATTCTCTTGGATTTTTCAAGGCAACTGATCACATACCATGAGAAATGCATGAAGAGAAAGAAGGAAGGAACTCCATTCCCCCTTACAGTGGGCCGATACACTTGCACCACACTAGCCAAAGCATGGTAAATGTATGCCGAGCTTGAATTGATGAATCTAAAGCACAACTTCCCAGCCAGGCCTACCTTTGATTGCTCAGGGTTTCCTCCCAAAGGCAAAAATTGATCCTATCCATGTTCCTAAGATCAAGGACATCTACATCAACCTGACACACAAAATAGATATCAGGTGAAAGGATCACTCCTGGCTGGCTCTGGAGGAAATCATTCATTATGGCGTCACCATCATTCCAAAAGGATTCCAAGAACCTGATCAAGAAATTGATCAAGTTTACCTTGACATGGATGGGGACAATTGGCTATTCACAGAGATTGACAGAGCCAAGGCACCAAATACCATTCAGGAAAGGGTCAAGCCCACGTTGTAGCACACCGAACATTGGTGCAAACAGAATGGTCTCACCTACCTCGAGGTAGATTTTACTACTTCTCCATTAGGTAGAGCACCTCCAAGAATGGCCCAGGTGCTAAAAGGAAAAGGAAAGGATAAGGAGGGAGAACCAAGAAAATAGGAAGAAACTCCTGAAAGCCCTCCTACTACTTCTGAGAAGCAAGTGGTTGACCTGGTGTCTCCAGGTAAAGAAGAAGAGACCACTGAAGTTTCAATGGATGCATCCACTCAGGATGCGGTCACAACTACAACTACTGAGGTACCCACCATTCCTTCTTCCACTCCTTCTCCTCCCCCTGTCATTGAAGCATCTATTCCAATGGATTTTCTTCTTCTCTTCCTTCCTCCCTTCCATCTCCCACCTCTTCCATCTTCTCATCTCTTATGGATCTTTCACCTAGTGTTCCCTCCATCCCTTTACAGATCCCTTCCACTTCCATGTCCTTTTCTACCCTGTAGTAACTCCAGGCCCCACAAGCAGCAGCACGTTGGACTCCTTGTTGATGCGACCACCAAGTGTCTCAACGTTCTTCCTTGTGCCCTCTTCAGTTGCTTCCCGTTTCACCCCTATTTCTTCTTCTATTTCCTCTACTCCCTCTCCCATAAGTCCAAGTTGGATCTCTGACCATCTGGGTCAACTCAAGAGAAAGGTTCCCATAGCACCCATGGACTTCTCTATCATTCTGAAGAAGGGACCCAAGAAGAAAAAAGCTATAACTCACTTCTCTAAGAGTGTTTCAGGAGAGAGAGAGTCATGGAGATTGCATATCTAAGATCCCACCAAAGAAAAGAAAGATTTGTCTCCTACAGACTTCACAGTGACCCAAGTCACGATGGGAACCTCATCTGAGAGCCTACAAGGAGAGGCCTTATCTGTTGTAGATGCTCTCTATAAGAATCTTCAAGAAGTAAAAGAGGAGAAGAGAATACTTAAGGAATAAAACAAACATCTCCTCCGAGCTTTGCAGAGAATGGGCAACACTCCACCTATGACTGCCACCGAGCCTACTAAAGTTCTCAGTCAAGATAAGATAAATGAATATGCCAAGATTGGCGAACAAGGAGTGGCAAGTGTCCTCCTGGATAGAGTGAATCCTCAGAGATAGTGAGGAAATAATCAAGAAATTCACAGGACTCTATGCCAGGATATAGATCAGGAAAATAAGGAGCTACAAGCAGTAGTAGGATCCCTCTCTGAGGAGTTGGATAACATCTAGATTGCAACATGAAACATTCCAAGCAATGGCTAACTGTTCAGCTTTGATGACCTATTGAAGGTCGGTGTCATCGATCACCCGCGAGCACATAACAAAGCACTCGTATCGCTTTAGATTATTGGGTTGATCAAATGGAATATATCCTAGAAAGGATAGATAAAATCAAGGACGAAGCCCTAGATACGAAATAAAACTTGGAGTAGATAATTACAAAGATGGATCCAGAGATGCTCAATGAAGCGTTCACCTTGAGGGAGGCAGACAATATAATCAAGATCTTCAAGGCTATCACAACCCAAGGATTGGCACTAGAGGTCACTTTTGACTGAGAATCAATCCAATAACCTTCTGTCTTACCGTGATTTCATTGGATACTTGATTAAGGCATGCGAGGAGTACGTCGGGCTACATGACAACCTCAAGACTGAAAAAGAAACTTGTGAAGCTATTGGCAGACCATTTCAAGGTTCCATATCATAATCAACTTCAGACAATGATTAGCAAGTTTATGGAGTACTGAGCTTAGTGTCACATCGCCTCTCCTGATTGGAAGGAAGGCATTTCAGTTTAAGCTGAGAGATGATGAAGATTAGTTTCTACTCATATGTACGCTTCGATCGTTTTTGTAAAAGAATTATCTCAAAAGTATGTGTAGCATTTACGACAACATTATCCATGTTGCATTATGGGATGTTGCCATCTAAAAACTTGCCCAAAGTCAACTTTTGAATTTTTAAATATCTTGTAGATATTTTGTAAAGTGGTTGGTTTCTTTTTGTCTTCTCCCTCCTCTTCTTCTATAAATACTAGGAATACTCATGTTGTATTACTAGGGTGGACATTCTTTGTATGAAAAAAGAGGTGAAGAGAGAAAGACTTTGTGCCTTCTTGTAACAGAAAAGATATTAATATATATATGTTCAGACTTTGTGCTCAATATATGTGTTATTTGCATTAGATCTTCCTTAAGTTAGATCTATGTTTCTTGTTCTGTTGGATTCATTTTTATTATCGTCATATGTTCATCAGTATTGCTTTATTTGTTGTATGCAAGTAAGTTTGGATCTGTTTTACTACCAGCCCAGAGCATAAACCCTCCGACCTTTCTGTCCTTGGGATTCATTTCTTTTCTCCCTTCAGATCTACCTTCCTCTGTTCCTTCCCTCTTATATTTTTGTTTGCATTTGGAACTACCTCTACTAGGATGAGATCCCAAACCTCCAAAAGTTAGAATAGTGTAGATTTACACAGATTCCTACTTGATAGAATAGTAATAAACTTGTTTCACTTTGCTATCTCAAAGAGGGGCTTTTCCCTGCACACTGTTGGCTTGTTTCCCCATGACCTGTCTAACCAACATATTTTCAAACCAATAGATCCTTACCCTTTTTCCATCGAAATAGAAGAAGTCCTCGTGGACTTTTCTCATAAGCCACTGGTATAAAGCTTCAAGTTTTCTAAAATATGGGAGTTCATACTACTGATAAACCCCTACCTTCTTGATAAAATTCTCTCTAGCGTCTTCATACACTGGCATGTCATCCACCATGCACTTATTGGTCTTCTTATTCAGAAAAGCATCCAACTCTCCCTTGTTGTTGGAGATTCGGTGGTTGTAATCACTTACTTTGCATCTGTGGATATGAGAATCACAATACCATCTTATTATAATTACTTTTGGATACTCCATCTCTGAAAAATTGCTCTCGGGAGCAAATTCAACCTTGACTTCCACCTTTTTCTTCCCCTTCATACCTAATACCGGTGCTTTCTTTGGTACCATGGTAAAAATCTCACCTTTTCTTCTCTGTTAAGTAATCCCTCTTTCCCTAGCTCAAAAACACATGCCCTAGTTTGAAACCATGTGACCTAGCTCAAAAATGTGAGCCCTAACTCCTAAATACTTCTACTTTTCTCAAACCCTTTTGCAATGGGGACACAAGCCACTTCTGCACACAAATCCACTCTCCACACCTCAATACATTTCAATTGTCTTGGTCATAACTAGCTCAATTAAATACTTGTGATCGCAAAGGTAAAAATGAACCTACATCATGTCCTTATATAGATTTGTGAAAATTTAGTGTATTTATTACTCATTCACCTACCACCAATCCTCTCATTAATTGACCATTTTCTCAACTTCCACGTGGTACAACTTTGTGCCCCAACTATAACCTTATAGTGCACCTTCCTAAATTTTCTATGCATACCTCCTTCTACGTGAATCCATGCACCAAAGTAAGTGGCCATTGCGCATTACCTTGGTAGTTTCCACAGACGTAGCTTACCTGGTATGGTCTTCTCTAGGATCAATCTTCCTTATAGAATCTCCTTTCCATCTTTAAATAGCACTTGTAACAATATGTTATTATGTGTAACCATTTTTGAATAAAAAATAACAACCACCCCACACCAATGGTATGTGAAGTCCTTTGTGCATAAAAATACATTAGATTGTAATTAGCTTCTAGCGTGTAAACACGCTTATTACACAAAACACCAAACTAAATAGAAAAATCATAGCGACGAAGAAGGAAATACATTAAAAGAAATACAGAAAGGGAAATATATACTAAATGGAAATACTGACTCATTATAAACATGAAGAAGACTTATTTATAGTAGGGCTTCAACCTACTCCCATTGAAGTAATCACGTAACCATGTTCCATCAAACACCTCTAACTAGCAAGCGCTTGATTCAAGAATGTGAGTGATAACATACAGTCCCAAACAATGCACCTTTAGTTTTCTTAGATGGAGCAGAAACTTGGAATAAAAAATAAGTACCATCTATCCAACCTCAAGCTTCTTGTCCCTGATGTGTTTGTCATGCCATGCCATCTACCTAGCCTTTTCCTACTTCTGACTCCAACGTGCTATGGCATGCCTATCATCCAACTATATTACCTTGTCAATTCTCTCTTCTAAAATAGACCTCCCACGTGTGTAATACACAAATAAGGTAACATGAATTCCATGGGAATAACTTCTTCTACACCAAAACCAACTAAAAATGTGTAGACTTATCCAACCTCTTTATGTTGTTCTATACTGTAATGAACCGTTACACCAAAACCTTGAGGCATTAGTGAAATACAAACATTAGGATCATATCATGCCACCACGCTTCCATAGATTCTGACTCGGGATGGGTTTGTGCCCGCACTCCCATATTTATGAGCCCCACTTCACTGACATTTAAGTGCCCCACAGGCCCTGACTACACAACATAACCAACCGAGTGGGATTTGAACACAGGTGGTTGCTCTGATACCAAATGTAACAAACTGTTACACTAAAACCTCAAGGCATTAGTGAAATCCACACATGAGGATCATAACATATACACTGAAAGTACAAAAAAAAATTCTCATCCTAATCTTTCCTTCCAACATCAATTTTTTTGTCAAGGTCTGGCTTAATATCTTATTGAAAGCCTTAACAGTCCCATTTTCTCAAGGGTGATAAGGTGTAGTCTTGTGGTGTGTGACCATAAACACATCCAAAAATATCTTGATTGTCTCATTCAAGAAGTGTGTGCCCCTATCACTTTTCAAACTCAACAGAAACCCATACCTAGTAAAAATATTTTCCTATAAGAACCTTGTTGTTGTAGTTGCTATGTGATCCTTTGTAGGTTTTTCTTCTGCCCACCTTGTAAAATAATTTGTATAAGTGATGATGCAACATGATCCAATTTTATCCACATCTAGGGAAATAGGACCTATAAATTCTATTTCCCATTTTCCAAATGGCTCTAGTAACATAATAGGTACCTAAGATGAATTCTACTTTAGAAGGTACAAATGTTGACACATGATTTGTTCTTAATATGGTGTACTCTTATGACTTGGGAAATCACCTTTGTAGTAGGTAATAATTCATCTATTTAACAGATACATTCTATCATACTTTTTCTTAATTTAAATGGGCAATTCACCTCCTTTATGTAGAATTAATTCACTTCTAGGATTAAGAAATTTGGGTTCAGTTTTTATAAACTCTCCCTATTTTAGAACAAAATTACCTTGGATCCATTGATCCAAGGTATGATTTTAATTTTTAGTTATTGAGTTCAAAAATACCAAGTTTGTTAGATCAGTTGATCGTTGGATTCAAACTATGCTAGAAAATTTATGAGGTTTTCAGACCTTATTGTATGTGTATACTAATGTCACGGCCGGTTCTTCTTTTACTAGTATGTAATGTTGGCTTCAACTGGGAACATGTTGTATCTATGACTAAAATGTTAAAAAATTAAGCCTAGAACTAAGTCTAACCTATGTATTTTTGGTCTCTTGAAATTAAAACGTTAAAACCTTAACTAAGACCTACCTTAGGACCTATGTGGATTTCCTAAACTAGTGTTAACCTAAATTAAAAGGAGACTAACCTAGAGGGGGGCCTATGAGAAGCATGGACATTGGGTGGTCAGTGGCATCAGTTTCAAGGTAATTAAATGAGATTTAATTCATTCTTATCCTTCCCTACCGCAAAATTTGGCATGGGCGATGGAAATTTTGGTTAGAGTTGAGTTAGAATCTCCACTGAATTTAGTTGCATGCAAATTTTAAGGTAGTCTTCACAAAAAATGGAGATGGAAGTGGCATGGAAAATGGAGGGAACTATCTGTCCTTTGAATTTGGCAAAAAATCGAGTAGGAGAATGCATGAGGGGTTTTGCATGGTTGTTTTTTTCTTCTGTTTATTTTCGAGCTCAAACTCTACATGATGTTTTTCTATCCTTCAAACTGCTAGAACGATTCTTGCATGACTGGTAATTTTTGCAGTGCATTGACCTATTTTTGTACTCTATAAAAAAATACTATAATGATAAGGAATGGGAAAGTATTTAGGGTGCTGTTGAAATTCATGGAAAAGAAGAAGGTATTGAAGTTTCTTGGAGATCTTCTCTAGACAGTGAAGAGGAAACTATTTGAGTTCTTCTTGGAAATATTTAGCCAATCAAGAAATAATTAGGCATGATATGATCTACCCATTAATTTTTTTTCCTTTTACTTAAATGTTTCACTAAAATAACTCTACTCTTGGGGAATAAATGGGTTGTTGAATGTTAGTATCTTGCTTTCGATGCTTGTATTATTCACTATGTTTTCTTATTTGATTACACTGTTATGATGGAATATCTGTTCTGGGTTTAAAATTCCATGTTTAGAAATTTCTAAGTTATGCTTAAATTCTATTTGTGTTGGAGAAGAAGTTGTAACTATTGTAATCTAGTTGAGTTGTGTTAAACTTGTGGGCAACTCCATTTCTTAAATTCATAGAACTGATTAGATGAGATCTTGTATCACCTCTGTGAAAACACTTTAGGGTATAAATTGTTAAGTAACTTGTCTAATGTTTGAACTGGAATGAATCTTTCTAAATAAAATTCTGTGACTCTAGGTTTGGCATATTCTTACAAGTTAGAAAGGATACTAAATACTTGTGATTTTTTCTAACTTTTCTTTTATCACTCTGTGGTTGTGACTCTGGGTTTGTGCTAAATTTCTTGTTTCACTCATATGTTTTAGTGGTCTTTGAGTAAAATGCAATGTTTTGAGTTTAGCTTATAGGAAGCTTTTGTCTTTCAAGACTTGTTCTAGCTTTTTCATTCACAAATAAAAAATTGGAGGGTTCACTGTCTTATCTCCTTGAAAGAAAATTGTTGCTTGAAAAAGGTTAATTTAAAGAAGTGCTATTCTATTTGTTTATTCTGTTGGGACTTGGGTAACTCCTGAAATTTATTGATGCAACCTAGAATTTACCAGATAACACCCTAGATGCACCAAAACATCACTCAGCCTAGACTAAGTGCTCACCCAAAGCACACAAAGGTACCATGTCCCTCTTTAGGGTTGTTGTAGCAAGATGTTAGCGTGATGAAGGAAGAAACATACAGATCCATAACTAATCCATCATTCTACAATGCATGCCATATTTAGATCTATGAAAGAACAATCTTAACAATAATCATGATTGAATCAAGAACATGCACTACTCAATTACACATAGGAATGACACTTAGATTCAGATAATAACTTCCATCTATTAATAAACATAGAATCTCCTTACAATAATGGAAATCTATACCAACGCGTGCATGGATCTGATACAATAATCCAATCATATGCACATATCTTTTTATACTTACCTCTTACACTTTGCATATATTTATATCTCTCCCTCTCTCTCTTAGGTAATTCAATACATATATATAGGGTGGGGAATTTCCCTTCACTACTTATCTATTTCAAAAATAGGTCACATGCTATTAATAGCCACGCTCTGTTTACAGGCATAGCCACACATATAAGTGTGCTATATATAGACCTCTTACAGTTAACTGAAGTGACAATCCTGTTCTTATCTCATCTCTATGCAAAATTCTTTGATCTAATCCTCTAAAGATAGATAATGCATGGTGCACATGTCTCTACATTGTTGGTGTGTTCCGCACACCCTCTTCTAAAAATAGGTCTTCATGCTCAAAATTAGCTAATCCTGAATGCTGAACTTATGCTCCATGTGTGCATTCTTCCTACCCATCCATGCCCTTAAACCTAGCCTATTTACCTATGTGGAATTCTTATGTGAGTTATGTCAAGTGTTCTCTGATCAACATTACCCCATACTAATCTCATTTTCTCCCTGATAATGGGTATCTCCAAAAATCTAAGTAAAGAATAGAAGAATGGAAAGAATAAGAATGAAATAATGTAGATGAATAAAGAAGTTTTATGAGGCAGCCTCCTCTGTATCTGTTTGAAGTATGAACTCTAGATACTCCTCCTTTATTTTGGCCTCCAATGCCTGCCATTCAGTGAGTGCTTGTTCTACTTTTTATGGAATGTCCATAGTAATGGACTCTAATTCATCCCTCACAATCTCCCCTTTTTCATTTTGCACAACCAACACAACACTAAACATTGAGGTCATTCTTCCTTCTAGACAATCCATCTTCTACATAATGAGATTCCCAAGCTCTTCTAGTTGAGTCTTGTGCATCTCTTGTGCTACTTCTAAGCTCTCGCACTTCTTCTTTACTATTAACAATCTTTCTACATGGCCCAATGTTTCATCCTTCATTGCTCTTTGGACCTCATTTTTTTCTTCCAGGGTCTTTATATTGATAAGCACCTCTGGAGCTGTACAGATGTTCAAATCATGGTATGCTTTCTTGAATACTTCTTGTAGCACTTGCAGCATCCCTTCATAGGATGTAAAATTTTACGTCACTAAAGCTTTCTCTCACTCTGCCTCTTGTTCTAGATTCCTTTGCACTGGCATGTGCAGAGGTTCATCTTCAAGTACCAGGTCCACTAAATTTACTACATAATGAATGATTGAGGGAAACATCTATGGTACCTTGGGTGACAAGTGTGGCCTAGCTCTTATGAAATTGTCTCCAATCTCCTTTGTGATGCTAATAAATACTTCATTCTTCTTCTGTGCTAAGTCCCTCTCTTGTGTTATACATGATATCTCTGCATCCTTTGTTTTTAGCTCCCTGTGCAATACTTTTATCATTGCAACTTTGTCCATGTTTCTTCTAGCAACTTCAGTATAAACCTTCACCAATGCATTGTTGACCTGCTCATTTGACATGATAGTAGTCTTTACTATCATATGTCTAGCTTGTGGTGCCTTTTTCAGCCGTCTCAACACACATGAATCTTTGCATACATCAAAGTTAGACTCATTCATGTGGGTGTACATTGACCATGATAATTTCTTTCTAGTGCAAATGGTTGCCATATCCTTATCCATTAGCTCTCAGCTGAATAAATCCTTTTGTGCTATCATGCTCTAGACGCAGGGGTGGACAATTTTTCCTACATCCTTTGCATACCCCATGGCTGGTGGAATTACTCTCCACTTGTTCTTCTAGACCATTGTTGCTTAGGGACTTTAGCTTCCAAATTTGGGACTTATGTCTCTATGTCCTGAAAAGTCTCTAAAACTATCTCCTTTGGTACCTTTTCTTCATCTCCTCTTTCCATTGATTCCTCACCCTTTTTTTCTTCTATGTTCTCTAAAAGTGTAGGAGAATTAGGTGCACTTTCTGATGACTCTTCCACCTCCTCATTTAACTTCAGTTTCCTTCTTCTCTACACGGTTGCCTCCTTCTGTGGAGAGATTCTGGGTGATCTACGTGTTTCACTCAGAATGTTTCGTTCCTTTTAGAAACAGATAAGGGTTGGGGCTAGGAGGAATACCTGTAGAATGTCGAGATGATGTGCGCGTACCATAGAGAAAGATCAGGCTGACTGCGAAGAACTCCTTTTTGTCTTGGAAGGACTACCTGAAAATAAGAACACAAGACCATAAGATTTTAATTAGACAATAAATGAGGAAACTGCCTTGGGCCCAGGAAATATAAAACTTCCTTTCGAAGGTGGTCAGTTCCCTTGCTAATATGAATTAACACAAATGACTGCAAAATATCAATTAGATTACTTGGTTGAAATGGGTAGGAGAAGGCTGGTTTTTGGTTATAGTCAGGGTAACCGATACCGGTTTCTGGTAACTGATGTCGGTTGGGCTTAGGACCTTCTTGGTAGCTATGGTGTTTGTAAGGCTCGTTTATGGATGATATTAGGAAATGAGATGATGAGAGGTAAAAGAATGACAGTTAGATGTAATGGCACGTTGGGTAGTGGATTCAGAAATGGATTTAGGAGGACTGTGATTCAAAGAGCATAATAAATGTTATAACAAAGGACATGCAAGATGTGAATTACTGGTTTTGACAAAGATGCAAGTTGATCTCCTTTGCTGCAAATGCTTCTGGTTTCTTCACTCGTCTCTGCTCGGTCAAGTGAAGATCTGGACTCTGTTTTTCTTCTCCCAATGATCTTTTTTGATTCAAAAATCATTCGACCCTTGATTTTGGTTCAGGGAGCCCATTTACAGGGAGCTGATGGCGGTTACGTAACCGACGACGGTCGAGTAGGAACCGGCATCGGTAAGGAAAAAGTAGGCTATTTTTAGTAAAATAGCCCACCTTCCCTGCTTTTCTCCCGAGAGATCAGTTGCGGGCTTGGTCAAGTGGCTAGAAGGTTGGTTTTGGGTGCGAGTAAGGAGGCATTAGTTATGGATGTGAGTCTAGACCAAGTCATAGGTATTAATTAGGTTAGTTTAGGGTTAGGGCTAGGTCATGATGAGGTGGCAAAATGAGGTGGCAGGTAAGGTGATGTGGATTTATCAATTATAAGGTAATTAATAAATAATTGTGTAAGGTTTAGGTGATGAGGTTAAGTTGCAAGATGAGATGCGGGTCACAAGGGGTCGTAAGACACAAATTTGGTGTCTACATTAGCCCCTTATTGTCGTGTAGATTGTTTTGTAAAGCTGCAAGGACAATAATATGAAGTGGTTTCCCCTGTTAAGGGTATAGGTAATCCCCCTCAAATCTATCACAGATTGAGTGAACGGGAAATCAGGGATAGGGTTCATAAAGGGTAAATGGGGTAGAGGGGATGGTAAGATGGTGGGGTAGGTCCAAGGAAGCAGACGCATGGTAAAATGCAATAGTACGACTAGGGTACATGATTTGATGAGAAAACCAGCAGTGCATAGGCAAAGGTCGATAGTTTATCCAAACAAGGGTGATATAATCCTGGTATCCAAGGCATAGGAAGTAGCTCCAGGGTATATAACAGGTAAGGTACAGGAATGTTTAGGCATGTTCAGCAGTACCAAATGGTTGGTTTGGTTGAGATAAACGTCACAGTCTAGGTCTGAGCAAAGTTGGTCGACAGATCAAGTCAAGGACCCTAATCATGCTAAAACACGAACAGGTGAGCTTGATTAAACAAAAAACTACAGGATGGGTGGATAAAAGTGGATGGTTTTTATTTTGGGTAAGGTATTGGAGTGATACGGCCGTGGGTCGGGCCGAGTTGTTGGGTTGCAGCCTTGGGTCGGGCCAAATGGGTAGGGCGAGGCCTTGGGTCGGGCCGGTTGGTTAGGGTGAGGCCTTGGGTTGGGCCGGTAGGGTAGAGCGAGGCCTTGGGTCAGGTCAGTTTGTTAGGGTGAGGCCTTGGGTCGGGCCGGTAGGGTAGGGCGAGGCCTTGGGTCCAGCCGGTTTGTTAGGGCGAGGCCTTGGGTCGGGCCGGTAGGGTAGGGCGAGGCCTTGGGTCGGGCCGGTAGGGTAGGGCGAGGTCTTGGGTCGGGCCGGTAGGGTAGGGCGAGGCCTTGGGTCAGGCCAGTTTGTTAGGGCGAGGCCTTGGGTCAGGCCGGTTTGTTAGGGCAAGGCCTTGGGTCGGGCCGGTTTGTTAGGGCGAGGCCTTGGGTCGGGCCGGTTTGTAAACAAATGGTGTTCAGCAAAGGTGGATATAGGCGATATGTGGTTAAAAAGGGGCAAACGGTAAATAAGGGCAAAAAATTGGGGGAAAGTTGGAAGAAAAAATCGATGTCGATTCTACGTGACCAATATCGGTTAAGGGACCGATACCGGTTCATTAGGGCAACATGAAACCGATATCGGTTAAGGGCAAAAAACCTATAAAAAGAAAAATACGGCTTGTCATTGTCACTTTGTTATTTTGAAAACCAAATTGACTTGTCTGACGTCGAGAGTTGAGATTGGAGGTTTATTGATTGAGGTGGAGCTATTTTGCTGGAGGAGTGAGTTGTTTGCGGGCCCGAGTGAGGAGGAGGCAACAGTTGATTGGCTGGGGACCCAGCAGAGTAGAATTGGAGCCATGGCACAGGCAGGAGGAGCAGGAGGGGCTGGACTAGCTGGACCACCACCACCCATCCCACCACAATGACGTGTCATCGTACGGGTAGGCTCTGAACTCTTTATTTTGTGCATTTGAATGGTATTAAGCGAAATTGGGGGTTTGGGTAGGAATTTACATTTTTTAGGAAATAATGAGTAAATTGACGTAATTTGAAAAACAAAGAGGATAGATGGGTAAAATAGGGAAAGTCGGCTGGGTGGGTAGGTTTTTAGGGTGTTTGGGTGGGTAGATAAGTATAAAAATGCAAAAATATGGGCGGGAGGCTGCGTGGGGGTTTGGCTCCCAGCAATTACAGCGACCGATGTCGGTTGCTAAGCGACCGGCATCGGTCAGAAATTGTGTGGACAGGGTGTGTTGGGCTGGACCGGCGTTGGTCGTATGTCGGCCGACGTCGGTTTGGGTTTGTATGGGTATGGGTTGGGGTGGGTTTTAGGTGAGTGTGGGTTGGGTTGGGTTTTGGGTGAGTGTGGGTTGGGTTGGCTTGGGCGTGTTTTGTGTTTTGGGTTGGGTGGGTTTGGGTGTTGGGTGGGGTGGGGTGTTGGGTGGGGTGGGGTTTGGTTGGGGTGGGTTGGGTTGGGTTTGTTTTGTTTTGGGGTTGGGTGGGTTTGGATTTGGGTAGATTTTGGGCTTTGGGTCGGGTAGGGGTTTGGGTGGGGTGGGTGTGTTTTGTGTTTTGGGTTGGGTGGGTTTGGATTTGGGTAGATTTTGGGCTTTGGGTCGGGTAGGTTTTGGGCTTTGGGTCGGGTAGGGGTTTGGGTGCGGTGGGTTTGGTTTTTAGGTGGAGTGGGTTTGGGTTTTGGGTGGGGTGAGTTTGGTTTTTAGGTGGGGTGAGTTTGGTTTGTAGGTGGGGTGAGTTTGGGTTTTGGGTGGGGTGGTAGAGAGTCGGGGTGTGGTCGGGGGATAAAAGGGGGTGTAGAGGATAAAGTAGATGTTGTGATAAAAAGTAGGTCTAAGGATGTGGGTTGGTTTTGCAGGCATTGATGTGTGTTATTTGGGAGATGATAGAAAGGAACGTGACTTTTACATGGGCACCTGCATATTTGGCGGAGCTATACAGGGGTCTATGGGTGTGTAGGCAAAATCATAGGACGACACTAGATTGTTCATACTTATTACACTGTTGGGCCTATGAGCACATTGTTTGTGTGCGACCAATAGGCCGACCCATCCAGTCAGGAGAGACCGGAGTACAGAGGTTAGGATTCAGATGATGGGTCCAGACAGAACAAGAGGCAAGATCTCAAGCCGTGACGGGTGACATTGAGTTTTATAGGCAGATATTGGAGAGGGTGACGATTGCAGATATCTGTTGGAGGCCTTACGGGAATTATATGGTAACAGAGAACATAGCTGAGGAGTTGAGGGGTGTAGAGCGATTGAGGTGGATCGCAGGGCACAGGCCAGGTGAATATGAGAGGATTCCTATAGATCGTGTGTGGCGACAATTTGGATTCGTGCAGGACATACCACAGGCTTATAGACCATATATGAGGATTGACGCAGAGGCAGTATTCTCACCTCCCCAGCCAACACCTCCAGAAGGTCCTGAAGAAGTAGTAGCCAATCGCAGGGTAATGGACGCAGGAACGACAGAGGCCTATAGATTATGGTGGGTAGCAGAGCTGCAAGGTGTACGTGATCGTCCTGACATAGTGGTGATTACAGCAGAGAGAGATCATTTGCAGCGTTTGGTTCAGCAGCTCCAAATGCAGGTGAATGAGACAAGGGGATTGTTAGTGGTTGCGGAGTCACGGGCGGAGAGACTAGAGGCGGGAGTCCTCCATGCGAGAGGGCGTATTCATATGTTATAGGAGAGGTTGGCAGATCAGTGGGTGGTACCAATAGCAGTGGTACCTTTGAGGACAGAGAGGCCTGGCGAGAGGGGTCGACGATCACGATCATCACCTAGTTCGGGATGAGGCGCAAGGGTCTAAATAAATGTTAGCAAGTTATAAGGATAAATAAGGATGCCGACCTGCGTGTCGATGATAGAGAAGATGTATTTGTTTAACATCTAAATAAAGTTGAATATGTATGTTGATTGGAGTTACGATAAAAATAAGAATGTTTGTGTTTTGATTTTCGGTGTTTTGAAAAAGGATAAAGAGGAATGTGATTAAATAGAAATACATAGAAATATTTATATTTACCACATATGATAGGTGATGGTAGGGGATGGTCGAGTTAACCTTGGGAGACCCCATGTCTCCGAAGTGCTGCCTACATAGCCCTTTGCACAAAGCAAGGAGGGGCCTCAGACCGATGTAGTTCTCCCTTAGGACCAGGGAGAGGTGAATTCAGACAATTTTAGGTATGGTTAGGCGATTGGTTGGCTGGTAAAGGTATTGATAGTAATATTGGTAAGGTAAGGTTGATGGTGTTGGTAACGAATTGGTGATGTTGTAAAAGGTACAAGAGAAGCGAAAGTTAGCCTACCCAAGTGGTAGGGAACCATGTCCCGATTAAGATCAACACACAATCCTAGATGCGAGGCAAAGAGGAAAGATTTCTCCGTAGGTGAAAAGAGAAAAACAAACCACACAACATAGAACGCACTTGAAGCCCTAGGTACCAGTGCATAGACGAGAAGTCAATAGGTGAAAAGAGTGGGATGATCACAACCTATCAGGTGTACGTCACGTCCCTTGAGTTTGAAACAGATGGTGAGGTGAGGTGGATGATATAGCTGAGGTACGAAGAACTCATTACAAAGTGAGTGTTCTGACAAAAGAGAACCTACCCTAAATAGACAAGTCCATGACTCAAAAGTTCTTCTGAATGAGGCTTTTATTTTATTGAATATAGACTGATCGATGCGGGAAGTTTACAAGGGATATTGATTGTTTTATTCTTGAGGTCTTCACGAAGCTGATCAATGCAAGAAGCTTCTGATAAAGGCTGACTGTGTATAGCTGTCCTTCGAGGGAGCAATCTATTTATAGTAGCAGATATGATTTTAATGCATAGTTTTCCTTCGGGGGAGCAGTCTATATATAATAATAGCAATAGTTCGGCATATAGCTGTCCTTCGAGGGAGCAGTCTATATTTAATTTAGATGACTAGATATTCTTTTGGCGTGAAGCATCTAGTTTGGTAGGAAGTTTGAATCAAGAAAATCCCATAAGAATACGGCTTATTTTAAAATTTTGAAGTCACGGACTAGACTAAAAAGGGGAAGGCATTGTTTAGGTAAGGTGAGAATCAAACTATGTGAGCTTGATTTTTATTATGAGGTGTAGGAAACGAAGTGCATATGGTGGTATGTGAGCTCAAGGGACGAGCGGCAGGTAGATAAGAAGTGATATAACACTAAATTCAACAGTAGAATGGTCGAAGATGCAAGGGATTAAGGGGTTCAGGCTCAGGCTTACCATTAAGCGAAGCTAAACAATAAGTGCCTGATCCATAGGTGTGAGTGATTATGTAAGGCCCAATCCAATTGGGAGCAAATTTTCCACGTTTGCTCTTTTCTAGTTTGGTGACATGTTGATTCTCTTTGAGGACAAGATCACCAACCTTAAAGGTACGCTCATGAAGTCGCTTATCATAAGCACGTTTGATGCGTTTTTGATAGATTTGTAGGTGATCAAGAGCTGTAAGATGACGTTCGTCAAGGAGCTCCAATTGGGCTAACCGCTCTTGGCGGAAATCATCATTGGTGAGAATATCCTGAAGAGATATTCTAAGGGAGGGTATTTGTATTTCGAGAGGCAAAACAGCCTCGGTACTGTATACCAAAGAAAAAGGTGTGGCATTAGTAGAGGTACGAATGCTAGTACGATAAGCCCAAAGGGCAAAGGGAATGTGATTGTGCCAATTTCTTCCGGATTCATTGACAACTTTCATGAGGATTTTGGTTAAGGTTTTATTAGAAGATTCAGCCTGACCATTGGCCTGCGGATAATAAGGTGATGAGAAACTAAGTTTGATACCAAAGTTGTCACAAAGGTCTTGTAACAACTTGTTTTTAAAAGATTTACCATTATCTGTTATTAGGTGATGAGGAATACCAAAACGAAAGATAATGTGGTGGTTAATGAATTCGACAATTTTTTCCTTTTTAGTTGAAATGAGTGGAATAGCCTCCACCCATTTTGTGTAATATTCGGTGGCTGTGATTATCCATCGGTGACGTTGTGAAGAGGACGGGTGAATCTCACCAATAAGGTCTAAACCCCATTGTGAGAAAGGCCAAAGATGTCGTGCGACCTGCAGCGGATGGCTAGGAGTATGTTGAAGGTTAGCATGTTGTTGACACATAACACAACGCTTAACATATTCGTAGCAGTCGTTATTGAGAGTAGGCCAATATTAACCTAAGCGAAGGATTCGTTTAGCCACGACAAGGCCACTAAAATGTCCACCACAAATACCGTCATGGACCTGTTGGATGGTATGGGTGACCTCCGCGCCGGTGAGACATCGAAGGAGGATGCCATCAAAGCCATGTTTATAAAGGAGTCCCCCCATAACTACATAACGAGAAGCACATTTAAGAAAAGTGCGTTTACCAGTACTAGTAAGGTCAGATCGGAGAACAAAGGTTGTAAGGTAGTCGTTAAATTGGTGATACCAAGTGTCCTGTGAATTAGCAGACACAGTTTTTATCATACAAACTACCGGGGTTGAGTAGGATGGGGCAAAAAGTTGTTGGACCACGACGAATAATTCAAAGTCAGTTGATGAAGCTGGAATTTGCGAGGCTAAGCAAGCCATAGTATCCACAAATTTGTTAGTGGAGCGGGGAATGGTTTGGATAGAATAGTGAGTAAATAAGGCTAGAAGTGAGTCCACGTAGTATTTGTACTTTTGAAGTTCCTCATTTTTGCATTGGTAGATGCCCATAACTTGATTGACTACCAATTGAGAGTCGCCAAAAATATTGATAGATTTGATACCTAAGTGCAGCGCAACCTGGAGACCCAGAACAAGGGCCTCGTATTCTGCTGTATTATTAGTGCAAGGGAAATCGAGTCGGAATGAAAGAGGCATAGGCTCGGCGTCGAGAGGAATAAGAACAACGCCGGCTCCTCCACCGCGTTGGCATTTGGATCCATCGAAGAAGAGAGTCATTGGATACGACTCCTCCTTGAGTGAAAGAGTGGCAATGAGTTCGTCGAGGAATGTAAAATTGGTAAATTGTTCCCCAGGTAAAGGGGCTTCCGCAAGTTGGTCTGCGATGGTTTGTCCTTTGATTGATTTCTGGTGGACGAACTCAAGGTCGAGGTCGGTGAGGAGCATGAGCCATCGGGCGATGCGTTGGTTTAGATGAGGTTTGGCATACATGTAATGGATGGGGTCTGTGTTGGTGATGACGAAAGTTTTGTGATTCAGAAGGT
The DNA here is from genome assembly GCA_019776745.2 of Taxus chinensis. Taxonomy (NCBI): domain Eukaryota; kingdom Viridiplantae; phylum Streptophyta; class Pinopsida; order Cupressales; family Taxaceae; genus Taxus; species Taxus chinensis. Next base: position 941,515,266 of record CM034148.1, on the reverse strand, counting down.
AGTGTCAGAGCTTGGTAGCCACGAATGATAGGGCTAGGCATAACTTTTCTACATGTGTATACCTAGTCTCATAATCCATCAAAGTATGACTTATATAATAAACGGCTTGTTCCTGATTTTTAGAGTCACGATGTGCAAGCATGGCCCCTACAGCGTGGTCAGTGGCGGAAAGGTAAAGGTAGAAAGGGTGGTTGTCTTGAGGTGGGATAAGCACGGGTGACTGCAAGAGATAAGTTTTGAGAGCTTCAAAGGCTTGGTGGCACTCTTCACTCCATTAAAACTCAATGTCCTTTTTAAGGAGGTGATGGAAAGGTTGACATCAATCTGAGAGTTGGGAGATGAAACGTCAGATAGATTGTAACTTACCTTGTAAGCTATGCAATTGTTTGAGATTAGTAGGTGGGGGCATTTCTATGATAGCTTTGACTTTAGATGGATCGACCTCAATGCCATGCAAAGAGACGATAAAACCAAGAAGCTTTCCTGAAAGGACACCAAAGACACATTTCTTTGGTTGAAGACGGACAGAATATTGTAACAGGCGGTCAAAAATAATGGTTAAAACATCGAGATGTTCACTGCGATGTTTAGACTTGCCAAGAAGATCGTCGACATAATCTTCAAGGATAGTGTGCATAATGTCATGAAAAATGTAGGTCATAGCCTGCTGATAGGTCGCACCATCATTCTTAAGGCCAAATGGCATTACACGGTAACAGAAGGTTCCCCAAGGAGTTATGAAGGAATTTTTGTGTTGATTGGCAGGGGCAACCAAAATTTGGTTGTATCCTGAAAAACCATCCATGAGAGAAAGAATTTCATGACCCACAGTGAGATCAACAAGTTGGTCAATGCCTAGGTAGGGGGAAGTCATCCTTAGGTCAAGCGAGGTTAAGATCCCAGAAATCTGTGCATATCCGAAGTCCCCCCGTCGCTTTAGTAACAGGTACGATGTTAGAAATCCATTGAGGATAGTCAATAGGCAAGAATGAAGGAAACAGAAAGAGAGTCGTTGGAGCTCCTCTTTGACCAAGAGGGCAATGCGTGGATGCATTTTTCTCATTTTTTGTTTGACTGGTTTGGAATCGGGGTTTAGAGTGATGTTATGGACGGCAATGGTAGGATCAATTCCTGGCATGTCAGCGTAGGACCAAGCGAAAGCTTGGTTGCGAGCACAGAGGAAAGTAGTAAAGGTGACTTGTTCTAATGCATTAAGGGATTGTCCAATCTGCACAATGTGAGGATCCTCCTTCATGTGGATGTTGATTCCTATAGTAGATTCATTCAGCATGGTTTGGGTTTTAGATGGTAAGGCTCGTTGAATATAAGAATCATCCGCACCAAGGTAAGTGAGGATGGAGTCGTCATCCTGACATTCAACAACATTAATCAAAGGCGAATCCTCTTCGATCATGTCTAGATACAGAAGGGGAAGAGAAGATGGGTCCTCATTATTGACGTTGATAAGTGAGAGGACCTATGAAGATAGCATTTATGAAAAAAAAAAAAGTTAGGATGGATAGATTCAGGGTCTATAGATTCTGTGGGTGATGATGGCAAAGTGGGTGATGATGGTTTGGTAGGGGTGACGTCGTCTTCTTCCAGAAGACAGACTGACACGAGGTGTCTCCTGTGTAGGTGTTTCAAGAAAACTGAGACCACTGTGATCATTATGTTTGCGTGTGGTGATGGGGATGAGCGTATGTTGGCCTTGTTCATAAAGACCAAAACCAAAGCCTTTCCAAGCACAGCGAGTCAAGAAGGTGAGGGCAAAGTGACGATTTGTCAGGTACTGAAAATTGGATTGGAAGGGAACCACACCAAGAGGAGGCTCAGGGGTAATGGAGGATGCGTCAACACCCCCATACGTTAGGTTGGTACGGCAATGGGGTGGTCCGTAAGAGATTACCTCCCCCCACATGACAGTCGTAGGCGGGATGTGCATGTAACTGTCCGTACTCCTGTGGGGTAGGGAAAGAACTAACATTATATAGGCAGTACTCCCCCAGTGTAAGGCATTGAAAAACATCTACTAAGGGGTCGGAGGCTGGGATGTTAGCTGCGGGAAGGGAAGTGGTTTTTGCGACGGTGGTTTCATCAGTTGAAGGCGTAGGCGCGGTTGAGGTGGATGGTTGAGGTACATTTGAAGAGGATGGTTGGGTTGAATGTATGGGTGTCTTGATTGGTATAAGCACATCGTTAGGGCGGTATAACATATTGCAGGTTTTAAAGGGGGGAGGATCAGCTTTTACGGTGTAGGACTTCCCCTCGTACTCAAATTTTATGCATCTATGTAATGTTGAGGGAACGCATCCCATGGCCCGGATCCAAGGACGACCCAAAAATATATTATATTGGAACTCTCCCTCAAGGACATAGAAGAGTTCGGGTAAAGTACGTGGTCCTACCCGAATGTTGAGGATCACGGTGCCTAAGGTAGAGGTAATAGCGTCATTGAATGACCGCAACATGATGGGGTTGGCACACATGTAGCTAGAAGGGATATTCATTTGTTGAAAAGCTTTTGAAGAGATGATGTTTAGGATAGCACCCCCATCAATCATAACACGATGTACACGAATGTCCCAGACGTAAGTTAAGATGAACAGGGCAGGGTCAGGATCTTCTGTACCAAAATCGACAATTTCATCTTCAGAGAAACTGACTGCAGCAGCTTGTGGTACAGAGACAGAAGTGGTTGGGGCGGTGGGTTGTTTGGTGAGAGAGGAAACGTGATTGGGTGTTAGAATGGAGGCAACAGGTAGGGTTTCATTAGGTAAGACCTCGATCCCCTAAAGAATTTCAACGAGAGCTTGTCGATGAGATTCAGAAGTCTGAATGAGATCATATAGTGTCATTTTTACGGGTGATTGGTGAAGCTGTTTAATCATGGCTCGATGGGCGGCTCCATTAGAGACGGGGTAAGCAGGTCCACGAATAACCACTTCGGGTGGTGGTGCAATCAGGATGCTGGAAAGAGAAGGAGAGGACGCGGGTGTGCTTACTTTCACTTTCTCATTGTTTTTCTGCGCTCGAGTAGCAACACTAATCATATTAATCTCGTAGACCGGAGATGAAGAAGATGATTGGGATAAATCATGGTCTTCAAGAGGTGGGGTTGTAATAATGACAGATCTTGGTGAGGTGGGGACAGATGGTATAGGAGAGGGAATGGAAACTAAAGGTCTCCCCCTTCGTAAGTTGTCTTTCTTAACCTTTCTATCTGGGAGAGGTGACTGATGAAGGATAGTTTTTAAAGCTTTGCATCCCTCCACATCATGTCCTTGTGTGCGGTGATAAGCGCAGATCTTAGACTCATCATAACCTATAGGTCGAGGTTTAGACGGGTCATAAGGTCTAGGTGGGGGTAGGGAAATGGTTGCATTCTCTACTAACATAGCAAGGATTTTGGCGTAAGATCCTTTGAGTTGGTCAAAATTAGAAGAGGATGAGGGTATTGATTGTGCGGGTTTTGGTAATGTTTGGGCATGGTTAGTTCGTATGGGTGGTGGTTTAACCGAGGGGTGTTGATACGTGTTTTTCACTAAACGTGGTTTCTTTTGCGCAGAAGCTATATTAGATGATGAGGCCACAGATGGTGTGGTATCAGAAAATAACCACGGGGAAATAGGAGTGACTGAAAACAAATATTTTGATGATGGAATTTGTTTAGGGTTGATAGGTGGATAGGATACGTAGAGTGATAATGTTGATATACCCTTTAATCCCTGTATGGGTGCAGAAGGCGTAGATCGTTTTGAAGAAAACGCAAGAGGTATGATATATTGGTGCAAGGTGGAAGGATGAGGTCCCAATATGGAAGGTAGGTATGACGATGATGGTTTTGATTGGGATAGAGGCACGGGTTGAGTGTATCTCCTAAGTGGCGGGGCGGCTTTATTCTTGGACAAATCTAGTCGCTTAGGCGGGTGTGTTAGACTGGGTATGGGTAAGGTCCCAAGCGTAGGGGAAGATTTGGCTAAGTTAATAGAAGTGGACGAGGCATTTGGTAGAGGTGAGGGGGGTGAAGGTGAGAACATGGGCATTTTAAGCTTCTGTAAACACTTTGGGTATATGGTGGAGGTCTCAGGATCGGTCATTTGTATTTGAGTAGAATATGGCATACTCAAACGTTCCCATAGGGTCTGTCTATCTTCTATGGAATGAAAGTCCTCACGTGTGAATTTGAACTTTTGTACGGAAGAAAGGTGGGTTGTGATTCCGGTCCACTGTGGGTGTGATACAGGGGGTAAACGAGGCACTGTATCAATAGATGTCAAGAGGTCAACCGGTCGTTGAAAAGATTTAGGCGATGAAGAACTAATAGGTAAGAGGGCATGTTCGAGAGGATCCGTCATGGTTAAAGAATTTGGTGATGTCGGTGCAAGAGATTCCTCATCTAAGGATGTCAAAAGGAGTGGCGTATCTCCCTCTTGTGCAGCAAGAGGGGTAGAAGGGGAAATCTGGGAAATAGATAGGTTAGATAACATCCATTCGCAATCTTGTAGGGATGTGGTATAAGAAGAATCATCGATGGGAAGAGAAGTCTGGGCAGTTAACTCCCTTATGGGTAAAGGAATGATTTCACTTTGGTTCGATGGTGGTAAAGGAGGTTCGGGCTCCTGTGTTAGTGAAGAGGCTTGATTCAAAATTTTCTCGGAATGTTTCAAAATGTTTCACTCGGAATGTTTTGTTCCTTTTAGAAACAGATAAGGGTTGGGGAGATGTGCTTAGCGCAAGCCCGCATAAACAATTCGATAAGTTCAGTCTGAGGTAAGGCATATGTAAGTTGGTTGATAAGGCCGCGCCATCGTTTGACGAAATCTGCGATAGATTCATCTTTGAATTGTCGAATGGCATAAAGGTCGGTGATGGATACTTTCTTAGCAATGTTAATGGAGAAGTGATCCAAGAAAGATTGGGCTAGTTGGTTAAAAGAGAAGATTGAGTGCTGGGTTAAAGCACTGTACCACTCCAAGGCAGGTCCTGATAAGGACATGGGAAAGGTGTGGAGTAACAAGGCATCATCATGGGCAATCAAATAACAAGTATGTCTAAATGATCGCAAGTGTTGTTGAGGGTCCTCTTTACTGTTAAAACGGGTAAATTTCGGCAACTCCCATTGAGGAGGATATGAATGAAGGGGGACAGAAGGGTGAATGGGCTCCCGACAAACTTGCTCGTATTTCAAGGTGCTACGATTTCCTGAAACAAAAGCCTCCAGGTTTTGCATTTTGTCCATCATTTGTTTAATTAGATCAGTAGTTGGACGAGATGATGGTGTGGTTGTGGTAAACGGAGGCAAATTGGGCCAAGAACCATCGCTAGACACTGGTGGGGTTAAGTGTTGATAAGGTGTGGAGGATGAATATGTTGAGGCAACCGAATAGGGATGTCCCATATAGGATGTTGAGGTCACTGGATACGTGTATGGGAATGAAAAGGTAGGCGGAGCTTGAGAAGTAAAGCTCGTGTGGATAGGTGGCAGAGAGCAAGTCATGAACGGAGCAGTCTGTAAGAGAGATGACGTAGGGGCAGTCGGTGGTAATGATATGTGGGCTCCGAGGTTAACCAACGGAAAGCCAATCTGAGTCGTATGAACCTCTGAAGCCGTCGGATTGGGAGACGGGGCTAGAGATGCAGGAAGCAAGGCGGTATTATCAGGTGGAGTGGGAGATAAATGAGCAGCTATAATAATAGGCATACCAACAAGGAGCTGACCATCAAGCATACGGTCAAGGGTATGGGACAAATAGTATTGTACAGCGCTAGAATTAGCATCCAGAAACTTGGCGAAGTCCTTATCTCCCACAGGAATTTTAGGAACCTCGCTGGTATCCGTAGGGTTCCCCATAGAATGTGAAGGGGGTGATTCAAGAAAAGAAACAGAGCAAGCATGTGAAACCATGGCGGCGGCTTACTTTCGAGTGATAACAACCATGGACAGGAGTTCACAGTAGCGTTTCAATCTGTCAGGAATAGAAACAAACTCAGACTGGTAAAATTGGTAGGTTGCTGGTTTGTCAGGAATTGGAAAAGATAGTAACCGATATCGGTCTAGTAACCGATGTCGGTTATACTATAGCCAACGTCGGTCAGGTAACCGATGTCGGTGTAAGAAGTCTGGGCTAACAAGATATACAAAGGCTGCTAACTTGATTTTTAACAACGTTTAGTATACTTGTCTAGTTATTGATCACAGAAGATAGAGTATGAGAAAGAAAACAGAACTAAAAACAAGCAAGATGCACATGCAAATCCAGAGATTAACCCTAGGGTTAATTTTAATTATTGTGGGCTTATGCCTTTAGACGTAGAATGATGTCAGAATCCTAAACAAGAGACTTAGGGGAAATGTCAAGTTGTTTTGGCTTATAAGGTTACCTCAATCGGGCGGAGGAATACCACGGAAAAAGGGGGGATGTTTTAGCTGTTGTGTTAATTGTGAAGTGATTCGGTATGTGTTGTGCAGTGAATGTAAGATTAATTTCCTGTCAATACCGTGGATATCACCCCCACGTGTACGACCTGTTACTTAATCTATGTTCACTAGAATTGAAAAACAACAAGCAGGAATGCAATGCACGTGTTTTGAACCCAAATCGAAAATTATGTTCGATGAAGCAAGAGAGATGACTTTCACTAATGTGAAACTAGGAAAGCAAGACAAATTCTTTACGGAATATATAACAAAAGCAACAACAGCAAGTATGCTTCCTAAAATGAAAATAAGCAAGAGAAACAAAAACCCAAGATGGGTCCCACCGGGTGTGCCAAAATGTTTCACTCAGAATGTTTCGTTCCTTTTAGAAACAGATAAGGGTTGGGGCTAGGAGGAATACCTGTAGAATGTCGAGATGATGTGCATGTACCATAGAGAAAGATCAGGCTGACTGCGAAGAACTCCTTTTTGTCTTGGAAGGACTACCTGCAAATAAGAACACAAGACCACAAGATTTTAATTAGACAATAAATGAGGAAACTGCCTTGGGCCCAGGAAATATAAAACTTCCTTTCGAAGGTGGTCAGTTCCCTTGCTAATATGAATTAACACAAATGACTGCAAAATATCAATTAGATTACTTGGTTGAAATGGGTAAGAGAAGGCTAGTTTCTGGTTATAGTCAGGGTAACCGATACCGGTTTCTGGTAACCGACATCGGTTGGGCCTAGGACCTTCTTGGTAGCTATGGTGTTTGTAAGGCTTGTTTATGGATGATATTAGGAAATGAGATGATGAAAGGTAAAAGAATGACAGTTAGATGCAATGGAACATTGGGTAGTGGATTCAGAAATGGATTTAGGAGGACTGTGATTCAAAGATCATAATAAATGTTATAACAGAGGACATGCAAGATGTGACTTACTGGTTTTGACAAAGATGTAAGTTGATCTCCTTTGCTGCAAACACTTCTGGTTTCTTCACTCGTCTTTGCTCGGTCAAGTGAAGATCTGGACTCTGTTTTTCTTCTCCCAATGATCTCTGTTGATTCAAAAATCATTCGACCCTTGATTTTGGTTCAGGGAGCCCATTTACAGGGAGCCGATGGCGGTTACGTAACCGATGGCGGTTGAGTAGGAACTGGCATCGGTAAGGAAAAAGTAGGCTATTTTTAGTAAAATAGCCCACCTTCCCTGCTTTTCTCCCGAGAGATCAGTTGCGGGCTTGGTCAAGTGGCTAGAAGGTCAGTTTTGGGTGTGAGTAAGGAGGCATTAGTTATGGATGTGAGTCTAGACCAAGTCATAGGTATTAATTAGGTTAGTTTAGGGTTAGGGCTAGGTCATGATGAGGTGGTAAAATGAGGTGGCAGGTAAGGTGATGTGGATTTATCAATTACAAGGTAATTAATAAATAATTGTGTAAGGTTTAGGTGATGAGGTTAAGTTGCGAGATGAGATGCGGGTCACAAGGGGTCGTAAGACAAAAATTTGGTGTCTACATTAGCCCCTTATTGTCGTGTAGCTTGTTTTGTAAAGCTGCACGGATAATAATACGAAGTGGTTTCCCCTGTTAAGGGTATAGGTAATCCCCCTCAAATCTATCACAGATTGAGTGAACGGGAAATCAGGGATAGGGTTGATAAAGGGTAAATGGGGTAGAGGGGATGGTAAGATGGTGGGGTAGGTCCAAGGAAGCAGACGAATGGTAAAATGCAATAGTACGACTAGGGTACATGATTTGACGAGCAAACCAGCAGTGCATAGGCAAAGGTCGATAGTTTATCCAAACAAGGGTGATATAATCTTGGTATCCAAGGCATAGGAAGTACCTTACTATGAATGCATATGGCAACTTTCACCAAAAAATCCATGATCCATCTTTCATGGCAAACAGTTATATACATAAATGTTGGTATACAACAAAATGAACTACCTTTCAAACCACCTAAGGCAAGTCCCTGGGGATGTGCCATTCATCCTCAAAATCCACACATATCCTATCATATGACTTCTCAACACATTGCTTAATCTTCTTTATCATGGATCCCTAGCATAAGTACTTCTTGAAGTGATCTGTAAGTGATTTGTGTTCCATTGGATACTCCTATACCTTCTCCTTTAGTCAATCAGGTACTCCAATCTCCATGAACACTACTGATAACAGAATAACTCCAAATCTAATCTTTCCTCTTGCACGCAATTCTTCAACAATTATCTCTACAATATACCATGAAATGTTGTAGACTACTCCTTGAGTCATATTTTTTGAAATGTGTAGCCACATGGTGTTCATTTGTGACCACCTTTCCTAGTCATTGAGCTTTGTAATGAGATGCGTAGCTGCTTGTACAACTAGATACTTCTTTAGTTTTTTGATGTCCATACCAAGCATACCCTTTGTATATCCCAACTCCTTTCTGGTCTCCAATATTATGGTTTTATCTGTCAGATCATCTTGTAAATCATCTCTTATGACTTACAACCCCATTACCATAGAGATAAGTACAAATGAAATTATGAATTTGTGTCCTACAAAGCAAAAAAAATCCTCGTGCACTTTTCTCATGAGCCACTGATACAAGGGCTCATACTTTCAAAAATAAGGGAGCTCATAAAGTTGTTAAACTCCTATCCTTTGCAAGAGCTTCTCACCAGCATTGTCATACACTGGCATATCTTTCACCGTGCATTTATTTGTCTTCATGTTCAACAACGCATCAAGCTCCTTCTTGTTCTCTATGGTACGGTGATTGTACTCACTCACTTTTCTTTTCCTTATGTGAGAATCCCACTCCTAGCCAACGATAACCGCCTCTGGATATTGCATCTTAGAAAAATATCTTTTTGGAGCCATTTCTTCTTCTTCTTCTACTACCACCTTCTTCTTTCCCTTCACTCCTGTTGTAACTTATTTCTTAGGTTCCATTTCTACCTTACAATCCTTTATATATCATTTCTGCTCAAATTCTGCAACGTGTGAAGAAAACCTAGTTTTATTCAATGTGCCCTAGGTGAAATTATGCCCCCTAGATTGTCTCTGTTACCTCACTTCACTCAAACCCTTCACCACTGGGGACATAAGCTTCTTCTGCGCACAAATCTATTCGTCATGACTAGTTATGCACCTCTCACACCTTAAAATGATCACTCGACTCTTCACACTTGGCTTGTTTCAAATACTCTTAGTTGCAAAGGTAAAAATGAATTCACATCCCATCCTTATATAGTTTTTTCAAATTTTGATGCATTTATTGATCCTTCACCTATGAAATATCCTCTCATTCATTGATCAAATTCTTTCATTCCACATGGTACATCTTTTCTCCCTAGCTATAACCTCCTAGCATGCCTTCCTACCCTCTGGTCATAGAATTCTCTTCATCACGCGCCCTTGCACCTGAGTACCTCATCATCTTACCTTCTCTTGGTAGTTATCATGGCCTCTACTCACCTTGCATTATACTATCATTTCATTCATCTCCATCCCTGGTCACTTTTGAGAATAAATCATCTTTTGACTTAAAGCACACTTGTACCATTTTATTCCTTTCACCTTTCAATTCCCACATTCTTTTACTTGGATATCAACAACCACCCCACACTAAAATTATGTGCAGTCCTCTGCAAATAAACATTCTTCACATAGTAATTAGCTTCATGTGCTCAAGCGCACTTCTACACAATAACAACAACTAAATTGACAAAGCATAATGACAATGAAGGAAATATATAATTGAAAGCCTAATCTAAATGGTAATACTGCCTTATTAAAAACACCAAGAAGACTTATTTATAGTAGGGCTTCAACCTACTCCCGTTAAAATAACCGGGTATCCATATTCCATAAAGTGCTTCTTAATGTAAAGCACTTGATTCAAGTATATAAGTGATGACATACGGACCTAACCAATGTAATTTGATCTTTCCTGATTGGTGCAAGAACTTAGAGTCTAAAGAAGTACCATTTGTCCAACCGCCAACTTTTTCTCCTTTATATTTTTGTCATGCCATGCTTTCTGCATGGCCTTTTCTTGCTTTTGACTCCAACATGCTATGGCTTTTCATTCATCAAACTAAATCATCTTTTCAATCCACTCTTCTAAAGCATTCTCATCAGCTATACCTCTAGCGCGTGCAATGCACAAAGAAGGTAACATAAATTCTATAGGGAGAACGGATTCTGTGCCAAACACCAACTGAAGTGGTGTGGCTTTGTTCAATCTCTTATAAGTTGTTCTATATGCCAAAAGAACAACTGACACTTTATCATCCCAATATTTTCTTCCAACATCACAAATTTTTGTCAATTTCTAGCTCAAAATCTTGTTGAAATCCTTAGCAGTTACATTTACGTGAGGGTGGTAAGGTGTAGTCTTATGGTGGGAAACCGTAAACTCATCTAATAGGATCCTGATTGTCTCATTCAAAAAGTGTGTACCCCTATCACTTTTCAAGCTTAAAGGACATCCATATCTTGTAAGAACATTCTCCCATAAAAACCTAGCTATTGTAGCTACTGTACAGTCCTTCGCAGGTGCTGCTTCGGCCCATCATGTGAGATAATCTATGCAAGTAATGATATAGTGTGATCCAATCTTGCGTACGACTGGAAAAATAGGTCCTACAAAATCAATGGCCCATTTCTCAAATGGTTCTGCAATGATAATAGGTCTCAGTGGCATTTCATCTCTTTGTCCTAGTTTTCCTCGGTGTTGACAATGGTCACACACCTTACAATATTCTTCACAGTCTTTATATAATGTCTCCCACCATAATCCAACAAGTAGGATCTTCCAAGTAGTCATATCACCTGCATAATGGCCTCCTATAATACCACAATTGGATTCTTCCATAATATCCTTGTGCTTATGCTCTAATACACAACATCGTAATACTTCATCTCTGCCTAACTTGTAGAGGTCACCTCTGATTAACATAGATGGTGTCGTGCGTATAGAAAGTTGTTTCTTTTCTAATGCCTTCATTCCTTCTGGTGTTACAACATTCTGGAGAAAGAAAACAATGTCTTCTAATTTTGATGGCACACGTTGTAACCTATATAAATTTACATCCAGCATTGTTTCTTTAATTGTCTATGCTTTCTCTCTTGAGATAGTTCTAGACAAGTGGTCTGGTCCAGAGTTACTTTTCCTTGGCTTCACCACAACTCTGAAATCAAACTCTTGAAATAGGAGTACTCACATACATATGCGCCCTTGTAAGACAAGATAATTCACTGAATAATTCAATTCCATGTGTTTCATATAGAATACAAATGGTGTAGCTAGCAAATACTATCAAAAATTGTGTAATGTATAGATCATTGACAAGGCTTCATGCTCTGTAGTTATATAATTCTGTTTAGTAGGATTAAGCTTCCTACTAGAAAAAAATAAGATGATTGACAATACCTTCTCCAGGTTGACCTAATATTGCACCAATTTTCATTCCAGAGGAATCCATGTGTACATGAATTGTCCCATGAAGGAAAATGTAGGATAGGTGTGGTAGTAAGTTTCTCTTTTGATGTTTCAAACACGTGATGCTACAATTCTCCCCGATAGAGTGTACCTTTTCCTTTCAGTAACTCCTCTAAAGGTGCAGAAAAATTTGCATATCCCTTGATGAATTTTCTATAAGATCCTATGTGACCCAAAAATCTACGCACCTCATTTTGACTGGTAGGTGCTTCCAGGCCTGGAATGACTGCAACCTTAGCTAGATCAACAAGTAATCCCTCCTTACAGATTATGTGTCCCAAAATTATTCCAAAAGGTGTAGAAAATATGCACTTCTTGATGTTTAAAGAGATACTCAATTGTCTGCACCATTCAAACATTAAGCGCAGATTGTCACAGTGATCCTTAACAAGCCCATATACTATCTAATCATCGAGGTAGACCTGTAAGAAGTTGTGAATAAAATATTTTTATGCCTGAACAACTATCCATGAGAATACAACAGGAACATTTTTCAATCCAAAGGGAATCACAGTATAGGAGAAACTTCCCCATTCAGTAGTAAAAGTTATCTTTTCTTGATCCTCCTAAGCAATCTTAACCTGATGATACCTTGAAAACCCATCTATAAAGGAATAGATTTCACACCATGCTACTCCTTCTAATATTTCCTCAGTGAATGGTGTAGGGAATGGGTCTGTTACACATGCTACATTTAGCTCCCCGTAATCAAAACAAATGTAAATTATACCATCCTTTTTTATACCGATCACCATTGGACTAACCCATTCAGACTCATCCAAAGGTCAAATGATTCCAAACTTCAACATTTTATCAATTTCTTCTTTTAATTTTTCACGAAAATTAGGATTCATTTTGTAAGGTCTCTTTCTCACTGGGCATGCACTGTCCTTAAGCTTTATCTTCATTTCCCCAATTGATTCATGCACACCTTGAAGCTCATGATACCCTCAAGGGAATAAGTCCTGATAATCCCTAAGTAACTCAATGATCTTTACCACTTTTGATTCTGACCAATAGTATACAATTATGACCTTCTTAGGCTCATCCTCCGATCCTATATTGACATTCTTTGTCTTCATTGGTTCATGGTATGTGTATGTATCCTTATCAGCACTATCCAAGAACTCATGCCCCCTATGAATGGTCAATATCCAAGTTTTCAACTTCCTCATCATCCATAATGTAAACCATATTTCCTTTCTCTTTCTCAAGGAAAGTGCATTCAAGTAGTATGGAGTCCATTTCTTCTTCCTTTTTAAAACACGCTTCAGACTCTATCTCACCAAATAATTTTTGAATAGGGTCTTCTTCCTTTGCACTATCTCCCATAGTTAAGCGCTTGAAATTTTTTAATGCTTCTTCTACTAGAGGTTTAGTCGAGAAGTATTCAAAGGTCTGGAGAAATCCTGGAATAGAATTTTACAAATTTCCAGTCTCTCAATGTAGTTCTACATATACATACCAGTCGCGTGTGCATCCTTATAGAGTAGAGTACAATCTATGCACCCAGAGTGAAGGTGGTAATACTTCATGTCCTACTATCTAGAGTCTCTCACACTACTAAATGTGATATTGAACAGGTTGATCACCATTATAAGTGTAGATCTATGTAGGTACATTGCTCTTTACAAATCTAGTAGATAGGGCGACTCCAATATCCTCCCATTCTATAACATTATCTCAATGGACTACCCACTAGTGCACTGTTATCCTACTCAAGGTATATACTAACATATCTCTTCTGCTAACCTAGTCTATCTATTATGCCTCCATGGATTTAAAAAATATAGGAATCTCTTCTTCTCATGTATACCAAGGTACTGTGCCACCTATCCATTGAACAAAATGTAGACCATTCTTACATGCAACCATTGTTTTTACCTCGCGTCCTACTAGTTCATAGGTACCATGAGCCCAATTGTTACAAGCAATACTTGTAGTATCACTAATAGAATAAGAATCCTCCCATTGCATGATGCCTTCCTTTGATGGCTCATTGACCTTAGGGTCCTTAATAGCATGTACATAGATTTTCTTTAAGTCCTCCTCACTTAGAGGCTCAACATAAAGTGTATATTTCCCATCTATCAAAGGTATCACAAACCTTTCCTCTTTTTTCTCAAAGCTAATATACCCCTTATTGAATCTCAAGTCAACATTGTTCCATAACACCAAGGGCATCCAAGCAAGGCTGGAAAACTGTTTGCATCTGTAAGTACTAATACCTCAACATCCCCAATGAATTTGGCCCCTTGTATGGTTATAGATGCATCCTTAAAGACTCCTATGGGAGTGGCCTTAGTCCTATTTTCCATAAGAAACACATTAGATGATGGATGTAATGGAGGCCTCCCCATTTGTACCCATGCATTTAATGTAAGCACATTTACTTCCACACCTGTATCAATCAATATATTTCTCAATAACCATCCATCGACAAAAAAATTAAGAGTAATTTCCTTGTCATAGTCAATGCTATTAGGGGGAAGATTCCCATGCAGGATCTATCATCCAGTCTCAATACTTGTGCGTAGAGTGTTCCCTTTTAACCAACTTTGCAATAGTGGAATGATGTTCACCTGGTGTAACATTTTACACACTTCTCTTAGATCATCGATATTAGTTTAGATTGTCTCTGATGCTTTCTTCTACTCCTTTAATTACTTTATCTCACCCTGAAGATTCCTTAGCACTTCCATGGTATCCTGGTAAACTTATTTTTGATGAGTAGGATCTGGGTACCTTGCATACAAAACCTCCTCCTTGGTGATTTTAGGATTTTGGTGTAATGCCTCTCTTATGCACACCACTTCAGCTCATGTAGTAATCTTCACTGTCAATGCCTCAAGTCCTGGTGCTATCTTAGGAATCCATTGATCTTCGACCATGCGCTAGATTCTAACCATCCATGTGCCTTTGTTTTCATACCTATGTTGTTTACTGAGATTCTCATATAACTCTAGGCACTCCTCATAGCTATGATTCTTTTCACAGAAAGAACATGTAACATTATAAGGACATTCACACCTATAATGATCAAGGGATCCACATGTATAGCATGCTCCATGAGGGAAATCACCTCTTCCTCCACTATGGCCTCATCCTCCATATCCACCATGATATCCACATCCTCTTCCATGACCTCCTTCAAAACGGACCTCATTCCTGTCATAACACAGTTGATATGATCCTAATCCTGGTGCTTGTTCTTTTCCTTTGAGTTATCTATTGCACTTGTTTGTCATATTCCAATGTCTATAACATCATGTATCTGACCAATCAATCGATAATGCTTAGTATCATGGGTCATGGATCTATAAATATTACAAAAGTAGGATACATTCTTCCTTATCACACACTGTAACAAGGGATAGTGGCTAGCATCATGATTCAAATGATAGATTTCACAGTCTAACAACAATGAATGTATAGATCTGTGAGGGAAACTATCCTTGGTGTGACCTTCCACCTCACAATCTATACACCAAATCCTTGAGCATGTTTCATGGGCTGAATTCCCTGATAGCTTATCTAACTATTTTGCCATAGCTATTATCTATGCCTCTAAGAATGGACTAACACTAGTGTTAATGCTCCCAATTGCTTTAGCACACAAAGCTTCTTCTAGCGCTTTGTATAGATTAGTGTATGTCTTATGTGAAAGTGCTCTTCTGAATGGTGCAATCAATCCTCCAACAAACCATTGTGCATGCTAGCTGGCATGAATATCATAAGACAACTTAAATATAATTGTCTTAAAATGGGCATCATACCCACATACAATCTCAGTAGTTCCTTTCTTGATATATTTGAGCACACTGATACTCTTCTACTCAAACTCAGGGATATGGAACTCTTTGAAGAAATCATCCTTCAATTCTTCATAATCCATGCAAGTTTTATTAGGTATAAACTTCACATACTAGTTGTGTGCACATCCTTGTAATGTAGTAGCAAATTGACTTTCCTTACGCTCATAAACCATGATCCCTTTCGTGCACCATAATATTTCAAACATGTTCACATTCTCAACAGCATCCTCTATGCCTCTATACTTCAAAATATGAAGAGACATATCCATATAGATATTATGTGGTTGTTTTGGGCCTTGACCACTTGATTCAAAACCTCATGTGTTTCTTATGCCTCCAGAACCACTAGATCCACGAGAACTAGAACCACCTATACCTCCTAATCCTCCACTTGTAGCTAGAATAGGACCTGTAGATGTACTCCATTATGCTTCAACAATAGTACTATACTAAACCCCTATAGTCTGTGAGGTAGTTCCACTTCCATTGGTGAATCGAACATTCGGTGTGCTCACGTTCTGTGTGGATGATGAGCCTAAGCATGTTCCTCCAAATAACATTGAAGCCATTTGTCTTGCCATTGATGTACTTGCTCCATGAATTTACTCTTGCTCTCCTACTTCCCAATTTACCTTGTTGGTTATTTGTCGTACTAGATACTAGAAAACCAAGCACAACGGCTAGGTCACTAGGTGGATTAAGATGCACTCCCATGGCCCAGGTAGTCTTTGTTGGCACACTTCTGTGTGAAGAAAAGGTGGGATCTCTATCATGATTTCCAAGATGGGGGAGTTCTTGATGCTCTGGCTCCATGTCTTGGCTATGTGATCTCCAAATTCTTCGTGATCCATCTCTCTCTTCAACTTCATACTTTCTTCAATGGTACATTGCTTTTCTATATCCCTCTTGCATGCCTCATTATACTTAATCCACCTTTCATCTCTCTATCTTTATACCACTAGGTCTACCATATTTCACCAAACCTATTCCTGCCCTCATGCAAGGTGAGGTTTAGTTAGCCATTGGTTTACTCTCTAGGTTCAAAGTTAACATTAAGATCTTGATTGCTAGTGGAATACCTTGCAAATATGCTCCTCTAGGATACCACAAAAACTAGAATTCATCTACCTCTGGGAAAGAATACTTCAAAATTATAATATTCCAGAATATAACTGTTTGGAACACCATGAAACCACATATCCACAATGCGTGTCCAGATCATATCAACATCGTGAAGGGCCTGAAATTATTCTTGTGTCCAGACAAGTGCATGATACCTACAATTCCACTTAGATGCATACATAATCAGCTACTCATATAATTATATTGGAAAGATGGTGAAAAATCTCTCATATAAGTTGTCATATAGATTCTGTTCTACCCAAGTGCGTGCGTTAAATGTAGATCCACTATTAAACTACCGTGTTTATTCTTCCTTTAGGTCGTGTATCTGTTGGTGTCCATTTTGATCCTCTATGCTTTTGCCCTAATTTTCCTTTCACTTTGCATTTCTTGAAACGTTTTATATAGTTTGAATAGATGGGATGAAGTTATTTCTTCTATTTCCAAGCCTTAGCCCATTTGAAAATCATTTTCCATTCCTCATTTGTGAAGAAACACCCATGCATTCCTTGTTTGCGCCCTAATTTTTCCAAATCTGTGGGCTATGTCATTTCTTCCCTTTTTCTCGATCATGAAAAAGGCAAAATTGATCATTTTATATATATATATATTCCTTCAAAAAATCCTTCCCCATGGTCAAAAATTTCATAAAATCAACTTCCCCTTGTTTTTTGAGCAAAAAAATCCATCACCCATGAAGAAAAAATCAAATTCAGGCATCTCTGGTAAATTCTATGTTTTTTAACAGTCGTACGGGTGTCATTTGACCGTCAAAATTAGGCTCAAAATTCTCTTTCTATGTGGCCACTTTTGGTTGGACAAGGATCGGTGGGTTTCTTTGAAAAACTTAGCCGGTTTTGGCATTTGGAAAATTTCACAATTTTCCCCTGCAACCCCACAGGTCACAAAGGAGGGACACGTGTCATGTTCTTGTGCTAGACAAAATGGAAGGTGGGTGGGGAACTTAGGCATTTTTTGCCATTATTGGTGAAAGAAAAAATGGTGCGGAGAGGCCCATGGGTCTGAATGGAGCAGGGGGAGGAGATGTGGCAGTGTGGCGATAAAGTGGGTAAATGTGGATGGCGGAGGTTTTCAAAGTTTTTTGTCTTTGGAGTCAAAATAAGTTAAGGTAAAATTTTGGAGCGTAGCCCTGTGGCCAATCACAGGTGGACACATTTCCATGAAGAGTCAGAGGGAAGTACGGGCCGTGGAAGGAAATGAGGAATTTTTGTCCCTTTTTTAGGAAAAGTAGTTAAGGCAAAAAATTAAGCCGTGGGCCCGAGAATGAGCCATATGGAGACACATGGCAAAGGAAGAGTGGGTCAGTGGGGCGGTGGAGACAAAAGGGAAAATTTTCCCTTTTGCAAGAAAGACTTGGAATGAAAAATTTGAGGCATGGCCCCGCGAGAAATCATCGAGTGACACATGGCAAGGGAGAAATAAGAGGAGTGGGCCCGTGGAAGAAAAATTGAAAATTTTCCCTTGGCAAAAAAAGGGGTCAAAACATGAAATATGTAATGCCCGCTTCAAACTAGCACTTGAGACCAAGAAACAAACTAGGAGTAGCTAGGAAAATTATGGAATAATTTTTTTTTGATTAAGAGTGTTTGCAAAGAGGGTTACAAGATCTCAGTTAGCACAAACCAGATTTAGGTTAACAATCAAGACTAACTTGCAGAAATTACTTCTAGCAACTATTATCAACAAGGCACAAGGTCAAAACAAGAAGTTAAATTCATCACTTAGGTTAGGAGAGTGAATTCTCACTCATCTCTGCCCTAACAGGATTACATGGTTCAACCTGATTATTCACACACTTATAGTCATAAAAACTTTCCTAAATCATACTCATTGGATAGGAAATTTCCTCACCTTTCTAACCATATAAAGAAGTCCTCCTAACTCCTTATAAAACTCAAGTTATGGCCCGACGGAGTTTTGGGGAGAAATTTTCCCTTGGGGAGTCTGCGGGCTTTAGGGAGAAAAATTTTCCCTTGATCGGGTCGGCGGAGCGGGGAGGAAAATTGAGAATTTTCCCTCCTTGAGTGCAAAAGTGCGATTTCCCTCCGTGCACCCAAGTCTGGAAAGACACGTGTCACTTCCCGATTGGCGCGGGGAGAAATAGACTGATGGGGAAAGTTAGAATTTAGAATTTTTAGGCCAAAGGCCCAAAGGTGAAATTCATCGCCTGCCTCCACCAAGGAGAAAAATCATGCCACGTGGTGTCCTATGTAATTGGACATGGGCTGGTGGGAATGTGGAGAGGTTTAAGACTTTGAGCCAAAAGGGTTTAAATGTCAAAAAGACTTGCGCGGGCCCATAAATCTGTTAGGACACATGTCAGCACCTTATTGGCTGTGGGGGTGCGGGGCCATAGGAGTAAAAAGTGAAATTTTTCCAAAAGAGTAAAAAATACTAAGTTTTAAAATTTATTCCATGTGCCCTCCAAGAAACGTGTCAGCACGTGACTTGGTTGCGGGGCCGTGGGGTTGCGGGGAAAATGGGAAAATTTTCCCAAGGTCAAATTTTTAAAAATTTAAGTTTTCAAAGTGAGTCCGCCCTCCAAAGTGCCACATGGCAACATCTGATTGGTTATGAGGGTTGCGGGGCCTGTCAAATTTTTGGGGAATTTTTTTTCAAAGGTTAAATTTTAATTTTTAAACAGTTAGATTAAATTTTGGATGGCCATTTTGAAGTAAAACTTCAAATGGCCATAACTTTTGATAGAAAGGTCAGTTTTGGGAAAACAAGGACTTTCATAAATATCTCAAAGTCCTCTTTACACAGAGATCATCAATTTTGGAATTTGATGAATTTTTGAGGGTCAATTTTGAAAAAAAATGATCTGCAGGCTTTTAATTTGTAAACTGAATTTTTCCAACTTCTCGATTTGATTAAATTTGGAACTCCTCCTTCACTCCACATGTCAAAAAGACATGGAGGATCAGTCGAAGGAGGGTCTAGAGTGTTTTAGTGAAGTCAATTTGTCCAATTATCCAAGTTTGCATTTTTCTGGCAATAGACGGGAAAAATGACTGTGCAAGCTCCAAATTGAATTTTATTAAGTTTTGGAGGTTCATTCTTGACTATTAGAGTGAATTAGAGTTCCTTAGGTCTTCCTAATGTGAATTTCAAAGTTTCATAACTTATTGTTGAGCATAAGTCTGAACTGCTCATTTTTACTAAAACATGGATTGCCAGAATGAAGTTTTAAATCAGTGAACTATTTCTTTTAAGTTTGCATGCCAATTTATCATTTAAAAGTGTGTATAGTATCTAAATGGTGTCATATAATTGCTTATTAAGTCTTCTATTCCATTCTAAGTTAGATTACAGTTCAGATTTCAATTCAAATATGCATCTTGCAAGGGATACAACACTGTCTATCATTTCCACGCATTCTTTCTTTTCTTTTCAACAACAATCAATTTTCAATAATAATTCCAATCAATTGTGCAATACACTTGTACAACTTTCCTTTATATTTTATTTCAACTACAACATTACATTCAATATGTAAAGTTAATTTCAATTTTTAAAACTCACTTCAAAGGAACAAAGGACTGTCATTTCTTTCCTACACGTTTTTCTTCCCAAGACAAAGATCACAAACACAATAGCAATTAATTTCTAATACAACAATGCAAGTTGAGAAAGGAATGTAATTCATTATTGATTTCCAACAATAACTTAACAACTGATTTCTTTCTTTGAATTTCAATACGCAATTTACAAACTGTATGACATTCTTTTCCAAAACAGAGAATGGAATAATAACTCTTTACATTTTCTATTGAATCTCAATCTTTCCTTTCCAATACAAAGTGCCTTCACATTACAATAATAATACATTTCATCCACTTCAAAGTGGGAAGATTACAATAATTTTTTTCAAAGGAAGGGACTGTCAGACTGTATTTTATTCAAGCTCCAAAACAACAGCATGTTGATTTCTTCATCTTTTCATTTGATCACAACAAGGAAGGGGGAAAGGCAACGCTCTCCACCCAACCAAGACATCCAATGGGAAAGGATAAGCCATCCTTCCCCATTGGCCCCCGAGCCCCAACCATATTGGAATAGAGTATGAACATAAACACATGGCAACAAGGCTTCTATCACAACAAACAACATTCTTTTCACATGCATAATACAACAAAATACACAGTCCAAACAAAGACAGCAGTTCACAACTGCAATAAGAATCACACACACAACACATGGGCTTGATCAAGCAAGCCATCAAGAGCAAGAACTATGGGGAAACTACTTATGCCTCCCTATTTGGAATTGGGCATCCACCTAAATCATACCACCAATAACCATATCAATCCCATAAACCTTATATCTCCTAACCCCTCCTTATGCCCCCCCAAAGTTTCTCCCTTATGCCCCCCCAAGAGTAAGAAATGCAAGCAGTTTCTTTTCCTAGGTGGATCCTAATCCAAAGCTCCCTCCAAAATAGAATAAGTTCCATTGGCAATCCCTTATGCCCCCCATATGAAATCCCCATAGCCTTCTCCTACACCTTTCCCTAAGCATTCTACCCAACCAGGAAACAATACACAACACACTTACCATTTCATTCATGCAAGAAAAGGGAAAAACAACATATTAAAAAGGAAAGATCCTACCTCTCCATAATGGAGATTGTTTCCAAAACAACAAGCTCCTCAATCAAAAAAAATGACCAAACAACAAGCTCTAATGACCAAAAATCCAAGAATAACAACACCAAGCATGCAAATGAATTTCCAACTCCTTCCACAATGCAAGACTCCAACAACAATAAAAATTTGACCCAAGAAGGAAGAGCAAAGTTCCAACAACCATAACCAAGAGAAGAATTCAAATTTTAAAGGAGAGGGAGAGGAGAGGATGATGTGGATTCCAAGTGGGATGCCACATCATTCTTCCTCAACCCCAAAAGGAGAAAGTCAACATCACAACTAAACACAATAAATGGAGATGACAATCAACTTACACACTCAAAATTAACCCATACTTTAACAAGGACTGAATTAAAAGCTTGTAAGTAAAGTGCAATAAAAACTTACACATAGTCATTTCAAAATACAATTAAAAAGTCTAATTTTGACTCCCAAACCATAGGTATGGTTGGTGGATGGTTTTAAGAGGTGTGGGACAAGTTTAACTTGTCCCACAAGCCTCAAAATGCAGCCCTCAAGGACAAATTCGAATTCCTTTGAGGATGAAGTGTCCTACACTCCAAAATATGACTTACACAATATTTCACATCACTTACATATTCTTACACATTCTTACAACATGCATTAATATCTATGAATTCATTTATTACATTCTTTTGACATAATGATTTATTTATTTAACACATGGTTATATATATATATATATATATATATATATATATATATATATATATATATAATATATATATATAACCCAAATCAATTAACAACTAAAGAAAAGGGTAACACAACACAAATAAAATACATGCAAACATTACAAAAAAGAAACACATTAAAGTAATACATGAAATCCCTTGGTCACATTTTAAAGGTGATTCCCCCTCATGGGAATCCCTAACAAACACAACATACAAAACAATTACAGTTGCCATGGTGACCTCGTTGAATTCATCCAGAATTCTAATATGGTTAGTCTCCAGTCCCCCGACATTGTTGTGATATTTTATCCTACAAAATAACAATACCTCCTTCGGCCTCGTGGCCATATCAGAACATCCAAAATGATATAAACAACATATAAAGATCAAATCCAAATCATAACAACATCAAGGATTCAACATCATCATTAAATTTCAATTACAACTATATCATCATCCAATGAATCTCTATACTAGAGCTACTCTTAATATCAAATGTCACATGTCTAAAATCAACATCAATACTATATCCATGTCAACAGTATATCATCATCCATATATATAATAATGTCTCTAATAATCATCATGCATGCTAACTGAATCAAGGTCCATAATAATCCATGGTCTAACATCTACACATCATACTAAGTCAAAACATAATAATGTCCAAAATGAGATCCACAGTATCAAGATCAGTATCTAAACAGTGTCAAAGGGAAGTGGGCACTACATCCCCCTCCCCTTAGACTCAACTTCCTCCTGGAAGTCACTGGAACAAATGTGGAAACTGACACTCGTAACACAGTAGCATCCTCCCAAGTGGTTTTAGTCTCATTGTATCTATCCCACTATACCCATACCTTGATCAATATCTCTACCTCGAAGGCCCAGGGTCCTGCGATCTATGATACGGATGGGCTCCACCATCACCTACCCCTAATCCTGCACCTGCAATGATGTCCAGTCCAACACATGAGAAGGATCTGCAATGTACCTCCTAAGGACATAAACATGAAACACATCATGTACACGAGACAAGATGGGTGGCAATGCTAGATGGTAGGCCAAAGGAACTGATACGTTCCAAGATCTCAAAAGGACCAATGAATCAAGGAGATAACTTAGAACCTTTTCCATATCAGATAGGTATCTTGTGTGGCCTGACATGAAGGAACACCTTCATGCCCACATCAAAACTACAATCAATCCTATGCTGATCCGCATACTTCTTCTACTTGTCTTGTGCCTCCTGTAATCTCTGCCTGATCAACACTACCTGATGTTCCATGTCTTGTAAAAGAGGTGGTCCAAGAGATACTCTATCCTCTAACCTATCCCAGCTAAGGGGTGTCTTGCACTCTCTACCATATAATGGCCTGAAAAGGAGCCATGCCTATAGAACTCTGAAAACTATTATTGTAGGAAAACTCCACTAAGTACAGGTACTCCTCCCACTTAGACTACTGATCCATCACATACATCCTGAGAATATCCTCCAAAATATGATTCACTCACTTAGTCTATCCATCTGTCTTGGGGTGAAGATGTTGTGCTGAAATTAATCTTCATCCCGAGGACATACTGTATGGTAGTCTAGAAATGTGAAGTGTACAAAGGATCGCGGTCACAAATGATCTTCCACAGAATCCCGTGTAACTTGACGATCTCATCCAAATAGACACGTGCCACTAGCACTAGCTGTATAAGTGGTCTTCACTAGAGAAACGTGAGCCACTTTTGTCAATTTATCAACTGTGACCATAATGGCATCATGATGATATCTCGACATAGGTAGTCCAACAATGAAATCCATGGAAATGGTGTCCCACTTCCATTCTGGTATGGCATGAGAATAAAGAAGACCTGCTAGATGCTGATGTTTGGCCTTAACCCTCTGGAACTCTAAACACCATGACAAAAGTTTAGACACATCTCAACGAAGTCCTCTCTAGTGGTACAACTGTCTCAAAGTAGCATGCATCTTCTTCACCCCAGGATGGGCTGAATAGGGTACATGATGTGCCTCTACCAAGATGTCCTACCTCAAGCCTCCATCTCTAGGAACATATATCCTACCTTTGTGCCTGAGAATACCATCTTCATCTAGTGAGAAACCATCAAACCTCCCCTCGAGGGGTCTCTGGGACTCAATCTCTGCTTGTACTGTCATGTAGAAGTTGTCAAGAGGAAGCTGTTGAATAATCCTGCTCCACAAATCTGTGCTCACTAAAGTAGCCATAGACACATGTATCTGTATGCTAAGAGCATATGTTACCACATTATCTTTCCCCTTCACATTCTCTATCTCCATGTCATACTCACAAGGAAACTCCATCCAACACCGTTGATGAGCATTTAGATTGGGCTACGTGAAGAGGTGGCGAAGACTCAAGTGATCTGTCCTGAGTGTGAATCTTCATCTAAGAAGAAAATGTCTCCATCTAACCAAAGCATGCACAACTTATGCAAGCTCAAGATCATGGGTAGGATAATTAAGCTCGTGATCCTTGAGTTTGTGAGACTCAAAAGCTACAACCCTGCCATCCTGCATCAACACACCTCTAAGGCCGACTAAAGAAGCATCTGTGCAATCAAAGAACTCACCCTGTGTATCTGGCACTGTAAGAATGGGTGCTATAGTGAGGCACTCCTTTATTTTCTTGAAGGCTTGCTCACATATGTCTGTCTAAACAAACTTATTCCCTTTCTATTGAAGGGAAGTGATAGGGTGCGCAATCTGAGAGAAATCCTGAACAAATATCCAGTAGTATCCTACTAAACCCATGAAGCTGTGCACCTCGGTCACTGTAGTGGGTGCTGACCAATCCATAATGGCTCTAATATTGGAAGGATCAACTGTGATACCTTCCCCTAAAATAATATGACCCAAATACTGCACCTCTATCTGGAAGAAAGCACACTTCTCCAAGTTCCCGTAAAGCTACTGCTCACGAAGACACTGGAGAACCTTTCAAAGGTGCCCCTTGTTCTCCTCATGTGTACGTGAGTACATCAAGATTTCATCAAGGAAGATGAGCTTGAAGTGATCTAAAATGGTTCTGAATACCCCATTCATTAAACTCATAAACACTATAGGGGCATTTGTCAAACCAAAAGGCACCACTGTAAACTCAAAGTGCCCATATCTCGTACGGAAGGTGGTCTTATGAATGTCTGCCTCTGAAATCCTCAACTAATGGTAGCTCAACTTGAGATCAATCTTAGAGAACACTGTGGCTCCCTTCATCTGATCAAACAAGTCATCAATTCGAGGAAGAGGGTAATGATTCTTGATTGTCACTTTTTTCAACTGGCGGTAATCAATGCACAATCGCAATGATCCATCCTTCTTCTTCACAAAAATCACCAATGCACCCCAAGGGGATACACTAGGATGGATAAGGCCCTTCTCCAAAAGGCCCTTAAGCTACAACTTGAGCTCACCGAGCTCTGGGGTGGTTATTCGATAAGGTGCCTGTGAGATAGGCTCTGCCCCAGGGACTAGATCTATATGGAAATCAATCTCACGCGAGGGTGGCATCCCCAGTAGCTCCCCTATAAATACATTAGAAAAAACTCTAAAGATATCCTCTGATCTGTCACTCACTGTAATAGCATACATCTGACAACACCTTCACACACACCACTTAAGATGCATAATGGAAATGGTATGAATAGAAACGGGTCTCTTGACCCCCAAGATCACCGACTCAACTCCAAAATCATCTACACAAGTAATAGTCTTATGATAACAATCCATCCTTTGCCCTATGTGTAGATAACCAATCCATACCTAAAATAACCCCATACGAGCCCAAAGGAAGAATACAGAGATCTGAGGTGGTGGTGAAAGGTCCCAAATCCACTACACACTCCTTAACTAAGGATTCCATAGAGATCTTGGCTCCCGAAGCCATATCTACGTCCCAACAATGACATTATCTAACAACCACCAACATACATCGCTCTACTAAGGATGGTACAATAAATAAATCAGAAGAACTAGAGTCAAACAATATGGAGGTAGGAACACCTCCAATACTACCTGTAGTCTCAATAATTGTGCTCTGGTGCTCGGCCTGGCAGTTCTCAACCACTGCATAAATCCTATGGCTACGTCACATGTCACCAACTGTCAGCTCTGAGATTGGTGCCTTACCCTTGTTAGGGTTCTGAGGTCAAGTCTATCCAAAAGTGTCCCATAACTCCACATCCAAAATAACCAGCCTGATCCTCTCCAAGGAGTCAGCACTGCACTAAAAGGTTCCCTAGAAGTAGGTGCTATAGATCCTAATGATCCAACTATAGTCTATTGTGGTCACTGTGGTACTGAGCTCCTGCTGACTGAGCTCTAGGTCTACCAACTTGTGTCCTGATGGGACCCCTAGGAGGAGGCCCCATACTCTGAACTCTCTATGTCATCAGCTCTCTGATGGAGGTCTATTTAGTGGGCATGACTACTGTTGTTGCTGCTGCTAGGGTCTAAAGGATGACTGAGAAGAATGCTGACCACCATAAGGAGGATCTGACCCCCTTGATCTACTATGTTGCATATATTTTATGTGGCTCCTGACTCGGTCTCTAGCCTGATGGGTCTTCCCCTGAGTCTCCTCTACTATGTAGGCCTTCTCTACGGCCTCTGCTAAAGTCTGTGGGTAGTGGATCCGAACCACACCTCTAATATCTAGATTAAGACCCTAGATGAACCTGTGGATCCATACCTACTTATCTTGCATGTACACAATGTACTGAAGTAGGTCTAAAAACCTACTCTCATACTCTGCCATAGTAAGGGATGCCTGTTAAAGATCATGGAACTCATCGATCCTATATTATATGAATCTCTGTGACAAGTATCTACTCCTAAATCTCTCCTGAAATAGCTCCTAGGTGACTGTCTCTAAATCTACATGGAGCTTCTGCTCCTCTGTCCTCCACCAAACTCCAGCTTCATCCTTCAGTAGATGGATCGCAACACAAGCTTTTGTGTTGCTAGAACAAGGAAAAATCTTAAAACAACCACTTAAGCTCACTAGCCAAGCCTCTTCTTGAAATCCACCCATATCACTTGAGTAATGTGAGGGCCTAAGCTTCAGGATCTCCTTGATGTGATCTGTTGTTGTGGTTTGTCAGCATCTAGGCATCTCTGTAAGCTCATCCCTAAGCATAGGTCTCTGATACCTCTCTATGCTCCAGAACTCTGTCACCCTGTCTCCTAGGTGGTGAATCCACTTTGACTGACTCCACATCAGAGTTCTCTCCTCTATACTCCTCACTAATTCGAGGGGGTACCTGACCCTCAATAAAAGGAGCTCTATCATGACTAACTACATGCCCTCCAACTGATCCTTTGCGTAGAGCGGCATTAACATCCTGAAGGGTCTGTAGAATCTGAGGTAGAATGGCTACTACACCCTGATCCAGTGGTGATGGTGGTGGTGGTAGTGGTGGTGAATCCGAGTCTCTGTGAAGGTTCCTCTTGCTCCATCTACACCTCCTACACATACCAAAGCGAGATTCAGTTCATTTGTTAAGTTTTACAACTTCCATGTTTACTAAAACATACAAATTATTGTTAAGTTGTTTTCTAGGTTTTCAATGTGCTAGGTTTAAGTTTTCATGTCTCAAGTTTTCTAGTGTTCCCAATGGTCCAAGCCTTTGAACCACTGCTCTGAGACAAAGTGTAATGCTCACTTCAAACTACCACTTGAGACCAAGAAACAAACTAGGAGTAGCTAGGATAATTATGGAATAATTTTTTTTTAAGAGTGTTTGTAAAGAGGGTTACAAGATCTCAGTTAGCAAAAACTAGATTTATGTTAACAATCAAGACTAACTTGCAGCAATTACTTCCAAAAACTATTATCAACAAGGCACAAGGTCAAAACAAGAAGTTAAATTCATCACTTAGGTTAGGAGAGTGAATTCTCACTCATCTCTGCCCTAATAGGATTACATGGTTCAACCTAATTTTTCAAACACTTAGAGTCTTTAAAAATTTCCTAAATCATACTAATTGGATAGGTAGTTTACTCACCTTTCCAACCATATAAATAAGTCCTCCTAACTTCTTATAAAACTCAAGTTATGGCCCGACGAAGTTTTGGGGAGAAATTTTCCCTTGGGGAGTCCATAGGCTTAGGGAGAAATTTTTTCCCTTGATCGGGTAGGCAGAGTGGGGATGAAAATTGAGAATTTTCCCTCCTTGAGCAAAAAAGTGCAATTTCCCTTCACACACCCGCGATTCTGGAAAGACACGTGTCGCTTCCCGATTGGTGCAAGGAGAAATGGACCGACAGGGAAAGTTGGAATTTAGAATTTTTAGGCCAAAGGCCCAAAGGTGAAATTCATCGCGCACCTTCACCAAGGAGAAAAATCATGCCATGTGGCATCCTATGATTGGATGCAGGCCAATGGTATGGTGGATAGGTTTAAGACTTTGAGCCAAAAGGGTTTAAAAGTAAAAAAGACTTGCACAGGCCCGTGAATCCATTAGGACACGTGTCAGCACCTTATTGGTTGCAGGGCTGTGGGGCCGTAAAGTAAAAAGTGAATTTTTTCCAAAAGAGTCAAAAATACTAAGTTTTAAAATTTATTCCACTTTCCCTCCAAGCTAGTTGTCAGCACATGACTAGTTACGGGGCTGCAGGGTTGCAGGGAAAAATGGGGAAAATTTTCCCAAGGTCAAATTTTTAAAAAGTTAAGTTTTCAAAGTGAGTCCACCCTCTGAAGTGCCACAAGGCAACATTTGATTGGTTGCAAGGGTTGTGGTGCCATGGAATTTTGGGGAATTTTTTTTCAAAGGTTAAATTTTAATTTTTAAACAATTAGATTAAATTTTGGATGGCCATTTTGAAGTAAAACGTCAAATGGCCATAACTTTTGATAGAAAGGTTAGTTTTGGGAAAACAAGGAATTTTCGGAAATCTCTCGAAGTTATATTTACACAAAGATCATCAATTTTTGAATTGATGAAGTTTTGAGGGTCAATTTTGAAAAAAATGATCTTCAAGATTTTAATTTGTAAACTGGAATTTTTCCAACTTCTTGATTTGATTAAATTTGGAATCCTCCATCACTCCACATGTTAAAAAAACATGGAGGATCAGTCAAAGGAGGGTCTAGAGTTTTTTAGTGAAGTCAATTTGTTCTATTATTCAAGTTTGCATTTTTCTGGCAATAGACGGGAAAAATTACTGTGCAAGCTCTGAATTGAATTTTATTAAGTTTTGGAGGTTCATTCTTGAATGTTAGAGTGAATTAGAGTTCCTTAGGTCTTCCTAATGTGAATTTCAAAGTTTTGTAACTTATTGTTGAGCATAAGTATAAATTGCTCAATTTTACTAAAACATGGATTGCCAGAATGAAGTTTTAAATCAGTGAACTGTTTCTTTTAATTCTGGATACCAAACTATCCTTTAAAAGTTTGTATAGTATCTATAAGGTGTCGTATAATTTCTTATTAAGTCCTCTATTCCATTCTGAGTTAGATTACAGTTTAGATGTCAATTCAAATATGCATCTTGCAAGGGATACAACACTATCTATCATTTCCATGCATTCTTTCTTTTCTTTTCAACAACAATCAATTTTCAATAATAATTCCAATCAATTGTGCAATACACTTGTACAAATTTCCTTTCTATTTGATTTCAACTACAACATTACATTCAAAATCTAAAGTTAATTTAAATTTTTAAAACTCACTTCAAAGGAACAAAGGACTGTCATTTATTTCTTACGTGTTTTTCTTCCCAAGACAGAGATCAAAAACAAAATAACAATTAATTTGTAATACAAAAATGCAAGTTGAGAAAGGAATGTAATTCATTATTGATTTTCAACAATAACTTAACAAATGATTTCTTTCTTTAATTTCAATACACAATATACAAACTATATGCCATTTTTTTTCCAAAACAGAGAATGGAATAATAACTCTTTACATTTTCTAATGAATCTCAATCTTTCCTTTCCAATACAGAGTGCCTTCACATTACAATAATACTACATTTCATCCACATCAAAGTGGGAAGATTACAATATTTTTTCTTAGAGGAAGGGGCTATCAGACTGTATTTTCTTTTTCTCCAAAACAACAACATGCTGATTTCTTCATCTCTTCATTTTATCACAACAAGAAAGGGGGGAAAGGAAATGCTTTCCACCAAACCAAGACATCCAATGGGAAAGGAGAAGCCATCCTTCCCCATTGGCCCCCGAGCCCCAACCATATTGGAATAGAGTATGAACATCAACATGGCAACAAGGCTTCTATCACAACAAACAACATTCTTTTCACATACATAATACAATAAAATACACAGTCCAAAGAAAGACAATAGTTCACAACTGCAATAAAAATCACACACACAACACATGGGCTTGATCAAGCAAGCCATTAAGAGCAAAAAATATGGGGAAACTACTTATGCCTCCCTATTTATAATTGGGCATCCACCTAAATCATACCACCAATAACCATATCAAATCCCATAAACCTTATATCTCCTAACCCCTCCTTATGCCCCCCCCCCCCCAAGAGTAAGAAATGTAAACAATTTCTTTTCCTAGGTGGAGCCGAATCCAAAGCTCCCTCCAAAATAGAATAAGTGTCATTGGCAATCCCTTATGCCCCCCCATATGAAATCCCCATAGCCTTATCCTACACCTTTCCCTAAGCATTCTACCCAACCAGGAAACAATACATAACACACTTACCATTTTATTCATGCAAGAAAAGGGAAAATAACATATTAAAAAGGAAATATCCTACCTATCCATAATGGAGATTGTTTCCAAAACATAAATCTCTTTAATGACCAAAAAAGTAGTCCAAAAATAGAAACACAAAGCATGCAAATGAATTTCCAACTCCTTCCACAATGCAAGACTCCAACAACAATAAAAATTTGACCCAAGAAGGAAGAGCAAAGTTCCAACAACCATAACCAAGAGAAGAATTCAAATTTTTAAAGGAGAGGGAGAGGAGAGGATGATGTGGATTCCAAATGGGATGCCACATCATTCTTCCTCAACCCCAAAAGGAGAAAGTCAACATCACAACTAAACACAATAAATGGAGATGACAATCAACTTACACACTCAAAATTAACCCATACTTTAACAAGGATTGAATTAAAAGCTTGTAAGTAACGTGCAATAAAAACTTACACATAGTCATTTCAAAATACAATTAAAAAGTCTAATTTTGACTCCCAAAGTATAGGTATGGTTGGTGGATGGTTTTAAGAGGTGTGGGACAAGTTTAACTTGTCCCACAAGCCTCAAAATGCAGCACTCAAGGACAAATTCGAATTCCTTTGAGGATGAAGTGTCCTACACTCCAAAATATGACTTACACAATATTTCACATCACTTACATCTTTTTACACATTCTTACAACATGAATTAATATCTAAGACTTCATTTATTACATTATTTCGACATAATGATTTATTTATTTAACACATGGTTATATATAGTTATATATATATATATATATATATATATATATAGTTATATATATATAGTTTTATATATATATATATATATATATATATATATATATATATAACATAAACCCAAATCAATTAACATCTAAAGAAAAGGGTAACACATCACAAATAAAATACATGTAAAAATTACAAAAAATAAACACATTAAAGTAGTACATGAAATCCCTTGGTTACATTTTAAAGGTGATTCCCCGTCATGGGAATCCCTAACAAACACAACATACAAATAATTACAGTTGTCATGGTGACCTCGTTGAATTCATATAGAATTCTAATATGGTTAGTCTCTAGTCCCCCGACATTGTTGTGATATTTTATCTTACAAAATAACAATACCTCCTTTTGGCCTCGTGGCCATATCAGAACATCCAAAATGATATAAACAACATATAAAGATCAAGTCAAAATCACAACAACATCAAGAATTCAACAACATCATCATTAAATTTCAATTACAACTATATCATCTTCTAAATGAATCTCTATACTAGAGATGCTCTTAATATCAAATGTCACATGTCTAAAATCAAAATCAATACTATATCCATGTCAACAGTGTATCATCATCCATATATATAATAATTTCTCTAATAATCATCATGCATGCTAACTGAATCAAGGTCCATAATAATCCATGGTCTAACATTTACACATCATACTAGGTCAAAACATAATAATGTCCAAAATGAGATACACGGTATCAATATCAGTATCTAAAAATTGTCAAAGGGATGTGGGCACTACAAAATAAGCTTGCAAAATTTTAGCAATAGAAAGCATGACATGTGTCAAGGACAAAGGTGGAGATGCGGGCCCATGGGGAAAAAAGTGAAAATCTTCCAAATTTCCAAAAAGGGTCAAAATGCATAGAATTGAAGCATGATCCCAATGGGACCCACCATGTGCCATGTGTCATCACCAAAATTCAAGGGCGGAGGATATGCAGAAAAAAAAGTCATTTTTTTCCATTTTTCCGAAAATGTCAAAAAGGTCAAAAGGTGTGCCCGAATTGATTCCCAATCATATTTTGACACGTGGAGGGCCCAGATTGAAGGAGAAAGAGCAAATCAAGGGTAACTATACATCTTCATTTTTTGCCACCATTTTTTCTCCAAGAACTTGGAATTACAAATTTTACATCAATTTTTTTGTGATTCCATGTCGTTTTGGCCTTCTAGGATTATTGGAATTGGTTTCATAACTCAATGTGCAAATTTGAGGTGCTTTTAAAAAAAAAGTTTTTCCCTGATTCGTCCATACACATGAAATGTCAGATTTGAAAGTTGTAGAGGTAGTTTTAAAAGGTGAAAATTTGAAATGATGAGAGGATAGGCATCTGCATGCCTTGATGATGAAAAACGTGCCTTTAGGAAAGATAATGATCCAAATATTTGTAATGATTCAGTCTTTTAAACACCTGGAAACTCTTGTTGCAAATTTGTTAAATGTCATTTTCACTGAATCATGAGAAATTGTTGTAACAAACTTGATCCCTTGGCATATGATTTTCTTGGAAAAGAAGGCTCCAATGTGGCAAGAGATATATAATACATTTTTAAGAAATGCAAAGGGAGGGGGAAGTTGAAAATCATGAGAAAATTTATGAGAGAAAGCTCACTTTCTGAGAAACACACCAAAGAACTAGGTTAGTTTCTTCTATGTTGGATCTTCATGTAATTGAGTTGGTTACAATTGTATAGCCATCACACAGCTCTAAGATTATTCATGAAACTTTCCTCTGCTGATGAATCTAACAAGATTTTGAGTTAAATCTATGTTTTTTTGGGAAATATGATGTTTGTTATCATTTTAAATACCTACAAATAGTTTTCATTGTTCTTGTTGCAATCTTGTAGTGAAATTATTTAGAAATCACATAGAATCTCATCCTTATTGATAGTTTAGTGCACTTGCAGTTTTGTTTGTCAGAAGAGCTTTCATCTGGCATTGAAAATAAGCAGTTTAAAATCACTCCACATTCATTTGTTGATTGGGATTGCTTGTAAGCCTTTGGGGGTGCCTTAGGCGTGGTTTGATCAAGGATTTTTGTGTTTAATTGAGTTATTTACTTTAAGATTTTGTGGTGAGTTCTCAAAGATTGTGTGAAGAGTGTAACTTGGGCTTCCATTTATGCATCTTCTGGTTGAAAGAACATCCTGATTATTTGAAGCAATTTATCTGATAGTTGTTTAAGTATTGTAGAGGTTGTGAAAGAAGTGATATATCCAAGTTTGTCTTGTCAATACCCCACCAAAAAATCATCTAAATAACTAATCCTACCCATACTACCCTTGCATTGCATTGTTTGTCAACAAAATAATCTAACCCATCTACAAAAATGCACAAAGTAAATCAGGATCATACAATGTCTCCAGTAGCCTCAGCCTTGTCTTGAAAGCATTTCCATCATTTAGTAGTGACATATCTATTGAGTTTGAATAATGGAAAATTCATCTTGTTTTTCCAAGGCCATCTCCATACAATATACATAGTATAAGGATATATCCACCTCCTTCACAAAATAAAGGCTACAATATAGGTTATCTTACCTTGGTTGAAAGGCACAACCTAAAATAGTGAGGATTAGATCAAAATCCTTTCAAAGTGCTATCAATATCTCCACAAATATGATTTCTAGCTAGATCACATCCCTAACTACAAAACAACATATATCAGATCTATCTGCCTTCAAGCTTCATGCCATATTTTTTATTCTGCTCAAACTGAAAAGGAGAAAAAATTTAGGTACCAAAAGTATCCACTCCTCAATACTTTCTAGAGTTAACTTGGTCCATATTCATCGTGAACCATCTTGAAAACAACTGAAAAAGAGGTCCAGCCAACAAAAACCAATGATGTAGTCTAGAATTTACCAGATAACACCCTAGACATGCTGGCATGTCACTCATCCTAGAATGAGCACTCACTTGAAGTGCACAAGGGTACTAGGTCCTTCTTTAGGGTTGTTTTAGCAGGATGTTAGTGTGACGAAGGAAGAAATGTATAGATCCATAACCAATCCTTCATTCTACAATGCATGCCATATTCAGATCTATGAAAGAACAAACTTAACAATAATCATGATTGAATCAAGAACATGAACTACTCAATTACACATAGGAATGGAACTTAGATTCAGCCAATAACTTCCATCTATTAGTAAACACAAAATCTCCTTACAATAATGGAAATCTATATCGATGTGTGCATGGATCTGATACAATAATCCAGTCATATGCACATATCTCTTTATGCTTACCTCTTATGCTCTGCATATATCTATATATCCCCCCCCCCTCTCTTAGGTAATTCACTACATATATTTATAGGGTGGGGACTTTCCATTCACCACTTATTTATTCCAAAAATAGGCCGCATACTATTAATAGTCATGCATCATTTATAGGCATAGCCACACATGTAAGTGTGCTATCTATAGACCTCTTATAGTTAACTAAAGTGACAATCCTATTCTTAGATTGTCTCCATGAAAAACACTTCGATTCGATCCTCTAAAGATATATAATGTGTGGCCCACACATCTCTACATCATTGGTGTGTTCCACACACCCTCTTTTAAAAATAGGTCTTCATGCTCAAATTGGCTAAGTCCTGAATGTTAAACTTATGCTCTGCGCTTGCATTCTTCATACCCATTCACAACCTTAAACCTGGCTTGTTTTCCCATGCAAACTTCTTGTGTGAGTTTTTTCAAGTGTTCTCTAATCAACATTGATGTAATTAGTGTGAAGAAGGAGAAGTTATCTTCAGGTAAGCTCACTGTGTTACAATTGTTGTTATCTACTTGTGAATTTGAATAGTTACTTGGTCATTAGTGGTTGAATTGTTAGTTTGTTTTCTTGGCATTAGGCCATCAAACTTGTTTCGGTTCTTTCTCCAAAGAAGGGACATGCATATTTATATAGGGAATGTTGTTAGGGCTTAGCTTTATCGTATTTGATCATGTTTCGTTTTCTTCACTTGGGTATAAAAGGACTATTAAGAATTACTCTTCTGATAATTCTCCCCTTCCTCCAGCATGTTCGAGGAAATGTTTACTTGTTGTCTTCCGGATTTGGTGTTATTGTTACTGCCCCTTTGAAAAATGAAAGTTAATGGATTTTCGTGGTTCATAGTTTATTCCCTTCTTCGGGACTGTAGTCTTTCATTTTGATCTCTGATTGTCTTCTATTTGGGAAATATGTTATAAGAAAATAGAGAATGTACTTGACTATTGGTATTCTTGTTTATAGAATTCTCTATTTCTAATCCTACTTTGAATGTTTAATTTACAATCTCTCTCTCTTTTGATTCTCTTTCTGATTCAATCTTGATAAGGGAGTTGCCTAGTAGGACTGTTTCATTGAACCTTTACTGGGACTTATTGTAGAAGTAAGTCCACTAGTGATTGAGCAAATAGTTGAAGCCAGGGTTAATTAGAAGGATTATTGTGGTTGGTTGAAAATATTCTATGAAGCCTTTTGTTTGATGAAGAATATTTGAATGAATGCAGGAGTTGTACTTGATTGTTAAATATCTCCATTCTTATATTTTGACTTAAACTTTGGTAATGACATATCTTGTTTGGAAAATGTGTTGTTCATTCCAGTTGCATGTGAATTCAATCTCATCCTTAACTGAAAATTGTTTAGTGCTGAACTGAAACTTAGACTGATTTCTAATTTTGAATATTGAGTTATAGGATTCTTAAAATAGAAAATATTTACTAAATATGTTGATCGATTCATCCTAACCTTTTCCTATGTTTGATTTTAACTTGGCATCTTATATTTTAGGATGGAATTAGGTGAATTAATACTGAGGTGAATGTACTATTGATCCATCTAATGAAGACCTATTCCTAAGAGATAGTAGTGATAATATCTTCTCATGTTAGATTGGATTAATTAAAAAGTGAATATGTGATTTTTATGAAATAGTAATTATATGTATTAAGCTTTAATTATTTTTATGTATTCAATAGTTGAATGATGAATCTGATTATATCTTGATCTATTCTTAATGATGATATGGTTTATCACCTTATATCTCTCTCTAATTTGTGAATGGTATTACTTTTTGGTATGTCTTTCTGTAAAGATTTTATTGGTTGATAAAAGAATATTTCTCTTTATGAAACATTTATCTAAAAGGAAATCATTTTAATGCTCAGTGTTTATCATGCTCAGTTGGATGAACTGACCTATGCTAGCAATTTTTGCAGATGGAATTCGTAAGTTATGAAAGGATAAAATACCTTTTAGAAATTATATATGTTTATTAGGAGGATGGATATCTTATGGTGAAATATGGATCATTATTCAAATGTATTTGTTGGAAAAGAAATTTGTCTTTTTAATTGATCTTGATATTGTTTTTTGACACTAGAAATGTCTGAAGTTTTTGAACTTATAATGTATGAATCCAATTTTGATGAATAAAAGAGTCGTGGATTTTTTTGAAGTTGAAGTGTAATATTTTTGGGTATTCTATGAATGGAAAGGATAATATTTCTCTATTTATTTTATATATCTGCAATATACCCTCTTAGGTTAGTTTAAAATGAATTAGAGATTAAGGGTACTAGATGAACTACCCTTTTGTTTAATTGTAACTTATCAAGTTGACATTCTTGATTGGGCATTCAACTAAATCACTATGGATTATTAAAAAAATGGTGATGAGTATATGAAACCATGATAATAACTTGAAATATTATTATGGGGTTATAAATGAACCCTAACCCCTTTATAAGGAAAAAAGGGAACACAACTCCCATGCAATGATTAATATAATGTTTTAAAAACTATTGGAATTTAATTTGAATATTATCTTGGATAGAGAAAGGTTTTCTTCCCCTTAATTAATTTCTTAATATAATTAAGAACAATGAAAAGAAAATATTAAGGATTAGACTTCATCCCAATGAATTATAATATAGGAAGAACTGATTCAGAACTAAAACAAGTTAAGACTTGGATAAGTAAGTTAAGTTAACATCACTGATAAGTATGTTAAATCTGTTTGGTGAAACATAAATTAGAATGTTAATGGATTAAATTTTTTTTTGAAAAAGTTGGGGGTAGATGTATCTACATAGAAACTCCAAACGTAGTTTTTACTTGTAATCCTTATGGTTAATTAACCTAGTTGTTTTGTAGGGATATTACAATTAACCCTTAAAAAGGAAAATTATTAAGTCATTAAATTTTTTCTAAGGTATGTTCATCTAGATGAGGAGAACTTAGTTGGATGTTGGCACACACCAACTGCAGTATAGTACCTTCATGTAGACTTAGGTCTTCATGAGAATATTGTGATGTAGTCAACATGTTACAACACCCTTAAGAGTTTAATCACCTTGATCTACATAAACTCATACTTGATCATAGTTCTAACATAGGTAAAGTTAGAGGCATGATCTAGTGTCGAAGTCAACTCACGATGACTTAGGATAACTAGACACACACAATCAACTTAGGTAAATTGTGTATGTCTATGTATCCTTAGTTACCACGAGTAGTCCTATACACTAGACTATGTTGCTAACCTTGGTTAGGGTTAAATCTTGAACAAGTAGACTGACAAAAGTCAGTGAAGGCCATTCCAGATAGTAGATGAAGTGGGGTGAAGGACGTATTATGTTTAATGAGTATGACATCTAGGAATATAAACATGAATAGTATGTTAAAAATATTTGGCCAAAGTTTCACAAGTTGTTGGTTGCATTGTCCTATGTCACCTAGTTTAAGAAGCAGGATTTTAGATGAATATCGGTAACAGATATTTAGATAGGCCTCTTAAAAAGAACACTTAATACCCTAAAAAGAGCATGGGAACCAAGTATACTTAATAAACAAATCACTAAAAAACATGAGAGATCGGTATGATTTTAAGTCATCAAATGAGAGATCGATAGTTCACTGAGTCATTTACAACTACATATGGTTTATGTTATGAGATGGAATGGATTGTAATGTGTGTTCTCTATTATGTTAATTTAGATGTGAGAACAAAAAAAAAATCCCTAGTTTATAAAGTCTTAAAATGGGAATGTTACATCTTGGTATCAGAGTTGAAAGTTGTAGCTATTGGACCCATTGTGTCCATAATATGATAAAAATTAAATTTTCTTGCTAACAGAAAATGGTTAGAACAAGAGGAAATGTTGTAAACAACCCACCACTAGGTGGAGAAGCAGTTACTTACCAAAAACTTGATGAGATCCTTGATGCCCTGTTGGACACAAGATATCGTTTAGTTGTACTTGAATAACAAGTAATGGGCAATGAGGAGGAGGAAGAAGATGTTGGAAATAATAATTAGCCACCTCCTATAGACAATGTCAATATTGGGAATTTGGGCATTGATAACAATAATGCAGACAATGATAATGTGAATGCACCTAATCTGCCTAAGAATAAAAAGAAAAGATTGGTAGCTTAACTCACTAATGACATAAAATGGATAAGTCCACCGAATTTGGATGGTACTACACTAGGAGATGGAGCTAAAAAATGGCTTAGTGAAATGGAGAAGTACTTTGCAATAAGGAAATTCTCTAAGGAAACAAAATCAATATGGGGAGATTATCAGCTTTCTGATGAGGCATCTTCTTGGTGGGACATCTGTAAGGCTAAGTTAAACATTGATGAAAAAAACATCACTTGGGATCAATTTAAAAATTATTTTAGGCAACGATGGCTACCACAACTTTACTATGATAAGAAAATGACTGAATTTAAGAACTTATCTTAGGAAAAATTAACTGTAATAGAGTATAAGGAGAGGTTAAATAAACTCCTTAAGTATGTACCTCAATATCAGACTGATGAGAAATTTAGAATATGAAAACTCATTATGGGGTTAAATCCCATTATAGGTGGTGAAAAGGATGTTCAAAGCCCAACCACCATGGAAGGGGTTGTGGAAAAGCCATAAGGCATGAGAAAAAATTCAAAGTGATCTCTGCCCATAAGGAAGAAATCTGAAAGAAAGTTCCAAATTCTTCTTCATTCCTTGCACCCAAAAAGAGACCATGGAAAAAGTTTGGTATGAAAAAACAAATTTTTTGTAGATAATAGAAAGAAATATACAACAAATAAACATATTGCTAATGTGTGAAATAACATTTCAAGAAAAATAATAATGGACAAAAGTCTTATGGAGGTCAGAATGATAAATTTAAGGTTGGAAATAAATTTGAGCCTAAGAAAGGACCTAGAGGAGGCTGCTACAATTGTGGAAAAGATCATTATGCAAATAAATTCCCTTTGATGCCAAAATGTTTCACCTGATTCTTGATCATTTCTTTGAATGTTGATGAAATAGATAAGGGTAAAGGGCTAGGAGGAATACCTGTTGAAATGTTGGTTATGGGTTGTTGCGTGCGTATGACTTCTTGATCCACATCTAATCATGAGAGCTTCATTTTTACTTGTAGGAACCACCTGAAATGGAAAAAAAGACCACCAAATAAAATTTAAACATTATATGTAGTGAAATTCCTAGTGTATGGTAGATCCGGGAAGTGTGATACTCCATAGATGGCTATAGATCCACTATTTAAAACAACTTAATGCTAACAATAAAGGAAATCCTACTGTAGTTAAAGTGATTTAGCTATCTCATTCTTCTACAATAAGAAAATTCATTCATAATAGGATAAGCTATGAATGAATCTAATGGTCAAGGTGTTTTT
Organism: Taxus chinensis; assembly: GCA_019776745.2. NCBI lineage: Eukaryota > Viridiplantae > Streptophyta > Pinopsida > Cupressales > Taxaceae > Taxus > Taxus chinensis. Next base: position 941,474,821 of record CM034148.1, on the reverse strand, counting down.
TTAGGGGTACTGGTACTAGTCAAGATCAAGTTATAGGTTGTTTTAGGTATTAGGTAGATAGTTCAGGCTTTGTTCTTGGTCTGATGGTAAAAAACATAGAGACCGATTTCAGTATGATAGGATCGATGTTAGTTTAAGTGAACTGGTGATGGTTGAGGGTAACCAACGTCGGTGTGGTAGGGGTATAGGAAACTCAATAAAATTTTTGAGGTGAGGGCAGATCCAAGGCTAAATGGAAATGGAGGGGGCTATGGTAGGGTCTATGTAGGTATTAGGTATAATCAGGGGTGATTAAAATCCAAGTATGGGTAGTTCAAGGGTGTGGGTGAAGGAATGGTCAAGTTTACATGGAGATAAATGGTGGGTAAATGGAAATGGGAGATGAAACTAATAATAGAAGTAAAAGAATCTACTAAAAATGGAAATGGACAAGTGCTGGTTAATAAAACACTTACTATTGTATGAGCTTGATGTCTAGTTGGTAATGGTGGGTGATCAAATGAAAGGAACTTGGTGTGGTGCAGGTGCTTCCCTAGATGCTCTTGTGAAACCAAATTTCTCTGTGGTTACTTCCGGTCCTGGTTGTGGATGCTCTTATGCATGTACAAATGTTGGTTCTCCTTACATGTAGCTCTGGTTTCATCTCTCACTCTCAAAAGATGTGTCATCCTCTCAAAAATGTACCCAACCTCGAAATAAGGTTGTTTTAAGGATTAAATGGTAATTGACAGTGGTTTTGGGTTGACCAACGGTAGTTTAGGGTAACCGGTGTTAGCTAGGTTGGGATTCCCTAGGTTAACTAAACTAGGTAGATCCCCTTGATTTAATGGGATCTCATTCATTTTTGCCCCACAGATTAGAATGGAATCTTCCTTTCTAACGTGCGTGAATGTAGTTAGAGGGAATATAGGCTTTGATTTTTAGGGTTTGGGTAGGTTACTAGTTAGTTATGGCAACATACTAAGAATATTTCTTAGGGTGAGGTGGCTAGATGAGGTGTATCGGTGAGGTGGATATGTGGGGAATTACTTAATTAGGATATTTAAATAATAAATATTGTGAGGATAATGAATTAATTTAATTAAATTAATTAAATTAATATTAGAGTGGGATGAAAGGGGCCATGATTAGGTGAATGTGTTAAAGGTGTTTATTTGACAAGGGGCTAAGGGGAGTGTGACCCAATTTTGGTGTCTACATTTTTCCCCTTTTTGTTGTGTAACTTGTATTGGTAAACGACGCTAACAAAAAATAAGATGTGGTTACCCCATGAGTGGGTGAAGGTGATCCCCCTAAAACCAAGAATTGATGAAGCAAAAGGCAGAATCGGTGAGTGGTTTGATAATAGGTGAGTGTGAGGAGGAATAAGGTGGGAGATGGGGGTAAATAGTGAAAAATTTCTACTCAGGTAATCCAGGCAATGGGTCAGGGTCAAGGTAGTAACAGTAAAATACATGCACACATGTAAACTGTAGCACAATACCAAGTTGAAGAGCAAGAAAACACTTCATTGTCTAATGTTGATAGGTTTATCCAAACAAGGTTGAAGTGATTCCAGTATCCATAATATAGGATATGGTCAGGAAACATGATGTAGGTCAAGTGCAAGAAGGTTTAGGTATGTTCCGTAACACCAAAGGTTGGGTCAAGATAAATGGTCACAACAAGAGGTAAGGTAGGGTCAATATGTCCATCGACACAGGTAATAGTGCCACAAGGTATAACAAACACATGAGGTCACATGTCACTAGAAATGTTCCAGGTCCAAGTATCTAGGTCATGGCATGGGTAGGGCCAAGGTATGGGTAAAATAAAGAGTCCCTGAATGAGGATGAGGTGATGGGGTAAATGATAAGGTCAAGAATATAAAGTGAAGTGTCAAACTGAGGTGTGAGTGAGGTAAAAAAGGATTCAAGTCAAAAATTGTTGGTAGGGGTAGAAAAAAGACTAAGCAGGTAAACCAATGATGGTTTGAAGGAACAAATACCAGTCAAGATGGACAAACCATGGTAAGCTAGGGCATAGGACTGATGTTGGTCAAGGGAAAACCGTCACCAGTCAGGTTGGGTAGCATATAAAAGGAAAAATTACCATATTTTCAAATCATTTATCTTTTATCAAATTGGGGAAAATTAAAAAAGAGAGAGGAAAAGGTGGAAAGTGACAGAGTGAGATGGAGGATTAAGTTAGTGAGCCATGTGATTGGAGATAGTTGGTTGATAGGTGGATCCATGAGTTGGGTTAGATTGATTTGATTGTTTGGAGAGCTAGAGGTCATTCGGTGATAGCAGAGACAGGAGAGGGATCAGGTGGACCACTGGTGTAGTAGCCCAATGTGCCATCACAGCAGTGGCACCATGATGAGGTAAGAATCAATCCCTTTTCTTTGCTTTTTTATTAGATTGAATTAGAGGTCGGGTGGGTGAAAACAAGTTCTGGGGGGAAATGCATTTTGAAGTGTGGGAGGGAAAATTAGTTAAAAGAGGAATGAGGAGAGAGATGATTGGGTGTAAGAGGGGTGGGGAAGGGTAGAGGGGGGATTTTGGTAGGATTGGGTGGGTAGAAGGGAGAAAAAGAGAGCTTGTAGGAAGAAGGGGGTTTAGACATCGCGGTTTTTAACACAACAGTGACCGGCATCAATTGAGGGTTAGCCGATGTCGGTGGTAGAGAATCGGTATTGGTCACGAAATAGGTGATTGATACCAATTATGGGGAATTGGGGTTGGTTATGGGTAATCGATACTGGTCATAAATTGGGAAAAAATAGGCCAAAAGGTGTCTGAGGTTGGGTTGGTGAGGTAGGTAGGGGTAAGAGAAGTGGTTTTGGTGAAAATCATAACAAAAATAAGGGGTAAAAATAGGTAAGGGTGGAGCTATTAGGGAACAAATATATAGATGTGTGGGCAAATAGGTAAGGTCGAGGAGTGGGTCAAAATGGAAATAGGTGAGGGGTCAGGGTGTGTGTAAATAGGTAAGGTGATAATGGGTTGGGTAGGTTTAGGGTAGGTAGGTTGGTTGGTTAGGGTTGGGTTGGGGTGGAGGGTAGGCCATGGGATAAACAAGTAAGTAGCAAAGTAAAGGGGTAGGGTGATGGGAATGGGTATGGGTGAAGGGAGATATGGATGTGTTTTAATAATGTGATTATTTTTTTGGATACAGGTGAGAGATTAGTTGAGGATGCAAGAAAAGGTGCCACCCCTACTAATGACATTTAGTGGGACGCTGACAGTTGAGGAGTGGAGGCATGTCACTGATGTGGACCTACAAGCAAATTATTTGTGTTTTCCTTATTGGTATGCCCCAGGAAGATGCATTTGAGCCTAGTTTTGTGTGGGTGGGGTATAGGTGATGGGTTCCTACAATGAGAGAGTGGCAAGAAGGCAAGGTTACACATGATGTATCCTATTATAGGAGGCTACTGGAGGGATTTTCTGGCATGGACATTGTTTGGAAACCGTATGTGGGATATCCCTCATACAGATAGATGGTCGATGAGCTATATGGCCTTCAAAAACTTAGATGGATAAAGGGGCATTATATAGGGGAGCAAGAGATGATCCCAGTTGATAGGTTCAGAAAGTAGTTTAGGCTACCATAGGATATACCTCCACCTTTCTCAAAGTTTAGGAGAGATGAAGTGGAGAGGCCATTGCCTCTACCATAGCCGAAAGTGCCTACCGGGTAGGAGGAATAGGTGATAGACCGGTGGATTGATGATGTCAAAGTGATAGATAGATATAGACAGTGGTGGGTTGCCCATTTATGAGCAGTATCGCCTAGGCCAGGGAAACAATATTTAGCCACTATCACGGTGTAGAGAGACACCCTACAGGGGCAGGTGGCGACCCTGATTTCCCATTTTGGGATGGTACAGGGGTAGTTAGTGTTTGGAAGGTGGATGTGGCCACATTACATGCGTAGGTATCTAGTCTACATTCCCAGATGGCCCAGGGTGGAGATGGAGAGGGTGATGATGAGTATGTGGCCATCGAGCTCTAAGATAGGATTAGGGTGAGGCCACCAGTTCGTGAAGGCTATCTCTAAGTGATGTACCAGTAAGGACCTAGCCATGGCCTATGGTAGGTGGTGAGATGTTATCAGGCCGTCAGATAGGAGTGCAGGAGGAGACAAGAGAGATGAAGATGGAAGATATCTGACAGGATGATGTCTAATGTACATCCCTCCATTTTGATGTATTTGATTCATTTTTGATATATACTAGCCTGCATGCCAAAGAGAGTGAGGATATACGAGAGTTTTATATATTTTTTATCATATACTGGCCTATGAGCTGAAGATGGTGAGGCTATATATGAGAGTTTTGAGAGTTTTGGTTATATATACTTGCCTATGTGCCGAATATATTTGAGAGTTATGTATATGGAGACACATGTTTGGATGTTTTTATTTATAGAAATGATGATGATTATGGTCATTATGTGTATACATGGTCATGGTTATCTTGTTATTTTTATGTGTATATGTGATGTAAATCAAGTAGTGTGGGCATGATAGAATCAGGTCATAGGCATGGATCGAGTTAGGTTGTGGTCTAGGCATTGATTGAGTCAGGTCATATGCATGGATTGAGTTAGGTCTTAGGCATGGTTGAGTTTGTAATTCATAAATTTGTGCAATTAATGATGAGATGGGCCATGTTTGAGGTGTTGTTATAGTAACATGCATGATAATGGTAAAGAAATGGTAGACATAATAAATTTATGTTTGATTATGATATAGGTGGAAAGCAATTTGTTGTTTGTTTTGTTTAATTCCCAATTAGTGAGATAAAAATAAATCTAACAAGGGTAGATTATAATGTAGGGAAATGAAAGGTGAATTGGTTAGGGTAGAGAGTGGCCGAGCTAACCTCCAAGGGTCCCATGCCCTCAGAGTGCTGCCTACATAGTCCCGGTGAAAAGGGACCTCAGGTCGATGTAGTTCTCCCATAGGCTAAGGAAGAATGTGAGGAGGAATGAGTATGGGTTGGTAGGTTTTAGGCATGTTTAAGTTGAGGTCTATTAGGTATGGGTGAATTGTGGGCACATTGTTATAGGTGATTTTGAGTTGATTGTTGTTAAAGAGGAAAAATTACCTAAGGATAAGCATCGAGGATTGAGTCCTGTATAAGGTAATCAATACGTAATGAAGAAGGGGAAAAGACAAGAGGAGGTGAGGGAGCCACCTAATTGGTAAGGATCATAACAAGTAGGGCATACTTTAGATAGTCTGATGAAAGTAAGACCCTAAAGAAATTTCATGATTGACTATTCTAAAGGTGAAGAAAAATCACATGCTCACCGAATGTCACAGTTTCAGTAGGTCCCTTGAGGCGGTAGGAAGTGAAAGTGTGAATGGTGAGAGGGTGAAAAGTGGTTAGTTTTTATATGGTACTAGGTAGCATGCCTTTTGGCAAGAGATCCAAGGTCACAATGGGAAAGTCCATGATGAATTTTTTTTCTATTTGACTTGTATTTGAGATAGACTGATCAATGCGGGAAGTCTATACGGGATGAGGAAATTAACTCCTTGAGGTCTTCGCGAAGATGATTAATGCGGGAAGCTTCAGATTCTCTCTCTTTTTTTAAAAGCAGGATTTACATAGCTGTCCTTCGAGGGAGAAGTCTATTTATAGTAGAGATGTAGAGAGAAAGATGTCCTTTTGAGGGAGTCATCTTTTTATTTGAATTTTGACTCAATAAGTTGGATCCCGTGTGAGGACTTTGGAGTCATGGACAAAACTTAAGGTGGATGAATTGGATTCTTGTTCAGAAGGAAAGGTGAAACAACCATGGGATCTCATCTAAAAGTAGATGAAAAGTATCCCTAAGAATCATGCCATGTGCAGCACCGTGGTACACATATTTAAGAGAAGATAAAAGAGTGATGGGTGTGCACATGATACTTATTTAATCATTGGTGATGGTTTAAGAAGTGGGTAGAACTCAAGGGGATGAGCATGAAATAGGTAGAAAGTGAGGTAGGAATGAAATTAAATAGTATAATGGTTGAAGATGCAAGGCATTGAGGGGCTCAAGTTCAGGTTTACCATCTAATGAAGATAAACGATAAGCACATGATCCATAAGTATGAGTCACGATGTATGGTCCAAGCTAATTAGGAGAAAATTTTCCCCGTTTAATTTTTTTATGCTTTGGTCACATGTTTGTTTTCTTTCAGGACAAGGTCACTGACTTGGAAGGTTTGTTCATGGACACATTTGTGATAGGCACATTTCATACATTTTTGGTAAACTTTAAGATGGTCAAGAGCATTAAGACATCATTTGTCCAATAACTCAATTTGTGCTAAATGGTCCTAATGAAAGTTTTCATCATTGAGCATGTCATGGAGAGAAATGCAAAGTGAGAGAATCTAGACTTCGAGAGGCAAAACAATGACTGTATCGTAGACCAAAGAAAAAGGTGTGGCATTGGTGGAAGTTTGAATACTAGTGCGGTACACCCATAGGGTGAAAGGAATGTGTGTATGCCAGTATTTCCCAGTATCATTAACCACCTTCATGAGAATTTTGTTTAAGGTTTTATTAGTGGATTCCTCTTGGCCATTGGTTTGTGGGTAATAAGGTGATGAGAAACTGAGCTGAATGCTGAAGGCATCACAAAGTTTCCATAAGGTTTTATTTTTGAATTTTTTTCTGTTATCAGTGATGAGGTGACATGGGACACCAAAGCAATAGATGATGTGATGATTGATGAACTCACATATTTTCTCAGCTTTCATAGAGATGAGAGGTATGGCTTAAACCTATTTTGTGTAATATTTGGTACCGATATGATCCATTGATGTCGTTGTGAAGAATGGGGATTGATTTCTTCGATGAGATCCAAATCCCATTGAGAGAAGGGCCAAAGGTCGTTGGTGACTTGTAAGGCATGACTGGGTGTATGATGAAGGTTGGCATGTTGTTGGCATTTTACACAACGCTTAACGTAGTCACAAAAATCATGGTTGAGGGTCAGCCAGTAATAACCTAGGCAAAGAATACACTTAACAATAGTAAGGCCACTGAAGTGACCTCCACATATACCATCATGAAATTCCTTAATGGTATAAGGAATTTCTAAAATCGTAAGGTATCGTAAGAGAATACCATCAAAGCCGCACTTATAGAGGAGGCCACCCATGATGACGTAATGAGAGACCCTTTTAAGAAAAGTGCATTGTCTATTATGAATGACGTTGGGAGGCAAGATGGAGAGGGAAAGGTAGTGTGCATATTGCTTATACCAAAGGTCACTCGGGTCGGAGGCAATAGTTTTGATAGAGTAAATTTCACGAGGTAAATAAGAGGGTGATTGGAGTCATTATACGGTGACAAATATTTTAGAATCAATGGGTGAAGTGGGTATTTGAGAGGCCAAGTAGACCATGGTATCTACAAATTTGTTAGCAGAGCAGGGGATGGTTTGAAGGTCATAACAGTCAAAAGGGGTCAAAAGTATGTCCACATGATGTTTATACTTTTGAAGTGTCTCATTATGACATTGGTATATACCATTGACTTTGTTTATGACCAATTGGGAATCACCAAAGATGTTGATGGATTTGACATCTAAGGCATAGGCAGCTTGGAGACCTAATATGAGTGCTTCGTATTTGGCAATATTGTTTGTATAATCAAAATTGAGTTTGAAAGACAAAGGCATGGGTTCACCATCAAGTAAAATGATTATAACACCTACCCCACCCCATGCTGACACTTGGAACCATTGAAGAAGAGTGTCATTTGGTATGCGGGCTTGTCTAAGGAAAGTGAAGCATTTGAATCATCTAGAAGTCAAAATTAGAAGGTTACTCCCACGAAATAGGTTCATCAACCATATGGTCTAAAACGGCTTGGCCCTTGATGGAATTTTGATGGATGAATTTATGTTTGAGGTTGGCCAAAAGCATAAGCCAACATGCGACACGTTGATTTTGGTAAGGTTTGGCATACATGAAGTGTAAGGGGTTGGTGTTGGTCACAACATAGGTTTTGTGGTTGAGTAGGTAATGTCAGAGTTTTGTGGCAAAAAAAACTAAGGCTCAACAAATTTTTTCAACATGGGTGTATTGGGTTTCATAGTCTAAAAGAGTACAGATTATGTAATAAACCGCCTACTCCCTATGTTGTTCATCGCGGTGAGTGAGCATGGCCCCCAAGGAATGATCTATAGCTGAGAAGTATAGGTAGAAGGGTTGATCATATTTATGTGGAATGAGGACGGGTGGTTGGAGAAGGTATTGTTTTAAGGCCTCAAAATCTTTGTGGTAGTCATCATCCCATTTAAAGGAGGCATCCTTCTTGAGAAGATGATGAAAGGGTCGACACCAATTAGACAATTGTAAAATGAAACGGAAAATATACTACAACTTATCTTGCAAGATACAGAGTTACATAATATTAGTAGGTGGAGGAATTTCAAGAATGGCCTTAACTTTATTAGGGTCAACTTCTATGCCACGCAAGGAGATGATAAATCCCAAGAGTTTTCCTGAGAGTACAGTAAAGACACATTTCTTGGGCTAAAGGTGAATGCAATACTTAATGAGGTGGTCAAAGATGGTTTTTAGGATGGCAAGGTGCTTGGAGTGGCATTTAGATTTGGCCAGGAGATTGTCCACGTAATCTTCCAATATATGATGCATGATGTCATGGAAGATGTAAGTCATAGCCCACTGATATGTGGCACTAGCATTTTTAAGGCCAAAAGGCATGACTCGATGGAAGAAGGTCCCCTAAGGGGTGATGAATGTATTTTTATGTTGATCCTCTAGGGCAAGAAAGATCTGGTTATAACCTAAGAAACCATCCATGAGTGATAGCATCTCATGACAAGTGGTAAGGTCAACTAGTTGGTCAATACTGGGTAGAGGAAAGTCATCTTTTGGGTAGGCTAGATTGAGGTCACGGAAATACATGTAAATGTGGAGCCCTCCTGTCACCTTAGTAACAAGGACAATGTTAGAAATCCAAAAAGGATAATCAATGGGTAAGATGAAGGAAACCGAAAGGAGGTGCTGAAGTTCTTCTTTGACCAGAAGAGCAATACGAGGATGTATTTTCCTCAACTTTTGTTTTACAAGATTGGAATTTGGAATGGTTATGATATTGTGGACTACTATGGTGGGGTCAATACCGGGCATTTCTGCATAAGACCAAGTGAAAGCGTGGTTATGGTTTTTGGGAAAAGAAGTGATGGCTTCCTATTCAGGAGTATCTAAAGATTGTCCTATCTTTAGAATGTGCAAGTCGTCTGGAGTATGGATGTTGATTTCGATAGTCAATTTGTTCAAAATTATTTGTGTCTTAGATGGTAATGACTACTGAATATATGAGTCTTCAGCGCCAAGGAAGGTGAGTATAGACCTATCATCCTAACATTGAATGATGTTAATCGAAGGTGTATCATTGTTGATCATTTTAGGATATAGGAAGGGAAGAGAGGAGGGATCCTCACCCTCACATTGATAAGTCAGAGGCCCCAAGGAAATGGTGTTTATGAAAAAAAAAATTGGAAGAATGGATTCTGGATCCATTTACTCTGTTGGTGAAGGTGATGAAGAGGGTGGAGTGGGTGAAGAAGGTGGAGAAGGGTTGATGTCCTGATGAGTTCAATGCAGGCCTTCTTGGTAGGTGGTTCAGCAAATCCGATACCACTACGGTCTTTATGTTTTTGGGTAGTACATGGAATAATAGTATGGTGTTATTACTCATAAAATCCAAAGCCAAAAACCTTCCACACACATTAGTGTAGGAAGGTGTGGGTGAAATGGTGATTGGTGAGTGACTGAAAGTCAGTGGAAAATGGGTGGGTTTGTGATGGTGGTTCAGGTGTGTAAGTGGTAGTATCAAGTCCCCCATAGGTGAGACTGGTACGAAGGTGGGGAGGACCATAAAGGAGGCACTCTCCTATACAGTGATCATAGTGAGGGTGTTGGTGAATACTTCCATACTCTTATGGAGTAAGGAATTTGTTGACACTATATAGGCAATAATCCCCCAGAGTGAGGCATTGAAAAATTCCCTCCAAGGGATCAGTGGTTGGTATGTGGGTAGCTAGAATAGATGATGTGTCATAGGTTAGATCAGAGATGGGGTTAACAGATTGGGAGGTTGATGGTTCAACCGTGGAGGTTGTGGCACTGGTAGGAATGGAGGAGGTATGTGCAGTTGAGGTAGCATTTGCATCAGTGAGTGGAGGTGTAGGTGAAGAAGAAGTGATTGTGGAGGTAGATTCTTTAATGGGTATAAGCACATCATTGAGTTGGTAAAGCATGTTGCAAGTTTTGAAATGTGATGGGTCAGATGGAATGGTATCGGTGTGTCCCTCATGCTCAAACTTTACAAAACAATGCAAAGTGGAAGGAACATAACCCATAACATGAATCCAGGGTCTACCAAGCAACAAGTTGTATTAAAATTCTCCCTCCAAGACATAAAATAATTCCAGAACAATACAGGGGCCAACTTGGACATAGAGGATGATGATGGTAAGTGTAGAGGTGATAGCATCATTGAATGAACGTAACATGATGGGATGTTTATGCATGCAATTGTTAAGTATGCACATTTGAGTGAATGCATGGGAGGAAATGATATTAATGCTAGCACCCCCCATTGATCATAACATGTCATACACATATATCATCAATGTGGATAGAGATGAAGAGAGTTGGATCTAGGTCACTGATTTAGTGCAGTGCAATCTCTTCCTCTTAGAAGCTAAGGGAGGCTACTTGGTGAGTAGGTGGAGGTGTAGGAAAAGATGATAATTTGGTAAGGGAGGCTACATTATGAGGTGTAATTATGGAGGCCACATGTGTAGGGCCATTGGGTAAGACCTCAATAGACTGAAGAACCTCCATGAGATCTTGGCAATGGGATTTTGAGGTTTGGATGAGGTCATATAGGGACATTTAGAGGGGGGATTGATGTAGTTATTTGATCATGGTGTGATGTGTAGCCCCATTAGACATTGGATATGTGGCACCATGGATAGTGATTTTAGGTGTCGTGCAGATGGTATGTGTTAGTGCGGAATCACAGCACCCCTGGATGTTGATCATATTTCTAGGTTGATCATACTAGCATCTAGTGTGATTACACAACATTGAATCCTTTCTCCAAGTGTGGGACTTGCAAAAATGAGAAAGGAATCTCCAGAGAAGGCTGGTTCCTATTCCTCTGTTCAGATGCACACAAAAAATGTAGAGGGTTTACTCAAAATCTAATCTAACTTGCCAAGGAGACAGGGTAAGAAGATGTAGAAAACAAACCTAAACTAACAAAGGTGATGCACTGAGGAATGAAGAACACCTATCTTGCCAATAAACACAAACCATTAAAATGTGATGCAAGATCATACACAGATAACAAAATTTGCAGTGAAAGATCAGGAGGATGCAAATAAACACAGAGAGGGTTGAGAATCATCCACATACATGCATTACTTGCTCCAAAGACTGATATAATACACTACAAAATTCCAAGAGGAAAATTTGCATTACAGCTTTAAATGGGAGGTTTAAACTCCACAGATTCACCTGCCAAAGAGAAGAAGGGAGGGGCAAAACAAGAATGTTCAACCTTTAGAAAGAAGCCCCTCCTTAAAATTTATAGGAAGAATGAGAGGGGGAAGAGGGAGGAAATCCAAATCTACCCCAACCACTTCTAGGTTGCATTTAATTTATCTCATTATGGCGGTGGGTGAGAACCCTAGCAAAAGCGGCGAACTATATTTTGCATTAAAGCTGGTTATTGAAACATCAGTTCTGGCCATTACCACATGCAAGAGATTTTTTTGATTTTCTCTCTCCAAAATAAACCAAAATGCAAGATTGACCCTGGAATCATGTAGAGAATTTCACCATCTTTCCATTGATATAAAGAACACGAAAATCTGAGCTCTGGATTGAAAGTTATGGCGATCTGAAAATATAGGGCAAAAACAGGCCAAAATAGATCGGTGGGAAAATATTTGAATTTTTCCCGCGCTTTACCACTTGGATGACACGTGTCAAGATCTGACTCATCCGCGGGTTCATCCTTTGAAAATTCCTTTCGGGCCCTTAAAATTGGACACGTGGCACTATTTTATTGGTTTGGGCCTGAGGGGCGCATTTTTACCTTGTGCCAAACACTTAGCAACTTTTCAACCTTCTGACACGTGGCACATTTTGATTCATCCACGGGCCTCCTTGTCTCTTTTCGAGCATTTCACCTATTCACGTCCCATGCATCCCGCACGTACCTTTGGCTCGGATGTCCTGAACGAAAATCTCCTACATCGGCCGATTCAGGCTTCTTTGTTCCTGTTTGAGGTAAAGACACGTGGTGAGATTCCATTCACTCAGATCTTTCAACTTTTTGCATCCCACGCGTACTTTTGGCCTGGATGTCCCAAACTGTCTTAGATGAAAGTCTCCTGTTTTGGCCGAATCAGCCAGTTTGCATCCTCCGCGTACTTTTGGTCCAAATGTCCAAACTGTCTCAGACGAAGACTTAGACATTTTTTCCCTGCTTTCAGCTATTTCGGCTTTTCCCATCCCGCGCGTCCCGACGTCCCAACTGTCCCGCAGACCACCTGGACTAGGACTTATATGATTTTCTTCATTTTTTCGGCCCCAAGCTTGGTACAACGAACCTCAGTACGACCCAAACCCTTCAGACCCGAAATGCCTTAACACAGTCCTGCAACCTTATTTTTTGCATTTCTTCCATTTTCTCTAACTCGTTGGGATTTCTTCTTGGATGGAAGAGTTAGAGAGAAGCCGAGGGACCCCAAAAAACATGATTTTTTGCCTTGAATCAATCTACTTGCTCGAGGCCAAAAAATATGATGCATGTTAGCAAAATTACCCTGGGGGGTGAATTTTGGATAACAATTTGGTGACTCAGTGGGGTCATCTGCCTGCTAGATGAAGTTACTAGTTGCCTGAAACATCCATTGGGCATGGAGTCACTTGACTCTCTATTTAATACCCCAACTGACTAGAACATTGCAAGGAGGAAGATGGAATATCACTTGATGGAAGCAAGGGCTGCAACACATCTCCAGGGACATCAAGCCTGTGCCAAAGCACTTAGGGAAAGTAAAACAACCTACAGCAACACAATGTGCACAAGCACTTGGAGGAATGAAAACCTAAGCTAATATTTACAAGGTGGAGAATTTCCCTTTAGTAACAATGCTTTAGATAGATTCCATTGACTGGAATCTACAATTCTTCGCCATCCAATGAAGATAATTGGAAGGCATTGTTGTCCTTACACTTTGTGACCATGTATGGGCCACTCCAAATGGCATCAAATTTTGAATCTCTTCCCGGTTTTTCTCTATCTGCATCCCATTTTAACACTAGATCTCCAACCTAGAAAGATCTACTCTTGGCCTTCCTATTAAAGGTCTTCTTGATCAAAGCTTGATCCTTCTCCATTGCTTGGGATGCCTGATCTCTAATATCTTATAGCTCCATCAATTTTACATATCTCACCTCCATGGGCCCAAACTCTAGCAACTCTAACTACTTCATGAGTTCTAATGTTGGCAACTCAAGTGACATGGACAAGATTACCTCTCTTCCATAAACAAGCCTGAATGGAGAATTACCTGTGGATCTCTTGGGAGTTATCCTATCGGCCCATAAGGCTGATTTTAGTTTGGTATGCCAAGACCTCTGATTCTCATCAAGAGTCCTCCTAATAATCCTCAACAAGTTCTTGTTTGTAGATTCAGCCTAGTCATTACCCTGAGGGTAGTAGTTTGATGAAGTACTTAGGTAGATCCCGTTCTTGACAGCCCACTCAGTCACCTTGGATCTAATGAATGCTAATGCATTATCTAAGATTATTGTAGCAGGTATGTCAAATCTGGTTACTATCCCCTCATAGAAGTCTAAGATGCTAGACTCATTTGCTTCCTTGAGTGCTACTGCTTCAGTCCATTTGGTGAAGTAGTTTGTGGCTGTTAAAATCCACTTGTGCCTTTGACTTGAATTGGGATTAATGACTCCAATGAAGTCTAAACCCCATTGCATGAATGGCTAGTCAACTGAAATTGGATGCAATGGGAGGGCAACAAGCCTCTCTTTACCTGTGAAGAATGCACAATTTTTGCACCTCTTGATCCATGCATAACAATCATTGAAAATCTTGGGCCAATAATAGCCAGCCCTCATGATCTTTAGGGCTGTCACTCTTGGTGTGAAATGACCACCAACTGGTCCACCATGGAACTCTTCCAACACCTTATGAATCTGATTTGTGTTAATGCATCTCAGCAGCACTCCATTCACATCTTTCTTGAACAAAACACCATCTACTATGGCATATGGGACAGCCTGCAATCTGAAGTGTCTTCTTTGGGTCTTGTTCATCTCTGGAGGGCATAGGCCTGTGCTTAGGAAGTGCAATATACCTTGGGTCCAGCAAGGAGTGGGGACAACATTATCCTCTTCTTGAGTGCTACCTTGTACATGGCTATCTTGAACTGTCAAAACAACCTCTTCTTCATTACATACTCCCTTTTGTTTGCCCAGAATCAACTGCTCACACAATCCTTTTCCTCTTATCAGCTTGCTGACCTTGATCTCTATGTCATACTCCATGACATGAGTGATCCACCCTACTCTTTTCTCATTCAAATCCTTGTTGAGGAGGAAGTCTTTAAATCCTGCATGAGAGACCAACAACTGGACCTTGTTGTTTGAGACTAAATGCTTGAATTTCTTCAAGCTTCTAATTACTACAAGAACATGCTTCTCAATAAAAGAATATTTCACATCATAGTCCTCCATGCTTTGGCTGAAGAAAGAAATTGGCTGCTCATCATTGTCGTTATTCTGTTGTACCAAAATTACAGAGATAGTATCATGACCCCCAAATGCATAGAGGATGAAATCCTTGGAGAAATCCAGGTTGATGAGAGTTGGTGCTTGGGTGATGGCCTCTTTAATTGCTTCAAAAATCTCCTTGCCTTCTGATATCCACTTGAAAGCCATACTTTTCTTTAGTATTTTGGTGATAGGTTTGACAAGGGCTGCAAAATCTGGGACAAACCTCCGAACAAAGTTTATTCTCCCCAAGAAACTCTGAAGGGCCTTCTTGTGGCTTGGCAATGGTAGTGCTCTTATGGCTTCAACCCTCTCTGGATCAATTGCTAATCCTTCTTTGGAGACAATATGGCCAAGGAGCTTTCCTTCATGTGCTAAGAAGATACACTTCTTAGGATTCAAAGACACTCCAAATTTCCTGCACCTTTGGAAGACTTGTCTCAAATGAGAGAGGTGGTCTGCTACATTCTTTGAAAAAATAGTGATATCATCAAGGTATATCAACACCACGTTGTTAATCAAACCTTTGAACGCCATGTCCATTGCTCTTTGGAAGGTAGCTCCAGCGTTGGACAACCCAAATGGCATTTTCCTATATGAATAAGTTCCCCTTTTGTTGTGAAGGTTGTCTTGAACTGATCTTATTCCTTCACCATAATCTGGTTGTAGCCCGAATAGCCATTAAGTAGTGAAAACCTCTCGGAGCCAGCCACCACTTGTAAAATTTTCTCCATAGAAGGGAGTGGGTAATGGTCCTTGAGAGATGCTCTATTCAAGTCTCTGAAGTCAACACACAATTTGATCTCTCCACTCTTCTTTCTAACTCGAACTAAGTTGGTAACCCAACTATAATTCTTGATTAGGAATATGATTCTTGACTCTATCAACTTATTCAATTCCTTCCTCATGAGAGGTTGCATGTGTGGATTGACTGGCCTTTGTTTCTGCCTGATGGGCTTAGTATTTGGATCCAACTCAATGGTGTGTTGAGCTAACTCAGGATTGAAACCTTTCAAGTCTTCGTAGCTCCAAGAAAACACATCAAGGAACTCTTGACACAACTTTATGATCTCATACTTTTCTTGTTCAGTTGTCATCTTTCCAATTTGCAATTGTTTGTTATCTTCCACTAAGATGGATACTGAATCTTCTCTCTTGACCTGAATGTTTTCTTTCTCTTTCCTAAATTGATCATTGGGATTGAAAATGGAATCCAAAGTGATAAGTCCCTTGGGCAGCTTGTTAGTTCTTAGCTGTACCACTTGATCACCATACTACTGCTCTAACTTTTCCTAATTTTTGGCTGAGAACTTAGCCTCTTCTTGTAAGAAATGGATGATTTGTTGATCATTTTCAAATACTTTCCAACTTACATTGTTATTCAGCACTAAAGGCCTCACAATCACATGGATGTTTGGCTGTACCTTGTCTTTTTGAATGCTCTCCACAATATCAAAGGCTTCCCCGACTGCTGTAAGCCTGTCAGTAGCTTGGTTCTCTTTCCTAGGGACTGATTTTATGCCAAAGCCCTCAAAATCCTCAATGACGTCCCACACCCTGTTCTTGTAACACTTGAGTAGATCATTCTTGGTAGCATGCTGCCCTTTGACCTAATTTACAATAAATTCACTATCACCAAAGACTTGCAAGTTATTTATTCCTCTCTTTATTACCCAATGCATCCCTTACACTAAGGCTTCATATTTAGCAGTGTTATTGGAGCATGCGAACTAAAATCTAAAAGCTGAATAGTACTTTACTCCTTGAGGTGAAACCAACATGGATCCCCCTCCAGCACCTTGTCTACTCCTTGACCCATCAAAAAACAACTGCCATACCTCATTGTCATCCTTGTGGTCTGGCTTGGTGATGCTAGGAATAGGCTGATTTTCTTCATGTATGCAATAGACTCCTAGCTCAGATTCTTCTACTTCTTGATAAGGATCAAAAGCATGCACCTTATTTTCCCATTCATCAAGAGTTAGATCTGGGATGCTTCCAACCTTGGTGTCAGCTTCATCAGTGCTTTGGTGATCTTCTTGATCAAATTCCAAACAATTGGCATTGATCTGACTCGGGGTGTAGGGCTCAATGTGGAAGTTTGCAATAGGTTCAGACCTGATTGTAGCTTTGGTTCCATACCTCATTCTAAATAGCATGTGTGACCAATCAGTAGAAAAATATCCTCCAATCTTGGCTGTGAAATCTCTTAACAAACATAGGACAAAGAGTGGTGGAAGGTCTATAACTGATACATCTTGTAAAACAACAACATTTAGACATGCATGCAAGGTAAGACTCAAGTTTCTAATCACCCCAACTGTTCGTTACTGTTGTCCCATCCAACTACACTACCCCTTTGGATATGGTTTCATATTGAATTCCTAGCTGATCAGCTATTTGCTTGGGCATTACTGAGCTACTTGCCCTGGAATCGATCATGCAATTGTGCACTAACTGATTTCCAATGATTAATGAGACATAAAAAGGAGAGGGCTTCAACATTTTACCTTGCTGTCCTCCATGATTCTCTCCAGGTTGGGTAGCATTTGCGAGCACCTTCTCTTGTATTCAAACTTGCTGATTTGAAGTTGGCCAGTCCTTCATGGCAGCTTGTAGCAAATCTCTTTGGCCTGGGATGGATAGTGATTCCCACATTGATATGTTTACATTTGTCTTCTTCAACTGATCAATGATACTGAATGGAGATGAAGCATCCCTCTGTTGTCCTTTAGCTTGCACGTTCATTCCTTGCATGTGGGCAGCAACAACTGGTATTTGAGTTGGTTTAGGAGCTGGTTTGGGTGCCCCTTGCATGTTTAGAACTACATTTTGTTTTCTAAACGGCTTGTGGAGTGACAGAAGGTCATGAATTACTTGGGGCCAATGGCTGTTCTTCACCCAAATTTCTCCTTTTTCACCTTGTGTTAGCTACAACACTTTGAGAGGGTATTTGATTCATACCACAAAAATCTTCAGCCTACCAATTGACAAGAGTAGTTTCGTTCGGAGTTGTTCCTTGCTAAGGTGCTTCTTGTTGCTGATCCTCTTCGTGGCTGGACTCTTGCGACCCACCAATGGTTTGCACCATAAGAGCCTGATTTAATGCACCATTAAAACACATTGATTGGTTATGTGGTTGACCACACGGGAAACACCAATCATATTCTTGGGCCATGTTATTTTGCACTCGGTACCAAACGCTCTGGATGTGGATGCAACATTGGGGTTATCGGGCTGAAATGGTCTGTTGGCAGGAGGCCTTACTTGATTCTGATTTGCAGCTAGATTGGGTGGTCTTTGAGGCTGATATGGCTGTCTGTTAGGCTGAGCTCGAGGTTGATAAGAAGGTCTAAAACTTTGGGCTTGCTGCCTCTTGAGTGTAACTAGCTCATTGCCTAGATTTTGTAATTGCTTCATGACTTCTTGAAGTTCATTTGAGGCACTAGAAGATGAAGTAGAAGCTTCATTTGAACTTTGATTTCTAGGAGTGGGAATAGGAGCTAAGACAGGCACTTGGCTAGTACTTGGGCTCTCTAAACTTGGAAACAATGGCATGGGAGGTCTAGGGGCTAGTTTGCCAGCTTGGATCAAACAATTTTCAGCCCTAATGGCAATGCTATAAGCCATAGGGATAGTTATGCCTCCCATGGACTGAATCAACATAGAAATATTAGAATTTAGAGCTTTAAGATAGTAAAGAAAAGCACCTTCTACTGTTGGCCTAACTACCACTGGAATTCTTTCCCAAGTCATTTGAAATCTGAAGTTAAAATCAGTCAGCTGCTCATTGGGAGCTCTTTTGATAGTTGTCAGCTGCTCCAAAAGGGACAAGTTGTCTCCTTTCTCCCCAGACTACTCATGGAGAGAAATGCATAGCTGGTTCCATTTTTGAATAGAACCTGAGGCAAGGCTTCTAAACCATTGCAAAGCTTTCCCTTTGAATGAGGATGCCAGCAATTTGACAGTAACTTGCATCTCATTGATTTCATGAATTACACAAAGGTTGGCAATGTCTTTAACATGATCACCAGAAGTTGTCTGGTTCTCTCCAGTGAAGTATGGAATGTTCTTCAATGCTGCAACTGGGATTGGATCTTGTGCATTGAGAGCAAGTGGGGCTGCTGCCAGTGAAATTGACGTACGGATTTGGTGGTTGCGCCATTCTGATTGGCATGAGAACCCTTGTTGATTGGATGAAAGGCCTACTAGGTGGAGGTGTTGAAAAGGTTCTATTAGGTGGAGACGGAGATATCTTTGAGCTCTTCTTCCCATTCTTTCTCTTTCTGGAGATAGGTGCAGATGAACTGTTAGGAATTAGTATTTACATCATAGGTAAATATTTATATGAGTAGTTTTATATATTGTTATAACAAATGTATAACAATATATTAATACGGGTTTTATATTGTTTATACTTCCTACTTTATAGGAAGTTGGTTTTCCTATTTGGATGGCTATTTATTAGCACTCCATTCATTGTAATTGATACAGAAATAATATATCAATTTATATTTCCTGTGTTAATCCGTTGCTGCTCTAAGATTTGGTATCAGAGCGTCTTATGTATCTGATCAAGATGTTTTAATTGCAAAGGGGCAATTCAATCTTCTTGATTGCCCGGAGCATGTGAGTTATTATTTGTATAGATCATTTTTTATTTACAGTAAAGATGATCAATACGTTTCATACAGTGTATATGTTGCAGTCTTCAATCTATACATGCACAGAATGATTCGGCGGCTCTGTGTGCGGTGAACTTTCTTCGACAACTGCTTGTATAATGTTATTTTATTGGCTTCTTTTAACATTCACTACTATCTCTTTCCAGTTGTTTGTATAAGTACTACTACGCTGTAATCTGGTTGTTCTTTTCTGGATTTTTGGTTATATTTGTCTGAAAAGATAAATCAGGCGTCGGGTTTCATTCTATACGCCTCTGCCTCTGCCGAGCTCTCATGACCTACACAAGCCACCATTATTTGGTATCACATGCTAGCAGGCGTCAAAGTCTTTCATATGCGGGAGAGTATTATTTGCAATCGAAGATTTTGAGGTCGATTTTCCTGAAAAAAAACATTTGGGAATCAAAACTGTTGTGAGGACATATTCTGCCCAATTTCCATCATCAGATCTTTGCAACGTGTTAAGTGAAAAGTCTTCAGATCGGCTAATACTTGGCGTTTAGTCACTCCAAATCAAGACGTCCCAGATTTCTGTCTTAATATGGGTGATTCAACATTTACCAGTCTCCTCACCTTGATTGATGAGATTTGATAAAGTCTGCAGAATATAAGATTAGAAAAGTTTTACACGTGGATTTAGTGATTTAAGTTTAGAAATAATAGTTTAGCTACAAATAGTCATATTTCCTGTTTAATGTATCAAGAGTCGATTTTGTTCCTCAGAGTTTTGTTTTTTAGTTTAGTTGGTTAGCAGCGGTCAAAATATTATAAGTTGTTTATTGTCTATTTAATGAAGAGGGTCATAGTATTTGTCATTAAAAGTTTCATGGGCTATCAAAACTTATTTGTCCATATGAAGTCCATTTTATTGTAGAGCTATTTTGTCAGAGTCAAAGTTATCGTCATATTTATAGAGTCTTTGTCGTCATCATATTGTCAAAAGGTCCATCCGTTAAGCTGATTTGATTTATCTTAGTTATCTAAAATGTGTCAATTTTAAGGTCGGTCAAAAAATTCATGTCATTTTATGTTACTTTTTGTGTAACAGTTATAAGTGTCTTATGTATAGCACCATTAGTTTATTTTACGTAAACATTTGGGTCATGATAGTGTATAATTGTGAGTAAAATAGTCATTTTTGTGTCTAAATATTGTTGTTCATCAAATATCAAGAGTCGATTTTTGTTCTAGTCAAATCAAAAGTATCATTGTAAAAGTTTCGTCATTATCAAGGTGATTGTAGGTTATCTATCTAGTCATGTCGTCTTGTCCAAAGTCAATCGTGTTATATGGTTAGTCAAACCATAAAGTTTTGTTTTGTGAGTCAAAACTTGTCAAAAAAAAAATTGCTTCACGAACGCATTTTCGGTGGTAATCCGACGTCCAAGGCATTGAAAGTATTTTGAGCTTCGTGATCACATCCGGCTGAACTAGCAGCATGATTTAATGGAGGAAGGAGGCATCGGAGGAAGGAGGTCGAACAACGACCTCTCGTCAGTCACCAACGATGAGGCCGCACAGAAGCTGTGGTGGCATAAGTATGGTGTGAGTATATGATTTTCAGTGTGGTTTCCATTTTCTCAGAGTGCTTCTGTTTGTAGTGTTCCTGTTTTGTGTGGTATTTGATGGATGTTGGAAAGAAATTTGTGTTGGAGCACAGATGACTGTCAGTGATCCTCTGACTGACTTGGTCCTCTGACTGTCGTACTTCGTTGGAAGATGGTCAGCTAGGAGAATACGTTCACTAGCATTAGTGACCATGTGCAGCAAGACCTAACTAGCAAGATCCATTCAGGAGTATGTTCTTCGATGCAGTTTTCTTCTCAGTATCTATATGAGTGGAATTTCACATTGTGGGGGGGAATACATACCAATGTTCCATTCCCATTCTGCACCCAAAACGGCTTAGTCAAGGAAAGCTTCCAGTGGCAGTGGTAGTTTTCTATGCTGTTCGAGATCGAGTGGCAGCGATCAAAGACAGAGACTACAATTAAGAACATTACGATTCTTATAGGAAGTAATGTGAAATTTTTTCAGTATATCTTCTATTGTGCAGTTTTGTGATATGCATGTTGTGTTTCCTACATAATTCCCTGATGTATAAGCATAGTGGTGAACAGTAGCACCAGAGTAAGTCAGTTCATGGATCTTGAAAGGGTTTGTGGGAGGATCCAGAAAACCACACGAGGTCGACAGTTGATGAGGTTCCTGTCACTTCAAGGTTTGTGGTAAGCCTGTTTAAAACCATGGAAGGAGAGAGCCTTTCTTTTGGATCAAGGTCATGAGTCACAGAATTGGACATGCCACAGGGGTGTGAGCATACTGCAGAGGAGTGTGTGGATGTTTTTCTACCATGTAAACACTAAGGGGGGGGGGGAATGTTAGGAATTAGTATTTACATCATAGGTAAATATTTATATGAGTAGTTTTATATATTGTTATAACAAATGTATAACAATATATTAATACGGGTTTTATATTGTTTATACTTCCTACTTTATAGGAAGTTGGTTTTCCTATTTGGATGGCTATTTATTAGCACTCCATTCATTGTAATTGATACAGAAATAATATATCAATTTATATTTCCTGTGTTAATCCGTTGCTACTCTAAGATGAAAAAACAATCCTTCCTCCCTAGTTCTTGACCTGGTCTGTATTCTTCTCATAAATTTGCCAGGCTTGGACTTCTAAAACCAGCAGATTATGCTTCTTTTGGAGTCACCAGATGTGTGATTTTAAGTTTCTTCAAAGCTAGAACTTACAACAAGTGCACATCGATCTTGTTGCAATAAAAGTGAAGACCTCTAAGGTCCCACCGGGCATGCCAAAACTGTTAGTGTAGAATCAAAACACCCTTGGATGTTGATCAAAATTTCTAGGTTGATCATACTAGCATCCAATGTGATTGCACAACATTGAATCCTTTCTCCAAGTGTGGGACTTGCAAAAATGAGAAAGGGAATCTCCAGAGAAGGCTGGTTCCTATTCCTCTGTTCAGATGCACACAAAAAATGCAGAGGGTTTACTCAAAATCTAATCTAACTTTCCAAGGAGACAGGGTAAGAAGATGTAGAAAATAAACCTAAACTAACGAAGGTGATGCACTGAGGAATGAAGAACACCTATCTTGCCAATAAATACAAACCATTAAAACGTGATGTAAAATCATGCACAGATAACAAAATTTGCAGTGAAAGATCAGGAGGATGTAAATAAACACAGAGAGGGTTAAGAATCATCCACAGACATGCACTACTTGCTCCAAAGATTGATATAATACACTACAAAATGCCAAGAGGAAAATTTGCATTACAGCTTTAAATGGGAGGTTTGAACTCCACAGATTCACTTGCCAAAGAGAAGAAGGGAGGGGAAAAACAAGAATGTTCGACCTTTAGAAAGAAGCCCCTCCTTAAAAATTTATAGGAAGAATGAGAGAGGGAAGAGGGAGGAAATCCAAATCTACCCCAACCACTTCTAGGTTGCATTTAATTTATCTCATTATGGCGATGGGTGAGAACCCTAGAAAAAGCGGTTGAACTGTATTTTACATTAAAGCTGGTTGTTGAAACGTCAGTTCTTGCCATTACCATGCGCTAGATATGTTTCTTGATTTTCTCTCTCCAAACTGAACCAAAATGCAAGATTGATCCCAGAATTGTGTAGATAATTTCACCAGCTTTACATTGATATAAAGAACGCAAACATACGAACTCTGGATCAAAAGTTATGGCGATCTAAAGATTTAGGGCAAAAAACAGGCCAAAACGGATCGGCGGGAAAATATTTGAATTTTTTCTCGTGCTTTGCCACTTGGATGACACGTGTCAGGCTCTGATTCATCTGCGGGTTCATCCTCTGAAAATTCCTTTCGGGGCCTTAAACTTAGACACGTGGCACTATTTTATTGGTTTGGGCCTGAGGGGCACATTTTTACCTTGTGCCAAACACTTAGCAGCTTTTCAACCTTCTGACACGTGGCACATTCTGATTTGTCCACGGGCCTCCTTGTCTCTTTTTATCCATTTCACCTTTTCACATCCCACGCGTCCCGCACGTACCTTTGCCCCGGATGTCCCGAACAAAAATCTCCTGCTTGGGCCGATTCGGGCTTCCTTGTTCTTGTTTGAGGTGAAGGACACGTGGCAAGATTCCTTTCGCTCAGCTCTTTGGCTTTTTGCGTCCCACGTGTACTTTTAGCCTGGATGTCTAAATTTTTTTTGAATGAAAGTCTCCTGTTTCAGCTGAATTGGCCGGTTCACATCCTCCGCATACTTTTGGCCCAGATGTCCCAAACTGTCTCGAACGAAGACTTAGACATTTTTTTCCCTGCTTTCGGCTATTTCAGCTTTTCACGTCCCACGCGTCCCGACATCCCAACTGTCTCGTAGACTGCCTGGACTAGGAATTAGCCAATTTTCTTCATTTTTTCGACCCCAAGCTTGGTACAATGAAACTCAGTACGACCCCAAACCCTTTAGACCCAAAATGCCTTAACAAAGTCCTGCAACCTTATTTTTTTGCATTTCTTCCATTTTCTCTAACTCGTTGGGATTTCTTCTTGGATGGGAAGAGTTAGAGAGAAGCCGAGGGACCCAAAAAAACATGATTTTTTACCTTGAATCAATCTACTTGCTCGAGGCTAAAAAATCTTATGCATGTTATCAAAAATTACCCTAGGGGGTGAATTTTGGATAACAGTATGTTGGGTATAGGATTGGTTGGTGGGCTGGTTGCCTTTTCCTTTCCTTTATCCTTTTGAGCATGGGTAGCAACATGGATCATGTTGATTTGAGGTGGGGAGGTGGGTGAGGTAGGCAAGCCATGAAATTTATAACAATAAGAAGGGTAGAAGCCCGGGGGTTAGAAGGAACCTTGTGAGATGAGTTGGGCACGCCAACATTTGGGTGGAGGTTTGGTGAGTTCTTTGATGTGAACCATGTTAATTTAAAATCTTGGGGGTGGCTCTAGGAGTTTTGGGGATGGAGGTCTTGGTTGTTGAGTAGGTAATGAGGGAAGAACTGGGAGAATGGGTGCTGGTGAAATGGGTTCCTCATCGAGAAGGTCACCATCATCAAATTTTTCTTCAGGAGGACACAACTGGATAAGAATAGTCTTTAAAGCCTTGCAGTTCTACACATTGTGCCCTGGCACACGATGGTAGGCACAAATTTTTATGTTGTCAAACCCCTTTCATTTGGGTTTGAAAGGGTCATAAGGTCTAAGAGGAGGTAATGTGATGACAACGCTTTCAAGGAGGTTGGTTAAGATTTTGGCATAGGATCCCGCTAGTGTATCACAATGGGAATTGAAAGTGGGTTTGGGTGTAGGTGTAGCTGACTATAGAAGAAGGGTCTTTGCATGAGAGGGAGTAGGTTGAGCCACAATTTTAGGTGCTAGTGTGGTCTTAGGTGTTAGTCATGTTTGTTTGGGTAGGGGTATGGTAGATGAATTGACAAGAGAGTGTGTGGTTGGTTTGACTACCTTATTGGAGGGTAGTGAATTTTTATCTTTAGGTTGTACCTTCTTAGGTAAAGGTGATACGGTAATATGAGATCTAGAGGGAAAAGTGGATGGTGGAAGAGGGAAAGTTACCCATGTGCATAATTGAGGTGCTGTGAAGGTAGATGGTGTGGGTTGTGTATGAGGTGTGAGGGAAAGGGACTGAAGCATAGTGGGTAGTGAAGAAGTCATCGATGGTACTAGAGGTATGGATGGTAAAGAAATTTCAGGTGTGGGCGGAAGCCATGTTGGGTGCTTGGGTATGTTAGAGGTTTGCGAGGGAGGAATTAGCTACTATTTTTTAGTGTACCGGTGGGTAGATATTTCTTACCCATGCCGGAAGATCGAGGTCCTAAGATGGATGGAAGTGGTGAAGGAAATGAAGGTGTGATAGGTGAGGTTAGAGTATGAATCTATGGGATGGTTTCTTCTGTTTAGGTGCCAAATTGAACTTGGTGTCAGATTTGGTGGATGTAACAAAATCTAATTTGATGGGTGGATGAGTAAGGTTGGCAGTTGGGATGACCCCTAAGGTAGTAATAGGTTTAAGTAAGGAATATGATGTAGGTGTGGGTTCGTATGTAGATGCGTGTTGGGTTATGGGTAGAGGTGTGAGTTGAGCCATGAGTGGTATCGTGGTGGAATTTCTAATAGTTGTAGTTGTGTTTGGTTTGATCATCCAAAATATTTTTGGATATATAGCGGAAGTATCAGCAAGTGACATCTGCATTTATGTGGAGATAGGAAATAGAATATGCCCCCAAAGTATGGCTCTATCCACATAATCTAGGTGATCGGCTAAATGTGAGAAAGGCACTATTGTAGGTGAGGCTGATGAGGATCTAATGGCAATTCCCGTAAAATGTGTCTTAGAAATGGGGAATTTGCTAGCTTCAAATTCTATGGGTAAGAGAGCCGAGAGTAAGTCCATAGGATCTTGGGTAACTAATGGAAAATTGGCACCTAAAGGTAAAGGAATTTCTACTATATTTTCAATAGGTGGAGGAGAGGATGGGTGCTCCTCTGTGGGTGGAGGAGATAAACAAGCCTCTTCCGCTGGTCAGAGAGGAACATCAGGTGATAGATATCTAGGTGGAGAAGCTAAAGGTGAAATGGTTTTGATGTTAACAGGAGTCTCCTTCATGGGTGAGGGAGGAGACAAAGGGTGTTCCTCTGTGGGTGGAGAAATCAAATAAGTGGGTTCAAGTGTAGGTGGAGGTCTTTGGGCTAGAATTTCCTCTATGGAAGGAATATGATGTAATTAGGAGGCAATGGGTGCGTCACTCAAAATAGCATGGACCTCACGAGTATAGCTATCATGAGTTGAGGTCTCTCCTATTTGATAAGTAGAAGGGGCATGATAATGAAATGGTTTCTTGAATATGTGTAGGTTTTGATTGGCAGTTGCATTAGGATTATCCAAGGTTAATTCACCTTTCTCAAGAATTTCTTGTATAATGTTTTCGAAATTGATGTAATTTCCGTCACTATGACCTTTTACTCGATGATAGTTGCAGAAGTTGTGCTCTTTGTACCACATGGTTGTGAGGCGAGAAGGATCAAAACCATTGTGTTTCTTTACGGGAGGAAGGGTGATGGCACCAACTTTAATGAGATTTTATAAGACAAAATAATAAGGTTCCCCAATTGGGGTGTATTTCCATTGTTTACATCTAAATTGAAAAGTCTGAACAAGTGAGAGATTAGATGACGGGTTAGCTTGATTTGAGGGATGAGCTAGGCTGGCCTTAAGTACCACTATATTAGTGTTTCCCTTGGCTTTTGAATAATTGTTCTATGATTTTGAAGAAGAAGAGGTATAATTTGACTTAAATTCTGAGTTTTTATTGCGTATTTGGATTTTCTTTTCTTCGATGGCCCGAATCTATAGCTTTCCTGCCATGGTGAATGCCTCATCAAAGGTTCAAAAAGTCTGGACCTATAGGGTCGGTGAGATATCTCTATCACAAGCCTATGTGAAGAGCTCTACGAGTTCGGTTCTTGGAAATTGGAACATGAGTTTATTGATCAGGCTATGCTAATGAGCAATAAAATCTACGATAGATTTGTCATCATATTGATGCATAGAATAGAGGTCATTCATGGTAACCTTCTTAACAACATTAATGGAGAAGTGATCTAAGAAGGCTTGGGAAACCTCATTAAATGAGAAGATAGAATGTCTAGGAAAACCACTATACTAGTCTAACACAGGCCTGGTTAGAGACATGGTAAAAGTCCTTAGGAGTAAAGCATCATCATGGGCAATAAGATAACACCCATGTTTGAAAGACCGCAAATGATTCTATGAGTCCTCCTTGTTGTTGAAGTTGTTAAATTTAGGCATTTCCCAATGTATAGGATATGGATGAATAGGAATGGATGGGTGGATGGGATCTTTACAAATATCATCCTAGGTGAGAGTGTTATGGGATCCAGAAACTGATGCCTCCAATGTTTACATCTTATGCATCTTTAACTTGATCAGGTCTTTGGTAGGTTGTGATGGCTGGGTGCCCCCTGTAGCGTAAGGAGGTTGGTGTTGGGCATATAATGGGGGTGGCATTCCAGTATATGGTGTTAATGTATAGGGATATTGAGAAGAAGGGAGTGAAATAGGGGGTATGTACCTAGACTGAATAATAGATGAAATGGGAGGCTACTAATAGTACATATCTGGAGGTGGAAGGGTCATGGTGACCCTAGTGGAAATGGTCACTAAGGACTGTGGAATAGAAAGGATGATGTTTTGAAAAGGGATAGGGGTCACCAACACTGGGGGTGGTTGTGTAGCTATGGGTATATATGATACAATAGATATGGATGAAGTTATGTTCTGGGTGGTTGGTGAAGGTATAGTGGATATGGCAGACGCGGTAGTCATTAGTGGGTATAGGGCCTAACTACAAAATGACTGGGGAAAGGAAGGTGCGGGCAACACGGAGCTAGTAGAAGCTGGAGTAGAAGTAGGAGTGAGTGGTGGGGGGATCGATATGGGCATGCCATATATCAACTGACCCGAGGCATATTGAGTGGATGACTGGGAAAGGTAAAACTACAAGGTGGCAGGGTTCTGGTCAAGGAGTCGTGTGAACTCCTCATCCCCTGTGGCAATAATGATAAGTTGGGTAGGATACATGGGTGATAAAATAGAAGGTGGTGAAGGGATAGGTGGGAGTGGTTGAAAACTAGCATGGAATATGAGGGTGTTTTTCTGGCTACTCATCAGCACCATGTGAACAAGTACTGATGTAGCAGGACTACTTTC
This sequence comes from Taxus chinensis, assembly GCA_019776745.2. Classification (NCBI taxonomy): domain Eukaryota; kingdom Viridiplantae; phylum Streptophyta; class Pinopsida; order Cupressales; family Taxaceae; genus Taxus; species Taxus chinensis. The sequence goes on along the minus strand of CM034148.1, from coordinate 941,446,525 downwards.
TGTAAATGCCCTAGAAATACAGTAGAGATAGGAGAAACATGTGGTGGTAGGTGGATTGGGGTTAAAAATGTTAGCTAGAGAATTACATAGGATAATTGGTGTTGATTAGGGTAAACTGATGTCGGTCACAGTTAACCACGGTCGGTCACTATGGAAAATGGTCAGTTTGTTAAAACAAGGTAAAAGGCCAATAATTTTCCAAGTATGCAAGATGTTGATGTAATTTACCTAGAAAGTGAATATGCTGAGAGTGACAGAGGATCTGAATAGAAAAGAAGGTGAAGTGGGTTTCCTTTTGAGTAGGTTAACCAAAAGAATAGTAAATTGATGCTAGTTGGGTGAAACTAATGACGGTTAGAGGATAACTGACGACGGTCATTGGACTGACACTGGTTATTGTGAAATTGAAACAATAATGAAGAAAATATGGTTGTGAGTTAAAATTAGATGTGGAATCAAACCCAAAATTTTGGGAACGATGAAAATATGATCTAGGCACACTCAGATGAAGTTGGGATACACCAACTATGATGAGGAGCATGCAAAGGGGAAATAAAAAATGAAGAACGTGATCTCTCACCTGAAAATGTTTGTTAAGACTAAAAGAGAGAGAAAGAGAAAGGAATTGATTTTCTATGATTTGTTTGTCAACCATCAGTTGGGCATGACTTCTAGCATATAGGTTGCCCTCATTTAATGTGAGCCAATGTAGAAAGGCAGAATGAAATGAAATGATTTTTAAAACCCAAATCGAAATGTTGAATTCGATGACACAAAAAGATGAATAGGAGGAGGGATGCTCTTTCACTAATGCAATACTAATGAAAGGAAATAAATGTTCATTTTAAAGCACCAAAATACAATTTATTTTAGAAAATAGAAGAAGAGAAGATTCCAGGGGAGAAATTTTAATGTGAGAACCTTTTTAGAAAGGAAACAAACATGCAACTTTTCACCTAGAAATGAAAGAATGCAAACAACCCTGAATGGGTCCCACCGGGAGTGCCAAAATGTTTCACCTGATTCTAGATCATTTCTTTGAATGTTGAATAAATAGATAAGGGTAAAGGGATAGGAGGAATACCTGTCGAAATGTTGGTTGTGGGTTGTTGCGTGTTTATGACTTCTTGATCCACAACTGATCGTGAGAGCTTCCTTTTTTCTTGGAGGAACTACTTGAACTAGAAAAAAATACCACCAAATGAAATTTAAACATTATATGCAGTGAACTACCTAGCATATGCTAGATCTGGGAAATGTGATACTCCCTATATGGCTATCAATCCATAGTTTAAAACAACTTAATGCTAATAATAAAGGAAATCCTACTGTATTTAAAATTATTTAAGTATCTCATTCATCTACAATAAGCAAATTCATTCACAACATGCTAAGATATGACTGAATCTGAGGGTCAAGGTGTTTTTAAGGGTACTGGTACTAGTCGGGGTCAAGTTCTGGGTTGTTTTGGGTATTGGGTAGATAGTTCAATCTCTATTCTTGGTCTAATGATTAAAAACATAGAGACCAACATCGGTCTGATAGGACTAATGTCGTTTAAGTGAATTGGTGATGGTTGAGGGTAACCAATGTCGGTGTGGTCAAGGTACAAGAAACTCAATAAAATTTTGAGGTGAGGGCAAATCCAAGGATAAATGGAAATGGAGAGGGCTATGACAGGGTTTGTGTAGGTCTTAGGTATACTCAGGGGTGATTAAAATCAAAGTATGGGTAGTTCAAGGGTGTGGGTGAAGGAATGGTCAATTTTGCATGGAGGTAAATGGTGGGTAAATGGAAATGGGAGCCAAAACTAATAACAAAAGTAAAAAATATATTAAAATAGGCAATGGACAAGTATTGGTTAATAGAACACTTATTGTTACAAGAACTTGATGTTTGGTTGGTAATGGTGGGTGATCAAATGAAAGGAACTTGGTGTGGTATAAGAACTTCCCTAGATGCTCTCGTGAAAGAAAATGGCTCTGTGGTTGCTTTTGGTGTTGGTTGTGGATGCTCTGATGTGTTTACGAATGTTGGTTCTGCTTGTATATAGCTCTAGTTTCGTCTCTCACTCTCAAAAGATGTGCCAACCTCTCAGAAATGTCCCCAACCTCAAAATAAGGTTGTCTTAGGGATTAAATGGTAACCGATGGTGGTTCTGGGTTGACCGGCGGTGGTTTAGGGTAACTGGTGTTAGTTAGGTTGAGATTCCCTAGGTTTACTAAACTGGGTAGATCCCCTTGATTTTCTAGGATCTTGTTCATTTTTGCCTCACAGATTAGAATGGAAGCTTCCATTCTAACGTGTGGGAATGTGATTAGAGGGAATATAGGCTTTGATTTTTAGGGTTTGGGTAGGTTATTAGTTAATTATGGAAACATACTAAGAATAGGTCTTAGGGTGAGGTGGCTAGATGAGGTGTATAGGTGAGGTGGATATATGGGCATTATCCAATTAGGATATTTAAATAATAAATATTGTGACGATAATGAATTAATTTAATTAAATTAATATTAGAGTGGGATGAAAGGGGCCTTGGTTAGGTGAACGTGTTCAAGGTGTTTATTTGACAAGGTACTAAGGGGAGTGTGACCTAATTTTAATGTCTAAAGGATGACCGTAATCTGTAACATAAGATACATGCTACAGTAGCTGACAAACAAGTTCAAAAGCAAGCTATGACTATAGAAGTGCCAAGTAATTTATTTGGCATACTTGTTTCTATACTTTTTGATACATGAGCTACTAAATGCTTTATTTATAATAAACTAGCTTCAAAATTAGAAAGAAAAGATGGAAAAATGAATAAATCATGGGTTGTACAGTATGGTAATAATGTTGTCCACATAGTTAGCAAGTGTTTATTTGGAGTAGTCCTAGACTTGCCCAGTTTTTTGACAGAATTTGATCTATATGTTGCTCCTTTAGGATCTTATGATGTGATTATAAGTGTTAAATGGCTAGCAATAACTGGCTAGCAAATCATAAGGCAAAGGTTGACTATTTTGAAAAACATATTAGTTGTCTAGATGATCTATAGAAAACAACAGACTTCTAGGGGATAAAACGTGGAATTTAGGTTATAAAATTGTCAACTATGCAACTTAAGAAGGCCAAAAACAAAGGATCTACTTTATATGTAGTAAAAAAATTTAAAACGACCAATGAAACTAGTGATTTCTTGGAATGGTATACACTGTTACAAAATTTCAGCGATGTGTTTTTGGAGGAACTACCTGGTCTTCCGCCAAAATGAGAATTTGATTTCATAATTTAAATCAAACCGGGAATGAAACCTATTTCCAAGGAACTTTATCAAATGACTACCATTGAATTAGTAGAGCTTAAGGCACAATTACAAGAATTGTTGTCTAATGGATTAATAAGACTAAGTGTCTCGCCTTGGGGAACATTAGTAATTTTTGTGAAAAATAAAGATGGAACACTTAGATTGTGCATTAATTATAGTATGTTGAACAAAGAAACAATAAAAAATATATATTCACTTCCTAGAATTGATGATTTGTTTGACCAGATGCGTGGTGCATCAGTGTATTCTAAGATAGATATTCGATCTAGATATCATAAGTTAAGAATCAAGGATGAATATATTCATAAAAAAACTTTTAGAACAAGGTAAAATCATTATGAATTCAATTTTTTACCTTTTGGGTTGAACAATTCACCCACATATTTTACGAATTTAATGAATAATATTTTTCAAGAATACTTGAACAAATTTTTGCTTGTATTCTTGGACGATATTCTCATATATTCTAAGAAAATTGATTAGCATCATGAACATTTAAATATAGTTCTAGAAATATTAAGAAAGAGAAGACTGTATGGTAAGTTGTCCAAATGTTCCTTTTATGTGACAGAAGTGCACTATCTGGGTCATGTTATAAGTAAAGATGGAATAGTTGTAGACCCATCAAAAATTGTTTCAATAACTGAGTGTCCTAAACTTAAGAATGTACATGAAGTTAGAAGCTTCATGGGTCTTATTGGTTATTATAGAAAGTTTTCTAAAGAATTTTAAAAAGTCATTACACCAATAACCTCATTACAAAAGAAAGATAAGAAACTTGTGTGGAGTGAAAAATGTGAATCTGCATTTAAGACTCTAAAGGACCAATTAACATATGCACCTATTTTTGTTGTACCTGATCTTAATGGAAACTTTACTGTAGTGGAAGATGCTTCTGGTGAGTGTCTTGGAGGTATTTTATTACAAAATTATCATGTTATATCCTATGAGATTAGAAAACTCAAGTGACATGAAATGATATCTGCTCCACATGACCTAAAGCTTGATACTATTGTTCATGCACTTTAGGTATGGAGGCATTATCTTCTTGGTATACCTTTTAAATTAAAGACTGAAGTATATTTTCACTCAGCCAAATCTGAATGCAAGACAACTAAGATGGTTAGAATTTTTATCTCAGTATGATTTTGACATAAGCTATATTAAAGGTAAGGAGAATAGAGTGGTAGATGCACTAAGTTGTAGGAAGCATATCTTTGCTCTTACAATGTTGAAAACTTAGTATAAGGGTGAAGTAAAAAGTGTCATGGAATCTGATTCTTATTTTCAAAAAGTAAAAATAACACTTGCTATAGATCCAAATGATTTGAGAGGTTTTCACTTTGATAACAAAGGAATTTTGAGATATGATAATCAAGTATATATAACTTCGGGCAATGAATTAAGGAAAAAAAAATTAACTAAATTTCATAATTCACCATTTTTTGGACACCTCAGCATTACGAATATGCTTGCTAATATAAAACAACAATATTTTTGGAAAGGGATGAAAAAGGACGTGATTGATTATGTGACACACTACTTAGAATGTCAATGTGTCAAAGCTGAACATATGCATCTAGTTGGTTTACTGTATCCTCACAACATACTGCAGTATAAATGGCAAGTGAGTAGCATGGAATTTTTTCATAGGTTTCCTATGTCAAGAAATAAACATGATGTTATTCTAGTTATTGTTGATAAACTAACAAAAGTAGCACATTTTATTACAGGTAATCTTAAGGATGATTCACCTTTTTTAGCAAAAAGATTTGTGTATGAAATTTTTAGATTACATGGAGTACCTGAATTGATCCTATCGGATTGGGACCTGAGAATGACATATAGATTTTGGAAAACACTTAATGTAATCCTAGGGACTAAGCTAAATTTTAGTTTTGTGTATCATCTGGAAATGGATGAGAAATACTGAAAGAGTCAACCAAGTTTTGGAAGATATGTTATGAATGTATTGTATGTACCAAAAACATAAATAGGAAGAGTACCTCCCATTAATTGAATTTTCTTATAACAACACGTATCATGCCACTCTGAAAATGGTACCTTTTGAAGCATTATATGGAAGGAAATGTAGAACTCCAAATAACTATTATATCGTAGAAGACAGAGAGGTAATTGGACCTGAAATCCTTACTGAAATAGAACAACAAGTTAAATTGATTCGTGAACATTTGAAGGAAGCAACATATAGGAAAAACATTATGCGGACTTTAAAAGGGTTGACAAGAAATTTGACCTCGGTGAGAAGGTCATTTTGCAGGTCAAATCGAAAAAGAGTTCTGAAATCCTGCCAAGTTATCACCTCATTATGTGGGACCCTTTGAGATTGTTGAAATAATCAACCCTATACCTTATCATTTAGCTTTAACTCCTACCTCATCACGAATGCATAATGTTTTCCATATTTATTTGCTTAAGAAATACGTTTCATATTTATCACATGTGCTAAATTGAAATTCCTTACAGATTCAAGACCTAGGAATAATCATTGTTAAACCCATCTGAGTGTTGGAAACTCACCATTGTACTTAAGGAATCGTGAAATAATATAATGTAAGGTTCAGTGGGACCAGTTTAACAAAGAAATTGTAACCTGGGAAAACCTTGAAGAAATGAAATTGGATTTTCCATATTTATTTGAACAAAATTAATTTTGTTGATTTGATGAAACATGAATATTGTATTCTTAGTATATTAATAAACCTGTCAGTTTTGGGCAGATACTAAATGATTAATATTGAAATAGCTATTTTTATGTTGAATAGTTATGAATTTTGAATTTCTCAAATCTAGTTCTTTTATGAACTTGTTAATAAAAGAACTATAAATTGGTTATATTATTTATTGGAAGTATTGACTAAGTTAATCATCGAGATGATGATGCTTTGTAGGAGGGAGACATGTAACACCCCTAGCATAGAAGGTACCTAAGATGACTTCTACTTTAGAAGGTAAAAACATTGATAGGTGATTTTTTCTTAAGACAATATACTCTTATGACTTGGGAAATCATGTTTGTAGTAGAGAATAATTCATCTAATGAAAATATACATTTTATCATGCTTTTTCTTAATTTAAATGGGAAATTCACCTCTTTTATGTAGAATTAATTCAATGTTAGGATTGAGAAATCTGAGTTCCATTTTTATAAAATCTCCCTATTTCAGAACAACATTACCTTGGATTAATTCCATTGATCCAAGGTATGCTTTTAATTCTTAATTATTAAGGTCAAAAAGACCAAGTCTATTAGCTCAGATGATTATTGGATTGAGACTGTGCTAGAAAATTAATGAGTTTTTCAGACTTTGATGTATGTGTATGTTGATGTCATAACTGGTTCTTTTTATATTAAGTAATGTTGGATTCATGTTGGGCCCCTGGAATATTGACCAACTATGAAGGCACATAGGCATGTGAGATCTCAGTTATAGAATGACACGTAAGGAAAAAGCACATAAGAGAAAGAGTGAAGGAAATCCATAGTTTGAGAAAGAGAAAGAGAAAGAGTGATGGAATCTTCTAGAAGATCATCATGAGATAAAGTGGAAAGCTTAGGCATAGAGGATCATGCTCCCATGAAGGACAACAATCAACACTTGGCATCCGATCTGAGTGCACTGGAAGGTGAAATGGCAGCCCGGGAAAGTTATAAATACAAGTGTCTGCAACAGAAAAGAACACACACACACAGAGAGTTATATAGAGGATATTCATTGAGAGAACCCCAGAGAGAAGGAGCTTGTTATGTAATACAATCTTGAGAGATAGCATGGGGGAAGCTCTACAGAATTATGACGAGTGGATATTTTCATTAAGGAGAGAATGTACTATGCATAGAGTTGTAATTTATTTTTCTTTTGGCTTAGTTATACAAGTCTAGTGATATGCATGATTACGGTCTACACTCTGTGACACTTTGTAATGAATTAATGAATATAATGAGGTTACCTGTTATAAATAGACATGGATATCAATGGATTTACTGCATACTTCTCCCATATGAGTTCTCTTTCCTTTCATGATATGTATGAATGCTTGTATAATTCTTGCTGTTATAATATATGTTGTGGATTATGTTAAAGCATTCAGTCTGAGTGACTACAAATATCTAGAGGCCATTCAGAGCCCTATGGTTCTTGTTTGTGTTAACTTCCTAAATACTCTTACAATAATCATAGATGATGATTCCCACTAAACTCACATAAAAGAGAGACTTAGTACCCACATGTGCCTCGGGTGAGTGCTCAGCTTCTGCTGGGTGATAGGCCAACACGCATGGGGTTTCTTCCTTTTGTGATAGGAGTAAAAATGACTACATATTGGTTCCATTACCGGGACCTCTTTTCAAAGTTGTAGTGGGATGTAGCATACATCATATTCTATGTAATGAGTAATTACGGATTGGTTAACATTGTAAAATGTTGAATCGTGGTTCAAGAGAAAAGAGGATGAATTTTCTCAGAGATACAAAATTGGACCTGAATTTAACGCATGTAGATGGGTAGAAGAGAACCTCTACCATGATTTGTACAAGACATTCTTCTACTGCTTCCCAATAGAGTTATATGAATGGCTTTAAGCCTATACATCTAGATCAAGTTGGCATTATGGATCACATGTATGGGCTGAAGAAGACTACCAAAGGTTGTAAGATGCAGATTTGACATGGACCCATGTTGTCGATCATTAGTGGATATGAGTACTAGCTAGCTACACTCTAGAGTATGCCATCTCTAGGTATTCTTGTCCAGAGGTTGCTGAGTTTGAATTTTTGTGAGAACCTAGAGGAATGTTTCTACATGCTATTGCTCTAGCTATGAAGATATTGATGGATACCATGAGTTTAGAGGTGCTACTAATGGCCGACTAAACCATTATAAGCATTGGGTAAGGGGACATGAGTGGAGGAAGATGGAAGATATCACAACAGAGAAGGAGAGGGAAGAAAAACGGCTCAAGTATAGTGAAGCGCATGAAAGGAAGATTGCTAGACGACGCGAGGCTACTAGTGTGATGGATCTATAGAGGTAGATGTTATGGGAAGGAGCTGAGGTTCAAACAGAGGATGTGGAACCTAAGTAGCCTATGCTACCCCATCTTGGAAAGTGCATAAAGGGAGACCCCTTCAGCTTCTGGTGAGAGTTCGTCACACAGAGAGGAGAGTCATTGGCACATATTTGAACCCACCCAGTGACTGAGCCCTGGCACTTGGTTGTCCCAATCCAGGAAGAAGTGTTATTGACCTAGTTGATATAAGTGGAAGAGACAAATCCGCACCTAGGAGATATGATTTTTCATTTCCTTCTTCTATGACTGTACACATATTCTAGTATTCAGAGGATTTTCTAGATAAGGGGCAAGTGTACAAACTTTCAGGCTCACATCATGGAGTGGCACGAGACAAATTAGTGGTAGTGGGGCACTATCATAGACCATCGGCATATAGTTCAGTGGGATCATGGGGGTGCTTGGCACAGCTCCTACAAGCCCTATTGGACCCAGTGGTCTTGGTGGATCTAGTGGCTCTATAGGTACAAGACCAAGTGGACCTAGTGGATAAGGCAATGGAGGAAACACCAGAGGGAACCAAGGTTCTGGTTCAAGACAAGGACCCTAACCACCACCTCAAGTATTATTTGAAATGTCTTTGCATTTACCAGATTATAGGGGCATTGAGGATGCTACGGAACATGTTCACAAGTGTGAACTATTATGGCGCCGTTGGTCTAAAAATCTGTTGGGTGGGTAGACCTATAGATAGACAGGCCAACAGTGTGCAGGGCGTAGCCCCTCTTTGAGATAGTAAAGTGAAACTAGTTTATTGCAATTCTACCAGTATGATTCTATGCAAGTCCCATAATATTATACCTTAAGGGGTCTGGGATCTCATCTCCGTAGGGGTATTTCTGACTGTGAATAGAAAGGAATGAAGGAAGGAACAAAGATAGGATAAATATGAGGGGAGAAAAGAAAAGAATTCAAAAGGAGAAAGGTTAGAGGGTTTATGTTTTGGGCTGGTAGTAAATAGAGACAAACCTACTAGCATAAACAAACAAAGCAATACTAATGAGAAAATGACAAAAATTAGACATAGCTTTAACAGAAAAGTAACACAGATCTAACTTAAGAAAGATCTAATGCACATAACACATTCATTGTGCACAAAGTCTTAATTTTTGTATTAATATTTTCTATTACAAAAAAGTACAAATCCTTTCCTTCCCACTTCTATTTTTCATCTAAAAAATGTTCACCCCTTGAATACAACAAGTATCCAAGTATATATAGAAGGATAAGGAGAAAGAAGGCAAAAAGGAACCAACAACTATTTAAAAAATATCTAAAAGTCAACTGTTGAGTTTGAGGTAATTTGGTGGATGACAACATCCCATGGTGCGACATGGATGATGTCATTGTTTGTGCCAACATACTTTTAAATAATTTACAAATATGGGATAAATACTAGGAGGAAGGAGCCTATTAATGATCGTCCCTCAGTTGGAAAGGAGTATCCCGCTTCTGCTTAGTTGAGGAAATGTGAAATTGAGCACGATATTCCATGAACTTGCTAATCATCATTTGAATTTGATCCTAAGCGGGACCCTTGGTATGATCTCTGATGACTTCGCAAGTCTTCTGTTCATCTTTGAGTCTCTCTGGGAGCTTGAATTATTCACTACCTACCTCCATCAGGTATCCAACAAAATTGTGGTAGGCCAGAAGGCTGTTGATAGATTCTGTATCAAAAGTGGCTTCTGACCCCAAACCTTGTGACGTGATCTCCTTGAAGAGCTGAATAGTGTCATCTACCTTCCTCAAGGTATATGATGGGGTGAGCAAGCCCAGATACATCCTTAGGATGATCTGTTCCATTTGATGCATTACATCCAAGGCTTCCTCCTTGTTAATCTATTTTATCCAAGACAAATTCCATCTAGTCAACCCGATAGTTCAAAGTAGCAAGGACTTTGTTAGGTGCTCTTGGGTGATCAAAGATGCCGAATTTTACTAGGTCATTGTCTGGGAAGTCAAGTAGCTATTGGGTAGTTGAGCATCTTTTGGAATGTCTCATGTTGTAACCTGGCATGGTCCAACTCTTCAGAGATAGGTCCTGCAATCGTCTGGAGTTCCTTATTAGCCTAATCAATATTTTGATATAGCTCCGTGAAATTTATAATTACTTCCTCACCATATTTTAGGATCTAGTATCTCCAGGTAGATACTACCATACCTTTCTCACCAATCTTGGCGTACTCATTTATCTTTTCCTGACTAAGGTCTTCAGGAGTTTCAGTGGCAGCTACAGGGGGTACACTGCTCATTTTCTACAGGGCTGAGAGAAGATGTTTGTTCTGTTCTTTCAGTATCCTCTTCTCTTCCTTTACTTCCTGAAGCTTTTTGCAAAGGGCATCCACTACAAATAAAGCCTCTCCCTGTAGGATTTTTGAGGATGTTCCTATTGTGACCTGTGTCACTATAAAATTTGTAAGAGATAGATCTTTTTTATCCTTTGTGGGATCAAGGTATGTGATCTCCATAACCATTTCACTTGAGGTGCTTTGAGAGAAGCGGGTTATAGCCTTTTACTTCTTAGATCCTTTAGTTGGAATAACTGAGAAGTCCATAGGTGCAATAAGGACTTTCCTCTTGTGCTGACTCAGGTGTTTGGAGATCCATTTTGGACTTAAGGGAGTGGGACCAGGGGAAGAGGAGGGAATAGGGGTGGAAGAGGGAGTAACTGCAGTGGACACAGGGAAATGTGTTGAGACACATGGTGGCGACATTGAGAGAGAAGCCAACATAGTGCTCACGGGAGTAGGAGTCACTGCAGGAGAGGAAACCATAGGGGTGGAAGGGATCTGAGAGATGAGAGAAGAAATGCTGGGGGATAGCTCCATGAGGGAAGAGAAGGAGGTAGAGGAAGGGGGAATAGTAGAAGACTGGGGAGAAGACAAGACTAAAGGAGTGGTTGGTTGAGAGACATGAGGAGGAGAAGGAGGACCGGGATATGGGATGGTGGGAACTTTAGCAGTTGTAGTAGTGGAAAAATCCTGAGTGGATGTGCCCATTAGAATAGTTACCACTTCTTGTTCTTCTAGGGAGATCAGGCTTACTACCTATTCTTCAGCGGCGGAAGGAGGACTCTTGGGAGCTTCCTCCTAAGCAGTACTTGTTTCTCCCTCTTTATATTTCCATTTTCCCTTTGGTAAGTGCTTTGGCTTGGTAGGTGCATTACCTAAGGGAGACATGGTGAAGTCTACCCCAAGGTAGATGAGACCGTTCTTTCTACACCAATGCTTTATGCGCTGTAGAGTTCCCTTAACCATTTCCTCGATAGTTTGAGGTGCCTTTGTTCTATCAATATCAAAAAATGACCAATTGTCCCCGTCCGTGTCTAGATAGACCTGATCAACTTCTTGATAAGTCACTGGAAACCTTTTAGGATAATGGCCACACCATACTAAATGATTTTTGCCAGAGCTAGCCAGGAGTGATCCTTTCATTTGAGCTTGGCTTCATGATACAAATCAATGTAGATATCTTCAATCTAGGGGATGTGAATCGCATCGAACTTTTCCCTTGGAAGGAAATTACAAGGATCAAAGGTTGGCCTCACTGGGAAATTATGATTTAAGTTGAGAAACTCAAGCTCTAAGAACATCTCCTGGGCTTTGCTTTTGGAAGCATAGGTGTATCTGTCCATTGTGAGGGGGAATGAAGTTCCACCCTTTTTTCTATTTAGGTACTTCTCATGGTATGTGATAAGCTGTATAGATAGCTCCAATAGGATTAGCTTAGGCCCCGCATACCTTAGTAACTTGGTGGGCTCACCCAAGAATTTGGCAGCTCTGAGATAGGTGAAAGTGGGGAATTACGTAAATAACACTCCCCACTTCTCTATGGTAGTTACCATGTTCTTGGTCATCTGACCATGAGTCATATTGGGCCTCAATAGGTAGATGACGTCGTAGAAGAATGCGTCATCTATTTTTTTGAATTGTGCAATACTGTTTTCTAGTCTGAGCTCTAGATAATACTCATATATTCTGACCTGGGGCCATACCCTGCATCGATTCAGTGCTGGGTAGTCTCTTTCAGAGGTAGCAGCACATATTACATAGGAGTTCATGTAGAACCTCTCAGTTGTGGAAATTTTTTAAAGTTTCTCAGAGATGGTGCTGCCGATAATCTTCGCCCATTCGAAACGTTGATCAGGGACATTTTTGCTCATTGTTTCTAAGTATCTGAGCATCCACTTGTGAAAATAATAGGCATCAGGAAGCCCAAACACCCTACTCAGGAAAATGATGGTGTCACTCAGCTCTTCTGAGAAGTCACTGTGATGAATGACTTGTGGCCACCTGGTTATCACCTTCTTGTTCTTAAGGTATACCTCATTCATTAGTTGCATGCATTTGTCTTCATTCTCGTTCCATGCCTTTATGCATTTATCTTGGATTATTACCACAAAATGTCGCTGGTGGGGGATACCCAACATAATTTCAAAATGCCGGGTAGTGAGGTTGATTATTACCTCACCCTTCTCATTCTCAACACATCTTGTGTCCTTATTTTAACAATGGGCCACCACCATCATGAACTCATTGTTAACTGCACTCACGGGAATTCCTACAGCAAAATGCAGACCACTACCAACCAATTTGTCCATCCATGCGCTTCCCATGACCATCTTGGTTCTAGCCCAGAAATCCTCCATGTCGATGTGGCTGAGCTCTGAATATCCGATGTCCAAGTCACACTCTGTAAGGGACTCGGGAATCCTGACCCTTTGGTATTTATACTTCATTTCTTCTTCTGTTAGTTTGGACTTACCCTTAGACTTGGTTGACTTCTTACTCAATGAAGACATGTGTGGATTTGAGTTCAGATGTTGATCTGCAAGAAGAAGTAGGGAAGTCCATCGTAGAAGGGCCATGTTAGCTGTTAAATCATCCATCAAAGCTTACAAAATGAAAATTTATCAATTTAGAAGCCTCTGGGCATAAGGTGCAATTATACTATAGGCTATAGGGTTGAAAAAGCAAGGCACACTTTGGGAGAGTGTTGCATGGAAGAAAATAGTGCCAAAAGGGGTGCAGGGCACAGAAAGACTACACATAACATTCAGATGTTGGTGTCATAGGATGTGCGCTTGCACCATATGAAGTTTTATAACTAGGTAAAGATTCATTTGGTGTAGCAAGGCTTCAGGATGTGCCATTGGAATAGATATGGTACATGTTGCAAAACATTATGATGTGCCAAAGGGTGCTGGTTCAAAGGGTGCATCATTGAGTTAAGGTGTGCCAAGGTTTGAGATTTTGGCACGGCCCGAGAAGGGTCTGCACGACATTCAAATGTAGCTGTAGGTGTGGTTGCGCTTGTGCCTATGTTAGGTTTCAGGAATTTGGATAAGGCATGGGAAAGACCAATGTTGCATGCGGGGATAGTGCGCCCCTTTGGCGCGACTGTGTTTAGTGTAACAATAAAAAAGTTTGCGCCAAAGGAAAACAATGGTTTTGGAGTGCAATAACTTTAGTTTTTCATTTTTTTGGAAGGTTTTTCATTTGGCGGCCTCTTTTAACTCAGATTTTGATAGTGAGGAAAATAGAGGAAAGAGAAACAAGGACCCATTTTGAGACAAGACCTTCCAGGCTAGCAATTTTGGAAGGAGAGTAAAACCAGTTGAAGGTGGGTTGATTTGCAAAACGGGTAGGGGTTGTATCATCTTCTTAGGTTCATTTTTTGTTTTCAATAATACAAACCACCAAAAAAAATAAAGAAACCACAACAAATCCACAAGAAGAGTAAGGGCCACTTACTAGGAATGTATGTAAGATAGAGAAAATGGTAAGGGGTCCACGAATGTGACAAAAAGTGACACACAAAGCTGACAAGAACACTGAAAGGTGCAGAAGAATAACTTTTCACATTTTTTGAATTGTGAAAATGACAGGTCGGATGCACCTATTTATAGAAAAAGGTGCAATAAAGAAAATATCTATGCCAGAGGCACAACTTTTGGGATTGTCAACATTGCATTTTTAGCGCTTTGGCACACCATAAAGGGGCACAACATTTTGAATGTGTACAAGATGGTGCATGCACCTTTGGTGTAGTCTTGGAAGGTGCAACATCTGGAGTGTCGACACTCGAAAGGATGCACCAAAGGAATAGAAAGGGCACAGTTTTGGTTAATGTAGCATGAATAAAAAGTGTGCCTAACCTAAAAAAGACCAAATGACTAAGTTCAAAAAACTAGATTTTCTGGAAAGGGATTTTATGCCATTCCAAACATTAAGAGACCTCAACGGGGAACTGAAACAAAATTTTTGGTATGGTTACCTACAAAATTTCCCTTGTCAATTTTACAGGATAGCAACTGGTGCTTTCTAGGGACTATCTTTGAGCGAAGCTTAAGGGTAGAGAATCCCAGATTTTCATGTGCCTATCCATTGGGTTTGGGGAGTCAAAAACAAGGGTGAAGTAAAAGAAAAGCACACAACCAAAAACAAACACATGGTAAAAAAAATACACAACTAAAGAAAACTGTACAAAGAAGAGAGTAAGCTCTATTTCTTGAATATTTTGAGATGCTGCCCCACTATAGGGAAACGGGAGCTCAGTTCTGTCTAGATATGAGAGATAGAAACTATTATCTCCATTGAGCTGATTGATCTTAAAAGGCCCTCTCCAAAGAGATTCAAATTTTCTGTGCATGCCCTTTGGCTCTCTTCGCTTGTCCCACAAAAGGATGACATCTCCCACCTAAAAATTCCTCTACTTAGTCTTTTTATCGAATAGTCTCTTGACTTGATTCTGATGTTCAGTGATCTTGTCAACCACCCTTACTCTCTTTTCTTCAAGTTCTATTAGATACATGATCCTCTTTTCTAGAGAACTCTGGAAAGTCTCATCTTTAATTTCTCATGCCAAGTGCAGAGTAGGAAGTTCCGCAGAAATGGGGAGCTCAGTGTCGATTCGATATAATACTTGAAAAGGTGACATACTAAGAGACCTCTACAGAGTAATACAGTCTACCCATAAAGAATCATATAATGACTTGTGCCAGGACCGCTGATTCTTATCAACTAGCTTCCATATGATGGTCACTAGGTTCTTATTATTGGATTCTACCTAACCATTTCCCTAGGGGTAATAATCTGAGGCATGGGCCAAGGTTATCTCATATGCATAGCAAAAACTAATAACTTCCCATGTGGAGAAGTTGGAAGCATTATCAACAATGATATTGTGTGGGATGCCAAACCTCACGATGATATTCTATTTGATGAAGTTGCAAACAATTTCATAGGTGGCATTCTTAACAGGTATGGCCTCCACCCATTTGGTGAAGTAATTTGGTGCTGTTAGGACATAACTATGTCTAGTGATTGATTGGGGATGTAGTGCTCCGATGAAGTCAATTCCCCATTGCCTAAATGGTTCATCAATAATGACGGTCCTGAGGGAAATGTAGCCAATTTTGGCTTGCTGATAAACTGTTGGCAGAGCTCACATTTTGCTACCTAGGTGGTTGTATCCAGAAGTAGTATTGGCCAATAATACCTAGCCCAGATGGTCTTATGTGCCATCATGGATGAGGAGAAGTGACTGCCACAGGACGAGTCATGAAAAATTTCAAGTAATTTTATCTGTTGTGGTTTATCAACGCATCACAAAAAGATGCGATCAATACTGCACTTGTATAAACCATCATCCCATATGACATATCTAGCTGCCCTAAGCTTTATAGTCTACTTCTCCTTTGAAGTTAGATGAGTTGGACA
Organism: Taxus chinensis; assembly: GCA_019776745.2. NCBI lineage: Eukaryota > Viridiplantae > Streptophyta > Pinopsida > Cupressales > Taxaceae > Taxus > Taxus chinensis. The sequence goes on along the minus strand of CM034148.1, from coordinate 941,430,400 downwards.
CTCACTGTAAGTGAGAAAGAAAATGATGTCTGAATACCATTCATCGCTAGTTACAACAAATAGAACCATAGGTAGAGAATCAGTTGTCTTTAATTTATCTAACGCTCCATCGATGCAATCATCTTTCTCTTTGGGGATCTATAAATCTTTTTTTTCAGCCATAACATGACATAGGCCCTTGCCTCTTACCAATTTGGTTGGTTTTATGTCTAGATCATACTCTTGGACCTTTGTGATCTAATTCCCTCGTAAGATCCCTAACTCTTGTTGAGTTAAGATATACATGACTACCGTGTCAGGAACCAGCACTACCGTATGAGAGTATAGGATGTAGTATCAAAAATTCTTGACTACTTTGACAATGGAAAAGGTGTTCTTTTCTAACTAATACATATTCAATTCATGAGGCTTGAGAGGAGAGCTCATGAACGCAATTAGAGATTCAACATTTTCAGAGTTCTTTTGCACTAAGATGGTTGATACAGTATGCTCAGATGCATAACTGTACATGATAAAATCCTTGGAGAAGTCGGGACATACCAAGACGGGGGCATGGGCGATGGAGGATTTTATATCCTCGAATGACACCTTTCCTTCATCGCTCCAATGGAAAGCTTTTTACCCTTTCATCATATTTAATATGTGACGAGTCTTCTATGCAAAGTCGAGAAAAAAACATCTAAGAAAATTCACTTTTCTGAAGAAGGAGTGAACACCAGTATTGCTTGTGGGTAAGGTAAGGTTCTGAATAGCCTTAACCCTTTTGATATCTATCTTTTTTCCTTCCTTGCTAACAATGTGTCCTAGTAACTTTCCTTCAGTGACCTCAAAAACAGACTTTTTGGGTTTTAGGGAAATCCTGTGTTCTCGACATCTAATCAATACTTTCTCCAAATGATCACAATGATCACTTCATTATTTAGAGAACATAGTTAAGTCATCTAAATAAACTACGATGACCTTTCCCATCATTACTTTGAATGCAAAGTCCATTTCTCCCTGAAAGGTGGCACCAGCATTGGTCAAACCAAAAGGTAACCTGCTGTAGGCGAATGTGCCCCAAGGAGTAGTGAATGTTGTTTTGAATTGGTCTTTAGGTGAGACCTCAATATGATTATAGCCTAAAAATCCATCAAGCATGGATAACATCTCTGAACTGGTTACTACTTAAAGAACTTGATCCATTATGGGCAACGGGTATTTGTCCTTCAAGAATGCCTGATTCAGGTTGCAAAAATCTACGCAGATGCGTATCTCACCATTCTTCTTTTATACTAGCATGATGTTTGCGACCCAGGTACTGTGATGGATAGGAAAGATGATTCTCACATCCAACATTTTCTGTATTTCTACCTGGATGGTACCCGAGATCTTGGGATTATAGTACCTTTGTTTTTGGCAAAAGTGTTTGACATCATCTTTCAATAGGATGTCACGTTGAACGTCCTTCAGCTTGAAAGACTTTAGATCCACATAAGACCATGCCAATACATCCATATATTTCTTCAACAATTTGAAAAACTTCTACTTTTCCTCAGGTATACAACATTTTCCAATGTTCACATACTGTGGACGTTCCATAGTACCCAGATTGACTGATTTGGTCTCTGGAGAGGAGTTAGGGTCATCTTTCCATTTCTTCTTGACAAAACAATCATGTTTGTCAAAAAATCATTCTAGAGAGACTAAACCCTTTTGAATTTTATTTCCCTTGAGCTGACATATGCCATCACATTCTTTTGATTCGTTTGCTTGACTAGTGACAGATTTACGGCATGCAGAAATAGATCCCTCAAAGTGGAGCTCATTGAAGTTTTCTACTTTCTCTAGAAAGGCAATAAGCTGGTTGTCATTGTTAAATACCTGCCATTGCTGAGAATTATGTGGCATGCTTGGGTGGAAGACTACGTCAATGGTATATGTGTTTGTTTTCAACCCCAGGTAAGGGAGCATAAGAGATGCTGAGATGGCCAATGAATCGGCCATGTCATTCTGAGCTCTTGGAATGGATATTATTGAGAAAGCATCAAATTCCTCAATGATGTCCCATACTGTGTTATGGTAGTGTCTGAGCCTTTCGTTCTTTATTTGGTATATTCTTTTTACTTGATTAACGATCAACTCAACATCACCCTATACTTTTAGGTTCTTGATTCCCCTTTCTTTTGCAGATTACATGCAAAGTAGCAAGGATTCATATTCAACAGTATTATTTGTATTGAAAAACTACAACTTGAAAGAGAGAGGAAAAATCTCCTCTTCAGGAGATATTAGCACAACTTCAGCCCCGCATCTGTTATTTGCACAACTGCCATCAAATTGCAATGTCCATATCTTGTTAAGGTCCTCCTCCTGGACTAGAACATCCATTTTATCAAACTTAGTGGATAAGAAGTAGTTCCCCATCCCTGATGATTCGAAGAGAATTTGGGATTTGGGATCGTCAGATTTGGTGACTAGGTACTTCTTTTGTGATTCAAGCTCCAATGTCTACATTACACCCTTGACAAGGATCCTAGATTTGGACCAGTCCATGTAAATCTCTCCACCAACCTCTCTGCAAAATATTCTTCCTAGTATAATTCCATATGCCGCTGGGATATTAGCGATGAAAATGGTCATTTTTACTCTTTTCTTTAAGAACACTGTGAATGCGAACTGTGCGTCTTTGATCTGACCAATCAATGGAACCTATTAGGTTTCCATGGAGTAACATCTACCAAAAGGCTTGGTAAGAGTGAGGCCCAAAGCATGAGCGACCTTCACTTTCATGACATTATCAGAAGCTCCATAATCATTTATGTAGTTTCTTAGTTGGTGACCATTGATTAGGAGGGAGAGATAAAAAAGGTTCAATTTTTCCTGATGTGGAAGTCAAGGTAACATTTATGCGGGATGTAGGAGGAGTGGAAAGGATTCCTTTCAGAGCGACATGAGAGGGTATGGAAGCTTTGTTCCGGATATACTTGATCAATCTTGAAAGTTTCTCAGGGTTTGACTGAACATATTCAGCCTTAGACATCTGAATCTTGGTCTTTTTAGCGTGATCAATTATGTCAAATGCAACCAAGGGTTGCGTTGATGAAGGAATGAGTCCCTCATTTCACAGTGGTGGGATAGGATTACTGGTCTTTACGGGAATAGAAGAAGGCTGATTTGGAGGAGAGATGGGGGAAAATATTTCTTCGTAAAAGACTTAATGGGAGGTTGATTAGGAAGAGGATTACATCTTTTTGCAATGGTTGGAGGCATGTTCGACACAGCCTTTTCCTTTTGTATCTTGGCAGCAACTTCTGCTTCTTTTCCTTGGGAGTGGGTAAAAACAATGTATGACTGTTTACCTGCATATCCTTGAGTACCCTCTTCTTCATCAAATTCCTCATCTTCGAATTCCATATACCCAATTGTAGAGTCGCCAGTCAGTTCCCTAACATCTTGATCATCTTCACCTGCTAATGAAGGTTCTTCATAAATCTACTCCTCTTCTTCGGTCTCAACCAGGGCATTGACCAGAGGGGCCTTAAGTGCTAACCTTGGGGTAGGTGTAGGAAAATGTGGCCTTTGTGGGACGTTTTTGGGAGTGAATTTCCTTTGTGGGATATCCCGATATGGAGTGGAGGATGAAGCCTGAGCTAATTACTTTTTTAATTTGAGAAATTCATTTGCCATCTTCTAGAATGTCGGATCTAATGAAGTAGCTTGAGAAGGAGTTGAAACCTTAGGCTTGGATGGTTCTCACTTTAACTCACTAGATATAAGTAGATTGTATTCTATTTGAATGGTTACAACTTGAGTGAGAACGAGGGTGGTGATTTGTTCTTGTAAAAGTAAGAAACTTACTCTTGAGCTCATAACGTTCACAAAGAAACACTTCTGATTTTCTGGTGTTGGTAGCATGATAGGTGGCACATGGTTAATCAACGAATTGAAATGGGTGATAAAATAACGCATGGTTTCATTGAATTCCTTCTTTAGATGAGTGATCTTTGATAGTAATGAAAATTCATCCTCTGAAGGCTTATACCTGTCTTCAAACATAGTTCGTAATGTGGCCCAACTGGTGATAGATCCGGCTAGAAAATGTTGGAACCACTCTACTGCGGGTCCTTGCGAGGTTTCTAGAAAGAGGCGTACTGACACATCTTCATGGGTTACATCCAGGATGTTGCATGACATAATGAATGCAGATATATGTTAATCCATGCTTTGATTTCCACTCCTATCAAATCTTGGGAAATTCTTGCGGTTTCCATGAGGGAGCGTGAACAGGATGCGGCAACACAAGAAGGCCCATAGCATTTCCCCATAGTACTGCCATTTGAAAAGATGGAAATAGGATGTGAGATGGAAGTGTGGTTCCACTGAGCAATAGAGTGCTACAAAGGGATGTGGAGGCTCCTTCTGAGAACCAGTTCTTTCGTGGAGGTGAAGCACTTCTGGCTGACCGATCAACTGAAATCAGTGATGGGAAGCATTCTAGTGTAATACTAAACTTATGCCTTTAAAGTAGATCAAAAGTAGGATAAAATTATCCACGAGCTCTCCTGCTATAGGTAAATGTCTCACCCACCAGTGTATCCATTCAGATATATATCTGGAGTGACTTTAGAGCTAATTTATAAAAAAAAAAATTGTTTGTACTTGCTGATTTTCTGATTTTTCTGACAAAAATCAGCAGCATGCACTTTTCTAAATATTTAATTTTATCCCTCTTTTGATAACCGATTTCATTTTAATGACAAATATCAATGAGGATAAAATGATAGTTAACTCAGTAAGCTGATTTTCAGATCTTAGATTTGACTTTTTGCAAGGGTTTAAAATATTTGTAAAACTGTCAGAATCTCAGATCTACGGAAAAATATGGGTTTTATTATAAAAACTCAGTGAACTAAAGATATCTAACTAGCCCAGATCTATGGATCTCTGAAGAAAATTTTCAGTTTGGATCACTTTTGCAAAAAAATTGGATTTTAAGCAAAGAGTTAAGATTTGCAAACAGGTAGTGATATTTACGGTTTTATCTATTTTTCTTAGTTACCTTAGCAACTTTTAAAAACTGTTAATGTCTTTTAGCTGACATAATAGTCACATAGATCTGGTTTGATCCCCAATAGAATCACCAAAAATTGTTGGTTCGAAAATCTATTGGGTGGGTAGATCTATGGATAGACAGGACAACAGTGTGCAGGGCGTACCCCCTCTTTAAGACAACAAAGAGAAACTGGTTTATTGCTATTCTACCAGCAGGACTCTGTGCAAGTCCCACAATATTCTACCTTCAGGGGTCTGGGATCTCATCCCGATAGGGGTATTTCCGAATGTAAATAGAAAGGAATGAAGGAAGGAATGAAGATAGGATAGATTCGAGAGGAGAAAAGAAATGAATTCCAAAGGAGAAAGGTCAGAGGGTTTATGTTTTGGGCTGGTAGTAAACAGAGCCAAACCTACTTGCATAAACCAACAAAGCAATACTGATAGAGCAAATGAAAAAAAGTAGAGATAGCTTTAATAGAAAAACAACACAGATCTAACTTAAGATAGATCTAATGCACATAACACATCCATTGAGCACAAAGTCTTAATTTATGTATTAATATTTTCTGTTACAAAAAAAGTACAAAGCCTTTTCCTTCTCACTTCTATTTTTCATCTAAAAAATGTTCACCCCTTGAATACAACAAGTATCCAAGTATATATAGAAGGAGAAGGAGAAAGAAGGAAAAAAGGAACCAACAACTATTCACAAAATAGCTAAAAGTCAACTGTCGAGTTTGAGGTAATTTGGTGGATGACAACATCCCATAGTGCAACATGGATGATGTCATCATTTATGCCAACATACTTTTAAATACTTTACAAAAATGGGATAAATCCTAGGAGGAAGGAGCCTATTCGTCGTCGTCCCTCGGCTGGAAAGGAGTATCTTGCTTCTACTCATGAGAGAAAATGTCAAATTGAGCACGATACTCCATGAACTTACTAATCATCATTTGAAGTTGATCATGAGCGGGACCCTTTGTATGATCTCCAATGACTTTACAAGTCTCACGTTCATCTCTGAGTCTCTCTGGGAGCTTGAAGTATTCATTACCTACCTCCATCAGGTATCCAACAAAATCATAGAAGGCCAGAAGGTTGTTGATAGATTCTGTATCAAAAGTGGCTTCTGACCCTAAACCTTGTGACATGATCTCCTTGAAGATCTGAATAGTGTCATCTGTCTTCCTCAAGGTGGTATGATGGGGTGAGCAAGCCTGGAGAAAATCCTTAAGATGATCTGTTCCATTTGATGCATTGTATCCAAGGCTTCCTCCTTGATTTATCTATTTTCTCTAAGACAAATTCCATCTGGTCAACCCGATAGTCCAAAGTAGCAAGGACTTTGTTGGATGATATTGGGTGATCAAAAATGCCAAATTTTACTTAGTCATCGACTGGGTAGTCGAGCATCTTCTGGAATGTCTTATGTTATAACCTGGTATGGTCTAACTCTTCAGAGATAGGTCCTGCAATTGTCTGGGACTTTCCTTATTAGCCTGATCAATATTTTGATATAGCTCCGTGAAACTTTATAATTACTTCCTCACTATCTTTGACGATCTTGTCTCTCCAGGAAGATACTGCCATACCTTGCTCACCAATCTTGGCTGTACTCATTTATCTTTTCCTGACTAACAGCTTCAGGAGTTTCAGTGGCAGCTACTAGGGGTGCACTACCCTTTTTCTGTAGGGCTTGGAGAAGATGTTTGTCATGTTCTTTCAATATCCTCTTCTCTTCCCTTTCCTTCCTGAATCTTTTTGCAAAGGGAATCCACTGCAGATAATGCCTCTCTATATAGGATTTCTGAGGATGTTCCCATTTTGACCTATTTCACTGTAAAATCTGTAGGAGACAGATCTTTTTTATCCTTTGTGGGATCAGGCTATGTGATCTCCATAACCCTTTCACTTGAGGTGCTTTGAGAGAAGCGGGTTATAGCCTTTTTCTTCTTAGCTCCTTTAGTTGGAATAAATGGGAAGTCCCATAGGTGCAATGGGGACTTTCCTCTTGTGCTAACTCAGGTGTTTGGAGATCCATTCTGGACTTAAGGGAGTGGGACTAGGGGAAGAGGAGTGAACAAGGGTGGAAGAAGGAGCAGCTGCAGTGGACACAGGGAAATGCATTGAGACACTTGGTGGTGGCATTGAGAGAGAAGCCAACATAGAGATCATGGGAGTAGGAGTCACTGCAAGAGAGGATAGCGTAGGGGTGAAAGGGATCTAAGAGATGAGAGAAGAAATGCTGGGGGATAGCTCCGTGAGGGAAGAGAAAATGGAGGAAGAGGAAGGGGGGAACAATAGAAGATGGGGGAGAAGACATGACCAAAGGAGTGGCTGGTTGAGTGACATGAGGAGGAGAAGGAGGAGTGGGAGATGGGACGGTGGGAACTTCAACAGTTACATTAGTGGTAACATCCTAAGTGGATGTGCCCGTTGGAATAGTTACCACTTCTTCTTCTTCTGGGGAGATTAGGCTTACTACCTATTCTTCAGTGGTGGAAGGAGGACTATCGGGAGCTTCCTCCTAAGCGAGTACTTGTTTCTCCCTCTTTATCTTTCACTTTTCCCTTTTCCAACTACTTTGGCTTGGTAGGTACATTACCTAAGGGAGATGTGGTGATGTCTACCCCCAAGGTAGATGAGACCATGCTTCCTGCACTAATGCTCTCTGCACTACAGAGTTCCCTTAACCCTTTCCTCAATAGTCCTGAGGTGCCCTTTGTTATATCAATCTCGACAAATGGCCAATTATCTCCATCTGTGTCTAGATAGACCTGATCAAATTCTTGATCAATCACTTGGAAACCTTTTGGGGATGATGGCCACACCATACTGAATGATTTCTACTAGGGCCAGTTGAGAGTGATCCTTTCATATGAGCTCAGCTTCATTGATATAGATCAATGTAGATATCTTCAATCTGAGGGATGTGAATCGGATTGAACTTTGCCCTTGGAAGGCAATGATGAGGATCTAAGGTTGGCCTCACCGAGAAATTATGCTTTAAGTTGAGCAACCTCAGGCTTTGTAAACATCTCCCAGGCTTTGCTTTGGGAATCGCAGGTGTACCTACCCACTGTGAGGGGGAATGGAAGTTCTACCCTTTTTTCTTTTTAGGCACTTCTCGTGCTATGTGATAAGCTATCTAAACATCTCCAATAGGATTAGCTTAAGCCCCACATACCTCTATAACTTGATGGGCTCCCCAAGAATTTGGCAGCTCTGAGATAGGTGAAAGTGGGGAATTACGTAAATAACGCTCGCCACTTCTCTATGGTAGTTACCACACTCTTGGTTGTCCGACCATGAGTCATATTGGGCCTCATTAGGCAGATGACGCTATAGAAGAAGATGTCATTGATTTTTCTGAATTATGTGATACTATTTTTCCAATCTGAGCTCTGGATAATACTCATATATTCTGACCTGGGCCATACCCCGCATCAATTCAGTGTTGGGTAGTCTCTTATAGAGGCAGCATTGTACACTACATAGGAGTTCATGTAGAACCTCCTAGTTGTGGAGAGTTTTTGAAGCTACTCAGAGATGGTGCTACTGATAATCTTTGTGCATTCAAAACGTTGATCAGGGACATTTTTACACATTGTTTCTAAGTATTTGAGCATCCACTTGTGAAAATAATGGGCATCAGGAAGCCCAAACACCCTACTTAGTAAAGTGATGGTGTCACTTAGCTCTTTTCGAGAAGTCACTACGATGAATGACTTGTGGCCACCTGGTTATCACCTTCTTGTTCTTGAGGTATACCTCATTCATTAGCTACATGGCATTTGTCTTCATTCTCATTCCATGCCTTTATGTAGTCGTCTTGGCCTATTGCCAAAAAAATTTTAGTGGTGGGGGGATACCCAACATAATTTCATAATTTCGAGCAGTGAGGTTGATTATTACCTCGCCCTTCTCATTCTTGACACATCTTGTGTCCTTATTGTAACAACAAGCCACCAACATCATGAACTCCTTGTTAACTGTGCTCACAGGAATTCCTGTAGAAAAATGTAGACCACTTGCCAACCAATTTTTCCATCCATGGGCTTCCCGTGACCTTCTTGGTTCTAGCCCATAAATCCTCCATGTCGATGTGGCCGAGCTTTGAATCTCTGATGTCTAGGTCACACTCTGCAAGGGACTCGGGCATCCTGACCCTTTGGTATTTATACTTAATTTCTTCTTCTGTTAGTTTGGCCTTACCCTTAGACTTGGTTGGCTTCTTACTTAATGAATACATGTGTGGATCTGAGTTCAGTGGTTGATCTGCAAGAAGAAGCAGGGAAGTCCATCCTAGAAGATCCATGTTAGATGCTAAATCATCAATCAAAGCTTACAAAATGAAAATTTATCAATTTAGAAGCCTCTGGGTGCATAGCGCAATTATACTATAGGCTGTAGGGTTAGAAAAGAAAGGTGCACTTTGTGAGAGTGTGGCATGGAAGAAAATAGTGCCAAAAGGGGTGCAGGGCGCAGAAAGATTACACACAACATTCAGATGTTGGTGTCATAGGATGTGTGCTTTGCACCATATGAAGGGTTTTAACTAGGCGCAGATTCATTTGGTGTAGCAAGGCTTCAGGATGCACCATTAGCGCAGATATGTTACAAGTTTCAAAACATTATGATGAACCAAAGGGCGTAGGTTCAAAGGGTGCATCATTGAGTTAAGGTGCGCCAAGGTTTGAGCTTTTGGCACAGCGTGGGAATGGTCTGCACGAAATTCAAATGTAGGTGTAGGTGTGGTTGCTCTTGCGCCTGTGTTAGGTTTTAGGAATTTGGATAAGGCATGGGAAAGACCAATGTTACATGCGGGGATAGTGCGTCCCTTTGGAGCGACTGTGTTTAGTGTAACAATAACGAAGTTTGCACCAAAGGAAAACAATGGTTTTGGATTGCAATAACTTTAGATTTTTCAATTTTTTGGCAGGTTTGTGGTTATGCAGCCTCTTTCAACTTAGATTTTGACAGTGAGGGAAAAAAAAGAAAGAGGAACAAGGACCCATTTTGAGACAAGAACTTCCAGGCTAGTAGATCTTGAAGGAGAGTAAAACCGGTTGAAGGCAGGTTTATTTGCAAAATGGGTAGGGGTTGTATCATCTTCTTAGGTTTTTTTTTTGTTTTCAATAATACAAACCACCAAAACAAAAAAAGAAACCACAACAAATCCATAAGAAGAGCAAGGGCCAGTTACCAAGAATATATATAAGATAGAGGAAATTGTAAGGGGTCCATGAATGTGATGAAAAGTGACACGCGCGGCTGACAGGAACGCTGACAGGTGCAGAAGAATAACTTTTCACATTTTTTGAATTCTGAAAATGACAGGTCGGATGCACTTATTTATAGAAAAAGGTGCAATAAATGCACCACCAACTTTCTTATTGTGCAACTAGACAGATGTCAACATGAAAATATCTGCGCCATAGGCGCGGCTTTGGGATTGTCAACATTGCATTTTTTAGTGCTTTGGTGCAACATAAAGGGGCGCAACATTTTAAATTTCTACAAGCTGGCGCATGTGCCTTTGGCACAATCTTAGAAGGTGTAACATCTAGAGTTTTGACACTCCAAAGGATGTGCCAAAAGGAATAGAAGGGGCACAGTTTTGGTTGATGTAGCACAAATAAAAACTGTGCCCAACCTAAAAGACCAAATGACTAAGTTCAAAAAACTAGATTTTCCAGAATGGGATTTTATGCCATTCTGAACATTAAGAGACCTCAACGGGGAACTGAAACAAAAAAATTTGTATGGTTACCTGCAAAATTTCCCTTATCAATTTTATAGGATAACAGGCACGCGAAGGGTATCATAACACCAGAATAAAAGGCTAGTCAATTTGCAACCACACTACAAGGGCATGCACATAATTGGTATAGAAATTATGACCCTCATCAAACTATGGTGGAATAAACTACTTTAAAGAATGCATTCTTGGTAGAGTTCCACATTCCTGTGTTCGAGCAAAAGAGCATCAGTTCTTTGAAGGAGATTCAACAAGGAATGGTAGAGAGTGTGCAAGAGTATGATGCATGTTTTAAAACTCTCTTATCTAAATTATCATATGATATTCACCCTTCACAACATGCATAGTGGTTTTTTGGAGGATTGATCAACCCTTTTAGAAGGGCCTTATATCATAAATATTTTATAGATCTGCACAAAGCATTGGAAGCTTCCTTGTGCACTGAGGTTTTTGGTAGTATTAATACTGGCATTAGCCCATTCTTGGAGGATCAAATTTCTGTTATGGCCAAACAATTGGAAAAATTGTCTACGAGCTCAGTCCATGAGACTTGTAATGGTTTATGGTGCAAATATTGTGAGATAGAGGGGCACGTTAAGGATAATTTCCACCAGAGGATGGTACAAGCAATGATGGTAGATTGTGAGATCTGTAATGGGGACCATGATGCAAGTAGATGTCCCTTGCTGCAGTACGTAATTAGGAAGAATGTATCTTGTTATTGTAAAATTTACACCTCCATAACCCATGATACTAAGGACTGTATGCTCATTGATCAGATCCATGAGTCCATTGATCATGGGGTACACCAAACCAACATTGCCAATGGTTCTAAAAATGATGATCATCGTTATGAGGAGCGTGCAGATGGATGCATGCGTGGGAAAGGTATTTGAGGAGGATTCTGTGGTCAAGGTAACTGTGGATGAGGAAGGAGTGAGTTCCCACATGGAACATGTTTCAACTGTGGATCTACAGAACATTATAAGCGTGAGTTCCCAGACATATTACAGTGGTTGTTGTGTGGAAAGAAGCATAAGTATGAGGAGTGCCCGAAGTTATTTGAGCATATGAATCAGCAGCACCAGAAAGACAAGGGAAATGTTATGGTTAGCATCAAGAAGGAAGACATATAGTGGATGCCTCGGGTAATACAGGATGAAGGTTTGTAGCTGTCTTGGTAACAACAAGGGAAGAAGCCACACGTGCAAGAGAGGTACCAAGACAGAAGACCCTGGTTATGAGGGAGGAGGTCATTCATGGAAAATATCCAGACCGCGTGCATCAGAAGGAGATATATTAGGACACCATGGATGTTATTTGAAGCTTACAAGGGGAGATCCAGTGTCTAAAGGAAAAATATAGAAGGGAGGAACAAGGAAGGAGAGTCGAGATGTAAAAGGGTGACCTGGATGAGGTCAAGGAGGTGTGTAAAATGCTAAGGTAGGAGAACATCATCCTTTGCTATGATTCTGGTTGGGAGAGAAGGTACCACACGTTAAAGAAGAGCATGAGAGATAGGTCTTGCACGTAAACCTTCCCCCTCATAGCCTTGAATATGAAAATAAGATTACATTGAATGCAGTTGTAGATGGATGGCTCCTCAACAATATACTCATTGACACTAGCGTGAAGGTTAATGTTCTAACTTTGGATGCATGTCATCAGATGGGGAGACCTATATTATAGCCATTTTTGAATGTGTTGTATATGGTAAACAAAACTAACGTGATTCCCATCAATTTCTTGAAGGATGCAGCTATTACTATCCAGGGAGCCAAGTTTACTAGGGACTTCGAAGTCTTGGAGCTCACCGAGGTAGAAAATTTCCCAGTACTACTTGGGTGCCCTTGGTGCTACAAGAATAATGTGGACCTTCAATTCAAAAAAGGGTACATCATCTTTGAGAACAAAGAGGAATGGTTCATTATACCCCTAGTTGATGGGAAGTTGACGCCCTATATTAAACTGTTGGGAGAAGAAGTTCTGGACAAGATTTTTGTGCTCAATCATTGACCCTGAGATGGTACACCCTACTAACGGAGTTATCAAATTTGAAGGTGCTCAGTCAGTAAGTGATACCACCAGTCTGGCTTGTGACAATTAGGTGCATGGAACTTACGAATTAATGGGATGTTATTTGAGAGGTTCGGTGACCAAGGTAAAAAAGGCACGCACTATTAGGTGCATTGGAGGAAAAGAACTATCCAAGTATTCAGGAGGAGCTTTCACTGAGATCTTTCTGTAGGAGGTAGAAGCTCAATGGAAGAATGAGAAGGAACAGAAGGAGATGTTAAGTTATGTCTTGCTTGGAACAATAGGTCATTGGTGGGCCACACATCAGGAGATCCTTTTAGAGTGGTGTGGGCTAAGAATTTCTCTCTGTTTGAATTTCTAGGAGGAATGTACCCACCATCATCAAGGACTACCTTGGGAAGGAGCTTGCCTCTTTCCATATCTAGGAGTGTGAACGGGTCTGGAGAGAAGGCATATAATCTTTTCCACTATCCATCTGGGTGCACAAGTTGTATTCTACACTGTAGGGTTGTGTTCGTGCATGGTATATTCATTCGAAGACATGCTGCTGGATGAGGAATTGGCAAGAGCTCACGGATGACCTTATTCAAACCTTTGAGTATCATAGTACCAAGCCATTGATTAATAATGTCTTGCAGGGTATCAAGCACCCTACCATGTGGGATAGTGCCAGAAGGGAAGATAGAGTATTAGAGTTATTAGGTGAACCAAGTATAGGGGTGCACTTTGAAGAAGTTGAGGAAACATAAGAGTTACAGCTTGAGTGTGCGTTTTTGGAAAAGAAGAATGGAAATTTGGTATATGTGATTGATGGAGAGGAATATGAAATCTTAGATGTTATCCATTCTGTATGGATGTGTGAGGTAGTGGACAGTGTATATGCTCATGTGCATGCCTACCATGAGCCTTTAAAGACAAATAAAGTTAACATCAGTTTAGAAGAAGAACCTAAGGAAGCTATTATTATAGATTACTGGACAGAGAAGGAAGTATCAAAGATCATTGATCTACTGCACAAATTTGAGGATTTATTCCCATGCGGGGTACCATGATCTCAAAGGTATTCACCATTCCTTGGGGGATATGAATATAAAACTGAAGGACGGTACGCATCCGGTTAGAAAAAATCCCTATAGGATGAATCCTAATTTACACGTGAAAGTTAAGGAGGAGATACACAAAATGATAGCTTCTGGGATCATTGAGGCTATGGAAGAATGAGAGTGGATAAGTCCGATGGTAATCAACATCAAGAAGGATGGGTGGATTAGGATTTGTGTGGATTATAGGGAATTGAATGTAGTTTGTGTCATTGATCCATTTCTGACCCCCTTCACTGAAGAAATTTTGGAAGGAGTTCCTGGGTGTGAAATCTACTCCTTTACGGATGGATTTTCAGGGTACCACCAATACTGGATTACAAAGGAGGACCAGAAGAAGAAAACTTTCACCATCGAGTGGGGAAGTTTTGCATATACGGTCATGCCCTTTGGGTTGAAGAATGCGCCTACTATTTTTTCGCACATAGTGGTGCAAGCATTCCAGGACTTCATCCATAAATTTCTTCAAGTCTATTTGGATGATTGGATAGTATATGGTCTGGTTAAGGACCATTAGGACAACTTGAGATTAATGTTTGAGAGGTGTAGGCACTTGAGGATATCCATCAACATTAAGAAGTGTGTGTTTTCTACACCCTCTGGGACCTTATTGGGGCATATCATATGTAAGGAGGGCTTGCTAGTAGATCTCGCTAAGGTTGTAGTTATTGTGGGGTTAAGGGAGCCTACTAGCTAGAGTGTAGTGCATGGATTCCTTAGGCATACGGGGGATTACAGAAAATTCATTAAGGTATATGCCAAGATCATTGCACATTTAGAGGAGCTTCTTAGACACAAAAGTGCCTTCCATTGGGGAGAGGCGCAATAGAGGGCGTTTAATACATTAAAAGATTGTCTTATTACCACGCCTATTTTACATTTTCCTTCTTGGGAAAATCCCTTCCATGTCCATGTAGATGCCTTAGGGACCGTCATTGGAGTAGTACTTGCACAACTAGGTGAAGGGATTGTTAATCATCCTCTCATTTTTGCAATCAGGAAGCTAACACTAGTAGAGAAAAATTATACCACAACTGACCATGAGGCATTGTCGATGATCTACGCACTCTTAAAGTTTAGACAATATTTACTGGTAACACCCTTTGTATTCTACACTGACTACATGGCATTAAATTATTTGGTAAGCAAGCCCATTCTTCAAGGGCACATATGTTGATGGGTGTTGTTGTTTCAAGAGTTTGAATTAACCATCGTAGTGAAGCCTGGAAAAATAAACTTCTTTCAAGGATTGATTCAGGAGAGGACACATAAATTATTGAGGAAGCAGTGCCAAATACCCAACTATTTAGATTAGGGTGCACACCCTCGAATTTGGAGGAGATTACAATATTCTTAAAAGAAGGTGTGGCACTGGACGGAATGAAGGCATTAGAGAAGAAGCAGTTAGCCATATGCGCCACACCCTACATGTTGATTAGTGGAGACTTATACAAGTTGGTACGTGATGAAGTTTTGTACAGGTGTGTATTAGAGCATGAGCACTTACCCATCATGGAGTAAGTAGACAGAGGAATTATGGGTGGGAATTACATAGGTGATGCCACCACGCACAAGATATTAATGGTAGGATTATGGTAGGAAACCTTGTATAGGGATTATAGATATTATTGTAAAGTGTGTTACCATTGTCACTGCATTGGAAAACTAGAAAGGAGAGATGAAAGTCTCTTTACGCCCTATCCCTAGAACGGTGCCTTTTGAAAAATGGGACATAGATTTTGTGGGACCTATTACACCAACAACATATAGGATTGGATCACGTTATGTCATCACTTGCACAGATTATCTCACAAGGTGGGAAGAGGTAGCCCCAACTAAATATTGCATGGAAACAATAGTGGTAAGGTTTTTATGGGAGAACATTATCACAAGGTATGGATGCCGTTGAGTTTGACCAGCGATAGGGGTAAACATTTTCTGAATGAGACTATGAGGATCATGTTATCAGAGTTCATGGTGGCTCATCACAAGACTACGCCCTATCACCCACAAGAAAATGGCACTGTGGAAGCATTCAAAAAGATACTAAGTCATACCTTGACCAATATTTGTGATTTCGGTAGACTTGATTGGGATGACAAAGTATCGGAAATATTATGGGCTTACAGGTCTACATATAAAATACCAAACAAAGCCACACATTTTCAATTGGTGTTTAGTGTGGAAGCTATTTTACCAGTTGAATTTATGTTACCTTCTCTGTGAATAGCATGCATGGGAGGGTTAGCCGATGAACAAACACTGGAAGAAAGGATTGATGAGATAATGAAACTGGATGAGAGACGATCACTTGCCCGATGGAGCCAGACAATGGAAAAGGAAAAGAAAAAGGATTGGCATGATCACCACATTAGAAACAATAATTTTGAGGTTGGGCATATGATGTTACTATATGATTCCAAGTTTCTGCGCCATCCTAGAAAGTTGAAAGTCCATTGGTTGGGTCCGTACACAATCTAATACATCCTCGATTCGGGCGTGTGCTAGTTATAAGCGCTTGATGGGACAAAGATTCCTAGACACTTCAATGGGAGTAGGTTGAAGCCCTACTATAAATACGTATTCTTATTGTTTGTAAATAAGGTAATTTTTCCAATTAGTTTAGAAGTTTCCTTTATGCATTTTTCCTTTTTTGTGTTTCCCTTTCACGTTGTTGTTTTGTTTTTTGCCTTGGGCACCAATAACCTTATTGATATTTTTGGAGAATATGTGCATACAAAAAGGACCACACATTGATTTAAGTGTGGGGAGGAGAAAAGTGAAGAAGCACATGATTTAAGTATCAAGGAATTTGTGTTGAAAAGCCTTGTTGAGTAGCCAGGTTGAAAGAGGTATATGAAGAGAAAAGATAAAACGGTTGGTGCCAGGGTAAAGCTACTTATAGATCGCACGTACTGAGAAGGAGAAAGTGAATTTGAAAATAACATGAGGTAGGTGAGAGAAAGGATCAGGATAGAAGAATCACCTTCAGTGCGGGTTACGCGTGCGCAAGAGTCTCCTGTCAGGTTGGATTGGTTGCATGCCAGAAGGTTGGCAAATTTTTCACACAAGGTTGGGCATGCAAGTGAAGGTGTTGAAGATGGGATTTGCTTGAAAAATCCACATTAAATGAGTAAGGTATGGTGGTAGGTGAAGTAGAATTTAATGATCAAAAAAGGAAAAAAACTATAAATAAAGGGTCGGGGCACTCTCATTTCTTACTTTGCGAAAACGAAGAGTTGGAGATATAAGAAAGTTCTATAAGTTAGGGTTTTTAGATTCAATTGAGTGGAAGAAGATTTGTGAGATTGAAGTAGCCAGTTTAATATTACAAACCAGAAGGAAGGGATTACACGAGCGTGGAAGGAATTGAAGAGGCACTATCTTTTAAAGATTTTATCCAAGTTAGGGTTTGACAAACTAGGGCAAAAGTTTAGAAGAGTTATACCACAGATTTGAGATCAGAGGATTAGAGGAAGTAAAACAGAATAACAAAGAGAGAATTGGAGTGATAAAAATACCCCAACCATGGCACCAAAGAAAGGAAAGGGCAATGCCAAGGCCAAGTAGCAAGAGCCCAAGACAAGTACGAATGAAGAGTGGTATGCAGAGATGCAGTACCTTGACGGGGTAATGATGGGTAAGGAATGGGAGTCTCACCTTAGGAACATGCCTGTGAGTGATTACAACCATTAAATGAGCATAATCGAGAAGGAGATGGCACTAGTGTTAGTGCGCCCCACTAATAAACAGACACCAAAAGGGTTTCCCATTTACAATGATGATGTAAAGGTCAAGATGGAGAAGGTGGGATTGCTGCAACTCTATGAGTTGCCCTATTTTGGAAAGCCAGAGTGCCTATATCAATGGCTGATGTCATGAGTACGTGAGGATTACTTCCATTTTGCAGGGCGCAAGATGCACATTACTCCTTAACTCATCTCACAGTTCATGGGCCTCAAATGCCAAGGAGTCAACCTAGATGATGACCTGAGTGACACGGAGGCAATCTAGGAAACCATTATTGAATACGCCTACAAGAAAGGGTCAAGATACTATGACATCTATAACATCAAAGACCCAATGATGAGGATGGACACACACCTAGTGAAAAAGCTAAATGGCCAGGAGAGATGGAATCAGGTCAATAAGCCTTGGTTACATATCTATAGGAAAATTTTAGAAGGAACCATCTATAACCTACCTACATACATCGTGGAGGAAATTGTCAATTTTGTGAAGGAGGGGGACTGAATACTCTTTGGAAAAATCTTATTAACTATAGTGTTTTTAGAGATTGGAGTACCAGATGCATCATACAAGTTTGTATGGGAATACCCTGTCGAAGACCCTTCGCCTGCGAAGAGGTTTGAGAAGTATGTGTATGACACAATGTTAGCACCCCACAAGGTGCACCTGGAGAAGTGGTACATGCACCTAAGGAACACATTTAGGGTGGAATGGAGGATTCCCAAGAAACTTCTGGTAGTCACTGAAGGAGAAGCTGAATTTGTGGTGCACCAACACTTCTTCCCGCGAAGGTTCAGACTAGTAGATGAGTCTTGGAGCCCATGGTGCAAGCTTCCCTTTGAGTTCACAGCTCAATACTTCTAAGCGAGAGTAAATAGATTCGTGGAGTCCAAAAATTTGAGGTTGGAGTTGGGAAGTCTAGACCAGGAGCACAAAGAAATGTGCAAGAAGTTGAACTACCCTAGAGGAAAGTGCTCATACATAGAGAGATATGTATCACATGAGATTCAAATGACAATGCCGATAACGTTGCCCATCACTGGAGGATCAGTGACACGCATGTACTTGCACATAAGGCTGAAGTTTGAGAACGGTGCATACCTAGAGAAGGAGGTCTCCATACCTGAATATCCCATGGGTAGGATGAGGTCTGCATCCAAGAAGAGGGGAAGAGAAGGAGAAGCGCTAGGTATGCAGACTGCTTAAACAGTGAGCATGCCATTGACAAGTGCCAAGCCCAGTACTTATGCTTACAGAAAGAAGTCCCTGAGAAAAGAGAAGACACCAGAGGAAGAGGCACTAGAGTAACCCCTCACCAAGGAGAAGTCCCTAGAGGAAGAAGAAGAATCTGAATCCCCTATCAAGAAGCCACCTCTCAAGAAAAAGTAGAGGATAGAAGAAGAAGTTGACTCAGAGGAGACTGAAAACTTAGAGAAACACCTAGGTGAAAGAGAGGATGAGAGTGGAGAAGGTGACAATGGCGAGGATGAACCTAAAAAGAACTAGGAGCCACATGTCCTTGAAGTATACGACTCTAGAGAAGAGATTGGAGAGGAGAAACAAGAATTCATTTTCAAGCAGCAAAAGAGTACACAGGGTGAGGAAGGTGCCCAAGACATGGGAAAGACTTAATATAGCACAAAAAGTAGTAACCCATAAGCTTCACAAATGAGCATATCACTGAGGGGGCACAGAGAGAGGCAAAGAAAATGCTTGAGGCCTTGGTTGATCAAGAATTGGAGCGCAACGCTGATATAGTGTTGGAAGAAGGAAAAGAGGAAGATAGTGAGAGGAAGTAGGCCAGTATGGGAGGAGGTCCTAGCCTAACTATAATTTTTCCATAAGGAATGCACTTGGGGAGAAGGGCTCTTGATATAGAGAAAAGACCAGTAATGAGCTACATTAATGAATCAAGGAAGGTGTTGCGCGCACGGTTCCAGAGCATTATACCCACTAAAAGGCTTATAGCCATGGGGTTGTTTAAAAAGGAGGGCGCGCACCCCAGGACCAAGAAGATGGTTTCTTGGGTGTTTGAGTCCCACGTTGATGAGCCAGACTTTGAAGTTTTCCAAAATTTCTCATCACATTTCCAAAATCTAAGGGAGACAACCCCTTAGTGAATGCTCAGGAGCTTTCAGAAGAGCAAGTATGTAATGCTCTTAATAAGGTCGTGGTTGAAATAGAGGCAAGGATCTTTGCGTGAAATGACAGCGTAAGGGTTATAGAGGGGAAGTTGGCCAAGAAAGAAGAGGAGTTGGCTGATATGGCTAGGAAATTGAAGTAAGAGGATTTGATTAGCACGCAGCTGAGGTGCAAGCTCAAAGATGAGAAGACAGGGGTGCAAGAAGTCTACAAGAAGGTTTAGTCAATCAAGAGTGCCATCATATTGAAGCACCCAGACCTAGCACCAATCCCTTAGAGGTACACATCAATTATGGAATGCTTAGAAGACTTAACACCTGTCCTCACCATGGAGAGATGACCATTGGCCCGAGAGTCTGTAGAGGAAGTAGTAGTGCACTTGAAGGAAGAAGAAAAGTTGAAGGTGGTAGCACTCATTGATGAGTATAGCAAGGTGCTCACAGATGTAAAGATTTCATCCCAATCTGCTAAGGCCACATATGAAAAATATGTAGATAGGGATAAGGTAGCAAGTGCCTTGGTCACTACCCATGAAGCAGAGCTAAAAGAATTCTAGGATAAAAATAAAGGAAAAATGGTGGAGAGGGATAAATTCCTGGCAGAAGTAGAAAGATCCAAGAAGATTGAGGTACTAAGGGGCTCAACCAAAACATGACTAAAGGAGCTATACCCTCAAATCACCAAAATGATGGACACACTTGAAGACCTGGGCAAGGATATGGAAAATATTATTGACACTTTCGGTGCGTAGGGGATTGCCCTAACTTTTGATGAGGTAAACATCTTGGTCGGCGACCTCTGTCAGAAGGCACATAATGAGGTTGATGCATGGAGAAAATTGGAGGATGACTTATAGAGGGATTTTCCTAGCCTGCTAAGCTAATTCCCACCCATTCTTTCTTCTCTCCCCATTATTTCATTCCCTTATTGTTTTACAAAATGTAAGGATCACGCTAAAATTCTTTAAGGAAGTGTGCATCTTGGTTAAGTAGAGTGTTTCCGAGGATGGATAACAGGATTAGTGTGGGGTGATGTTGGGCCCCTAGAATATTGACCAAGTATGAAGGCACATAGGTGCGTGGGATCCTAGTTATAGAAAGGCACACAAAGTAAAAGCATGCAAGAGAAAGAGTGAAGGAAGCACATAGTTTGCGCGATGTGTGAAAGAAAGTTCAAGACTTAGCCAATTTGAGTGCCTAGGGAAGAACACGTGAAAATCATGATCGGTTGTACATGGATAAGATGCCATCCTGGTGATAGGCTAGCCCAGGAAATAGCATGCCCCAGATGGAATCTTTTAGAATATCATCATGAGATAAAGTGGAAAGCTTAATCCTGGAGGAGCATGCTCACATGAAGGACCACAATCGACACTTGGCATCTGATCTGAGGGCACTGGAAGGTGAGTTGGTAGCCCAAGAAAGTTATAAATACAAGTTCCTGCCCAGGAATAGAGTTGTAATTTCTTTTTCATTTGGCTTAGTTATACCAAGTCCAATGATATGCATGATTGTGGTTTGCACTCTGTGACACTCTGTAATGAATCGATGAATATAATGAGGTTACCTGTCATAAATAGACATGGATATCAATGGATTTAGTGCATACTTCTCCCATATGAGTTCTCTTTCCTTTCATGTTATGTATGAATGCTTTTATAATTCTTTCTGTTATAATATATGTTCTGGATTATGTTAAAACATTCGGTCTGAGTGACTACAAGGATCTGGAGGCCGTTCTGAGCCCTATGGTTCTTTTTTGTCTTAACTTCTTAAATACTCTTATAGTAATCATAGATGATTCTTCCCACTAAACTCACATAAAAGAGAGACTCGGTACCCACACGTGCCTCGAGTGAGTGCTCAACTTCTACAGGGTGATAGGCCGACGCGCATGGGGTTTCTTCCTTTTTTGATAGGAGTAACAATTACTAAAATTCAACTGAGAACCTATTATATCTATGACTAAAATGTTAGCAACTTAAGCCTAGAGCTAAGTCTAACCTATGTCTTTTTGGCCTCTTGAAATTAAAATGTTAAGACCCTAACTAAGACCTAACTTAGGACCTATGAGGTTTTCCTAAACTAATGTTAACCTAACTTAAAAGGACGCTGACCTAGAGGGGGGCCTATACGCATGGACGTTGGGTGGTCAGTGGCATTAGTTTCAAGGTAACTAAATGAGATTTAATTAATTCTTATCCTTCCCTACTACCAAATTTGGCATGGGTGATGGAAAATTTGGGGAGAGCTGAGTTGGCATCTCCACTTAATTTAGTTGCATGCAAATTTTAAGGTAGTCTTCGCAAAAAATGGAGATGGTAGTGGCATGGAAAAGGGAGGGAACTATCTTTCCTTTGCATTTAATGTTTTTTAATTTGGTAAAAAACCTCTTAGGAGAATGCATGAGGGGTTTTGCATGGTTGTTTTGTTCATTTAATTTTCAAGCTTGAGCTTTGCATGATGTTTTTCTATCCTTCGAACCGCTAGATGGATTCTTGCATGACTGGTTATTTTTGCATTGCATTGAGCTATTTTTGGACTCTGTAAAAAAAACTATAAGAAGAAGTAATGGGAAATTATTGAGGGTTTTTTTGACATTCTTGGCAAATAAGAAGGTATTGAAGTTACTTAGCAATCTTCTCTAGAATGGTGAAGAGGAAACTGTTAAATTTCTTCTTGGAAATCTTCAGTTAATCAAGGAAAATTCCTATTAGGCATGATAGATTCTACCCATTAAGTTGTTTTTCTTCTACTTAAATGTTTCATTAAAATAACTTTGCTCTTGGGGAATAAATGGGTTGTTGTTGAATGTTATGATCTTGCTTTCAATGCTTGTATTAGTCATTGTGTTTTTCTATTTGATTCCACTATTATGATGGAATATATGTTTTGGGTTTTAAATTCATTGTTTGGAAATTTCTAAGTTATGCTTAACTTCTGTTTTTGTTCGATAATAAGTTGTAATTGTTGTACTCTAGTTAAGCTTGGTAAAACTTGTGGGCAACTCAATTTCTTAAATTCACAGAACTGATTGGATGAGATCTTGTATCACCTCTGTGAAAACACTTCAGGGTATAAATTCTTAACTAACTTTTCTAATGTTTAAACTGGAATGAATCTTTCGAAATAAAATTTTGTGACTCTTGGTTTAGCATATTCTTGCGAGTTAGACGAAATACTAAATACTTGTGATTTTGTTTGACTTTCATTTTCTCACATTGTGGTTGTGACTATGGGTTTGTGTTAACTTTCTTGTTTCACTCATTTTTTCCAGTCGTCTTTGAGTAAAACACAATGTTCTAATTTTGGCTTGTAGGGAGATTTCATTTGTCAAGACTTTTTATAGCTTTTTTTTTCAACAATAAAGGATTGGAAGGCTTACCATGTTATCTCCTTGAAAGGAAATTGTTTCTTGAAAAAAGGTTATTTTAAATAATTTTTATTATGTTTGTTCATTCTTTTAGGAACTTGGGTAACTCCTGAAATTGATGTAAATAGTGTGAAGAAGGAGAAGTTATCTTCGGTTAAGCTCACTGTGTTATAGTTGTTATCTAATTGTGAATTTGAATAGTTACTTCGTCGTTAGTGGTTGAATTGTTAGTTTGTTTTCTTTGCCTTAGGCCATCAAACTTTTTTTGGTTCTTTCTCTAAAGAAGGCACATGTATCTCTCTTTAGGGAATTTTGTTGGGGCTTAGATTTATTGTATTTGATTGTGTTTCCTTTTCTTCACTTGGGTATAGAAGGACTGTTAAGAATTACTCTTATGATAATTTTCTCCTTCCTCCACCACATCCAAGGAAATGTTTACTTGTCTTCTGGATTTGGTGCTATTGTTAGTGCCCTTTGAACAATGAAAGTTAATGGATGTTCGTGGTTCATAGTTTATTCCCTTCTTTGGGAATGTAGTCTTTCATTTTCATCTCTGATTGTCTTTTTTTGGTAAATACGTTAGAAGGCAGTAGAGAATGGACTTGACTGTTGGTATTATTTTTTATATAATGATATTTTTCTAATCCTTCTTTAAAAATTGAATTTACAATGTCTCTATCTCTCTCTCTCTCCTTCGATTCTATTTCTGATTCATTCTTGGTAAGGGAGTTGTCTAGTGGGACTATTTCATTGAAAATTCATTGGGTCAGGTGTTAGAAGTAATTCCAGTGGCGATTGAGCAGATAGCTGAAGTTGAGGTTAATTAGAAGGATTATTGTGGTTGGTTGAAAATATTCTGGGAAGCCTTTTTTTTATGAAAAATATTTGAATGAATACAAGAGTTGTAGTTGATTGTTAAATCTCTCCATTCTTATATTTTGACTTAAAATTTTGTAATGACATATCTCATTTGGAGAATCTGTTGTTGATTCTAGTTTCATGCCAAGTTGATCCCATCCTTAATTGAAAACAATTTAGTGTTGAACTCGAAATTAGATTGATTTCTAATTTTGAATATTGAGTTCTAAGAATCTTAAACTAGAAACTCTTTACTAAATATGTTGATCGATTCATTCTAACTTATTTCTATGTTTGATTTCAACTTAGCATCTTATATTTTAGGATGGAATTAGGTGAAATAATGCTGAGATGAATGTACTATTTACCCATCTAATGAAAACCTATTCCTAAGAGATAGTAGTGATAATATCTTCTCATTTTAGATTTGATTAATTAAGAAGTGAATCATCTAAAGAAGTATATGAAAAGCAATTGTGATTTTTTATGAAATAGTACTTATTTGGATTAAGCTTTAAGTCTTTTTATGTATTCAATAGTTGAAAGATGAATCTAATTATATCCTGATCTATTCTTAATGATGATATGGTTTATCACCTTATCTCTCTCTCTCTCTCATTTGTGAATGGTATTACTTTTTGGTATGTATTTTTGTAAAGCTTTAGCTAGTTCATAAAAGTAGATTTCTCTTTATGAAACAGTTATCTAAAAGTACATCATTTTCATGCTTAGTGCTTATCATACTCAGTTCGATGAACTAGCCCATGGTAGCAAATTTTAGGGATGGAATTTGTAAGTGATGAAAGGAGAAAATACCTTTTAGAACTTATATTTTTTTTCAGGAGGTTAGATATTTTATGATGAAATATGGATCATTATTAAAATGTATTTATTGGAAATGAAAGTTGTCTTTATAATTGATCTTGATATTGTTGTTTGAAACTATAAATATTTGAAGTGTTTGAACCTATAATGTATGAATCCCATTTTTATGAATGAAAGAGTTATGGATTTGTTTGAAATATAAGTGTAATATTTTTGGGTATTCTGTGAATGGAAATGATAAAATTTATCTATTTATTTTATATATCTGTAATATACCCTCTTAGGTTGGTTCAAAATGAATTATAGGTTAAGGACACTGGATGTACTACCCTTTTGTTTAATTACAACTTATCAAGTTGACATTCACGATTGGGCATTCAACTAAATCACTATGGCTTACAAAAACAATGGTGATGAGTATATGTAACCATGATAATAACTTGAAATATTATTATGGGGTTATAAATGAACCCTAACCCCTTTATAAGGAAAAAGGGAAGGTAACTCCACTGCAATGATTAATAGACTATTTTAAGAACTATTGGAATTTAATCATAATATTATCTTGGATAGAGAAAGGTATGCTTCCTCTTTATTAATTCCTTAATCTGATTAATAAAAATGAAAATAAAATATTAAGGATTAGACTTCATCCCAATGAATTCTAATATAGGAAGAACTGATTCAGAACTAAAACAAGCTAAGACTTGGATAAGTAAGTTAAGTTAACATCACTGATAAGTATGTTGAATCTGTTTTGTGAAACATAAATTAGAATGTTAATGGATTAAAAATAATTTATGAAAAAATTGGGGGTAGATGTATCTGCGTAGTAAATCCAAATGTACTATTTACTTGTAACCCTTATGGTTAATGAACCTAGTTGTTCTATAGGGCTACTACAATTAACCCTTAATAAGGAACAATATTAAGTCATTAACTTCTTTCTAAGGTATGTTCATCCAGATGAGGAGAAATTAGTGGGATGTTGGCACACGCCAACTGCAGTACATTACCTTCGTGAATACTTGGGTCTTCATGAGTATACTATAATGCAGTCAACATATTGCAACACCATTCAGATTTTAATCACCTTGATCTACATGAATTTAGACTTGATCATAGTTCTTTCCCTAGCTAAAGTTAGAGGGATGATCTAGTGTTAGCATTAACTCAAGATGACTTAGGATAACGAGACACACATAATTGAATTACGTCCATTGAGTATGTCTATGTACCCTTAGTCACCATGAGTAGTCCTCTATACTAGACTATGTTGCTAACCTTGGTTAGGGTTAAACCTTGAACAAGTTGACCGACAAAAGTAAGTGAATGCCATTCTAAATAATAGATGAATATGGGTGAAGGACGTATTCCATTTGATGAGTATGTCATCTAGGAATATAAACATGAACAATATGTTGAAAATATTTGGCCAAAGTATCCAAGTTGTTGGTTGTGTTGTCATATGTATCCTAGTTTAAGAAGTGGGATTTCAAATGAATATCGGTAATATATATTCAAATAGGCATCTTAAACATAACACTTAATACCCCAAAAAGGGTACAGGAACCAAGTATACTTAGTATACATATCATTAAGAAATATGAGAGATTGGTATGATTTTGAGTCATGAAATGAGAGATCGGTAATTCACCGAGTCATTTACAGCTGCATATGATTTATGTTATGAGATTGAATGGATTGTAATGTGTGTTCTATATTATGTTGATTTAGATATGAGAAAAAATAAAATTCCCTTGTTTCTAAAGTATTAAAATGAGAATGTTACACTAGGAATAAGCCTCAAAGCAATTTCATCTCTTTGTCTAGGTTTGTCAAGGCACTGAAAGTGATCACATGCATTACAATACTCTTTATAATCCTTATATAGGGTCTCCCACCATAATCCAATGAATATAATCTTGCACGCAGTGGCATCACCTGCATAGTGCCCATCTGTAATACCATCCATGAGCATCCTCCATGATATCTATGGTTGCTCATGTTCTAGCTACACACCAGACGTAATACTTCATCTCGGCCTAGTTTGTATAAGTCATCTACTGATCAACATGAAAGGGTACCGATGTGAATTGTAAGTTATTTCCTCTCTAAGGATTTCATTCCTTATAGTGGCCATACCTATGCGTAAAAATACAATAATATCCTCTAGTTCTGAAGGCATACGATGCAATTTATACAACTATACATCCAACAGTTGTATCTTTAATTGTCTGTGTATCCTCCCCTAACTGAATTCTTGATAAGTGGTCTTAGGACATAATTACTTTTACCTATGGTTTTACCACATGACTGTAAAGTCAAATTCTTTGAAGTAAGAGCACCCATTGACATATGTGCCCCTGTATAATACGGGCTTATTAACCAAGTATTTTAATTCCATGTGATCAGTATAAAATACAAATGGTAGTTTCTAACAAAGTACTACCTATGAATTTATGTAGCATGTAGATCATCGACAAGGCACACTGCACTCTATAGTTGTATAATTATGTACCACAGGAGTCAAAGTTCTACTAAAAAAAAATATAGGATGATCTATAATACCATCTCTAGGCTGACCTAACACTGCACCAATGGTTGTGCCAGAGGCATCCACATGTACGTAAAATGGTTGGTTCCATGAGGGAAAATACATAGAATAGGCGTTTTGTAGCAAGTCTCTCCTTTAATTCCTCAAATACGCACGTACTTCAGGTTCTCCCTACAATTAAATGTCCCTTTTCCTTTTATTAACTCTTTCAAGGAGTGCACAGAAATATTTGCATACCCCTTGATACATTTTTTATAATAACCTTTTGTGATTCAGGAAGACTGTGCACCACACTTTGAGTGGTTAGGCTATTTTAGGCCTAAAATAACTACAACCTTTAGTTAGATCCACTAACAAACCTTCCTTGTAGATGATATGCCCTAATAAAGTGCCAAAAGTTGTAGCAAATACACACTTCTATGATGTTTAAAGAGATTCTCAACTATCTGTACATCTTTCAAACATTAAGATGCAAATTTTCACAATGATCCTTAACAAGCTCCATACACTGACCAATTATCCAAGTAAACATGTAGGAATTTGTGAATAAAATCATTGGAATTCTTGAACAACTATGCACAAAAATATAACAGGTAGCATTCTTCAAACCAAAGGGCATCACTTTATATGCAAATAGCTTCCCCATTCAGTGGTGAACATTCATTTTCTATTGATCCTCTTGTGCAATTCTAACCTGATGATACCCATGAGAATCCATTTGTAAAAAAAGATTAAATTTTGCATGCCCTGCAACGCCTTCTAACATTTTCTCTAGTGAAAATTGTAAGAAAAGGATCAATCATGCATGCAGCATTTAGTTCCTCTTGTAATCCACACAAATCCTAATCTGACCATATTTCTTTATACTAATTACCATGGGGGCTAACCCACTATGATTCATCTAAGGTGATTAATGATTCTAGAATTTCAACATTTTTTCAATTTCTTCATTAAATTTTATGCGAAGGTTAGGGTTCATCCTGTAAGGTCTCTTCCTAGACCAGGCCCATGCTCCCTCCTTTAGCTTAATCTTCATCTCTGCCTAATGACTCATGCACTCCTTTTAATTTATGGTAGCCCCTAAGAAATAAGTCCTAGAAATCTCGTAGTAACTCATTTATATTTGCCACTATAGAATCAGACCAATAATCCCCAATGATGGTACCTCCTTAGGTTAGAACATTCATGCCAATGTTCACTTTCTTTTTCTTTAGAGGCTCATGATAGGCATGACGAATTTTTTTTCCACACTTTCTAAGAGCCTCGTGCATACCTACTAAATGATCTATATAAAAATATTTATACTTCTTCATCATCTACTATGTAGACCATCTTACCTTTTTCCCTTCTCAAAGAAATCATGAATTTAAGTAGTGTGGCATCTATCTCTTCTATTTCATCAAAATATTACTCCTAAGTCTTTCCTTACCAAATAAATCTTGAATGATTTCTTCAGCCTTTGCACTTTCTCCCATAGTTAAGCACTTAATAACACTTAATGCCTCTCTTACCAGAGGTTTAGTAGAGAAGTAATCAAAACTATGGGTCATTCCTGTAATCAAGTCTTGCCAATTTCCAATCTCCCTATGTAGTTTTGGATAAACATACCAAACATGTTCACAACCTTGCAAAGTGATATACATTTTATGAACCTAAAGTGAAGGTGGTAAATCTTACTGTTCTACTGTCAAGAGTCTATCACACTGCTAAACGTGGTGTTGAACATAGGTCGATTACCATAATATATGTATATTTGAGTAGGCGCATTATTCCTAAAAAACTGAGTTGTTAGAGACAATTATGACATAATTCCATTTTATACGATATTATTCCATATCGAGCCATCCACTAACAGTGTTGTTGTCCATGCCACATAGGGTATATATTAACATATTTCTTATTTCCACTAGATTTGTCCACTGCTCCTCCATGGCACGCAGAAATATCTATAAGGTCTCCTTCTCTAGTGTACCGGAGGTTCAAAGTTGTTTCCTACCCTCCTAACACAACGAGGTTTGATTCCTCCATGCATAAATGCGCATCTTAAGTTCATGCCTACCAACCATATCATAGGTGCCATGTGCCCAATTTTCATAAGACAATAATTGTAGTATCACTAATAGATTATGCATCTTCCCACTGGAGGATTCCTTCCTTAGTTGGCTCAAGAACTTCTCGTATCTTGAATAGCATGTACATGTAAATTATGTTTAGGTCATTCCTTACTCAAAGGTTCAACATAAGGTTCAAATTTACCATCAGTTAATAGGGATAATAACTCTTTCTTCCTTGTTCTCAAAACTTATATACTCCTTTTTTGAATCTATAGATCAACATTATTTACATAACCCCAAGGGTGCATCCTAGTAGAGTCTGGGAAGTTGTCTACTTCTGCAAGTGCTAAAACCTAAAATTCCCTAGTGAGCTTTTCCCTTTGTATAGTAATGGACGCATCTTTTAAAAAATACTAATGGGAGTGGCCTTAGTTTGATTATCCATAAACAACACATTAGAGGATGGATGCAATGGAGGTCTATCCATCTATACCCATGCATCCAAAGTAGGCTACATTCACTTCCATGCACCTGTGTAAATCAATATATTACTCAAGATCCATCCATCTACAACAGACATTTAGAGTGATCTCCTTGTCATAATCCAAGCTATGAGGGGGAAGATTAGCATGCAGGATTTTTCATCTATTATCAATACCTATGCGTGCAGAGTGTTTCCTTTTCACCAATTCCCTAGTAATTAAATGATATTATCCTATGGAATAGCATCTCTGCATACCTCTTTCAAGTCACCAATATCTGATTGGACTATCTATGTTGTCTTCTTCTGTATTGCATCTTCCTGTGATTATCTCCTTTAAACATTGTATTTCACCCCAAATATTTATGATTACCTCCATGGTTTCCTAATAAACCTCCTTCTGGTGTGTCAGAGTTAGGTACCTTGTATGTAAAAATTATTCCCTAGTGGTGGTAGGCTTTTGTTGTAATGCCTCTCTAGCAGCGTGCATCTTCAACACGTGTAGTAATCTTCACAGTTAATACCTCCAGATTCAGTTTCTAAATTTGGCATCCACTGATTTTCCACAACATGATGTATCCTATAGCCATCCATGCGCCCTTGTTCTCCTATTTATGTTGCTTGATAAGATACTCAAATAATTTCAGGCATTCCTCATAGTTATGATTCTTCCCACAAAAATAAAAAGTAATATTATGAGGGTGTTCACGCATGTACTGGTAAGGATATCTGCATGTAAAACACATTCCATGAGGGAACTCACCTTGCCCACCACCACAACCTTGGCCCCCAAATCCATTATTCTATCCTCAAACTCTTCCAATAGTTCCGTCAAAGCATCCCTTGTTCCGATCATAGTGCCCTTGGTTATGACGAAGATCATGGTGCTCATTTTTTCTTTTAGAGCTATCCAATACTCTTTTTTGTCACACACTAATATCGATGGCATCATGGATCTAAAAAATCAATGTGAAATATTTTATATTATGATTTATGGACCAGAAAATCTTACAATAGAAAGATACATTATTTCTTATCACACGTTTTAATAATGGGAAGCGACTTGCATCATGGTCTAAATGACATATCTCGTAGTCTAGTAACAATGAATGTACTGACCTGTGGGGATAGTTATCATTAGTCTTCCCTTCTACTTCACAGTCTATACACCAAATCCTAGTGCGCATCTCATGTGCTAAATTGGATGATAGTTTCTTCAACTGCTTTGCCATAGTTACAACTTGTGCTTCCATGAATGGGCTCACTCCAGTGTCTATACTTATGACTACCTCAGCACTCATTGCTGCTTCATGTGCTTCACATGGGTCTGTATATGTCTTATGTGATATTTCCCTCCTAAATGGTGTGTTCAAGCCCCCAACAAACCAATATGCATGCTAGCTTGCATGAATATCATACAAACTCTTTGAAAACAATGTTTTGAAATGGGCATCATATTCATAAACATTCTTAGTAGTTCCCGGTTTAATATCCTTGAGCACGCTTATACTCTTCTACTCAAAATCGGGAATATAAAACTCATTAGGTAAATCATCCTTTAATGTTATGTAATCTATGCAAGTCTGATCAAGCTCAAACTTCCTATACCAACTGTGAGCATGTCACTACAATGTAGTTGCAAACTGACTTACCTTGCACTTAGAATCCATGATTCCTTTTGTGTGCCATAGTATCTCACATATGTGCACATTCTGAGCAACATATTTTATTCTGTTATACTCTAGAAGATGAAGTGAAATCTCCTTGTAAATATTCTAGGGTTTGTGAGGACCATGCCAACCTGATCCAGAACCTCCTATGTTACCTCTACCTCCAGACCCACCAGATCTACCAGAACTAGAGCCACCTATGCCCTATGATCCTCCACCTGTATTCGAAAGAAGACAAGTGGATGTACTACCCTATGTCCCAGAATTTGTACTAAATTAAACTCCTACAATATCCGAGGTGGTAATACTTCCAAAAGTGAGTCTAAAATTCTTCACATTGAGCTCTATGTTGAAGATGCACTTGAAAAGGTACCTCTAAATAACAAAGAAGACATTTTCCCAACCATAGATGAACTTTCTACTTTATTTAATCCTTTGTTACTACTCCACAAACTAGCTTGTTGACTACTAGTTATACTAGATACTGGAAAACCAAGTGCAAGGGTTAGGTTACAAGATAGATTCATATGCATGCCCATGACCAATGCCATCTCTATCAGCATGCTACCATATGAAGCTGAGGAGGGTTCCCTATCATGATTTCCCAAATTAGGGAGTTCTAGATGCTCCGGCTCTATGCCTTCTATGTGAGCTCCAAATCCTTCATAATGCATCTTTGTCCTCAATTCCATCTGTTCTGCAATATCACGCTACTTCTCTATCTCCCTCTTACATGCCTCATTGTACTCAAGCCTCCTTTCTTCTCGTTTCCTCTCTTCCACTAGGTCCACCATCCTTAACAAAACCTAATCCTGACCCTACAACATGGTAGGGTTTAACTAGCCATCCAGGTTTCCTCTAAGTTCAAGGTTACCATCAAAATTTTGATCTCTAGTGGAATGCCTTGTAGATAAGTTCCCATGGGATAATTTAAAAATTTTAACTCTGCTACCTCTGGGAAAAATTAAGTTGAAATTGTGTACTCCAAAACTATAGTTATTCAGAACACCACATAACCCATTGTCCACAACGTGCATCTAAATTAGATCAGCATCATAGAGGGCCTGAAATTTTTCCTACATCCAGAAAAGTGGGTGATATCTCTAATTCATTTTAGATGCATAAACAACCAGCCACTCGTATAAATCTACCAAAAAGATAACAAAGAAGCTCTCATAAAAATAGTCATACAAATTCTTCTCTACCCATGTGCATACGTGAAACTCAGATCCAGTGCTGAACCTCCGAGTGTATTCTTCTTCCAGATCATTTATCCACTCCTCAACACTTGTTAGTGTTAATTGGTACATCTTCATCATGAAACATCCTGAAAACATTTAAAAAAGAAGTCCCAACAATAGAACTAATGATGCAACCTAGAATCTACTTTGAAAAACCCAGGCATGTTGTCACATCACTCAGCCTAAGTTGAGTGCTCACCCGAAGCATAAAAAAGTACCATTCCCCTCTTTAGAGTCACTTGTGCAAGATGTTAATGTGATGGTGATTAAACATATTCAAATCCATAATTAAACATAAAAATTCCACAGTGCATAATCCAAATCTAGATCTTAGAGAATCATGAATTAAACAATAACTATAATAAGATTAACCATACGTGAACCAAATTCAGTTACGTTTAAAACCATTATCCGGATAATATTATCCATTGTATTAAACACTGTAAACCACATAAGCTTCTTACATTATATGGTATATCCATAAGTCATGTGCACATCAGATGCAACAACATAACTCTACAATAATTCAAACTCTTTAAACTACACAGTTCAAGTACATATTTATAGAGGTGGGGAATTACCCTTCACTACCTATGTACTTCTTAAAATAGGTCGTATGCTGATAATAGCTACACACCATTACAATAGCATGCATACAAGCAAGTGTTCTATAGTTAACTAGAATAAGTAATCCTTTTATTAGCTCAAACCATGCATGGGGCTTATTATCCACTCATTGCAAAAATACTATTGTGTTTCACGCAAGTCTCCATATCCATGTTTTTTGTGTACGCTATCTTCCAAAAATATCCCTTAACCACAAAAATGGATAAGTCTTGAGCCAAATTGTTCTAGTGAACATTTATGTCCCTATCTTTCCGTGCCTTAAAATGTGCCTTATTCCCACACGTGTATATTTTGTGTGCCTTCTCCTTAGAATAATATTTTGTCTTCTCAACATCAAGGCTACTCTAAAAATTTCTCCATCTACTAACCTTTATCAACTTCGTAGTTTTCAAGGAAAGTTGCAATCTATTCATCATTTTATCCATCAACTTTTTTACTATTGCCATCCATTTCATCATTTCTCAAAAAGGATTTCTCATTCAAATGGGATGATGAATTGCCACAAAGCCTTTGATGCCTTAAAATAATACCTCCTCCAACCACCTCTTCTCATTCCTTTTGTGTATTACCAACCATTTTACCTTTATATTTGTGCTACTCATCATTCCCTAGGTTCCATGCTCACTCATCATGACGAGCAACACAGGGAGCAAGCAATTTATTATATAAGACGTATGCTTTTAAAATACGAAACTATATATACTCACGCTGCAAAAATATACTTCGCCTTAGATTTTTCACTACTAAACTTCTCCATTACCAACTCAAACACAAAACCTTTATTGTCACCAATACTAAACCCTTACATTACATGTATGCTAAACCCTACCAAAATCAACATGTTGCATGTTGGCTCATGCTTCTTGCATACCTAGATCTAGAATTCATCCATCAAAAATTTGTTAAAGGACAAACAATTACTGACTAGCTCTCAGACGTACCTCTCTCCAGAAACCAATCTTGTAACTTTGATTTCTCTGATGAATCCATCACTAACCTCTTCTTCGATAATACCATTTACTAGATGACCTTATTTTTTGACGCTTCTAAATGCCAGCGTGGAGGTGGTGTCAGATTTATCATCATTCCTCTTGATGGTGAGCCTATGCCATTATTTTTTAGTCTATATTTTGATTGTACTAACAATATCACCACATATGAAGAACTTATGTTATGTCTTCAAACCTTCGTAGCTTTAGACATTAAATCAATTAATATATTTGTAAAACTTCAACTGGTGTGAACCAAGTTAATGGTATATACCAGTTTTGTAATGAGATACTTCAAAATTATAAGCATCGTGTCGACATACTTTTTGACTACCTTTGACCGTTATAAACTTCAAACCACTCTGTGTTCTACTAATAAATTTGTAGATACCATGACATGTCTTGCTTCTCAAATTTCTGCCTTGTCCTCAGAATTAAAAATATTTGCCACTGTAAAAAGGTTGCAATCACCTTATTATTTGATTCGAGACATCAACCTTGTAGGAAACATTGAAACTGACCCATGTGACCTTTAGTATAAGCAGTTTTTTGACTACCTTTCCCTTTTAATTCTACCTCCAGATCTTCCTCGCAATGGACTACAAGTATTTCTAAAAAATTCTCTCATTATGTCATCATGGGTGGTCTTCTCTATAAATTTTGTTTTGATGCTATCCTCTTACGATGCCTTACGAGTTCTGAAATTCCATATACCATCAAGGAAGTTCATGATGGGATTTGTGGGGGTCACTTTAGTGGTTTAGCTATCACTAAACACATCTTACGCTTAGGCTATTACTCGCTAACCTTAAACCATGATTATTGTGACTATGTCAAGAATTGTGCTGAAGTATGAATAACACGCTAATCTTCATTACACCCCTAGTCATGCCTTACAGCTTGCACGATACTTTTTTTTCTTTCTCTCAATGGGGTTTTGATCTTGTTAGAGAGATCAACCCTCATTCTTCCCAACGTCATCTATGGATTATTACCGCTACCAAATATTACACTAAATGGGTGGAATCCATACCTCTTATTTCTACAAAATCTAAGAAAATTTGTGAATTCATCAACCATCACATCATTTCTCTCTTTGGTGTCTCTCACAGTCTCATCATTGGAAACAAAACACAATTAAAAAACAAAACCCTACAGAAAATTTGTGAAGCTTTCGGCATTCAACTCAATTTTTATTCACCTTATTATACTCAAACAAATGGCCAAGTTGAATCAACCAATAAAACATTAAAAAAAATTGTTATGAAAGCAGTTGATGATACTGGAAAGGATTGACATACACACATCCCTTTTTCCTTATGGGCTTACTGCACTAGTATTCGCACCTCAACTACTGCCACACAATCCTTTCTCTTTGGTCTACGGTATAGAAGTTGTCTTGCCACTTGAATTCTAAATTCCATTCATTCATATCTCACTCATAGATATGCTCAATGATGATGATTTTTTCCAGTACCATTTGGTACAACTCGAGTTATTAGATGAATGTCGTCTTAATTCTCTCGATCACCTCCAAATATACTAAAAATGTATCAAATGTGCCTACGATAAACGTTTCCATGAATGAACCTTCCAGGTTAGTGACCTCAACCTAGAGGAAAATCAACATGTAACAAAAGTGGAGAAAAGTAAACTGGGCAAGTTTGCTCCTAATTGACTTAGACCCTATATCATTACTCATTCCTATGGATTGAGTGCTTATCCTTTATCTTCACTAGATGGTAAACCCAAACTTGACCCCTTAATGCCTTGCATCTTCAACCTTTCTATTGTTAAATCAATTCCTATATCACCTTATTTATATTAAATGTTTTTCCCTTGAGCAACTTTCACCTTCCACTTACCTATTTTAAGGATCAACAACTAAACAATAATCATTTGATTACCCATCACCTTTCATCCTCATCTTCACTATGAGTACCATGGCTCTACTCATGGTATAATTCTTGTGGATAATTTTCATCCTTTTCAAGATGGAATCCCATGGTTGTTCCTCACTTAAAACCTCTCTTTCATAGCTAACCTTTGTGTGCTATGGTTTGGTCTTCATGAAATAAGCCTATACTTCCTTATAGTCTTGTCCATGACCTAAAAGTCCAAAAAAAATTCAAAGGTAATACATGGAATTTTTCAAATTCAAATTCCTTGAGTTGAAATTCTAGAAAAAAGATGACACCCTCAAAAAGGAAATCTATCTTTCTATCTTTCTGTTATAAATAGAATTCTCCCTCAAAGGAAAACTATACAATGCTAGCCATATTGTACATAGTTTATCACAAAAAGAAGACTATTCCTGTAAAAATAAAATAAAAATATTCATAAGCTTCCCGCATTGATCATCTTCATGAAGACCTCAAGGAGATAGTCTATTCATCCCACATAGACTTCTTGCATCGATTAGCTTATAAAA
The DNA here is from genome assembly GCA_019776745.2 of Taxus chinensis. Taxonomy (NCBI): domain Eukaryota; kingdom Viridiplantae; phylum Streptophyta; class Pinopsida; order Cupressales; family Taxaceae; genus Taxus; species Taxus chinensis. The sequence continues at coordinate 941,393,465 of CM034148.1, read as the reverse complement.
CAAAAGAAAACATAAAAAGATAACTTTTTCATCATGGACTTGCCTATTTTGATCTTAGGTATCTTGTAGAAGAGGCATGTTGTCTCAAACCATGTTACATTAGAGAAACCTCTTTCACCTCGCCATATTTTCCATTCTAATATTCTACCTAATCAAGGGATGTGTCATAAATGTGCTATTTCATGATCATGTGACCTTCTTCACCCTTATAATAGTGAATCATGCAATGCATTTAGGGTTTTATATTCATAATCCAATATTTGGTATGATAGACTTATAATGGTTCTTATCAATTAGGTGACTCTTTTGTCTCCTTTTACCATTCACCTCTTTTCTTACTTATTGATCCTCCTTCATAGGACCAAACCTTCGAAACCTACATTTTGGGAAGTCCTCTTCCACCAAAATCATCCATATCTATTCACCATAGGCAAAAACATTCCTATTGGACCTAAATTCAACCATGCCTATATGACCTAAACTCCACCATGATTAATTAACCTAAACTCACCCATGCCTATTCAACCTAAACTTAACCGTGTTTATTTGACCTAAAATTAAACATGTTTATTTGACCTAAATTTAACCATGCCTATTCAACCTAAACTCAACTATGCCTAAATGACCTCGACTCCATCATGCCTAAAACCTACCAACCCATTCATCTACCTCATCATATTATTCCCTAGATTATGGGAGAACTACATCAACTTGAGGCACCTTTTCTTAGGGCTATGTAGGAAGAACTCTGAGGGCATGGGGAAATTTAAGGTTAGCTTGACCACTTTTTCTCCTAACAAAATTTCCCCCTTTTATATTCACATTCTACCTTAGTTTACATTTTACACAAAATTGGGAAATTAAACAATCATAAAAACATATATACCTACCATTTTATAGCATCAACCATGTAACACCTCTAACATGGCTACTATCCATGATGAATTCTATTTGGAAGGTGCAAACGTTGACATGTGATTCTTTCCTTAAGACAGTGTAATCTTATGATCAATGAAATCCTATTTGTGGTAGGTAATATGTTATCTGCTGAAATAGGTACAATTCTTCCATGTTTATGCTTAATATGAAATGAAGTAATTCATCTATTTTTATGGAGAATAATTCACTGCTTGGGAATGATAAATTGAGTTTCAGTTTTCATAATTCATGGGGATCTAGAACAACATTACCTTGGATCAATTTCATTGATCTAAGGTATGCTTCTAATTTATAAACCTTGTGGTCATAATGACAAAGTTGGATAGATTAAAGGGTTCTTGGAATTCAAATGTACTTAAATCATGAATGATCTCCATGGATATTTTCTTCGTATTTGAATTTGGGTATTAATATGGTTCTTCTTTTGTTAAAATAAGATGTACTTTTTACTAAGAACATGGAACCTAATTAAACTATGTTCCTTAAATTAGGAACTTTATCCTAAAAGGGTAATCTAACCTAAGTTACTAAATTATTTCATTAGTATGGGATGTTAAAAAGGGACCTAAGACTAAATACTTAGACCTAAGGACCTATGTTAGTTCCTAAACTAATGCTTGGCTAAACTAAAAGGTGCCTATGGGAATACATAGAGAGAGGAAGGTCGGTTGCATCAACTCCTAGAAAATTATGAGGAAATTAATATGGTCTTATATCTTTTGAACTTCCAAATTTGGAGAAGGAATGAGGAAAGTCGGGGGGGGGGGATGAGTTGGAATCTCCATCGAGTTTTAGTTGCATGTAAATTTGAACTTATCCATTATCAAACATAGAGGTGGTAGTGGCAGGAGAAGAGGAAGGACTGACAGTCCCATTTTACATTTAGTATTTTGAAAATGGTGAAAACCACCTAGGAAGAAGAAAGAGGGGTTTTTGTTTTGTTTTGGTAATTTGGTTTTTCGAGCTTGAGCTCTATGTGTTTTTTTTGTGCTTTAATTTGAATCCTTGCATGAATACGCTTGGATTGCATGGCGTTTAGATGAAGACGTTAGCATTGTGAAAACTATAAGAAAGAGAAGAAGGTTTTGAGAGTTGTTGGCATTTTGAGGGAAATAATTGAAGCTCTGCTTGGATATTTTTCTACAAAAAAGAGAAGACCAGAGCTCTATCAGGCATGTTAGGCCCTATCCATTAAGTTTTATGCTTTTACTTAAATGTTCATAAAAACAACTCTTCTCTTTAGGAAATCTTCTGATTTTGTTTTGTGATTGCATATTATGGGCTTTAGTGGTGTTTGATTTGTTTTCTTGGATGCTTTATCATTTTTGGTTTATTATTTGGAAGTGAAATATGGGAATATTGCTTCATACTTTTGGGTAATTTTTTTCTTTTCCTTAAGTCAATAAAGTAATGGCTTAAAACTAGTTTTTCTCAGTCATGAAATATTTTGACTACTGGGTATTATTAAATAGTATGTGTTTGGGTTTTGTAGAATTTTAAGAGTCTTTCTTTAATGGCTACCTCATTATCTTTGAGGAAATATTTAGTTGTATGAAACTTTTTGATATCAAATATGTTGTCTGAGACCTTGTTGTTTTGGTTTTTACATTTGAATACTTGTTATTGCAAACCTTAAAGACCACCATTTGTTCTGTTTAAGGAAAAACTTATGTTATGAGTTGCATGTTTTGAACATTACTTCAACTTACATGTCTTCTTTCTGATGTCGATAAATGAAACTTTGAAGGAATCCTTGTGTAGACAATACACCATTATATTGCAATTTTATCTTGTTTTATGATTGTGTCTGATTGTTGATATATCCAGTGGAAACATTATTCTATCTTAAACTTACCCTGAAACTATAAGTTGTTAGAGAAAAAACCACTTTGTGTTTTTTTATGAGATCTCATTTTGGGTATCAATTTTTGTAATTTCTCATTCATCAAAAGCGTTTAGGATTTCATATTTGTTAAGGTCGATTTGCCTTGTTGTATACTTCCCATGTTCTCTTAAACCACATGGGATTTTGAGCTGGGTAATAGATATTTTTGGGTCTGAGTTAATGTTTTGATCATTGCTGAATATCTCTTATTGAGGAATGCACAAATTCTTAGCTTCCTTATTTATAAATGGTTGAATTAATTGGAGGTTTTGTTTCAATTTTGACCTTTTTTTCTATTATTTACATTTCTCCATTCACTGGGCTTTTAGGAAATGAATCGATTCTTAATATTTTTTAAGGAAACATGTTTTCAACCAGTATTTCTTGAAAAGATGAAAGATAAAGGTTGGATGTTTGATTTACATTTTCCTTTTTCTAATTATTTTTTACTTAACCAATTCATACTTGGGTGAATATCTACTTAAGATATTGATTTTGTTGCATGTGAAATATTATTCATTGTTTCAGCACTTGACGTGTGAATTTCGTATAGAAATTTATTTTGTGTCTTTTGTTATTCTTGCATATGAAATGTTTACTCTTCATCATAATAGTTTGGACAAATGAGGAAAATGCAAGCTCACTTATACCATCTTCAATCTTAGGATGGGGATATTGATCACCAAGGTATTGTTGTTGTTCCTTCTTTTGTCTATTTTAGTTTATATCACTTCTTGACCATGTGATAGGACTTAATGTATTAATGGCCTTAGGGAAACAAATAATTTATTTTTTGCTATTCTTAGGAGTATTGAGCCTTGTTTAAGTTCTGAACTTAAACCAATCTACTCCTTTCTAGAATACTAACGAATGTGTATCTTGTATGAGGCTTGCATGTTAGTTTATTTTCTTGATAGAAGCAACCTTCTACTATTGATAAGGTATGAATGATGTTATCTTTGAATTCTAACTTGAATTGAATGCTAATCAGAGCCTATGACTTTTAGGATGATTTAATCAAGGTTACTTTAATGGTTTGTGATGATTTAGTTACCCTTACTTGTCTGTATGATCTTATTTATTATTAATGTCATCTTAGAATTAGGATTAATATGAGATAGTAGGACAATTAGATGGAAGGAAATATTCATTTTTATACAAACAATAGAATTAAATATGAAATGTATTCTTATGTATCTTATATTCTTGTTAAATAGATTTAGCTGATTAAAGGAACTTAAATTGGTTATATGAAAGTGAAGGTAAGGTTCAGATGAAATGATAATTCTACTTTAACTCTGATGTTTAAATTTTATATGATGAAAGTGGTTTTATGATGGAAATTTAGGGTTGATAGGTTGATTGAATAAACCTTACTTTTGAGTAGAAACTTAAAAACCTCTCTCTCCTTTCTTCTTAGATTGTATTATTTTTGGTTAAGTCTTTCTGTTAGTTTTAGTTGTGTTTTCTGAATTGTTTCATAAACAAAAAAGTTATTTTTATGAAACAGTTAGTTAAAATCACATCGTTTTAATGATATATTGCTTATAATGCTCATTTTAATGAATTGACCCGTGCTAACAATTTTGTAGATGGATTTCATAAAAGATGAAAAGATTACATCTATTTTACTAAAGAAATTTCTTTTTTATTTTGATGATATGTGGTTTCATTATTCGAGATGTACTTTATTGAAAATAAATTTTTGATAAGGTTTAGTTCTGTATTGATTTATTAATACTCTATAATCTCTGAAAAACTTCTGGATTCAGTAAATGTATCACTCCTTGACAAATAAAAAATGTGATGATTTTTAAGTAATACTTATTTGTAATAATTTTTTGACATGAATTGGGCTGATTTTATATGTATTATCCTAATGAAGGAGGGTAGTTAATATACTTAAATAATATGGAATGGTTGGGGTACGAATCTGAGTTGTTAATTGTATTATTTTATCAAGTAGAGATGCAACTTAAAGAGTTGAATTTCTTAAGAAGATACTTAACCATTACAAAAAGGAATGTATTTGGATTATATGGATGTATGTGTATTAAACCTTGATTATAATTAATAATGTGTAATTTTTTTATAAATGGACATCAGCCCATAATATAGGGGAGAAAAGACTTTCCATAATATGAATCATAGACATAACTTAAGATCTTGTTAAAATTATCATGATTACTATAAGTAAATAATTTAAAGTGTTCTTATTTAAGAAGACTTTCCTTAATCAAAGTTAGGAATATTTGGAAGGGAAATGAAATGGGAATTTTAGACTTCGTACCCATGAAGTCTAAAATAAAAGGTTTACATGGAAGTTATTTAAGCTAGGGATAAAATAAGTAAGAAAGTGATTAACACTTTCATAAATGCAAGATCTATTATGTAAAAACATGATTCAAGTTGTTTGTTTTATAATAAACATAAATATGTAATTGAATGGGTTAGGAAGCAAATTTTATCTGCATACCTACCTCACATACAGTTTAACTTGTAACCTTATAAGTTAAAAGTATTAATCAAATTAGTATGGTGTATCTGTAATTAACCTGTAATGAAGTGATTAATGAGGTATTAAACTTTCAAAATAAGGCATGTTCGTTCATATGAGGGAACTCAGTTGGATGTTGAAACACATAAAATATAGTGTAGTACCTTTGTAATGAGAAGAGTAATTATGAGGATACTATGGTGTAGTTGATATACCTCAACACCCTGCATAGTTTGTTCAACTTGACTAACATAAGTACATGACTGGATCACATTTTTACCCTATGCGGAGATAGTGACATGATCTAGTGTTGGGGTCAACTCATGTTGACTTAGGATAACTAGACACACCCAATCGATGAAATTAAATTGAGTATATCTATGTACCCTTAGTCACCGCGAGAAGTCCTCCACACTAGGGCATGTTACTAACCTTGTCTAGGGTTAAAATTTGAATGAAGTGGGACTGACAAAAGTAAGTGAAGACCACTCTAGATAATAGAACACGTGTGGTGAAGGAATTATTCCATTTGATGAGTATTCTATCTAGGAATTTAAACATGATAGACATGTTTAAAATCTTTGGCCAAATTATTGTAAGTTTTTGGTTTCGTTGTCCTGTGTCACCTATTTTATGAAGTAAGATTTCAGATGAATACTGGTAACGGATATTTAGATAGGCCTCTCAAGTAGGACACTTAGGTACCATAAATAGGTAAAGGAACCAAGTATACTTTATATACACATTACTGAGTAACATGAGAGATCAGTTTAATACCATGTCATGGAATGAGATATCAGTGTTTCACCAAGTCATTACAACTGCATCTAGTTTTCTATTATGAGATAGTTTGGCATTGGAATGTGTGTTCTAAATTATGTAATTTAGAACAAAGAACATTATGTAAAAAAAATTAAATTCCCTGTTTCTAAATTCTTAAAATTGGAATGTTACAAACCATATCATACATCAATCATTTCACATTTCCATGATATCAAATATTTGGAAATTTACACCACAACATACTTATACATCATTTATTTTCCATACTACCAATAACATGGAAATTAAATCAAATGCAAAAATATGACCAAACCATGCCTATACCTTGACTCTACCATGCCTAAACCTGACTCCATCATGCCTACACGACCTTGACTAAATCATGCCTCATTCAACTAGTTTCCATAATACACAGTAACAATGGAAATTAAAACGAGTACATCATCCATCCATTCAACATCATCAACTATATAATGGGAGTTTTTTTTGTATCAATACATACATATATATAGATATAAATAAGTATCTCAAAAATCTCAAATAAAAATTCACATCTTCAGCACGTAGGTTGGTATATATGTTAAAAATCAAAATAATGGTACACTATCATATAAAGTGACCCATCACCTCTACCCATCTCATCCTCTTAGCCCTCTATTAGGCCCACTCTATGATATCTTTGAAGCCTCTCTATGGCTCTATCTATGGGGTTGACGACCCCCTATGCTACCAAAACTATGAGTCATGGATCTATTCTGCTCACTGGCTACCTGCTGGGCTCAGTACTCAGCATATGAAGGTACATCAATCCCTGCGGTGGCTAGAAGGTCTTGATAATAAAAAGCCTTGTTCAGGGCATCCCTAAGCCTTGCTATGGATATAGTCTACGGTGGTATCATCAGCCTCATGACCTATTATGAACTCTTCCTGACAAAGAGTGTACCTTATCTGAGTACAGGTACATGTATTATAGGACCCTATGCCTGTGCCTGTGTTGGTACTTATGCAGCTACCTGGGCCTACAAGGCCACAACATGTTCCTAATTAGACCTATAATCTGGCCACTTGTTCCTATAGGATGGTTACTTTCCCTCCATCCCCATGTCCACCCTTTGCCAAAGCTTGTGCCTATCCCTACAAGATGGTCATCCGTGCCTCTAACCCTGTCACTATTCCTGAAACCCTATAATTTCTGCCTATAGAGTGGCCACCTGACCATGTAATGGATCCCTACACACTATGACTATCATTGAATCAAGCTTCCCTAGGCTCGGTAGTGCCACCTGTATATATGCCACCCACCACTACTTGTATCCATTAGTGACTCCTACATCATTAATCTATCTATCTAGCACCTACTCCTCCTTCCCTGTGGGAACACTCAGATGTGGTGGAGACATGATACTCTCCATTTCATCTCTACGATACTATGGGAATGGTGGGGGCCACGTCCTACCACAATCCAAACTTCAATCTAACTTTGTTCATGGGTATCATTTCATACTCCCAAGCACGTCACTCATGTATCGATCTTAGTAGTTGAAGCTCCTCTAACTCCTCAACCATGCCTCTATATGACAGATAATAAACATATGGCCACCACATGATATTTTCCACTGATAGGCCCTCTAATAGCCACCTGTAGTATATAACATCATATGTGGCCCTAGCCACTCTCACTTGTGCCTTGACTGGTACCCATATCTTGAATCCTACCCTGTACAATCCACCCTCAAACCAATCTTGTTGTGGTAACCCAACTAGATGCACATACACAATGTTCTCATATGCCCAATAGTGTAACAAGAATGTGTAACACATACCAAATCTCCTCAACCTACAATAGGCCCATAGCTCCCTATACAAAAGGACTAGAAAAGCTAGTGCCCAAGAAAAGTAGAACCGCTCCTTGATTATTTCCTATAACACCCCCATCAGTACTCATGGGAATATCCCACCCTCATAATTTGGAAGAGAAAAACATCCCACTGCCACCATCATCATCACAGATAGCCTGGTCTCCTATGGGTAGGCCACATACATGTCCCCATAACTCTGACTCGCATTGTGATAACTAATCATGCCAATTGCCTCATCAAATAACACCACTACCGGCTCCATTGATGCCTCAGATGAAATCAAATACACTAGCTCCCCAACAATAAGAAGCTACAAGATCCTGTAAACATCCTCCAAGGTGACATTCATCTCGCCAGTTGGTAGATGAAAGGTATTGGTTGTAGAGTACCATCTATTGATGAGAACAACCATCAAGCTATGATCTCTAGCTATACGTCTATAACACCTAATCAAACTAAGTCCCACCTCCGCTAGGTTCTCCCACTCCTCCATTATCATGATTTCATACATCTGTACATGTATGGGTGGTACTATGTCTCTCATACTCAAATGATCTCTCACCTGCATCATCCAAAATAGCACTATCAAGTCGCGACCCTCTGAAATTACCTATTCCTTAAAACGTCAACCGACCTCATAATTATCCATTTTTTTCCCACATCATACCTAAAACCATCACTAATACCTACCCCTCACCTAGTTTCCAATACCTACCCATTTACCTTATTCCCCTACAAACCTATTGTTTCCATTTTCATACTTCATACTTCGTACTTACCCAATTCCCTTGACCATTTCACCTACATACATATCACACACCTACAACATGGTTCCTTACACTCTTCCACATACACTAACCTTCACCATACCCTTTCCTTTCTTGTTTAAATTTCCCAACTACCTTTACATTACCCTATTAACTTTTTATATAGTCTGACATCGGTATCCTCGACCGAAGCTAGTCACTTTGACTAGTGTTGGTCACCCTTTATCTGACTGATGCCAGAAAAACAAAACCAATGTTGGCCAACCCTTGACCGATGTCGGTCACTGTTTTGGTGATAAAACTAAAACCCCCATCCCCCATTATCAAAATTTACTAAAAAACAATCTAAACACCTACCCAAACCCTCCCAAACCTATCCTACCTTCATTACAAACCCTATTTAAGCTAATTTTGACCTTCCTACCCCCCATTTCATTCATTTTAAGAAAAATTTCAAAATTAACTTTCTACCCAAACTTAACCCGCAATAAACAAAATAATTTCAATCATTTCAACTGAAATGAAGGATTTGGATTCTCCTACCTCTACTCAGTGTCATCTTCATGGTGGCACATCTGGTCACTATTTCGGTGGTCCACCCACTCCCTTTCCCGCCTCCACCATTCCACAAATCACATCCTCATCTCATAACAAATTAAATCAATGAAATCGATCTCGGGGACACGCCTATAAAATTCCACTCACCTACTATGTGGCTCACAAACTAAGCTCAAACACCTCGTCCTTTTGCTTTCCACTCTTACTCTTCTCCTCTATCATTTTCTAAAAGTAGAAAGGTTAAAATGAATTCGTAAAAAGAGGATTTTTCCTTTTTTTAGCCCCAAATCGACATAAATGATGTTAATCATGTCGTTCCCTAGCCAACCAACATTAGTTAATCTATAACCATCATTGGTCACTCCACATAACCATTTAGCCTACCCAATGCCCATTTAGTCTAAAATAATGTTGCTCATACAACTATTACCCTTACCAACACCACTTACACCTTACCCACATGTCTAAATTACCTGTACATTTCCCTAATTGCATTTAGGGACATGTTATTTACCTATACCTATTCCCTAACCTACATACCTTGACCTGAACCACCCTTTGTGATGTTTGAATTTGTGTACTTGTTATACCTTGTGATGTTGTTACCCAAGTTGTTTAGCCTCATTACCTTACATTTCCTAATGACATGATGTTTATCCCAACCATAAATTTGGTGTCATGGAACAAAACCTATTACTCTTTCGTATGACAGAACTCGATGTGCTTCATGACCATATGTTATACCTTGGATACCTGAATCACTTCAACCTTGTTTGGATAAACCTATTGACCTTTGACAATGTAGATTTTGCAATATCTTCCAATTGGTACCATATCGTAATCTATATATGTTCATGCATTTAATTTCCATTACCTATTACCCGAACTAACCATTACCCTTACCTACACCCCATCCACCCTTTTTTATTAACAACCTATTTATAAAACCACTCACTGCTACTACCTCCAACTTCAACAATTCCTGGTTTGATGGGGGATCACCTTCACTCTTACCTGAGTCAACCCCACTCTCACCTATATTTGGGACAACCACTTCTATGTTTTTCATCATCGCTTACCAAATACAAGCTATGCGAGAAAGATGGGAAAATGTAGACACCAAATTTGGGTCACACTCCCCTTGGTCCCCTTCAATCAATTAACGTAATATATTTAATTAATCATGACACCATCACCCCATTATTAATTATTCATCTTCACATTATTAATTATTTTAATTAAAATAATTTAACCCTCACACCTCCACCTCACCTAGACACCTCACCTTGGACTCATTACAAGGGCATTTAACTCACAATGAATGAGTCATAACTCTCACCACTGAGTCATCACTCCTAGTGCTAAGTCACCACTTGACCTAACTAACTAAGAATTCTTCCCAAACCTAATTGGACTTCTTATATTACCTTCCTACATTTTTTAACAAGAAATCTACTTTCCTAAGCGAACTCAATGAGAAAGCACGCCAAATCTGGGAAGATCTTCCTATTTATGGTAAACCTATGCTTTCCCACCTTAACTGACACTGGTTATTCCTCGACCAATGTTGGTCACCTAACCATAATCAGTTACTTTATATATTAATTTGCAACCTATTACTCAGGTTGGTCATTTTCAGTTTTGGAAAAACTATTGCATTTAAATGTGAATCCAAGTGTCTCAACATCCAGATGACATAAAATAATCAACCATAGGCCCAAGCAAGCATCTAGATCTCATCCCAAGGAATTAGAATATTCATGAGGACACTCTAGGAGTATTTTCATAGCACTAAACATAGAGGGTCTTCACAGATCAACTATTGTACTTCTTCACCTACCAGATCTGTAAATGTAACTAAGTATACATGATTTTAATCATTTTGTGCTTGCTTAAATTTTAGATCGATTACCTCTTTAATCATACTTTACTTCTCCCTATATTCCTTTATCTCCACCTTCTCACCAATCTATCAACCCTACCATCTACAAAATTTTGGCTCTCTATACTTCCTGCCTATGTATTCCCGATTCTTCTTGGTAATAATATGAACCCAGCCAATATCCCTTCATTCTCTATGCAATCACAGAGAATTAAAAAAATGATTTTATTTAATTACTATCAAATTTCCCTTACTGACATTGGTCACCTTAACCGTTTTTGATCTCACCTCTGTACTAACATCAGGAACTAGACCGACATTGGTCATTGTGTCTTCTCCTAAACATCAACTAAATAACCCATAAATCCATCAAACTCCATTTAGATTCTTTCCAGATACCCTAATGACCTTATCTAACACCCTTATGACCTTTCCCCACCAAAAACATACATTTCTTGATGCTAAATTAGTTTTTATTTCAATATTTTTATTAATCTAGTGTGTTGATAATGTTTTGAGATACCTAAATCAAAGTGTTAGAAACAGGACCTTTATTTCTCATATTTAATTCCATTAATTTAATAAAAATGTATTGATAACCATCTAGGAAGTATCACACTTCCCAGAACTAGAAATATCTAGGAATTCCACTGTCATTTACTATTTAATATCATTTGGTTGTCTTGTTTTGTTTCTTATATAGTTTATTCCTTCTAGCAAAAGGGAAGCTCTCAAATTGAGTCTAATCAAATTCTACAATGCATGCATACCATATACATAATCAAAGGTATTCCTCCTTGACCATTGCCTTATATCTTTTATCGCATAATTTGAGGTGAAACACCATCACACCATTGCAAACACAAACTAGATATAGAAGTTGTTGGTGAAAAATACAAATTTACGTAGTGAATATGATAATCCCATTTATGATGGAAAAGGGGAAAAGACTTTGGAGAAAGCTAGGGTCTTACAGATCTATGAGATTTCATACTTTGGAAAAATAGATATGTTTCACCGAAAAGTTGTGTACATATGAGAAAAATAGATAAGGTAAGGATGAGGAGGAATACCTATGAATGAAGGTGGAAGGTAGAGTGTGCTTGTTCTAACTTCTCAATCCAGTGCTAATTGTGAGAAATTCCTTTTTACTAGGAGGAATTACCATAAATTAAAAACAATACCACAAGAGGAATATTAAACAATATATTTCAGTGAACTACCTAGCATATACTAAATCCAGGAAGTGTGATACTTCCTACATGGTTGTCAATCCACTGTTTAATACAATCTAATGCAAGAAATAACATAAGAAAATAACATCCTACTATAGTTGATTGTATTTAGGTACCTCATGTAAATAAAATAATAAAAATTAATTTAACAGGTAATGTTATGATCAGATTTGGAAGTGAGGCAGGTAGCCAAGGTGGCGGGGATAGGTCAGGATTAGGTTTTGGGTGGTTTGGTTTATTTAGGTGAAGGTTATGAGGTTGCTATTAGAGGTAGAATTACTAGACGTAGAGACCAACATCAATTTTGTATGACCGGTGTCTTTTGAGAGGAAACCAATGATGGTTTATGTTAATTGGCGTCGATAAGGATGGGTTGATAGAAAATCAATAAAGTTTGGTTTTGGTGATTTTCTGTGATTACATTAAGGATAGACGGATAATGGTGAGGTTGATGACAGTGTTGAGAATACTCAGAGAGGTATGGAATTAGGTATGGAGAGATGGTAGGTTTTAGGTGGTTAGGTGGAGGGATTGAGAGGAAGATGAGAGGTGATAAGATGAAAAGGAGACTAGGAATCCCAAAATAAGATAAATAAATTGATCTAAATAAGTATGGAAAGATGTAGATCCAAATGTACTTACTTGTACTTGTAGGCCTGGTGGTTGGATGGAGGTGATGGTTGATCCATGGAACTGGTGGTCAGTATCGTGGCCATGCTTCCCAGAACATTTACCATGAATTCTTAACCTTCAGATCAATCTTGGTGTTGGTTCAAGATGTCTATACATGTAAGAGTTCTCTGGTGCGTGCTTGCATGCAGATCTTTCTCTTCTCAGACTCGAATAATTCTTCCAACCTCTAAAAAAAGGTTCCCAAAGTGAATATATGGTAATTGATGACCGTTTAGGGCGATCGGTGTCATTTTAGGGTTGAGCAATGTTGGTTAAGGTGGGAAATCCTAGGTTTGCTAAAATGATAGATCTTGGTAATTTTTTTGGCCAGTTCTATCCATTGTTGCGGATAAAAATGGGATATTGTGCTCAGATAAACGTGCATGCGGTTAGAGGAAGAATAAGCATGTGATTGTAGGGATGAACTAAGTATTGGTTAATTAAGGTAAGTAGGACTTAGTCTTAGCTAAAAGGAAACATGCTATGAATAAGTATATGATGAAGTGTTTAAGTGATGTGGTGGGGTGAGGTGTCTAGGTAAGGTAGAAATTAGTTCAATTAAGGTAATTAAATAATCAATATTGTGAGAATGGGTATTAATTTAATTGTAGTTAATTAAATTAATATACATGTGGGGTAAAGGGGGGTGTGATCCAAATTTGGTGTCTACATTTTGCCCCTTTTTGTCGTATAGCTTGTATTGGAAAGTTACACTGACAAAAATAGTAAGTGATTGCCCCATGTGTGGGTGAAGGTGGTCCACCTCAAAGTAGGAATTGATGATGTGTTATACAAAATTAGTGAGTGGTTTGAAAAATGTGTAGTTGGTTGAAATGAAGGTAGGTGGGGAAGAGTATGAGTACTATGGGAAAGGGTGATGGTAAACTCGGGTAATAGGTAATAGGTCGGGGTCAAATTGGGTATGGGTCAAGGTTAAATTGGGTAATAGGTAATGGACCAGGGTCAAATTGGGTAATGGGTAATGGCAGTCAAATGCACGGAGACATATAAATTACAACACGGTACTAGGTTGAAGAGCTTGCAAACTCTACATCGTCCAAGGTCGGTAGGTTTATCCAAACAAGGGTGAAGTGATTCAAGTATCCAAGGCATATGATATGGTCCGGAAACACAACTTAGGTTAGGTGTAGGAACATTTAGGTATTTTCTAGTACACCAAAGGTTTATTCGAGATAAATGGCATAGAAGTAGGAAAGGTATGGTAGTTAGGCTAAAACAATATAGGTAGTAGCATTGCAAGGTATAGCAAGTACATAAGGTAAGTGGTCACACCAAGTAGGTCAAGTCTAGGTAAATAGGTCATGGCATGGGTAAGGCCAAGGTATAGGTAAATAACGGATCTCGAGACATAAGTAAGGAACTCTAGGGGTAGTTTGAGCTCATAAGTAGGTTTCCATTAATGTTGATGAGGTCAAATGGTATCAGTCAGTGAGGTGTTGAATTCAAAATGGGAAAAATGGGGTAAAATTGATAGTAGTAGGTAACCAATGCCAGTTAAAACTTAACCAACGTTAGTTTAGTATGACTGACATCAGTCAGGTCAGGTAGGGTTGTTAAAAAGAAAAATCTATATTTTATGGATTCATTTGTCATTTCTAATTATAGAAAATTATAGAGGAGATGTGGAAAGTTGGAAAGAAACATAACAAAATAGAGAGCTAAGTTGGCGAGCCTTGTAGCGGGTGATTGGAATTTGGTTGGAGGGTCCACGAGATCGGGTCAATTGATTTTATTAATTGTAAGGTGGGGAGCTAATTTGGTGGTTAAAGAGGCGAGAGAGGGTTTAGGTGGACCACTGACATAGCACCCAGACATACCTCCATGCCAACAACATTGATATGAGGTAGAACTAAATTCTCTTTTGTCATTTGGGTTAAAATAAGGTTTTGTTTTTAAAAAAAACCTAGGTAAAAAATGGGGTTTGGGTGGAAAATGAATTTGTATTTGTAGGTAAAATGAATAGAATGAGGGTGGGTTGGAGGTCCAATGTATTTTATATAGGGGGAATGAAGCTAGGGTAGTTGTTTGTGGATTTTGATGTCACAATAGTGATCAATGATGGTCAAGGGTTGGCCAACGTCACTTGGCCTTAGCTAGCATTGGTCAAGTATTAGGTGACCCATGCCGGTTATGATGAATTGATGTTGGTCAATAGTGACCAATTCCTATCAATAGTGATTGATGCCAATCGGCTCTAGGGAAAAATAGAGAAATTAAAGAGATAGGGTGGGAGGGGAAGATAGGAAATGAGATATAAAGGTAAGTTTATTAAGAATGGGTAGGGTAATAGGTACAAATGGTACGAGTCAAGGGATGTAAAATTGGGATGGGGGGAAAAGGGGTACTCTTTAGGATTGGGATTTTTTTACAGGATAGTAAGTAGTAAGGGTATTGAAAATAGGTTGGTTGGTTAAGAGATATGTTGGGTATGGTCAAGGGTTAACAATGTTGTGGTTTATTGGATGTAGGCTAGGGACCAGCAATGGATGAGGGACAATGTACCGCCTCTATTGCTAGTGGTACGGTCGATCGTGACCACAGAGGAGTGGAGGCACATGATGGATTTCGGCCTAATTGGGATATGATGCTATAAACATATAGTTTGAGATTCAAGCTTGATGGTCACACTCATTGATAGATGAGATTAAGTGAAAAACACATTTCATTTGCTTTCGAGTGAGATCATAGTCACCCTAGAGGATGTATATAGGATCTTGTGGCTACCAATAATGGGAGAGAAGGTTTATTCTATTTCAATAGAGGCCTTATAGGATATGATATTGGCAGTGTTTGGAAAGCTGATGGTGGAGATGAGGTACCATAAATCAAGCCTAAGCTATGGGGATATGTATGTGGCCCACCATCAGGAGATGAAGTTGGTTGTCTTGATCACGGAGGTAGTATTTTTATTTACATTTCCATATGTGGAGGGTGGGAGATTCCCACAATCACTGATGGGGGTTCTCCATGACATGATAGAGGATATGACCTATTTTTCTTGGGCACCAACATTCTTGGTGTAGTTATATAGAGAGCTATGGGCCTATGGGAGGCTATGGAGGTTTAGTTTGTGTTGTACATTTCTTCTTCACTGTTGGGCATATGAGCACATTGTATGTGTGCGTCCAGTTAGTTTACCTCATCCTGATGCATTTGATGTCGGCTTGTTCCAAGTTGGTTACAGGCATTGGGTGCCTATTAGGGGAGATCTCAAGACTACTAGGGATACACATGATTTATCACATTACAAGTGCGTACTAAAGGGATTATCAGGGATGGACATCATTTGGAGGCCATATGTTGGCTTCCCTTTTTATAGACACATTGTAGTGGAGTTGGATGAGCTAAAAATTCTCAGATGGATAGAGGGATTTTGTGTCGGTGAGGTGAAGATGATTACCACTGATAGGGTCAAATGGTAGTTTAGGACACCCCATGAAGTGTCTCCACCATTCCCATAGTTTAGGACAGATGACGTGGAGAGGCATATGCCTCTACCACAACCGACGGTACTAAAAGGGTAGGACGAGCATGTGGTGGACCAACAGATTGTTGACACTGGAGTTACAGATAGATATAGGAAGTGGTGGGAAGCACATATATGAGCAACACTAGTGAGGCCAAGGAAGCTTGACCTAACCACCATTATGGTTCAAAGGGACACATTACAGGTGCAGTTGGCTACCCTTTTGACATAGTTGGGACTAGGACATGTGTAGCTGATAGGATAAGAGGTAAAGATTGCTATGTTATAGGAACAAGTGGTAGCCTTGTATACCTAGGTTACATAGGGGAAGGTACCTGTACAAGGTGGGGATGGTGATGGGGGACATGTAGCTGCCTTACAGGAATAGGTAGCAAGTCTAAAAGGTTAGTTGGCCATTGCACATGCTCAAATTGTGGCCCTACATGCCTAAGTCACAACACATTCACCTTAACTGGGCCAATGACAAGGTCCCATATTAGGGTACAGGGAGGATGACATAGTTTATAAGGGCCAAGGCCATTATTAGTAGGACAGAGCTCATAGGTTGATGTGATACCTATGGTACCACCATAGATAGTGTCAAAGGTTCAGGGATGCCTTGAATGAGGCCAGATACTATCAGGATCACTTGACTACTGTCGGGATAGATGTCCCCTCCTCTATAGAGTACATGGCACAATGAACCTTGAGTGAGAGGACGAGATCTCGGACACAGTGTAGAGAGTATAGGGTTCTGGAAATCCCAGAGATAGGGTTAGGGTGAGGACACTAGTGCATTAAGGCCTGACCCAGCTACAGGCCAGGTGGAGGCTAGACTGAGACCCATGGAGGGTGGATAGATGTCGGCAAGGCATCGGGCTTGAGGAGAGGAGGAGATAGATGAGACCATCCTGGACATCAAATGGGCCAATGATTGATGTCATTGTATATCATCATTTTGTTTATTTTTTGATATATACCGGCCTACGTGCCAATGATAGTGATGTTGTAAATGATATTTTTGAGAGGTTGATCATATTATGGCCTGCATATCGAAGATGGTGAGGATTTACATGAGAGTTTTGGAGATACTGGTATTTATTTGTATCTTTTTAGATATGTATTGATACAAATACTCTCCCATTTATATAGTTGATGATGTTTATTGGATGCATAATGTACTTATATTTTTAATTTCCATTGTTATTATGTATGAATGGAAACTAGGTGGATTAGGCATGGTGGATTCATGTTTTTAGTTTTAATTTAATTTTCAATCTACTGGTGAGTATGGGAAAATAAATGATGATGAGTATGTATGTTATGGTTTAATTTTCTAATTATTTTCTATCGTTAAAACATAAAAATTATAAATGGATGATCTGATGATATGTTATAAATTATAGGTAGGAGTATATGTGTGTTATTTGATGTTTGTTTTAATTTCTACTTGTGTGCATGTGTACTTTTCTTAAGCTAAATGAAATGAAGTAAAAAATACCACCTAAAATAGTTTTATAATTTAGCTAAGACAAAGCCTAAGCACCATCAAGATAAAGAGCTAAACAAGATCTATACTAAACATCATCAATTTGAAACATAAGATCAAAACTAGCATGCTATTCAAAATCTCTACTCTCCTAGATTACCAACAAAATGAATGGACCTATTTAGCTCTAATGGCAATCAAAAATTGCTTGTTTGATCCTTAAAGAATGCAAGAATAAGAAGCTTAGCTCTTAACAATGGTGACCTCTCAGGAAAACAAAAGGCAAGCTCTTCACCTCTTTGCTATATGCTTTGCATTTTCTCTCTCTTAAGAAGTTTAGGTGTAAGTATAAAGGTAGAAGGAGGGCTCCTTATATAGCCCAATGTAGAAAGGAAAAAATTCATCCCTTTGCATGTGGGATAAAGGTAAAATATGATTAGGAATGGATAAGGTTGCTTTATAGAAGGTAACCTTACTTTTGAAGGGTTTAATTTATGCTTAGAAAGTCATGGGAGTTGGGGGGTGTTTTAATTAATCAAAGGTGATTAACTAATAGGTAGATGTAAGCTTATAGTAGCTAATTACAAGAATATTAGTACAATTTAGGCTATTAGAAGGGGATTAAATCAATTAAATATTGATTTATAGGTTAAATGGAAGGGAAACCTAATTAATTAATAATAATTAATTAGTTTAGGTAGAAGTGGTGATTTATTAACGGAAGTTCATCAATTAGGGTATTTGTTGGATAGGTGACTTAATTAATTAGCTTAGTGTAATTAATTAATGATGATATGAGGGAAAATGAGAGTTATTGACAATATGTTGTCAATTTGCCAGAAGATAGATAATTAGCACAATTTAAGTATTTAAATTGCTTAGGCATAATTATTGGTGTCTACATTTTCCCCTCTTTGGGGTGGCGTAAGTGACGCCACTTCAAAGATAGTAGATGGAAGAAATTTTGAAGGGATAAAAGAAAAATTAGTAGGAAGGAGAGATGCCCTCTCGAATGTTGATAGGGTGATGAAGGAAGATGATCGGTGATCGAAAAAGGTGAGAGATAGAAGAATGGGAAGGGGCAGGATGCCCCAGTGAGATGGAAGTTTAGAGGTGAGAAAGAGCTTAGCCTCTAGCCACTGTGTATTGGAACAATTTTGATGTCATCATATTCCCATAAGAGCTACGTCATTGGTCCTTATGAAAAATATAAGAATACGAAAAAAGGTAGAATGACATGAAAAGCCATACTATGAACAATTGTCCATTGCTGAAATACCAACCCCATGTAACATACAATAATGCAATGCAATACGAGAAGGAAACAAACTCATCTAATAGGGAAAAAAAGTATGAACTCACATATCTAACCCAACAATGGTCAAGACAGTTGTAAAAATGTTTTGTTATCAGTGTTGAAGAGATTCGTAAGTTCATGATTGATGAAAATGGTTAAAAATGATGCCCTGAGAAAGGATACATGCAAGGGGAAATGATAATGGAAATGATGTCCAAGAAAAGCATTGTGTGTAATAAAAACAGCACCAGGCAACAAACGTGCCCCAGAGTACAGATGAAGCAAGCAACTAGCTTTATGAATGGTTGTGAATCCGACGATCCATGAGTCATATTAATCGAGAAAGATGTGAAACAAACTAGTAGGAAATGGAGAGGACACCATGCACAAGACATAATTTTTCAGTCGTAATAAGCAAGTTACCATTTTTGTAGGTTTTTTACTTATTTAGGATTTTATGAAAAAATTTACCCTGTTTTTGGATATTTTGACGTGATATATATATTGTTTTTGTTATATATTTTCTAAAATGCGGTGAACATCAAAAGAAAATAGAAGAAATAGAACAAAGGGCCTAGGCGCAACAAAAAGTGCCCGAGGTGGAAGAAAGAAGAAACAAGCGACAAAAATGTCCTTGTTTAGTGGAAAAAATAATAAAAAATAATTTATTTTTTTAAAAATAATTATTTATGAGTGTGGATAAGAAGAAAAATCACCTAGGAGCAATAAAATTGTATGAGGGAGAAGAAAGGGGTATCAGATAGCAAAAAATGCCCCAATATGGTGAAAAATAAGAAAAAATAATTATTTAATAAAAATAATTATTCCACAGTGAATAGATGAGAAAATGGTGATCGAAACGGGCCTCCAGGCCCTCCCGATGGTGAAGAATGGGTTAATATACCCCACCTTGGGGGGGTTAAAATCATCATGACCAATTCATTTTAACCAAGGCCTATAGAATTTTTTACCGTGAGGCTTTGATAGTGACGAGGACAATGGTGATCGCATGAGACTGAGTGAGGCATGCATATGCAATTTGAGGGTACCAACGACATGCAGATGATGGCCCCTTCATGAGTATTAAACCCTTGCTCATTAATTTTGGTCATTAATGCCCTAAATTTAGTGTTTAGCACTACGAAGTCATGTCGGCACACATGCACGTAGGCGCAGGTGTCTGGTCAGGGGCACAGGCGTCCCTTTGGGGGTGCCCATGCCACAATACACATGTGTGCACGTGCAGGCATGAGTTGTAAACACCCAAACACATGCACACATACCTGAAAAGGGGTGCATATGTGAAAATTGGGGTGCACACATGAAAGGGAGGTTACACACACTTGGGGGTACACGCGCGCAAGTGCCAAAAATGGGGCACAGGTGCTCGAATGAGGGTGCAAGCGCTAGAAGATAAATTCGTGCATGCGCACACATCAAAAAGGAGGCACACATGCTCAAAAGGCATGCACATGCCTAAAAGGGCATGCAGGTGTCCCAAGTCAATGGAGGATAGATAGAAAAAATACCAAAAATATGACACTTAGAAAATTTTTAGGATGTTTGGTTTAACCCTAAAATGATAGATAGATTTTTAGAAGAAATATTAGTAACTAACAAAATATTTGATATTTTATAGAGACAGTTGCTAGTTTTACGGATGCGGGAGTGCCACTCCTGGATAACAGAGCTAGAGGGGAGTATGTGCTGGTGAGACCAACGTGTCATGGCCATACTTCTTGAGGTGGTGAGGCTAGGCCCTGTGTCTCAGATGCCCTCTATTACATTGGACCATGGCTTACTGACTACACTAGCCGAGCTATGGAATAGTGAGAGTCAATGTTTCAGATTTCTTACAGCGGAGATAACCATGACCATTGAGGACGTATAGTGGATCCTTCATGTGCCGATCATAGGCACCTTGATTGAGTACAACTCTGATGTAGGGATGATTAAAGTAGCTTGTAGTGCTCTTTTTGATGTAGATGATATGCCGCATGACGGTATGACCATAGCCTTACATGAGTGTGTTTCTGACCTGACACTGCATCAGGGGCCTCTCTACATTATGTCTCTTATCAGTGGGTTTTTACTCATTGATAAGACATGGATGTCATTCCCAAGAGGACTATTACCTTTGGTAAATGAAATCTTTAGTGGTGAGAGATACTGTTGAGGATAGTGTATACTGGCCCACTTATACTAGGATTTGCATTTGATTACATACCATGGTCAGAAGACTGTGGGTCCAACTTCTTTACTACAGATATGGTCATCGGACCACAATGCCATTAGATGTCCTGTGGGCACTTTGTGCATCCGAGACCGAGAGGATCCATCTTACATGGCATGAGTATCAGTAGGTGGTGATGTACATGGACACCTCAGTAGCTTATTTAGATATAGGTGAGAGTTTGACGAGCTACTAGAGATAGATATTATCTAGTGGCCTTACATACATTTCCAGTGGCCAGAGGATGCCATAGAGCTCAATGTGTGCTCAGTAGAGCACTATATCATTGGCAGTTACAGCTACATTATAGAGTTGTATCAAGTTAACAGGTGCTAGCGGCAGCTTGGTAGGGTACAAGGTGTCCCCACAGCTAGATAGTTGGTATGCACATAGAGATTTGGAGAGGCATACCATAGGGCCTCGCATACCAGTGGCCCGAGCTAGGGCGAGTTTTACACTAGTGTTCCCACATGCATAGGACCTAACAAGACAAGTGTGGGATCCAAGGAATATAACATACTATGCAACTTGGAATGCCACTGTGTTACCATGGCATCTCACTATCCTGGAGGATGCCTGGGTAGCAGGTGCTCATCCACCTATAGAGATATGACATGGTTCAGAGTGTAGAGAGAGAGCAGTGGGGCTGGATGTAGAGGATCATTTTGATGGCATTTCATATGATGGGCAAGGTGGCTCATAGGAACAGGGACCGAGGCCATAGGGCTCAGTACAGGCACCAATTCAGCCTCTGAGATTGAGGGTCCTAGAGCAAGGCCAGTCATCCAGAGTGCCCCAAGGACTAGTCCTAGTGGCATAGATAGCCACAATACAACAAGCCTTATCCAAGAGAGACATAGTGGGAGCAGAGAGAGATGAGGCCCGAGGCTGGTGTGTGATAGTGATAGCTGAGCATGATCAGGCCCGGACCCATATTGTCACATTACTATCAGAGTGAGATCAGGCTCGGGCCCAGGATAGCCCAGGAGGTGAGAGTGTGGCATGAAAAAGTTAGATGCAAGAGACGGCCACACAGGGGGCTTAGATATTGAGCCTCCTACACTAATCCCAGATTCAGGTGTGGATCGTTGTTGCTCAGAGGGATCATGTATACACACAGTCACAAGGTCTTCTTACATAGAGGGATCAGGCACAAGCCAAGGTGTAGATTATTACCATAGAGAGAGAGAGAGAGAGAGAGATCAAGAGGTTGCCTCCTTGAGATAGGATGGGGCCGATTTAGGTAGAGTGATAGGTGAGCGTGATGTTTCCCTATAGGTAGCCCTCACCTCTAGAGATTCCAACTTGATACAGGATGGTATGAGGCTAAGTGGTGAGGATTTATTTTAAAATAATACCTACTTCAGTTCAGTTACCCAAGAGTAATGAGTGGTACTATCTCAACAGTCAGAGATGAGCATGACAGGTTCCAGGTCACGGAGATCAGGCCACTTGACGAGATCAGTTAGGTAACCTATGCCAGAGAAGCCATCTGGACAGGGGCCATCTAGTTAGTTCAGTGGTCCACCTAGTGTAGGTCCTTCTCAACCACCATTGTTCCATCGACCAGGTGATAGACTTGGGAGTCCCAGTGAGGGTGAGACCTGTTGTTGAGCTCTACATTATTTTTGTTGTATATATTGTTTATATACATGCCTCTTATGAAGGCTAGATTTTGATGTATAGTTTTGTATACCATTATTTTGATGATGCCTCATGATGAAGGCTTGATTCTGATGTATAGCTTTGTATACCATTATTTTGATGATGCCTTGTGATGAAGGCTTGATTATTTCTTATGCATGCCCCTTTTTGATGGCACATTGTATTCAATGATGTATTATTTTGAGTACTGACCTGACATAGTTTATACCTATATATATATGGAAATTTTAATGTATCATCTTTGTATGCCTCAAGTGAAGGCATTTTTGATATAGATTAGTTTTGATACATGCCTCTAATGAAGGCTTTTATTCTGTTATAGATGTATCACTCTTTTGTATGCCTCAAATGAAGGATTTTATCATGCACTTCTATGATGTATATCCATTTTTGACATAGATATACCATACATGTATGATTTGGACATTTGTGACATGACATATGTGTATATGAGATGGACATTTGTTTATTATTTCTCATGGATAGATAGATGTGTTTATGATCTATTCTGGTTTGATTTGACATGTATATGTATCATGATCTTGTTGATGTATCACATGTGTTTTTATTTCCAGATGATGTGATCTTGTAAAATATATAAAACGTGTTTTGGTTATGAGATGTGCCATACTTAGTGGATGGGATGATATGATGATAAGGGTGCAGGGGGGATAGATTTTGATATTTGTGATCCCACTTTCCGCCATTTGATGATACGATATGTGATGATTATCTTAGCACTCATGTATGATGTATACTTAGCATTTCCTTGATATATGATGTATAAATGATGCTAGATG
This sequence comes from Taxus chinensis, assembly GCA_019776745.2. Taxonomy (NCBI): domain Eukaryota; kingdom Viridiplantae; phylum Streptophyta; class Pinopsida; order Cupressales; family Taxaceae; genus Taxus; species Taxus chinensis. Next base: position 941,369,417 of record CM034148.1, on the reverse strand, counting down.
TAATGATAATGATGGTAATGTGATGTTGTGATAAAAAAACAATGCACATGCAATAAACACAATCAAATGCTAATAAAAAACACAATGAAGTAACATAATAATGCAACAGGATTCACTAGCACACAAAAACACACCTCAATATGCACAAGCAAGAATAAATATAATCTAATCAAGAAAAGATGAATCCTAACAAAGTACACCCAAGAAACAAACAACCCAAAAGTAAAAACATAAAACAACTATACAAGTAATAAGCAAAGCAAGAAACAAGACAATACAAGTAAATGTAAGTAAATGTGTTTGTAATTTTTTTTCATGCAACAATTTTCTATTATTTAGGTTTGTGTGAAAGTTTTTTCTATTGTTTAGGTTTTTGAGAAACAATTTTCTATTGTTTTTGTGTGTTTTTCTAATGGTTTTTAAGAGTTATGCACAGGTAACCAAGAAAGTGTGGATGCAAATAGTGTGAAAAGGGGAATACACAAGGGCAGAAGACACACATTTATGAATAAGAAGGTGAATTCGTTGAATTTCCCTCAACATAATATGGGGAATAATGAAAGACCATGCCCCTCACAGATGGATAAAAGATGAAAAAGTCATATCAAGGCTTGACAGGACTGGGCTCACAGGGAATCTCAAAGGCAGAACTAGGGCCAGGCCAAGGAAAGCTACCCTCCAGATGCAAGATGCTTGTGAACAACGAATCCTCCCAAGGAAAACTACCCTCCAAATGCAATATGCTTGTGAATAATGAATCCTCCCAATGTTTCGGAAACTAGTTTTCACCCAACGACTTATCCAAAGTGCCACAATTACATGGTTTTCACTTGTGGATGACCTGTTTTCTCTTTTTCTTTTTCTCTTTTTATTTTTTTATATTTTTGATCATTTTACCATGTTTTTGAGTTGTTTTCTTTCTTGACTTTGAACGCCATGTTTAAGCATAGAACCGCTTAAGATGCATGACATTCATGGGCTCACAGATCTCATCACCATTGGGGTGAGCAAGTTTGTATGCCCTTGTGCTGTAGTTGGTAATTATAACATAGGGTCCCAATCAATTTGGTTCAAACTTCCCTTTATTTTTTCATTCCACTTTGGTGTTGAACTAGTTCTCCTTTATGACTAAATCACCAACCTCAAACTAACGAGGGATGATTCTCTTATTGTAGTTTCAGGAGACTTTGTTTTGATACACTTTTAGGTGATTAAGGGCATGAATACACCTCTCATCTAGGAGCTCCAATTCAGCCAATCTTGCTACCCAGTAATCCTCATATTTATCCAAATAGTCCCTAAGAGAAATTCTGAGGGAAGGAAGTTCAATTTCTAATGGGATGATGGATTTTGTCCCAAACACTAGAGAATATGGTGTCGCACTGGTAGGATTTCGAATGGATATTCTATAAGCTCAAATGGCTAGGTGGATTTGCAAGTGCCAATTACAACTTGTTTTGTTGACCATCTTCTCCATTATTCTCACCAAAGTCTTATTTGTGGCTTCAACTTGTCCATTACCTTGAGGGTAATATTGTGTGGACCATTTTAACCTGATTTGGAACCATTGACAGAGACCTTTCACTGTATTATTCTTAAATGACTTCCCATTATCTGTAACAATGGCTGCAGGAATTTCATATCGACAAATGATATGATTCATGATAAATTTGGAAATTTGAGTTCCTGTTACATAGGTTAAAGGGACAGCCTCCACCCATTCTGTAAAGTATTCTATAGCCATGATGATATGTGCATGACCATTAGATGAGGTAGGAGTAAGTTTTCCTATCAAGTCAAGTCCCCACTTAGAGAATGGCCATGGGGTAGCGACAGGTTGCAATGGTTGCAATGGAGCATGGATGAAGTTTCCATACTTTTGGAAAAGTACACATTTCTTGACAAAATTACAACAATCGGTTTCCATGGTAGGCCAATAGTAGCCTACTCTCAACAATTTCTTAGCTAAGACCATTCCGTTTGTATGTGCTCCACACACCCCTTAATGTACTTATTTGATAGCTTGGATTGACTCCGTCACATCAAGACAACGTAAGAGATTCCCATCGTAGCCACGATGATAAAGTGTACCTCCTAAAAGGGTGGTGTAATGGGCTATTTGGTGAATCGAGATTTGATTTTCAGAATAGAAGATGTTAGGAGGGAATGTGTTGTCCTTAAGATAAGTAAAGATGGGTTTCGTACCATGGGGAATTGGGACCAACAACATCACATGCTAGACAAGATTCTAGCATGTCATACATGGGTTGGCATAAATTTTCTACAAAGAATGGGTATGTCATTATTCCCTAGTGGAATACAAATCATATAACCCACTATCACCATGGCATCTTCCGATCTGTTCTATGCTCTTGGGATTTTTTTCAAATGTAATGCACATGAAGTACTCCTTTAGAGTTTCATCAACCAACTTTTTGTAAGGTATGAGCTTGTCATCCTTAACCATATATTCATCATTAACCTGTTTGATAATTAATTAAGAATCATCCACAACCTTAACATGATGAAGGTTCCACTTGGTAGCTATCTTCATCCCTACAATAAGTGCCTCATACTCTAAAATATTGTTTATACAAGAGAAGCCTAGGCGTAAAGCCTGTGGTATAGGATCACCAAAAGGAGTAATAAGGACTACCCCTACACATGAACCATGAAAATGTAAAGGACCCATAAAAATGTGTCTTCCATAGGATAGATTCTTCAATGCAGAGTAAGGAGGCATCTGGAAGATCCTGATTCAAAGGGTTCGGTGCCTTACAAAGGTTCTTCTCCTAGCCGGTCAGCAAGTACTTGTCCTCTAACTAACTTCTGATGTACAAATTCTATGTCAAACTCATTAAGTAGAATGATCCAATTATCCATTCTACCTATGAGGGCAAGCTTAGATAGTAAGTACTTGAGTGGGTCAACCTTAGATATTAGCTTGATGGTTGGCATTCAATAGATAATGGTGAATTTTTTGAAAACTTAAAACAATAGCCCAAGCAAGCTTTTTTCAACTTGAGGATAATTGAGCTCAAAGGCGATGAGAGTGTGACTAAGATAATACACAAATTTTTCCTTATGACCAAGGTCATATTGGGGAAAACATCACACCAACAAAAAATTACGTAGTAGAGATATAGAGAAAAAGTGGTTCATCAGGAGTTAGAGGCATGAGGATAAGTGGATGAGCCAAGTATCATTTAAGCAAAGAAAAGGATTGTTGTTGCTCAGGGTCCCTAGATGAAGGTGACATCCTTTTTAAGAAAGTGGGTGAATGAGTGGCACTTATCTACAAGCTGAGAGATGAAGCGATGAATAGCCTAGATTTTTCCCCTGTAATATGCGTAGTTGTTTAATATTCTTAGGTGGAGGCATTTCAGTAATAGTAGACACTTTAGCAGGGTCTACCTCATTTCCTTAGTCTTGACATGATGAATCCCAACAGTTTTTCCTAACAGCACATTGAATACACACTTCTTTGGATTTAACCTAACCTTTTACTCTCGTAGGTGCTTAAAAATAAAGCCACAAAAGGATAGGGTGATCCTCTCTTGTTTTAAATTTTCCAAGGATGTCATCCACGTAGTCCTCCATGATATCATGAATCATATCATGAAAAATCACTGTCATTTCCCGCTGATAAGTAGCTCCTATATTTTTGAGACCAAAGGGCATCACCTGATAACAGAAGGTAACCCAAGGAGTTGTGAAAGCCATTTTGTGTTGATATTCTTCAGATATCTTGATTTGGTTGTATCCTAAAAATCCATCCATGAGAGATAGAATCTTGTAACCCTACTGTTGACGTCAAAAATCATGTTAATATTTTGGCAACGGAAAACCATCTTTAGGGCAAGCCTTATTAATGTCTATAAAATCTATGTAGATTTAGATACTGACAGGATTTTTCTGGACAAGAATTTTTTTTTGATATACACTTAGAATAATCAATAGGCCGGATGAATCCTTCCGCAAGCAATCTTTCCAACTCTTCTTTAACTAGTAAAGCCACTCTTGGGTGCATCTTTCTGAGCTTCTGTTTGATAGGTTTTAGCAATCTGTGTGCACAACTAGATTGTGCACGACCAAAGTTGGATCTAAACCCTGACATGTATTTGTAATACCATGCGAACACGTCTATAAAATCTCATAGCAACATAGTGAATGTCTTCTATTCTCTAGCAGAGAGTGATGCTCCTAATTTTACTATCTTGGGGTTTTCTTCTGTACCAATATTCACATCTATGGTTTCTTCGACTAGTAATTTTGATAAGTCCTCCACACGTGTAGGATTGGGAAGAAGGTTGAGATCTTCATTTGAATATGTCTCCATGAGAATTTTCATCCTTGGCGTGGTCACTTTTTTTTGTCCTATTATTTTTTTATTTTGTTTGTCAGCTAGTGCCTCAAAGAGGTTTTCACTGTGTGACTTGGACTTTGATTTTTACCGAGGCTTTATGTTGGAACTTTTTCCCTTGCTTTTCTTTAAGTTTTACTGACCATAAATCTCAGCCTCTTCACTGAAGTAGGAACATGTATCTAAGTCAATAAAGAAACCCTTCTTGTGGTATCCAATGGGAATTGTATCCCAAATTCCCATGAACTATGTGATGGCTTCCTCATTCTCAAATAAATCTAGCAACATGTGATGTTGTTGGTCCCATTCAACAAGGAAAGGGTAAACAAGGTCGAGGGTTGGTTCTGTGGGGGTTATGGTTAGGACAACATTGTTCATGAATAGGTTTGTGGAGGTAAGATCCTCATATTGGATATAATGGGAATCCATATCGTTGTCTAGATAGTCAGAGCTATCCTCACGTTCAGAACAAGTAGTGTCTTGATCATTAGGTTGTGCTCCATAAGGGTGAATCCTAATGTCATATCTTTCTGTTTTAAAATGTGGAAGAGGTACTAGTTCTCTCTGTCCTTGTTTGTTTATTCCACATCCTAGGCCCTTATAGCCCATGGAGTACATCATTTTACTGGATTTCTTGTATTTAGAGGTTTGATAACATGATGGCTGAGTATCCTCTGGGACCCAAGTTGTAGGTGGATCAAGTAATTTTTCCTCAACTAACAAGCCTCTAGGTAAGAATGACCCAATAGTGTGTTCATTTCTAGGTCTTCTGAAGTGATAGTTAGGTCAACCTCTAGTCTTGGGTGAGAATGGGAGGTCTAAAACCAAGAGGGATTGGTGCACATTATATTCTCTCCAGCCATATTCAAGGATTTTCATCTCCTAGGAATAAAAAAGAGATGTTGAAGTAGACTCACCATGGGCACAAGAACTGAGAGACTCTGAATCTATCTGTGATTCCATGGCCTTAGATTAGAGAAGAACAACTATATCAGCAAAGGGAAATGCATATGTGCCCCTTCGTGCAAAGCTACTAAAATCTCTATAGTGAGTGAAGGGCTCTAAATCTCATTGTATTGTAATGTTGTGTCCCTCATGCTTCAATTTAATGCACTAATTGAATGCCAATGGCACGAATTATATGGCATGACTCCATGGTCAGCCTAGAAGCATATTATATGGAATTTCCAAGTCCAGGACATGAAACTTTGTCTGATGGCAAGTGGGACCCACCTCCATGGGTAGCATGATTGTGCCTGCTAACTCCCTTTCCACATTGTTGTATGTGGTGATAGTGATGATATTCGACTCAAGATCTACCTCAGTATGTCATAACTGTTTAACCAACTTGAGTGTAAAAATGTTCAACCTAGATCCATTAGCCACAAGCCCCCATTTGATCTTCCTACAGGTAACAACCACATCAATATATAAAGGAATATTATGTGTTACATTCTCAGTAGGGATCTCCCTATGGTTAAAGGTAGTATGTTCATTTGGTATGATGTTTGTGATTGCGGCTTATAGGTGTGTACGATCAACCTATAATGGCACTCCCAACCCCTGAAGAGTTTGGTATAGAATGTCTTTATGCACATTGGTTATCTTAAGAAGATCTAAGATCAAAATATTAGTAGACATCTTCTCAAGTTGCTCTAAAAGGTTATATTTACCAGTTTGTGGGTTTGACAGAGAAGGTTCTAGAATCACAAGGTGGGCATGCCTTGTTACCATGGCATAGTCCTTTCCCTTGATTCAGATGGTGTTGACATAGTCAATAGGAGAGTGAATACATCCAATAAGTAAATCATACTAATTGTTGTCTTTTTTGGTGTACAAGCAATTCATTGCTTTATAACCTTGGGATGACTCTCCCTGATCCAGCTTTGAATTCTTTGACTTATAATGATTGGGAAATGGCTCTTTATATATGCCCATTTTCTCATTAGGTGTCTATGTTTTGCCTAGGTTGTCCACCTCTATCTCCCCATTGTCAATGACGTATTGAATAAAATGACAGAATCACAGACATTTGTTTATCTTATGCCCCTTGACATGATGCATTTCACAATATTCATGCTCCTTGTACCATGAAGGTTTTGGAGCATTGTTGTCAAATGGTTGCATCGTAGAATATGTCATCATGTGGGCTGCATCCAATTGTTTTAATATAACTGATAATGGTTCACTAACAAAGGTGAATGTTCTTCACTTTTGTGGTGGTTGAATTGGTCCTTTGTTCAGTTTAATAGGTTAACCGGTTTGGACCATTTATACACATTTGGAATTAGTGATCCCATCTCCCATCACATTTCTATTTTTGTTAAAGACCTTTGGATTTTCCATGGGTTTATCATTTTGATTATCTCTAGATTTTGTTTTGAGGGTTCCTTTGGCAATTAGAGATTTCTCTATCTGAACCTATTTTTTTATGACCTCCTTAAAAGTGTGAACACAATGCATTTGGAGGTGGAAAGCTATATCCAAGTTTAGGTTGGGAATGAAAATACTAACCAACTATTTTTCTAGGAAAGAGCAAGGGAAGTGGCTAGCTATCCCTCTCCACCATTGGATGAAGCTAGAAGAAGTCTCATTAGGGCATTGTTTGGTGCCACATAAATCTGCCATGGTGACATCACTCTCTATGTTGTACAAGAAGTGACACACGAACCTTTCTACCAATTCCGGCCAAGTGAAAATTGATCCCTGAGGTAAACGTGTAAACCACTCCAAGGCTTGACCTCCGAGACTCTTGGGTAAAATTATAATGAGATAATTATCACTATAAGAAACCTCTTGACATGCCATATAGAAATATTTGACATGATCCCATGGATCCCCCTTCCCTTTATATTTGTTGAGTTTTGGTATATCAAATTTCTTAGGAAAGGGTTGAAGGGTCATAGTCTTGTCAAAAGGATAGGGGCATAATTCTTCATATTGATACTTTCTAATGCTCCCTATATTTCTCTTTGATATGCTCGTGAGTGTCATTTTCATAGACTGTACCTCTTGTGTGAGTAATTGTTCTCTACTGGGAGAAGTGGGGATATATACGCGATGATACCTTGTATCATCTTCTCCTTAGTTTTCTCTATGGATTTCAATGATCTTAACCTTTGGCCTCGACTTTTGAACATTTTTTTTGCTTCCTTATATATATGGGATGTTAGCAAAGCTAATTTTTGGCTTATGTTACTAATCTGTTGTTGAATTGTGGTTTCTTCCTCTTCTTTGTATTGTGGATTTTCTTCACCAGTCTCATGTCTTGTCTTTTTTCGACACGGTACTTTGATAAAGGGTATTCTATTCCCCACCACTTTATCATTCCCTACATTGGAGGTAGAAGCATTTCCATTTGTCAAAATATCCTCCATATTCATAAGGGGTCGTTCTTCTGTAGTAGCATTATTTACAGGTGGGATTGTTTCATTTTTAGTGGGCAATTTTTCCCCTAATTCTATGACCCGTGCTAGCACTCTATCCTTATTTCTAAAAAGAAACTTGTCTAATAAAGTAGGGTCAAAATCTAATTCTGCATGTGGGAATTCTAATTCATTTCCACTATGATAGACTATATCTTCTATCTCTTTTTCCACAAAAAATAGAGGTCCTAGATCATGTCCAATGAAGGGGTTTGACCCTTATATGTTAGATGCTTCCCAAGCTTTACTTTTTGTTCCTCGTATTTCTATTTCTTAAGTCATAATCATATTTTGGGAGCCATGATTTGTAATAGTTTCATTAGGGTAAGTTGTAAATGTGTTCAAAACTTTGTGACCACACCTAAGTGAAATGCAAGATAAGTTGTCAAGAATATGAATGAATTAACAATGTGAGGATACTAATGTGATAGAGTGATAAATCACCAGTGACACAAATGCTTGGTATCTAAACCCATCAAATGCAGTACCTCCTAGACTATGTCTCAAAAAGTAGTTTAGTGTTGCAAGATAATTAACAAGATGTTCTCACTTATGCCAAGTTCAAGAGAATGAACAAGACGTAAGTAAATAAAAAAAGTTAATGTGACCTCCTAACAAGATATACTAAAATTGAGTCCAAACTCGATTAAGACCTATATCTCAAAAAGTGCCAATTACAATTCGTGAGTGACACAACAATAACACCAAGATATTTTAACCAAAATTTGCAAGAAATTAAGGTATTGATATCAAGGTACTATTGATATAACATGCATGAGTGGTAACACCTAACACTCTTCAAAATCAAGGTAACAATAGAATCGAACTAAAAACCTTAAAGTATAGCTAGGATAGTTAAAAACGTGTGCAACGTAACCTTACAATATAGATATTTATGTCAAGTTTAAAAGAAACAAGACGTAAATATAAAAATTGTAGTGATACAATAAAAACAAGTTAACCCTTCTAAGGAAGTTTAAGATTATGAACCACACCTAACTATAATGATGATCTTGACATGGGTATCAAGATCACAATGGCCACCAATTATATGAAAATGTCTCTGCACACTTTAGACGTTTAACTTACCCAGCCACAAATAGGGATGGGCATAAACAGACAAAAAAGTGGTAGAAACAATCGATTGGTAACACAAAGGTAGTCACTCTCCTTCTGATCAAAAAAGAGTCAGAAGAATGTGAATGAAGTAAATCAAAAATGGGATGAAAAATGATGGCCTCACTTCAGCAGAGTTTCAACTCACCTTAAGGAAAGTAAAAAATAAGAAAAAGTAACGTGTAACACATTTCACAATAAAAAGATGGTTCATAACTCAACACTATTTTAGAATGGTCAAAGTGGGCTCCTAGCCAAAGTATATTTTCCTAGGTGGTTCTCTCATCCTAGTTGTTACAAATATTTTCCACGAGTGGGGTGATTTACCCAAATAGTCCCGACTATCTGGGGAGTATCTCGACTTTGTCCCTTTCAAGCATAGTGGGCAGTAAATTCATCAATCATGTACTTAAAAGGGTCACATAGGGACAACTTGTAACTTTATCTCACAAAGGAATCACTAGTCAGATAGATAGTGCGGAGCACTTCCCATTTCATCCACAAGGTTTCCTTTTGCGTTGACTACTTTGGGGTTCTTGGAACCACCCCCATTGTTGTAGCTCAAGGTGTTATGCCAAAGGGGTTATGTTCCATTTGAGCAGAGAGGGACGTACCCTTTTCCAAAACCTATAATACAGTGTTTTGAATGTGTTTTTTGTTTTATCTTTTTTAATTAGATGTGGTTTTCTTGAAGACCATTTGGTAACTTGTATAACAATTGTATTAGTAGTTTTTGACTTTATTTTGATTCTTCCATTCTTTGACAAGTGATGGAATTTTGGTCTTGTATGAAAATTTTTAGTAGTTTTCCATCAAAAGAGAAGGCACCATTTCTGATTCTCCAAATCTCCCAAGGACACAAGAGAAGAGCATACATGATGTCTTCAAAATCCAAAAAGATATCAAATGGAAAAACACTTTTAATTCAACTACGCCAAGTTAAGAAATTCCAACTTAAATATTCCTAACAATCTCAAAGCATCCAAAAAGGACTTAAGAATCATTTCTGATTCCCAAGATAGCCCCAAGGGATGTGAGGGAAGAGCATACGTGATCTTATTCCTATAAGTAAACAATGCAAAATTTATATAATCAAGTAAAAACATGTGAAAATTTCCTGCAAAGACAAGTATACGGTTAGATAAAACCTGTAAGAATGTTAGAACCTCAAGACATTAATTTCAAAAATACAAGAGGACACCTATGCCCCTATTTTGGCGTATGTGCGTGGGTTAGGGCATATACTCCACTCTATTTATTTTTTTATTTATAGTGCACCTGTGCCACCCGAGAGGCATGTGCACCATGAAAACAATGTATGAACTACTCTTCGTGTTTTTGGCTTACCATACACCTATGCCACCAGAGAGGAGTGTGCACCACAAAAACAATGTATGTGCCACCTTCAAGAAAAATAGACAAAAAATCAGACAGAACGCTTGCACCACCAGGAAAACAAGTATGCCACTGGAAAAGTGTGTGCGCCACCAGGAAAACATGTCTGCCACCACTTTGTAACACAGTCCCAGATTCTGATAGAATTTTTGTGCCACTAAAATAGTGTGCACACTCTGGTTAGGGTGTACGCACTGATTTGATAGGTTTCAAAAATGTAGTGAAGGTATAGTATGAAATAATGTCTACACTAGGGATAACGTGCATGCACCAAGGTCGATAGATAGAGAAATAGGATTTGATAGTGTGCCTATGCCACTAGAGAGGTGTGTGTGCCACAAAAAATGTTCCTGTGCTCCTAAAAATCTTTCTGCGCCACACCTGCAACCAAAATACAGCAAAAAACACAAGAAAAATCACAATATCTAAAATTTTGACAAGTTAGTTTAAAAATGGCAACAACCCATTAAAATGATGGCTATGAACAAGAAGTTACACATATCAAATTAGAAAAAATTCTAATAAAATAGATATTAATTACTACATGTGCATATCAAAAGTTAGCCAAAACAATGAAACTTAAACTAAAATGCCATGGGACTAAGGGTCCCACCAGGCTTGCCATATGTGTGCATGTGTACTTTTCTTTAGTTACATTAAATGAAGTAAGAACGAACACATAAAATAGTTCTATAATCTAGCTAAGACAAAGCCTAAGAACCATCAAGATAAAGAGCTAAACAAGATCTATACTAAACACCATAACTTTGAAACATAAGATCAAAACTAGCATGCTATTCAAAATATCTACTCTCCTAGATTACCAACAAAATGAATGGACCTATTTAGCTCCAATGGCAATCAAAAATTTCTTGTTTTATCCTTAAAGAATGCAATAATATGAATCTTAGCTCTTAACAATGGTGACCTCTCAAGAAAACAAAAGGCAAGATCTTAGTCTCTTTGCTATATGCTTTGCATTTTCTCTCTCAAGAAGTTTAGATGTAGGTATAAATGTAGAAGGAGGGATCCTTATATAGCCCAATGGATAAAGGAAATATTTCATCTCTTTTCATGTGGGATAAAGGTAAAACATGATTAGGAATAGATAAGGTTGCTTTATAAAAGGAAACCTTACTTTAGAAGGGTTTAATTTATGCTTAACAAGTCATGGGAGTTGGGGGGTGTTTTAATTAATCAAAGGTGATTAACTAATAGGTAGATGTAAGCTTATAGAAGCTAATTAGAGGAATATTAGTATGATTTAGGCTATTATAAGGGGATTAAATCAATGAAATATTTATTTATTGGTTAAATGGAAGGGAAAGCTAATTAATCACTAATAATTAATTAGTCTAGGTAGAAGGGGTGATTTATTAATGGAAGGTTGTTAATTAGGGTATTTGCTGGATAGGCGACTTAATTAATTATCTCAGTGTAATTAATTAATGATGATATGAGGGAAAATGAGTGTTATTGACAATATGTTGTCAATTTTCCAGAAGATAGATAATTAGCGCAATTTAAGTATTTAAATTACTTGGGCGTAATTATGGGTGTTTACACTACTTGTTAATATAAAATGGAAACCAACTAAAGAAGAATAAAAATAGGAAAATTGGGGGAAGTTGGTTAGGGCAAAGGGTTTCCGAGCTGACCTCTAAGGGCCCTAGGCCCTCGAAGTGCTACCTATATATCCCCGATGAAAAGGGACCTCAGGCTGATGTAGTTCTCCCATAAGGTATGGAAGAATATGATGAGGTAGAGGAATGGGCTGGTAGGTTTCAAGCATGATTGATTTTAGGTCATAGGCATGGTTAAATTAGGTAACTTAGGCATGGTTGAGTCTTAGTTGAAGGTGAAAATATTTAAAATTTGGTTGTTGATGGTCTGGTCCTATATAGGAGAATCAATAGGTGATGCAGAAGGTAGAATGATAAGAGGTGACAAAAAGAGCTACCTAATTGACTAGAACCATAACGAGACTATCATACCAAATATTTCTTTATGAACATAAGACCCTAAATACATTGCACGATTGATTATTCTAAGGTTGAAGAAAGTCAAATGATCATGAAATGTCATGTTTGCAAAAAGTCCCTTGAGAACATAGAAAATTAGGGTGAAAAGGAAATAAGATGAAAATGGGTGGTTTAGTGTAACTTAGTGTATGAAGGTATGTGTACCTAGAAAGAAACCCATGATAAAAAAATAGGAAAGTCCATGACAAAAAATTTATCATTTACTTCTTTTGTTTTTGTTTTTAATAGACTGATCAATGTGGAATGTCTATATAGGATGAATATATTATCTCCTTGAGGTCTTCATGAAGCTGATCAATGCGAGAAGCTTTTGTATATTTTATTTTATTGTTGTAATGAATTGATATAGTTTTACTTTGAGGGAGGAGTCTATTTATAGTGGCGAGATAGAGAGAAGAGATGCCCCTTTTAAGGGAGTCATCTCATTAGTGGAATTTTGACTCAAGGAGTTGAATCCCATTTTATTTTTGGACATTTAAGTCATGGAAAAGACTATAGAGGAAGATTAGGTTCTTTTTTTGAAGAAAAAACCATAGCACACAAAGGTTAACTATGAAAGATATGGTTTCAAGTGATGAACAACCACCGGATTCCATATTGAAAAATATTAAAAGTATCCATGAGTAGAGACATGGTACTCATATTGAAGATAAGGATGAAAGGTGATGGGTAATCACATGATTCTCGTTTACTTGTTGATACTAAAAATAGGAAACATGGAAGGTGAATGGTGCTCAAGAGATGAACCATAAATAGATAGAAGGTGATATATGACTTGATTCAATAATAGAACTGTCGAAGATGCAAGGAATTTAGGTGTTTAGGTTCGCGTTTACCTTTGAGTGAAGAAAAACTATAAGCACCTGATCCATATGCGTGAGTAATGATATAGGGTCCAATCCAATTAGGAGAAAATTTTCCCCATTTACTTTTTCCTTCTATGGTTACATGTTGATTTTCCTTCAGGATGAGGTCACCAACCTGGAAGGTTTGTTCATCGAAAAATTTATAGTAAGCATGTTTCATACCCTTTTGGTAGATTTGGAGATGATGAAGAGCATTGATACAACATTCATCTAACAAATCAAGTTGTGCTAAATAGTCCTGGAGAAAGTCATCATCATTGAGCATGTCTTGTAGTGAGATGCAAAGAGATGGAATCTAGAATTTGATAGGAAAGATAGACTCAATACCATAGACAAGAGAGAAAGGTTTAGTTGCAGTCAAAGTGTGAATAGTAGTTTGTTAAGACCAAAAGGTGAATGGAATGTGTGTATGCCAATCCTTTCCAGTATCATCAACTACCTTCATAAGAATTTTGTTCAAGGTGTTATTGGTTGATTCTTCTTGGCCATTTTTTTGTGGGTAGTAAGGGGAAGAGAAACTAAGTTGAATTCCAGAAGCATCACAAATATTTTATAGGGTTTTGTTTTTTTTATTTCTTTTTGTTATCACTGATGAGGAAGTGAGGGACACCAAAGTGACAAATGATGTGATGGTTGATGAATTCATAAATTTTCTCATATTTTTTAGAAATGAGGGGAATGGCTTCTACCCATTTAGTGTAGTATTTAGTAGTGGTTATAATCCATTAATGAAATTGTGAAGAATGAGGATTGAACTCTTCAACAAAATCTAAACCCCATTGAGAGAATGGCCAAAGGTATTGTGTGATCTGTAAGGCATGACTAGGTGTGTGATGAAGATTAGTAGTACATTGCTAAAATTTCACACAATGTTTGACATAGTCACAACAGTCATGGTTTAGGGTTGGCCAATAATATCCTAGGAAAAGAATGTGCTTAGCGATAGCTAAGCCACTAAAGTGACCTCCAAAAATTCCATCATGAACTTCCTTGATGGTGTAGGGAATTTCAAAACTTATAAGGCATTATAAGAGATTACCCTCAAAGCCATGTTTATAAAGAAGACTGCCCATGATGAAAAAGTGAGAGACACCTTTAAGGAAGGTGTGTTGTCCATTACAAGTGAGGTCAGGAGGTAGAATGGAAAGGGAAAGTTAGTTTGCAAAATTCTTATACGAAAGGTCATGCGGGTAGGGTGCAATGGTTATGACATAATAGACATCTCTAGATAAATAAGAAGGTGATTGTAACCTTTTTATTGTGACAAATATTTTGGATTCAAAAGATGAAGCAGGAATCTGAGAATCCAGGCAGGCCATGGTATCCACAATTTTTTTCGTAGAACGTGGGGTGGCTTGAAGTTTGTAATGGTTAAAGGTAGTCAAAAGTATGTCGACATGACATTTATACTTTTGGAGTACTTTGTTACGACACTGGTATATACCATTGAATTTTTTTACAACCAGTTAGGAATCACCAAATATATTAATTGATTTAAGATCTATGGTGATGGTAGTGTGAAGGCCTTATACGAGTGCTTCTTATTAGGCGATGTTGTTAGTGCAATCAAAATCTAGTTTGAATGATAACAACATAGGTTCTATATAAAAAGGAATGAGGATAACACTTGCACCACATTGATCCTGAAATTTGGAACCATCAAAGAATAAGGTCATCTGGTAAGTAGTATTATCCAAAGAGAGGGTAATAATGGATTTGTTACAGAAATCGAAGTTAGAAGGTTGATCTCTAAAGAGAGGTGCATCAACAACTTGGTCAGTGATGGCTTTTCCTTTAACATACTTTTGATGGATGATTTCGAGGTCAAGATATGCAAGAAGCATGAGCTAATGTGCAACATGTTGATGTTGATAGGGTTTGGCGTACATGTAATTTAGGGGATTAGTGTTAGTGATATCAAAGGTTTCGTGGTTGAGTAGGTAATGATGAAGTTTAGTGGTGACAAAAAATAAGGCTAAGAAAAAAATTTCAGCATGGGTATACCAAAAAGGGTACAACTTATGTAATAAACTACTTGTTACTTGTGCTACTCATCGTGATGAGAGAGCATGACACCCAAGGAATGGTTAGTAGTAGAAATGTATAGGTAAAAGCATTAGTCATATTTAGGGGAAATGAGCACTGATGGTTGAAGAATTTTTTGTTTTAAGGAATCAAAGGCTTTGTGGCAATCATCATCCCATTTGAATGAGACGTCCTTTTGGAGGAGATGATGAAATGGTTGACAATAGTTGGAAAGTTGTGAAATAAACCGATGAATAGATTGTAACTTACCTTGAAAACTTCAAATTTGACGAAGATTAGTAGGTAGAGGCATTTTGAGAATATCCTTTACTTTAGCAGGGTCAACTTGTATGCCACACAAAGAAACGATGAAACAAAGGAGATTTCTTGAAAGTACTACGAAGACACACTTCTTAGGATGAAGATGAACACAATACTTGATGAGGTGGTCAAAGATGATCTTAAGGATTGTCAGGTGTTTGGTCCAATGTTTGGATTTAGAAATAAGGTCATCTATGTAATCTTCTAATATGTGATGCATGATGTCATGGAAGATATAAGTCATGGCTCACTGATATGTAGCACTAGCATTTTTAAGGCCAAAATGCATGACTCGATAGGAAAAGCTCCCCCAAGGAGTGATGAAGGTAGTTTTGTGTTGATATTATAGAGTGAGTAATATTTGATTATAACCCGAGAAACCATCCATAAGTGAGAGCTTATAATGGCTAGCGGTGAGATCAACTAATTGGTCAATACCTAGTAGAGGAAAGTCATCTTCAAGGTAAGCTAAGTTAAGGTCATAGAAATCCATGCAAATGTAAAGTCCCCCTATCACTTTTGTGATAGGAATGATGTTATAAATCCATTGGAGGATAGTCAATGGGTAAGATGAAGGAAACTGAGAGAAGGCATTGAAGTTCTTATTTTACAAGAATGGAAATACGAGAATGCATTTTCTGCAACTTTTTTTTATGGGTTTGGCATTAGGAATCATTACAATATTGTGGACCACAATATTTGGGTCAATACCAGGAATATCAACATAGGACCAAGAAAAGCATTGCTATGTGTTTCACATGATCCTTAGATCATTTCTTTAAATATTTGATGAAACAGATATGGTAACAGGTGTAGGAGGAATATTTGTTCAAATGTTGGTTAATGGGTTGTTATGCATGTTTGACTTCCGAATCCACATTTGATTGTGAGGACTTCCTTTTGGCTAGGGAGGAACTACCTGCCATAAAAGAAAGACCACCAAAAGGAATTAAACAATATGTGCAGTGAACTACCTAGCATATACTAGATTCGGGAAGTGTGATACTTCCTAGAGGGCTTTTAGTCCACTATTTTAAAACAATTTAATGTTGTAAACAAAGTAAATCCTATTGTAATTCGAAATGATTTAGGTATCTCACCTAAAACATAATAATAAATAGATATAATCTAACAAGCTAGGCTAGAATAGGATCCAAAGGTCAAGTAACTGGTTCTAGGTCTCTGCAGATCTGATAGAGGTCTCAGGTAGATCACAGGTGGATGAGGGCGAGGTGAAATTAGGTGGGTAGGTCCTATTCTAGGATGTATGGGAAAATACAAAGACTAATGTCGGTTAATGGTAATGGATGGTGGTTAGGTGTAACCGGTGCTAGTTAATGTGGAAATCTGGGAATGCCATAGAACAAGCTTTAGGTCTCCTTTGTGATTGCACATAGGACTTTGGTTGGTTGGGATGAGGTATTGGGTGACTTGGAAGGGATTTGTCGAGGTTTTAGTGGGTATATGGAGGTGGAAGTGTTGGAGGAGGTCAATAGGTGGCTAGGTAAACAATAGATGATAAAATAATGATGAAATGAAATAAACCAGAGAAGTATGATGTTATACTTACTTGGATTCTGGTCCTGGATGCCTGTGAGTGAGGGATGGAGGTGCTGATGAGAGGTTTGAAGGCTGGAACTGATCACCAACTGAAGGAAAGCTTCTGCATGGGCTGCATGTACATTCCTCTTGGCTTGGTTAGATCAGATCATGGCTGGGATGGTTATGCAGGAAAAGATGCTTGATCTCCTTCCTTATATGTATGTTCTCTCTAGAATGTGTTAATGTTCATAAGATTTTCTAAAATATTTCACCAACCTTCTGCCAACTTGCTTCCAACTTCCCCCCTTGAGAATAAGGTTGTTTTGGGGTTAAAAGGGTAACCGACGGTGTTCCGGCTTAATTGACGATGATTAGGGGTAATCAGTGTCGGTCAAGGTGAGATTTCCTAGGTTTACCAAACTAGGGAGATCCTCTTGATTTCCTCATATTTCATGTTGTCTAAGCCACGGATTAGACAAGGAGCCTCTTGTAAGCATGCGGGAATGTGGTTAGAGGGAATGTAGGCATTGATTTTTAGGGTTTGGGTAAGTCTTAGTTAGTTATGGAAACTTACTAAGAATAGGTCTTAGGTTGAGTTGGCTTGGTGAGGTGTCTAAGTGAATTGTATGTGTGGGTATTATTTAAATTAAGATATTTAAATAAAAAATATGGTGAGGATAATAATTAATTTAATTAAATTAATTAAATTAATATTAGTAGGGTGAAAGGGGCCATGGTTAGGTGAATGTGATGAATGGTGACTTATTTGTCTTAGGGACCAAAGGGGAGTGTGACCTAATTTTAGTGTCTACATTTTGCCCCTTTTTTTTGCATAGCTTGTATTGGTAAGAAGATGCTAACAAAAATAAGATGTGGTTGCCCCATGTGTGGGTGAAGGTGATCCCCCTCAAACCAATAACTGATGAGGCGGCTAGGCAGAATCAGTGAGTGGTTTGATAAAAGGTAAATGGGAGGAAAAGGTAGGTGGGCATGGGGAAAAAAAGGGAAAAGGTCTACTTGGGTAATCTAGGTAATGGGTCTGGGTCAAAGGTAGCAACAATCAAATGCACACACACGTATAAACTATAGCACGCTACTGGGTTGAAGAGTAGGCAAACTCTACATCATCTAAGGTCGATAGGTTTATCCAAACAAGGGTGAAGTGATTATGATATCCAAGGTATAGGATATGGTCAGGAAACACAACATAGGTTAGGTGTAGGAACTGTTTAGGTATGTTCCGGTACACCAGAGGTCAGGTTTGGGATAAACGGTCATGAAAATAGGCTAGGTAAGGTCATTAGGTCAATCAACACAGGTAATAGTGCCACAAGGTATAGTGAACACATGAGGTCAAAGGTCACTAGCGATGGTCCAGGTCCAAATATCTAGGTCACGACATAGGTAAGGCCAAGGTAGGGGTAAAATAATGAGTCCCCAAAGGAGGAAAAAGGGAGGTAGTAAATGATGAGGTTTGGAAAAGTAAGGTAAATGGGTAGGGTAAAGGTGGGATGGGGTAAATGGATCAGGGTGAAGGTTGGGTGAGGTAAAAAAGGAAAATTTAGGGCAATGTGCAGGTGAGGGTGACTGATGCCAGTCAAGGGTAACCGACATCGGTATAGGTTAACTGATGACAGTTAGGTAGGGCATGCGACCGATGCTAATCAAGGGTAATCGACGTCGGTTAGGTCGGGTTTTTTATAAAAACAAAAAAAAAAAATCCACATTTTTTGTTATTCATTTGTTATTGTGTGAAGTGAGAAAATGACAAAAAAGAGAGAAAAGAGAGTAAAGTGTCTGGATGAAATGGAATAGTGAGCTGGTAGTGTGATTGGACGAGTGATTGGTGGGTGAGCAGCGGGTCCATGAGCAATGTGAGAGATTCGATTAGTTAGAGGTTGCAGTGTATCGATTCAGCGATGGCGGAGGTCAGAGAGGGATCAGACAGGCCACTGGTACAATGGCCAGACATGCCATTGAGATGGTGGTAGCACGATGAGGTAAGTGCCCTACTCTACATCTAGTGGATTCAATAGATTAGAGGAGTAGATTATTGTTATTTGTAGGTGTTTTTGGTTTTTTGTTGTGGTGGGTGGTTAAAAATTAAATTTGGGAATGGGGGGGTGAATATTGGGAAAAAGAAGGAATGGGGAGGGTAGTAAATAGTATAGGGGAGGTGGGTAGAGGTTTGGGGGTAGGTGAGGTCATTGTAGGGTGGTAAAAGGGGTAGGGGGAGGGTTTTAGAAAAAGGGGGTTTTGGGAAGTCACAGGTTTTTCCACGATAGTGACTGACATCGGTCAAGTGTGGCCATCGGTCAGTGTCAGTGTTGGTTAGGTGGAACTGGTATAGGTCACCAAATAGGTGACCGATGCCAGTAAAGGGGTAACCGTGGTCGGTAAAGGTGAAATGGTATCGGTCACCAAACAGGTGACCAGTGCCAGTTAAAGGGTGACTGGGGTCAGTTAGGAATGAAATGGTACTGGTCGAATTAGTGGGCACAAGGGTCCAAAAGTGATGTGGGCTAGGTGGTTGAGATGGGTAGGGTGAAAATAGGGTGCAGGAAAATGATAATTGGTGAATAGGGATTGATACAGGTAAATTAATGTTGTGTTTGTATTAGATGTAGGGGAGAGCGCAGTTACATATGCGGGACAGGGTTCTTCCTCTACTGGTGACAGTGCATAGCACAGCAACCCCGGTGGAGTTGCAACATGTGGAGGTAGTGGGCTTGAGTGGGGTTCGTCACTACAGACATGTTTTTCGGTAGCCTAGTTTGATGGTCACGCTCATCGATAGATGGGACTCTGTGACTAACACGTTCCACCTGCCGACGTGTGAGATGACTATCACCCTGGAGGATGTATTCTGGATTCTTTGGTTACCCATATTGGGTTCCCAGGTTTATTCTATCTCCTTCGAGGCCTCAAAGGAGTTGATTGTGACTATTTTTGGTGAGGGGGTAGCTGATATGAGATTCCATAGCACCTGTTTGAGCTATGGAGAGATGTACCTAGCCTGTCTGGAGGAGACGAGGCTAGTGGTTCTGTTGATGGAGGCAATGTGCTACTATGCACTTCCAGATGCAGAGGGTGGATGATTTCCCTGAAATCACTGATGGGGGTACTCCATGACATGATGGTGCATGAGACCCACTTTGCCTGGGCACCAGAATTCTTGGTGCAGCTATACAGGGAGTTGTGGGCATATGGGCAGCTGCGCAGGTTTAGCCTGTGCTGTACATTTATACTACACTGTTGGGCATACGAGCACATAGTCTATGTGTGTAACCTATAGGGATGCCTTGAGTAGATGCATTCCCACCTAGATTTGTGTGGGTGGGATACAGGAGATGGGTGCTAGTGATTGGAGAGTGGAGATCCGATAGGCTGACACATGATGTGGCCCATTTCTGGTAGTTACTGGAGGGGTTGTCCAGAGTGGACATTATCTGGAGGCCATATGTGGGATTCCCCTCATATAGGCATATGCATGAGGAGCTAGCTGAGCTCTAGCTAGAGAGATGGATACAGGGTCGCCATGCTGGGAGGATGAGATGATCCTGGTAGACAGAGTTTGATGGTAGTTCGGCTCATACAAGACATTCCTCCACCCTTCCCATAGTACTAGAGAGATGATGTGGAGAGGCCCTTACCTCTACTATAGCCTACAGTGCCCATAGGGTAGGAGGAGTAGGCAGCGGACCGGCAGATAGATGACACCAAATGCACAGATAGGTACAAGAAGTGGTGGGCAGCTCAGTTACGAGCCATACCACCCAGACCGGGGTAGCTGGATCTAGCTACCATTATAGTGTAGAGAGATGCCCTACAGGGGCAGGTAGCTACACTCATTACCTAGTTGGGTATACTATAGACACAGTTGGAGGGTTCTGAGGTAGAGGT
This sequence comes from Taxus chinensis, assembly GCA_019776745.2. NCBI lineage: Eukaryota > Viridiplantae > Streptophyta > Pinopsida > Cupressales > Taxaceae > Taxus > Taxus chinensis. The sequence continues at coordinate 941,348,419 of CM034148.1, read as the reverse complement.
AGCAGAGCTACATGTACAGGTGGCTAGTTTGCAGGCCCAGATGGCTAATGGAGGAGATGGAGATGGTCAAGAGGGGGATGGTCAGGTGGCAGCCTTATAGGCTCATGTGGTAGATTTACAGGGCCAGTTGGCCATATCCCAGGCATAGATTGGGGCCTTACAGGCCCAGATACAGGCACAGGGGCAGGGGGCACCACCACAGGCACCGGGAGCAGGCCCCAGTACACAGGTAGGTGTAGGGTAGGGTTTGTAGGGTAGGTATAGGGGCCAAGACCTATGGGACCACCACAGACTGTGCCTGTATCTAGGTTATGAGATGCCCTAGGTGAGGCGAGATATTATCAGGACCAGCTTATGGTGGTTGGGATAGATTTCATATCCTATGCCAAGTATAGGGCACAATAGGCATCCAGTGAGAGGACGAGATCCCACACTCACAGTGTGGAGAGCATAGGAGGTCAGCGAGCTCGAAGGCCCAATCAAGGAGAGGCCACCAACGCACATGAATACTAGCTCTAGGTGAGGTGCCAATAGGGACACAGGAGGCTAAGGGTACATGTGACACAGAGATGGAGGACATCTGGCGAGATGCCTGATATGCGGTCACCTAGTTTTTGATGTATGATAGCTATTTTTTGGGATATATATACCAGCCTGCATGCCGAAGATAGTTATTTTTTGATCATATACCAGCCTGCGTGCCAAAGACAGTGAGGATGTATGAGTGAGTTATATATTTTGAGCATATACCGGCCTACGTGCCAAAGAGATTTTGTATTGATGCATTATTATTTTATATATATGAGACCGGCCTGCGTGCCGATGACATTTTGTATTGTATATCAGCCTGCGTGCCACATTTTTGAGATGATGGACATGATGAGATAGGCATGTATATTTGAGATACACATTTATTGATATGATGAGATACATGCTATGATTTGATTTGTTGATGTGTTTATGAGATATGGATTTGTTGCTTTGATATGGATGGAAATTAAGTGAGTTATGCATGATGGAGTCAGGTCAGTTTAGGCATGGATCGAGTCAGGTTGGTTTAGGCATGGATCGAGTTAGGTTTGATTTAGGCATGGTTGAGTTAGGTTATAGGCATGGTTGAGTTAGGTTTGGTTAGGCATGGATCAAGTCAGGTTGGTTCGGAATGGTTGAGTTAGGTTTGGTTAGGCATGGATCGAGTCAGGTTGGTTAGGCATGGTTGAGTTAGGTTTGTTAGGCATGGTTGTGTTGAAAGTAGGTGAAGTTGTGATTCATGGTTATGTATATATATATATATGTATATATATATATATATATATATATATATATATTGCAATAAATGATACTATGGGTCATACGTGAGATGTGGTATAATCTATGCATAGTGATGATAGAGAAATGGTAGGCATAATAAATGTATGTTGTGATGAGGATTAAAATATGAAACAACTTGTTATGTATGTGGTTTAATTTCCAATTTTTGGGTATAAAAGGGAAACTAAGTGAGGTGTAATGTAATGTGAGGAGCATGAAAGATGAATTGTTTAGGGTATAGTATGGCAAAGCTAACCTCCAAGGGCCCCATGCCCTCGAGTGCTGCCTACATAGTCCCAGTGAAAAGGGACCTCAGGCCGATGTAGTTCTCCCATGAGATAGGGAAGAATATGAGGAGGTATGAAAATGAGTTGGTAGGTTTTTGGGCATGTTGTGGGTTTAGGTTTGTTAGGTGTGGGTAGATTATAGGTAAAATGATGTAGGTGAAGGTGATGGTGGTGAAAGAAGAAGATTACCCCAAAAGTAAGCGTCAAGGACTAAGTCCTTATATAAGGTAATCAAAACGTAAACAAAGATGGTTAAAAGATAAGAGGGGGCAATAAAGCCACCTGATTGGGTAGGATCATACCAAGTAGATCACACTGTGGAGGAGGTGATGAATGTAAGACCCTAAAGACATTGCATGATTAACTATTCTACGGTGAAAAGTAGTCACAGGATCACCAAATGTCTAAATTCCAAGATGTCCCTTGAGGCAATGAGGAAATGGGAGTGGAAATGGTAAGAAGGGTGAAAGGTAGTTAATTTTTATATGGTATAAGGTAGTATGCACTTCAAGCAAGAGAACTAGGGCATAATGGGCAAGTCCATGACAAAAAGGTTTTGTTTTGATAGACTGATTGATGTGGGAAGTCTATATGGGATAAATAAAATTGAACTCCTTGAGGTCTTCGTGAAGCTGATTGATGCGGGAAGCTTTGGTTGCTCTCTCATTTTTTTAAGAGCTTTACATAGCTGTCCTTTGAGGGAGCAATCTATTTATAGCAGCAATTGGTCGAGAGGAAGATGTCCTTTTGAGGGAGTCATCGTTTGATTAGAAGTTTGACTCAAGGAGTTTCGTCCCATGTGAGTTCTTTGAAGTCATGGACAAGACCAAGGTAGAAGATAGGACTCTTGTTCAAAAGGCAAGGTGAAATAACCATGGGATCTCATCTAAAGGTAGATGAAAAGTATCCATGAGAATCATGCTATGTGCAGTGCCATGGTACACATAGTCAAGAGAAGATAACAAGTAACAGGTACTCACATGATTCTTGTTTAATCATTGGTGAGGTGTATGGAGTGAATAGAGCTCAAGGGATGAGCCTGGAAAGAGACAAAGGATAAGGTAAGAAAATGAGTCAACAATAGAATGGTCAAAGATGCAATGGTGTTAAGGCTCTTAGGTTCATGTTTACCATCGAGTCAAGATAAACGATAAGAACTTGATCCATAGGTATGAGTCACTATCTACGGTCTAAGCCAATTAGGAGCAATTTTTCCCCGTTTAATTTTTTCTGCTTTTGTTACATGTTGATTTTCTTTCAAGACAAGGTCACTGAACTTAGAAGGTTCGTTCATGGACACATTATTCATAAACACGTTTGATACATTTTTTGGTAAACTTGAAGGTGATCCAGAGCATGTTAAGATGACATTCGTCTAATAACTCTAGTTGTGCTAAACGGTCCTGACGAAATTCATCATCATTCAGCATATCATGGAGAGATATGTAGAGTGAGGGAATATAGAACTTCGAGAGGCAGGACTGCCTCTATACCATAGACCAGAGAAAATGGTGTTGCCATAGTGGAAGTGAAAATATCTAGTGTGGTATGCCCATAGGGAAAAAGGAATGTGTGTATACCAATCCTTCATAACTATCGTCAACCACTTTCATAAGAATTTTGTTGAGGGTTTTGTTAGTAGATTTGGCTTGGCCATTTGTTTGTGGGTAATAAGGTGATGAGAAACTAAGCTGAATGTAGAAGGCATCACAAAGTTTTTGTATTGTTTTGTTTTTAAATTGTTTTCCATTGTCAGTGATGAAGTGATAAGGAACACCAATAGTGACAAATGATGTGGTGATAAATGAACTCACATATTTTCTCATCTTTTTTAGAGATGAGTTGTATGGCTTCCACCCATTTTGTGTAGTATTCAGTAGCAGTGGTGATCCATTGATGGCATTGGGATGAATGAAGATTGATTTCTCTGACAAGATCCAAACCCCATTAAGAGAAGGGCCAAAGGTCACAAGAGACCTGTAAGGCATGACTGAGTGTATGATGAAGATTGGAATGTTTGTTGGCATTTTACACAATGTTTGATGTAGTCATAACAATCATGGTTAAGGGTTGGCCAGTAATAGCCCAAGAGAATAATACACTTAGCAATAGCCAGGACACTAAAATGACCACCACATATGCCGTCATGAACCTCTTTAATGGTATAAGAAATTTTAGAACTTATGAGGCATTGTAAGAGAATACCATCAAAGCCACGTTTATAGAGGAGTCCTTCTAGGATGATGTAACAAGAAACCTTTTTAAGGAAGGTGTGTTGTCTGTTACAGGTGAGACCAGGAGATAAGATGGAGAGAGAAAGGTAATTGGAGTATTGTTTATACCAAAGGTCACTCAGGTTAGGAGTATCGGTTCCGATAAAGTAAACATCACAAGGTAAATAAGTAGGTGAGTGGAGTCATTGTACAGTGATAAATATTTTAGAATCGGCAGGTGAAGCGGGTACTTGGGAAGCTAAGCAGGACATGGCATCTGCACATTTTTTTTGGTTGAACATGGGATGGTTTGAAGGGTATAACAATCAAAGGTAGTCAAAAGTCTGTCTACATGATTTTTATACTTTTGAAGTATCTCGTTACGACATTGGTAAATACCATTGACTTTTTTTATGACCAATTGAGAATCACCAAAGATGTTGATTGATTTAACATCTAGGGCATAGGTGTGGCTTGGAGACCTAGTACGAGTGCTTCATATTTGGCAATATTGTTAGTGCATTCAAAATATAATTTGAAAGACAAAGGCATGGGTTCACCATCAAGAGGAATGAGGATAATACCATCCCTACCCCCACATTGACACTTGGAACCATCGAAAAAGAGTGTCATTTGGTAAGGTGATTCGTCTAGGGAAAGGGTAGCAATTGAATCATCTGGAAAGTCAAACTTAGAGGGTTGATCCCCAGAAATAGGTGTGTCAGCCAATTGTTCAGATGATATCTTGGCCCTTGATGGACTTTTGATGAATGAATTCAAGGTCAAGATCAGCTAAAAGCATAAGCCATCGTGCGGCCTACTGATTTTGATAAGGTTTTGCGTACATGAAGTGTAAGGGGTCTGTGTTGTTCACAACATAGGTTTTTTGGTTGAGTAGGTAATGACGGATTTTGGTGGCAATAAAAAACTAATGCTAAACAAAGTATTTTCAGGATGGTTGTATCAGGTTTCATAGTCTAAAAGAGTACAACTTATGTAATAAACCACTTGCTTCCTGTGTTGTTCATTGTGATGAGCAAGCATGGCTCCCAAGGAATGATCGGTAGCTGATATGTATAGGTAGAAAGGTCGATCGTCTTTAGGTGGAATGAGTATGGGTGGTTTGAGAAGGTATTGTTTTTAAGGCCTCAAAAGCTTTATGACAGTCATTCATCCCATTTAAAGGAGACATCCTTCTTGAGAAGATGATGAAATGGTTGACACCGATCAGATAATTGTGAAATGAAATGGTGAATGGACTACAATTTAGCTTACAGGCTACGAAGTTGTTCGAAGGTTAGTAGGTGGAGGCATTTCAAGAATGCCCTTGACTTTAGCAGGTTCAATTTCTATACCACAAAGGGAAACGATAAATTCTAGGAGCTTTCTTGAGAGAACCACGAAGACACACTTCTTAGGCTGAAGGTGGACGTAATATTTAATGAGGTGGTCAAAGATGGTTTGGAGGACATCAAGGTGCTCGGAGTAATGTGTAGATTTGTACCAAGAGATCATCCACGTAATCTTCCAATATGTGATGCATGATGTCATGAAAGATGTAAGTCATAGCATGCTGATATGTGGCACCAGCATTTTTAAGGCCAAAAGGAATGACTCAATAGTAGAAGGTCCCCCAAGGGGTGATGAATGAGGTTTTGTGTTGATCTTCTAGGGCAAGAAAAAATTTTATTATAACCCGAGAAGCAATCCATGAGTGATAACATCTCATGACCACTGGTAAGATCAACTAGTTCATCAATACTAGGTAATGGAAAGTAATCTTTTGCGGGTAGGCTAGGTTGAGGTCACAGAAGTCTGTGTAAATTCAAAGTCCCCTGGTTGCTTTAGTGACATGGAAAATATTAGAAATCCAACGAGGATAATCTATGGGTAAGATGAAGGAAATAGAAAGAAGGCACTGAAGTTCTTCTTTGATAAGAAGATTAATGCAAGGTTGCATTTTCCTTAGCTTTTGTTTGATGGGTTTGGCATTGGGAACAATTAAAATATTATGGACCACTATGGTGAGGTCTATACCGGGCATGTCTTCGTAAGACCAAGAAAACACGTGATTATGATCTCTAAGAAAATAAGTAAGGGCTTCCTATTCGGTAGCATCTAAATATTGTCTGATATTTAGGATGTGTGGATCGTCCTGAGTATCAATGTTGATCTCGATAGTCGATTCATTCAACATGGTTTACGTCTCAGAATGTAACAACCGATGAATATATGAGTCTTCAGAACTAAGGTAGGTGAGTTTGGATTCATCATCCTGACATTGAATGACGTTAATTGAATGTGTATCGTCATCGATCATTTTAGAATACAGGAAGGGAAGACTAGAAGGGCCCTACACCCTTGCGTTGATAAATTAGAGGCCCTAAAGAAATGGTGTTTATGAAACAAAAAATTAGGAGGGATAGATTCAAGATTCATCGACTCCATCGGTGAGGGTGGTGATGAAGGTGGAGTGCAGGTAAAGAAGGTTTAAAAGAGCTAGTGTCCTTAATGAGTTCAATGCGGGCTTGTTTGGTAGGTGGTTCAGGAAAGTTGATACCACTACGATCGTTATGTTTATGGGTGTTACATGGAATAATGGTATGGTAGCCTTGTTCATAAAAGCCAAAACAAAAACCCGTCCATGCACATCAGTGCAGGAAGTTGAGGGAGAAATGGTGATTGGTAAGTGGTTGGAAGTTGGCAAAAAATGGGCAGGTTTATGGCGGTGATATAGGTATGTAAGTGGTAGTATCAATTTCCCCCATAGGTGAGACTAGTACAAAGGTAAAGGAGGACCAAAAAGGAAACGTTATCCTATACGGTGATTGTAATGTGGGTGTTGGTGAAGGATTCCGTACTCTTTTTGGAGTAAGGAATGTGTTAAAACTATGTAGGCAGTACTCCCCCACAATGAGGCATTGGAAAACACCTTATAAGGGATCAGTGGTTGGTATGTAGGTAGCTGGTATGGATAATGTGTCAGAGGTCGATGTAGAGGTGGAGTTAACGGATTGGGAAGCTGATGGGTCAGCCATGGAGGTTATGGTAGTGGTAGGAATGGAGGAGGTATGTGCGGTAGAAGTAGCGGCTTGTACCGGTAGGTGGAGGTGTAGGTGAAGCGGTAGTGGTTGCGGAGATAGATAGCTTAATAGGTATGAGCACATCATTGGGTCGAAAAAGCATGTTGCATGTTTTGAAAGGTGAGGGGTTATCTGGAATGGTATAGGTGTGTCCTTCATGTTCAAACTTTACACAACAATGCAAAGTGGAAGGAACGTAACCCATGACATGAATCCAAGGTCTGCCAAGCAACAGGTTATATTGGAATTCCCCCTCCAAGATGTAAAATAATTCTTGGAATAGTGTTGGGGCCCACGTGAATGTGGAGGATGACTAGTGCCTAGTGTATAGGTAATAGCGTCATTGAATGAATGTAACATGACAGATGTTTATACATGTAATTGTCAGGTATGCACATTTAAGTGAATGCATGGGATGAAATGATGTTAATGTTAGCACCCCATTAATCATCACACATGACATACCCGTATGTCATCGATGTGGATAGAGATGAAGAGGGTTGGGTCTGGGTCATCATTTTCATGGTGCTCTTCCTCTGAGAAGCTAAGGGAGGCTACTTGGTGAATAGGGTAGGGTGAAGATGAAGGTGGTAATTTAGTGAGAGAGGTTACATGATGGGGTGTGATAATGGAGGCTACGAGTGTAGGGTCATTGGGTAAAACTTCAATAGATTGAAGAACCTCCATGAGAGCTTGACGATGGGATTCTGAGGTTTGAATGAGGTCATATAGGGAAATTTTGAGAGGAGACTGGTGTAATTGTTTGAGCATGGTACAATGTGTGACACCATTAGAAATGGGGTACATGGGGCCGCAGATAGTGATTTTAGGTATGGGTGCAGATGGTATGTTGGGTATAGAGATTGGTTAGTGGGTCAGTTGCCTTTTCTTTTCCCTTATCCTTCTGAGCACGTGTAGTGACATGTATCATGTTGATCTGAGGGGAGTTGGTAAACAGATAAGGTGTAGGGTGAGTGGTATAATGACATGATAGTAAAAAAACCTACTGGAGGAGAAAAACCCTGTGAGGTGAGTTGGGTGTAACAACATTTGGGTGGTGGCATGGCAAGTTCTCTGATGCAAACCATGTTAATTTTAAATTTTCAGGGGTGGCTGTAGAAGCTGTGAGGGTGGAGGTTGTGGTTGTTGAGTGGGTAGTGTGGGAATGGGTGTTGGTGTAGCAGGATCCTCATCGAGAAGGTCTTCATCATCAAATTTGGCCTCTGGAGGACACAACTAGATAAGGACATTTTTCAAGGCCTTATAGTTCTCCACATTGTTCCCTGGCACACGATGGTATGCGTAAATTTTAGTATTGTCAAACCCTATTGGCTTGGGTTTGAGGGGGTCATAAGGTCTAAGTGGTGGTAATGTGATGATAGAAGTCTCAAGGAGGTTGGTTAAAATTTTGGCATAGGACCCTACTAGTGGATCACAATGGGAAGTGAATGTGGGTTTGGGTGTAGGTGTGGTTGATTGTCGAGGAATGGTCTTTGGAAGAGGAGGAGCGGATCGAGCTATGAATTTGGGTGTTGGTGTGGTTTTAGGTGTCGGTCATGCTTGTTTAGGTAGGGGTATAGTAGATAGACGGGTAGGAGGGTGTGTGGTTGTTTTGACTACCTTATTGTGGGGTAGTGGAGTTTTTCTTTTGGGTTGCACCTTCTTGGGTAAAGGTGATGTGGGTGTACGAGGTCTAGAAGGAAAAGTCAGATATGGGGAAGAGGGCGAGTTACCCATAGGGATAACAGGGTGCTATGAAGGTAGATGATGTGAGTCATGCTTGGGATGTGAGGGACAATGACTGAAGTGTTGTGGGTAGTGAAGCAAATAGCTGAGGGTATTGGAGGTATGGGTGGTAGCGATGTTACAGGTGTGGGTGTAAAGTCAGGTTGGGCATCTGGGTAGGTTAGAGGTTTGTGAGGAAGGAATGGGTTGTTGTGTTTTTGGTTTATTGATGGGTGGAGGTGGCTTGACCATGTTGGGAAGCTGAGGTCCTAAGATAGATGGGATAGGTGCTGGTGTGATTGGCATAGCCAGGGTATGAGGTTCGATGGGTTTGGTTCTTCTATTTGGGTGTAGGAGTAGGTATGGTGTTGACTTTGGAGGATGTAGCTAAATCTAAGTTTAATAGGTGGATGAGTAAGGCTGGTGGTCGGGGTGACCCCTAAAGTGGTAATAGGTTTAGTCGAGGAAAATGTTGTAGGTATGGGTTTGGGTTTAGGTGTAGGTTGGGTTATGGGTAAGGGTGTGGTTTGAGCTATAATAGGTGTCGTGGAAGGAGTTGTGATAGAGGTGGTTGTGTTTGGTTCGATTAGTCAAAATATTTTTGGGTAGATAGTGGAGGTATCAGCAAGGGACCTCTGCATCTTTGTTGAGATAAGAAGTAAAAGGTACACCCCCATAGTAAGGCTCTATCCACATAATCTAGGTGATCAGCCAAACATGATAATGACAGCATCTATAGGTGGAGTTAATGAGGACCTAATAACAATTCCCTTAAAATGTGTCTTAGAGACGGGAAATTGGCTAGCTTCAGCTTCCGTGGGTAAGAGAGCCGAAAATAGGTCTGCATGATTCTGGGTAGCTGATGGAGAATGTTCACCAAGAGGCAAAGGTATCTCAATTGGGTCTATGATAAGTGGAGGAGATGATGGGTGTTCCTCTGCAAGTGGAGGAATGGATAGGTGCTCCTCTGTGGGTGGAGGAGGTAATGGGTGCTCCTCTATGGGTGGATGAGGTAATGGCTACTTCTCTATGGGTGGAGGAGGTATTGTAGGTAAAGGTTCTCTAAGTGGTGAAGCCAGGGGTGAGATGGTCTCAATGTTATTGGAAGACTCCTCCGTAGGTGATGAAGGAGATGAAAGGTGTTCCTCTGTTGGTGAAGGAACAGGGGAGGTTGGTTCTAACACGAAAGGAGGATTTCAGGCTAGGATCTCCTCTATGGAAGGAATATGGGGTAATTATGAGGTGACGGGTATGTCATTAAAGATAGCATGAACCTCGCGGGTATGGGTATCATGAGTTAAGGTCTCACTGGTTTGATCAGACGAAGGGGCATGGTTGGGAAATGGTTTCTTGAAGATGTGTAGGTTTTGGTTGGTAGGTGCATTAGGATTATCCATGGTTAACTCACCTTTCTCGAGCATTTCTTGGACAATATTTTTGAAAGTGATGTCAGTTGATCATCACTATGACCCTTCACTCGATGATAGTTATAGAAGTCATGTTCTTTATACCATGCAGGCATGGGGCGAGTAGGGTCAAAACCAGTGTGTGGTTTTATGGGTGGAAGAGTGATGGCTCTGGCTTTGATAAGATTTTCTAAGACAGAAGAGTAAGGTTCCCCAATTGGGGTGTATTTTTGCTTGCTCTCGTCTGAATTGAAAAGTCTAGATGGGTGAGAGATTAAATGAGGGGGTAGTCCTGATTTGATGGATGTGCTAGGTCTGGCCTTGAGTACCACTGTGTTAGCGGTGCCCTTAGCCTTTGAAATAATTATTTTGTGGTTTAGAAGAAGAAGAGGTATCATTCGACTTGAATGCTGAATTCTTATTGCTAAATTGGATTTTCTTCTCTTCGATGGCCTAAATCTCTAAATTTCGTGCCATAGTGAATGCTTCATCGAACGTTCAGAAGATTTAGACCTGTAAGGTTGGTGAGATATGTCTAGCACAAGCCCATGTGAAGAGCTCGATGAGTTCAATTTGTGGCAGTTGGAAGGTAAGTTGATTGATCAGGCTATGCCAGCGAGCAACAAAATCTGCAATAGATTTGTCCTCATACTGACACGTGGAATATATATCGGTCATGGTAACCTTTTTGATGATATTGATAGAGAAATGATCTAAGAAGGCTTGGGCTACCTGATTGAATGAGAATATGGAGTGTCTAGGTAACCCACTATACCAATCTAATGCAGGTCCAGTGAGGGACATGGGAAAGGTTCTCAAGAGCAAGGCATCATCATGAGTGATCAGATAACACCCATGTTTGAACGATCGCAAATGTTGTACTGTGGGTCTTCTTTTCTATTGAAATGATTGAATTTAGGCATTTCCCAATGCACGGGGTATGAGAAAATAGGAATGGATGGGTGGATGGGTTCATTGCAAATCTCATCATAGGTGAGAGTGTTGTGGGATCCTGAAACTGTTGCCTCCAATGTCTGCATCTTGTCCAACATCAATTTGATTAGGTCATCGAGTGGGTTGTGATGATTGGGTGCCTCCCGTAGCATGAGAGGGTTAGTTTTGGGTGCTATAACAGGGGTGGTACTCTAGTGTATGGGGCTTGCCATGTAGGTTGATTGAGAAGAAGGTAATGAAATAGGGGGTACATACCTGGTGTGAATAATGGATGAAACGGGAGGTTGTTGGTAGTATGTATATGGGGGTGGAATGGTCATGGTAACCCTAGTGGAAATAGGGGCTAACGATTGTGGAATGGAAATGACCATGTTTTGAAATGGGGTAGAGGTCACCGGCACTGGAGGTGGTAATGTAGCTACTAGGTATGTGTGAGACATTAGAGGTAGATGAGGTTGTGTTTTGGGTATTTTTCGTGGGTATGGTGGATGTAACGGGTGTCACGAGAGGTAGCATACATGGTAAAAGTCATAGCGGGTATAGGACCTAGTTGTAAAAACAACTAGGGGTAAGGTAGATGTGGGGTAGCATAGAGCCAAATGGGGCTGATGCAGGAGTGGGAGTGAGATTTGGGGGGATAGATATGGGCATGTCATATATCAACTAACTCGAGGCATCTCGAGTGGACGAGTGGGAAAGGTAAAACTACAAAATGACAGGGTTTTGGTCAAGGATTCATGCGAACTCCTCATCTCCGGTAGCGATAGTGATAGGTTGGATGGGATCCATGGCTGGTGATAAAATGGAAGGTGGTGAAGGACTAGGTGGGAGTGGTTGACAATTGGCATGAAATATGAGTGTGCTTGCTTGTCTTCAGGTCAACACCATGTGAACTAGTACTGATCAGGTAGGGCTGCTTCTTTGTAAATGACACAGAAAATAGCAGGAACAGGTGAATCTGGCGGTAAAAAGTAGATTAGGTACCAAATGGTGGTTGGAATGTGAAACAGGGATAACCGATGTTGGTTAGGGAAAACTAATGCCGGTCAGGGGTAACTATTACTCGGTCACTGTACAAAATGGACAGTGAGTGAAAAACAAGGCAGAAGGTGAAATCTAATAGGTTATGCCAAATCTGATGATGTTTACAACGTCAATTGGTATTATGGTAGTGAGAGGGACCGTGAAAAGTAGAAGATGATGAATAAAATGTCCTTTTGGGTAGGTTAGCAAAAGGACTTGGAACCGACGTCAGTTGGGTATAACTGATGATGGTCAGAGGTAACTGATGATGGTTACTGTGAAATTGAAATGAGTGATGAAAGAAAAGTGGTTGTGAATTAAAATATGGTGTGGAATCAAACCCCAAAATTCTGAGAATGATGAAAATATGGTCCAAGCACACTCAGGTGAAGCCGGAATACACCAGCTTATGATGAGGAGCATGTGCAAGGATGAACAAAAAAAATGAAGAACGTGATCTCTCACCTCAAAATGCAAGCCAAGCATAAACACTAAGAAAATGCGATCCTAGGAGTGCCTTTTCTATTATGTTTGTTTAGCTTATGCTATTTAGGGAATGAAACATGAGTTGTGAAATAGAGTTTTTTGGTGAGGATGGCTTCCTACAAAGAAGGAGATCTAAAAGGTGAGGTCTCAGGTATGTTATGGTGTTGGGCAGGGCTTCATGCTCTGAAGTATGACTCGAATAGAGCAGTGAGCTGGGGAGTACACTGTCAATCCTCATATCAGTGTGATCACCTGATAGACTACTTCCCAGGAAATATGTTGTTTAAGAATGTTTTTGTTTTGAGCTTTGTGTAAGGTTTGGCAAGACTCAGAGAGAGAGATAAGGAAAGAAGTGCTTTTCTACGATTCGTTTGTCAACCATCAGTTGGTCATGACTTCCAGCGTATAGGTTGCCATCAATTTATGTGAGCTAATGTGATAAATCATAATGCAATGCACTTATTTTTTAAGCCCAAATCAAAATGTGAAGTTGTATGACACAATATAGATGAAGAGGAAGAGTGATGTTCTTTCACTAGAATTTAGAAAACATGAAGAAATGGTTTTTTTTAATTGCACCAAAAGAAAAGTTTCCTTTAGAGAAAATAGAAAGAAAAGGTGGGTTACCAAGGAAGAAAATTAATGTGTATGCTTTTCATAAGGGAAATAAACACACAACTTTTACTAGGAATGAATGAATATGAAAGGAACCCCGGATGGGTCCCACTGGGTGTGCCAAAATGTTTCACCTGATTCTTAGATCATTTCTTTGAAGTGTTGATGAAATAGATAGGGTAACATGCGTAGGAGGAATACCTGTTCAAATGTTGGTTGATGAGTTGTTGTGTGTGTATGACTTCCGAATCCACATCTGATCATGAGGAATTCCATTTGTCTAGGAGGAACTACCTGTAATAAAAGAAAGACCACTAGAAGGAATTAAAAAATATGTATAGTGAACTGCCTAGCGTATGCTAGATCTGGGAAGTGTGATACTTCCTAGATGGCTGCCAGTCCACGTTTTTAAACAATTTAATGCTGTTATAATTACTTGGATTCTAGTCCTAGATGCCTGTGAGTAAGTGGATGGAGATGCTGATGAGAGGTTTGAAGGCTACAAGTGATCACTAACTGAAGGAAAGATTCTGCATGGGTTACATGTACATTCCTCTTGGCTTGGTTAGATTAGATAATGGCTAGGATGGTTGTGTAGGAAAAGATGATTGATCTCCTTCTTTGCATGTGTTTTCTCTCTGGAATGTGTTAATGTTCGTCAGCTTTTCTAAAATATTTCGCCAACCTTTTGCCAACTTTCTTCCAACTTCCAACCTTGAAAATAAGGTTTTTTTGGGGTTAAAATGGTAACTGACGGTGGTTCTGGCTTAACTAGTGACGGTTAGGGGTAACCAATGTCAATCAAGGTGGGATTTCCTAGGTTTACCAAACTAGGGAGATCCTCTTGATTTCCTCAGATTTCATGTTGTTAACCCGCATATTAGACTGGGAGCCTCTTATAAGCATGCAGGAATGTGGTTAGAGGGAATTTAGGCATTGATTTTTAGGGTTTGGGTAAGTCTTAGTTAGTTATGGCAACTTACTAAGAATAGGTCTTAGGTTGAGTTGGCTTGATGAGGTGTCTAAGTGAACTATGTGTGGGTATTATTTAAATTAAGATATTTAAAAAGTAAATATGGTGAGGATAATGAATTAATTTAATTAAATTAATATTATTAGGGTGAAAGGGGCCATGGTTAGGTGAATGTGATGAAGGGTGCTTATTTACCAAGGGACCAAAGGGGAGTATGACCTAATTTTAGTGTCTAGACTATGATCCTGGAGGAAAGAATCAAAAGCTTCCTATTTAATATCATGTAAAGATTGACATATATTTAGAATGTGTGGGTCGTCCTGAGTGTTAATATTAATTTTGATGGTTGATTCTTTCAACATGGTTTGTGTCTTAGAAGGTAACGAACAGTGAATATAATAATCTTCTGCACCAAGGTAGGTGGGTATAGAATCATCATCCTGACATTGAACAACATTAATAGAAGGTGTATCATCATCGATCATATCAGGATATAAGAAGGGAAAATAAGAAGGAGCCTCGCCATCATGTTGATAATTCATAGGTCCCAGGGAAATTGTGTTCACAAAAAAACGTTAGGAGGAATAGATTCAAGGTCTATGGACTCTATGGGTAAAGGTGTTGATTTTGGTCAATGGGGTGGAGAAGGTTTGTCTTCCTCAATGAGATCGATGTGCACCTTATTGGAAGATGGTGTATAAAATCCAATGCCACTATGATCTTTGTGTTTGTGGGTGGTACATGGAATGATGGTATGATGGCTTTGCTTGTTAAAAGTGAAGCCAAAGCCTTTCCACGTGTGTTTCACCTTTTTCTTAGATTGTTTCTTTGAAGTGTTGATGAAACAGATAGGGTAATGGGCGTAGGAGAAATACTTGTTCAAATTTCAGTTGATGGGTTGTTGTGTGCGTATGACTTCTAAATCCACATCTGATCGTGAGAGCCTCCTTTTTGCTAGGAGGAACTACCAGTAATGAAAACAAGACCACCAGAAAGAATTAAACAATATGGGCAGTGACCGGCCTAGCGTGAGCTAGATCCAGGAAGTATGGTACCTCTTAGATGGTTGTCAATCCACTATTTTTAAACAATTCAATGCTGTAAACAAAGTAAATCCTATTGTTATTTTAAAATGATTTAGGTATCTCACTTAAAAACACAATAAGAAAAAAAGATCTAATCTAATAGGCTAAGCTAGAATAGAATCCAAAGGTCAAATAATTGGTTCTAGGTTCCACAGGTCTAATAAAGGTCTTGGGTAGGTCATAGGTGGATGAGGGTAAGATAAAATTAGGTGGGTAGGTCTCTATTTAGGGTTGTGTGGGCAAACATAGAGACCGGGTGTCAGTTAGGGGTGACTGACAGTGGTTAGGTATAACCGGTGACAGTTATTGTGAGATTTGGATATGTCACATAATAGGTTGGGGTCTCCTTTGTGATTACACAAAGGAATTTGGTTGGTCAAGATGGTGTACTAGGTGATGGGAGTAGGCCTTTGTGAGGTTTTTAATGAGTATATTGAGGTGAAAATGTGGAGAAGGTCAATAGGGGGCAAGGTAAACAATGGATGATAAACTGATGAAGAAATGAAATAACCACAAAAGTATGATGTTGTACTTACTTTGATTTCATTCTTGAGAGCCTATGTGTGAAGGATGGAGGTGCTAATGATGGGTTTGAAGGTTGCAAGTGATCACCAAATGATTAAAATCTTTTTCATGGGTTGCATGTACACTCCTCTTTGCTTGGATAGATTAGATTGTGGCTGTTATGGCTGTGCAGGAGAAGATGCTCAATATCCTTCCTTAGATGTGGGTTTTCACTGAAATTTTCTCTTTGAAGATGTGTTATCTCTCTAAATATTTGTTCTTGCTCATCAACTTTCTCCCAATGTTTGCAAACTTCTAGGTTCCAACCTTGAGAATAAGGTTTTTTTGGGTTAAAAGGGGTAACCGATAATGGTTTGGCTTAACCGGTGATGGTTAGGGGTAACCGACGTTGGTCAAGATGGGATTTCCTAGGTTTAATAAACTAGGGAGATCCTCCTGATTTTCTTGGATCTCATGTCATTTATCCCATGGATTAGACTGGGAACTTCTTGTGAGCATGTAGGAATGTGGATAGAGGGAATGTAGGCATTGATTTTTAGGGTTTAGGTAAGTCTTAGTTAGTTATGGTAACTTGCTAAGAATAGGTCTTAGGTTGAGTTAGCTTGGTGAGGTGTCTAAGTGAACTATGTGTGTGGATATTATTTAAATAAGATATTTAAATAATAAATATAGTGAGGATAATGCATTAAATTAATTAAATTAATATTAGTGGGGTGAAGGGGGGGTTATGGCTCGGTAAATGTAATAAAGGGGGGTGTGACCTAATTTTAGTGTCTACATTTTTGTGCTTTTTGTTGCGTAGATTGTATTTGTAAGTGATGCTAACAAAAAATAAGATGTGGTTGCCCCATGTGTGGGTGAAGGTGATCCCCCTCAAACCAGGAACTAACGAGGTAGCAGGCTGAAATGGTGAGTGGTTTGATAAAAGGTAAATGTGAGGAAAAGGCAAGTGGGGACAGGGATTAAAGGGTGAAAGGTCTACTCAGGAAATATAGGTAATGGGTCAGGGTCACAGGTAGCAACAGTCAAACACACGCACATGTATAAACTATAACATGCTACCGGGTTGAAGATAAGGAAAAATCTACATCATCTAAGGTTGATAGGTTTATCCAAACAAGGGTGAAGTGAATCCAGTATCCAAGGTATAGGATATGTGTAGGAAACACGACGTAGGTTAGGTGCAGGGACATTTAGGTATGTTCTTGTACACCAAAGATAGGGTCAGGATAAATGGCCACAATAATAGGCTAGGTAAGGTCATTAGGTCAATCAACATAGATAATAGTGCTATAAGGTATAGCGAATACATGAGGTCAAAGGTCACTAGCGATGTTCCAGGTCCAAATATCTAGGTCGTGGCAGGGGTAAGACCAAGGTAGGGGTAAAATGGAAAAGTAGGGGCAATGTGTAGGTTAGGTTGACTGATGGTAGTCTTGGATAACCAATGGCAGTTTAGGAAAACTACCAATGGTGAGGTAGTGCACAAGACTGATGCCAGTCAAGGGGAACTGACGTCGGCTAGGTCAGGTTTTGTATAAAAACAAAAAAAACCACATTTTTATTATTCATTTGTGATTTGTGAAGTGAAGAAATGACAAAAAAGAGAAAAGTGATAAAACTGTGTAGAAGAAATGGGACAGTGAGCTGGCAGTGTGATTTTACGGTGGTTAGGTTGGTGAGTAGTGGGTGCATGGGAAAAGGGCGAGAGAGTTGATTGGTCGGAGGTTTTGGGTAGATATTCAGGGATGGTAGTGGCTAGAGAGGGATCGGTTGGACCACCAACATAGTGGCCAGATGTTCCACCGAGATGGTGGAAGCGTGACGAGGTAGGCGCCTAACTCTATAGTGTTAATTAGGTAGAGTAGAAGTTGTGATAGTTGTGATTTGTAGGGGTTTGTGGGTTTTTTTGTTTTTGTGGGGGGGTAAAAGTGAAATGTGGGTATGGGAGGAATAATGGGCCAAAAAGAGAGGGGGAAGGTTAGTAAATTGGATAGGTGGGGTGGGGTAGGGGTTTTGGGGTGGTGTAGGTCATTGTAGGTGGGGTAAAAGGGACAGGTGGGAGGGTTTATAAAAAAGGGGGGTTTGGGAAGTCACGGATTTTTCTGCGATAGTGACTAACATCAGTTAAGCTTGACCAGTGTCAATTGCTAAGAACTAGGATTGGTTACCAAACAGGTGACCGATGCCAGTCACATGGTAACTGTGGTTGGTAAGGGGGAACTGGTATCGGTCACCAAATAGGTGACTGATGCTGGTTTAAGTGTGACTGGAGTCGGTT
The DNA here is from genome assembly GCA_019776745.2 of Taxus chinensis. Taxonomy (NCBI): domain Eukaryota; kingdom Viridiplantae; phylum Streptophyta; class Pinopsida; order Cupressales; family Taxaceae; genus Taxus; species Taxus chinensis. The sequence goes on along the minus strand of CM034148.1, from coordinate 941,330,452 downwards.
AGGATGAACCAGCACCGGTCGAGAATTAGGCATAAGGGTCCAAAAAGGGATGTGGGCTAGGTATTTTGAGATAGGTAAAGTAAAAATAGGGTGGAGGTTAATGATAATTGGTGAATATGCGCATGGGAAATGTAGATTAATGTTGTGTTTGGATATTATGTAGGGGAGATCACAGTTGCATATGTGGGACAGGGTTCCACCACTACTGGTGAACTTGTGTAACTTAGCAAGCCCCGTGGAGTTGCAGCACATGGAGGCAGTGTGCTTGGTGAGTGGTATTCAAAACTACGAACATGCTATTTAGCATCCTAATTTGATGGTCACGCTTATCGATAGATGGGAATTTGTGACCAACACGTTCCACCTTCCGATAGGTGAGATGAATATCACCCTCGAGGACATGTTTTGGATTCTGGGGTTACCCATATTGGGGGCCCAAGTGTACTCTATCTCCTCCGAGGCCTCAGAGGAGTAGATCAGAATAGTATTTGGTGAGGGAGTGGTGGATCTAAGATTTTATAGCACCAGTTTGAGCTGTGGTGAGATGTACCTAGCCTGTTTGGATGAGATGAGGCTAGTGGTTTTATTGATGGAGGAAGTTTCCTACTATGCACTACCAGATGCAGAGGGTGGATGATTTACCTCATCATTGATGGGGGTACTCCATGATATGATGGTACACAAGACATGGTTTTCCTAGGAACAAGTATTCTTTGTGCAGCTATATAGAGAGCTGTGGGCGTATGGGAGGTTACGCAGGTTTAACCTATGTTGTACATTTATACTGCACTGCTGGGCCTACAAGCACATAGTTTGTGTTCGAATGATAGGTATTCCCTAATCAGATGCATTCCCAATGAGATCTATGTCGGTGGGATACAGAAGATGGGTGCCAGTGGTAGGAGAGTGGAGGTCGGATAGACTGACATATGATGTGGCCCATTTTCAGCAGTTGTTGGAGGGGTTTTCTAGAGTGGACATTATCTGGAGGCCATATGTGGGATTCCCCTCATATATGCACATACATGAGGGGCTAGCTGAGCTCTAGCTAGAGAGGTGGATACAGGGTCACCATGCTAAGGAGGATGAGATGATCCCGGTAGACAGGGGTCGATGGCAGTTTAAGCTCGTACAGAATATCCCTTTGTCCTTCCCACAGTATCGGAGAGATGACACAAAGAGGCCTCTACCTCGACCACAGGCTATAGTTCCTATAGGAGAGGAGGATCAGCCAGTGGATTGGCATATTGATGACGTCGAATGCATAGATAGGTATAGGTAGTAGTGGGTGGCTCAGCTACGAGCCATACCACCTAGACCAGGGAAGCTTGACTTAAATACCGTTACAGTGCAAAGAGACACCCTACAGGGGCAGGTAGCGACACTGATCACGCATATAGGTATACTGTAGACATAGTTTGAGGGGTCAAAGGTAGAGGTAGTAGAGCTATGAGTACAGGTGGCTAGTCTACAGGCCCAGATGGTAGATTGAGGGGGTGTAGGAGATGGAGGAGATGGAGACAAATATAGTTAGGTAGCAGCCTTACTAGCGCAGGTGGTAGGTTTACAAGGCCAGATGGCCACAACCCAAACATAGATTAGGACCTTATAGGCCCAGATAAAGTCATAGGGATAGGGGGTACCACCATAGTCACAGGGAGCTGGTTCCAACTCATAGGTTGGCACAAGGCAGGTACATGGGGCACCACCATAGGCGCAGGGAGCTGGTCCTAGTTCATAGGCTGGCGCAGGGTAGGTACATGGGCCGAGACCTATGGGACCACCACAGACCATGCCTAATTCTAGGTTACAAGATGCCCTAGGTGAGGTGAGATACTATTAAGATAAAGTCATGGCAGTCGGGATACATTTCCTCTCTTATGGAGAGTACAGGGCACAACAGGTGTCCAGTGAGAGGAAGAGATCCCACACACATAGTGTTGAGAGAACAAGAGGTTAGAAAGCTCTGAGGCCTGATCAAGGAGAGGCCACCAGCATATGGCGACCAGAGCTAGGTGATGTGCCAATAGGGACACATGAGGCTGAGGGTGCAGGTGAAACAGATATGGAGGACATCCAGCGAGATGTCTGATATGTGGCAACCCAATTTTTGATGTATACTAGTGATTATTTGATATATATGTTGGCATGTGTGCTAAATATTTTTGTGTATTGATTCATTCATTATTTTTGTATATATGATACCGGCCTATATGCTGATGACATTTTGTATTGTATATCGGGCTGTGTGCCGACATTTTTGAGATGATGGGCATGATGAGAGAGGCATGTATTTTGAGATACACATTTATTGATTTATATGATGAGATTCATGGTATTTTGTGAAGCGTGAATATTTTTATGAGATATTGGATGTATGGATTGTGTTAGATGAGATATGGGGGTGTTATTTTAGTGTGGTGTGAAATTAGGTGAGGTAAGCATGATGGAGTTAGGCTGGTTCAGGCATGGATCAAGTCAGGTTGGTTTAGGCATGGATTGAGTCAGGTTATAGGCATGGTTGAGTTAGGTTGGTATAGGCATGGTTGAGTCAAGTTGGTTTAGGCATGGTTGAGTCAGGTAGGTTTAGACATAGTTGAGTCAGGTTGTTTTAGGCATGGTTGAGTCAAGTTGGTTTAGGCATGGTTCTATTAGGTTGGTTTAGGCATGGATCGAGTTAGGTTATAGGCATGGTTGAGTTAGGTTGGTGTAGGCATGGTTGAGTTAGGTTGGTTTAGCTATGGTTGAGTCAGGTCATAAATTCATTGCACAATTAACTGTTATACGCTGAAAGTAGTCACAAGATCACAAAATGTCAAAATTCCAAGATGTCCCTTGAGGCAATTGAGGAAATGAGAGTGAAAATGGTAAGGTGGGTGAAAGGTAGTTAATTTTATATGTTTTGAGTGATAGGTCTTTTGGGTAAGAGATCCGAGGTCACAATGGGCAATTCCATGACTAAAAGTTTGTTGTTGAGATAAACTGATCGATGCGGGAAGTCTATATGGGATATATAATATGGTAATCCTTGATGTCTTCGTGAATCTAATCAATGTGGGAAGATTTGGTTTCTCTCTTTTTTTTATTATTATTTTTGAAAGCTTCACATAGCTGTCCTTTGAGGGAGCAGTCTATTTATATCAACAAATTTGTCAAGAGCAAGAAGTCCTTTTGAGGGAGTCATCTTTTAATTATAAGTTTTACTCAAGGAGTTTGGTCCCATTGGAGGTCTTTGAAATCATGGACAAGACCAAGGTGAAAAATAGGACTCTTGTTCAAAAGGCAAGGTGGAATGACCATGGGATATCATATAAAGGTATATGAAAAAGTATCCATGAGAATCATGTTATGTGTAGTGTCATGGTACACATATTCAAGAGAAGATAAAAAGTGATGGGTACTCACATGATTCTTGTGTAATCATTAGGAAGGTGTATGGAGTGAATACCACCCAAGGGACGAGCCTGTAAAGAGACAAAGGGTGAGGTAGGACAATGAGTCAACAATAGAATGGTCAAAGATGTAATGTGTTAAGGGGTTCACTTTTAAGGTTTACGCTCAAGTGAGGACAAACGATACGCACCTAATCCATAGGTATGAGTTATGATGTATGGTCTAAGCCAATTAGGAGTGAATTTTCCCCGTTTACTTTTTTCTGCTTTGGTTACATGTTGATTTTCTTTCAAGAAAAGGTCACTGAATTGGAAGGTTCGTTCATGAACACATTTTTCAAAAGCACGTTTGATACATTATTAGTAAACTTGAAGGTGATTAAGACAACATTCATCTAATAACTCTAGTTGTGCTAAGTGGTCCTGACGAAAGTCATTGTCCTAAAGATAAATGTGGAGTGAGGGGATCTAGACTTTGAGAGGTAGAAAAGCATCTGTACTATAGACCAGTGAAAAGGGTGTGGCCGCAGTGGAAGTGCGAATACTAGTGTGGTATGTCCATAGGGAGAAAAGAATGTGCGTATGCCAATCCTTCCTAGTATTGTCAACCACTTTCATAAGAATTTTGTTGAGGGTTTTTTTAGTTGATTCAGCTCGGCCATTGGTTTATGGGTAATAAGGTGATGAGAAACTAAGTTGAATGCTAAAGGAATTGCAAAGTTTTTGTAGTGTTTTGTTTTTGAATTATTTTCCATTGTCAGTGATGAGGTGATGAGGAACACCAAAGTGAAAAATGATGTGATGGTTAATAAACTCACATATTTTCTCGGCTTTCATGGAGATGAGTTATATGGCTTCCACTGATTTTGTGTAGTATTCAGTAGCAGTTATGATCCATTGATGCCGCTGGGAAGGAGGATTTATTTATCTGACAAGATCCAAACCCCATTGAGCAAAGGGCCAAAGGTCACGAGCAACCTGTAAAGCATGAATGGGTGTATGATGAAGGTTGGAATTTTGTTGGAATTTCACACAATGTTTGACATAGTCACAACAATCATGGTTAAGGGTTGGCTAGTAGTATCTTAGGAGAAGAATACACTTAGCAACAATAAGGCCACTATAGTGACCTCCACATATGTCATCATGAACCTCCTTAATGGTATAAGGAATTTTAGAACTTGTGAGGCAATGTAAGAGAATACCATCAAAGCCGCACTTATAGAGGATTTCCCCTAGAATGACGAAATGAGAGACCTTTTTAAGGAAGATGTGTTGTCCATTACAGGTGAGATCAGGAGGTAAGATGGAGAGGGAAAGGTAGTCAGAGTATTGTTTATACCAAAGGTCACTCAGGTTAGGGGTGTCGTTTCCTATTGAATAAACATCATGAGGTAAATAAGAAGGTGAATGGAGGTGTTGTATGGTGACAAATATTTTGGGATCGGTAGGGGAAGTGGGTATTTGGGAAGCTAAGAAGGCCATGGTATCTATAAATTTGTTGGTTGAATGTGGGAAGGTTTGAAGGGTGTAACGATCAAAGGTGGTCAAAATTATGTCTACATGATGTTTATACTTTTGAAGTATCTTGTTACAACATTGGTACATACCATTGAGTTTGTTTACGACCAATTGTGAATCACCAAATATGTGGATTTATTTAACATCTAGGGCATATGCAGTCTGGAGAGCTAGTACGAGTGCTTCATACTTGGAAATATTTTTGGTGCATTCAAAGTCTAGTTCGAAAGAAAAAGGCATGGGTTCTCCATCCAGAGGAATTAGGATAAAAATAGTCCTTCCCCCACACTGGCACTTAGAACCATCAAAGAATAGTGTCATTTGGTAAGGGGGTTTGCCCAGGGAAAGAGTAGTAATGACTCATCGGGAAAGTCAAAATTAGAGGGTTGGTCCCTTGAAATTGGTGCATCAGCCAATTTGTCAGCGATAGCCTCACCCTTGATGGACTTTTAGTGAATGAATTTGAGGGAAAGATTAGCTAAAAGCATAAGCCATCGTGTGACCTACTGATTTTGATAAGGTTTGGAATACATGAAGTATAAGGGATCGGGGTTGGTCACAACATAGGTTTTGTGGTTGAGTAGGTAATGGCAGAGTTTGGTGGCAACAAAAACTAAGGCTAAGAAAAGATTTTCTGGATGGGTGTATTGGGTTTCATAGTCCAAAAGAGTATGGTTTATGTAATAAACCGCTTGCTCTTTGTGTTCTTCATCGCGATGAGCGAGCATGGCTCCCAAGGAATGATTGGTAGCTGATATGTATAGGTAAAAAGGTTAATTGTCTTTAGGTGGAATAAGTACAGGTAGTTGGAGAAGGTATTGTTTTAGGGCCTTAAAAGCTTTGTGACAATCATCATCCCTTTTAAAGGAGACATCATTCCTAAGTAACATGATGAAATGGTTGACACCGATTCAACTAATTGTGAAATGAAATGGTGAATGGATTGTAATTACCTTGCAGCATATAGAGTTGTTTAAGGTTAGTGGGTGGAGGCATTTCTAGAATGGCCTTGACTTTAGCAGGGTCAACTTCTATACCACGGAGGGAAACAATAAATCCTAGGAGCTTTCTTGAGAGAACCGTGAAGATGCACTTTTTAGGTTGAAGGTGGACACAATATTTAATGAGGCAGTCAAATATGGTTTCAAGGGTAGTGATGTGCTCAGTGCAACATTTAGACTTGGCCAAGAGATCATCCATGTAATCTTCCAATATGCAATGCATGATATCATGGAAGATGTAAGCCATAGCATGCTGATATTTAGCACCAGCATTTTTAAGGCCAAAAGGCATGACTCGATAGTAAAAGGTTCCCCCACGGGGTAATGAATGTAGTCTTGTGTTGATCTTCTGGGGCAAGAAAAATTTGGTTATAACTTGAGAATCCATCCCATGAGTGAGAGCATCTCATGACCAGCAGTGAGGGTCAACTAGTTGATCAATACCGTTTAAGGGAAATTTGTCTTTCGGGTAGGTGAGGTTGAGGTCACGAAAGTCCATCTAAATGCAGAGTCCCCATGTTTCTTTAGTAACAGGGACAATGTTAGAAATCCAACAAGGATAATTAATGGGTAAGATGAAGGAAAATGAAAGAAGGTGCTTAAGTTATTCTTTGACGTGGAGAGCAATGCGAGATTACATTTTCTGTAACTTTTGTCTGATAGGTTTGGCATCGGAAATGGTTACGATATTGTGGACCACTATGGTGGGGTCAATATCGGGCATGTCTATGTAAGACCAAGTGGAAGAATGGTTATGATCTTAGAGAAAAGAAGTGATAGCTTCCTTTTTAGTATCATCTAAATATTTTCCAATATTTAGGATGTGCGGGTTGTCCTGAGTATGAATTTGAACTCGATAGTCAATTCATTCAACATGGGTTTGTGTCTCAGAGGGTAACGACCGATGAATATATGAGTCTTCTACACCAAGGTAGGTGAGTATGGATTCATCATCCTAACATTGAATGACATTAATTATAGGTGTGTCATCATCGATCATCTCATGATATAAGAATGGAAGAGTAGAAGGGGCCATGCCTTCACGTTGATAAGTCAAAGGCCCTAAGGAAATGGTTTTTATGAAAAAAAAAAAGTTAAGGGGGATAGATTCAGGATCCATCGACTCTATTGGTGAGGGTGGTGATGAAGTTAGAGCAGGTGAAGGTGGTGATGAAGATGAAGGTGGAGGAGGGCTAGGGTCTTCAATGAGTTCAATGTGGGCCTATTTGATAGGAGGGTTTGGGGAAGCCGGATACCACTACGGTCGTTATGTTTGTAGGTGGTACATGGAATAACAGTATGGGAAGCCTTGCTCGTAAAAGCCAAAACCAAAACCCTTCCATGCACAACGGTGTGGGAAGGTGTGGGTGAAATGACAATTGGTAAGTGATTGGAAGTTAGTGGAAAATGGGTGGGGTTGTTATGGTGGTTCAAGTGTGTAAGTGGTAGTATCAAGTCCCCCATAGGTGAGACTAGTATGAAGATGAGGAGGACCATAAAGGAGGCATTCTTCTATACAGTGATCATAGCGAGGGTATTGGTGAAGGCCTCCATACTTGTGCAGAGTAAGGAATGTGTTTACACTATATAAGTAATACTCCCCTAGAGTGAGGTGTCGGAAAAACACCCTCCAAGGGATCAGTGGTTGGTACGTAGGTAGCTAGAATGGATGATGTATCGAAGGTTTGATGCGGAGGTGGACTTAAGGGACTGGGGAAGTTAATGGGTCAACCATGGATGTTATGGAAGCAGTAGGAATGGAGGAGGTATGTGTGGTGAAAACAACGGTGGGACTGGTAGGTGGAGGTGTAGGGGAAGTGGTAGTGGTTGCAAAGGTAGATGACGTGAAAGGTATGAGCACATCATTGGGTCGGTAACGCATGTTGCATGTTTTGAAAGGTGACAGGTCAGCTGGAATGGTATAAGTGTGTTCTTTGTGTTCAAACTTTACCCAATGATGAAAAGTGGAAGGAACGCAACCCATGAAATGGATTGAAGGTCTAGCAAGCAACAAGTTTATATTAAAATTTCCCCTCCAAAACATAAAAAAATTCTACAACAGTGCGGGGGGACCACATGAACATGAAGGGTGACAGTGCCTAGTGTGGAGGTGATAGCGTTGTTGAATGAATGCAACATGACCGAATGTTTATGCATGTAATTTTTAGGTATGTGGATTTAAGAAAATTCATGGGATGAAATGATTTTAATGCTAGTGCCTCCATCAATCATCACATGGTGTACCCGTATTTCATCAATGTGGACAGAGATGAAGAGGGCTGGGTTTGGGTTATCGTTTTGGTGTGGTTTGATCTCCTCCTCTGAGAAGCTAAGGGAGGCCACTTGGTGAACAATATGAGGTGAGGATGAAGGTGGTAATTTGGTGAGAGATGCTACATGATTTGGTGTGATAATGGAGGCTACAGGTGTAGGGTCATTGGGTAAAACCTCAATAGATTGAAGAACCTCCATGAGGGCTTGATGATGGGATTTCAAGGTTTGGATAAGGTCATATCAGGACATTTTGAGGGGAGATTAGTGTAGTTGTTTGAGCATGGTGTGATGTGTGATGCCATTAGAAATGGGGTACGTGGAGCTGTAGATAGTTATTTTAGGTATGGGTGCAGATGGTATGTTGGGTATAGGATTGGTTGGTGGGTCAGTTGCCTTTTCTTTTCCCTTCTGTGCATGTGTAGTGACGTGTATCATGTTGATTTGAGGGGATTTTACAAATGGATAAGGTGTAGGATGAGTGGTATAATGACATGAAGGGAAAAAACTTACTAGAGGAGAAAATCCATGTGAGGTTAGCTGGGTGTAACGACATTTAGGTGGTGGCATGGTAATTTCTCTAATGTGAACCATGTTAATTTAAAATTTTGGGTGTGGCTCTAGGAGATGTGAGGGTGGAGGTTATGGTTGTTGAGTGGGAAATGTGGGGATTGGTGTTGGTGAAGCAGGATCCTCGTCAAGAAGGTCATCGTTGTCAAAGTTGATTTTTGGTGGACAAAATTGGATAAGGATGGTTTTCAAGGCCTTGCAGTTCTCCACATCATGCCTTGGCAAACTATGGTATGCACAAATTTTTGTATCATCAAACCCTTTTGGCTTGGGTTTGTGGGGGTCATAAAATCAGAGTGGCGGTAATGTGATAACATAAGTCTTGAGAAGGTTGGTTAAAATTTTGGCATAGGACCCTGCTAGTGGATCACAATGGGAAGTGAATGTGGGTTTGGGTGTAGGTGTGGCTGGTTGTCGAGGAACTATTTTTGGAAGACTAGGAATGGGTTGAGCTATGGGTTTAGGTGCTAGTTTGGTTTGAGGTAGGGTTATAGTAGATGGATGAGTACGAGGGTGTGGGGTTGTTTTGACTACCTGGTTGTGGGGTAGTGGGGTTTTGTTTTTAGATTACACCTTCTTGGGTAAAGGTGATGTGGGTGTACAAGGTCTAGAAGGAAAATCAGATGGAGGAAGAGGGTGAGTTATGCACGGGGATAATGGGGGTACTGTGAAGGTAGATGACGCGGGTCTTACTTGGGGTGTGAGTGACAATGACTGAAGTGTAGTGGGTAGTGAAGCAATAGCTGAAGGTATTGGAGGTATTTGTGGTAAGGAAATTACAGGTGCGGGTATAAGTCGTGTTGTGTGCCTGGGTAGGTTAGAGGTTTGTGAGGAAGGAACATGTTGTTATATTATTGGTTTATGGATGGGTGAAGGGTTCTTGACCATGTTGGGTAGCTGAGGCCTTAAGGCAGACGGGACAAGTGTAGGTGTGATTGATGCAGTCACGGTATGATTTCGATGAGTTTGTTTCTTTGGTTTGGGTGTTGGAGTAGGCATGGTAATGATGTTGGAGGATGTAGCTAAATATAGTTTAATAGGTGGATGAGTAAGGCTGGTGGTCTGGGTGACCCCTAAACTAGTAATAGGTTTAGTAGAGGCAAATGTAGTGGGTATGGGTTTGGATTTAGATGTAGGTTGGGTTACGGGTAAGGTTGTGGTGTGAGTGCTAATGGGTATTGTGGAAGGGGTTTTGACACCAGTGGTTGAATTTTGTTTGATGGGTCTAAATTTGTTTGGGTAGATAGTGGAGGTATCAGCGAGGGATCTCTACATCTGTGTTGAGATAGGGAGTAAGAGGTACCCCCATAATAAAGCCATATCCACATAATCTAAGTGATTGGCCAAACATGAGAATGACATGTCTGTGGGTGGAGTTGGTGAGGACATAATGGGAATTCCTGTAAAATGCATCTTAGATACGGGGAATTTTCCAGCTTTGGCTTCCGTGGGTAAGAGAGTTGAAAGTAGGTCTGTTGGATGTTGGGTAGCTGATGAAGAATGCTCACCAAGAGGCAAAGGTATCTCAACTAGGTCCATGATGGGTGGAGGAGATGATGGGAGCTCCTCTATAATTGGAGGAATAGATAGATGCTCCTCTGTGGGTGGAGGAGGTAACAGGTACTCCTCTATGGGTGGAGGAGGTAATGGGAGCTCCTCTATGGGTGGAGGAGGTATTGTAGGTAAAGGTTTCTTAGTGGAGAAGCTAGGGGTGAGAGAGGCTCGATGTTAGTGGAAGACCCCTCCATTGGTGATGAAGGAGATGAAAGGTGTTCCTTTTTTGGTGAAGTAATATTGGAGTTTGGTTCCAATGTGGAAGGAAGGTTCCGGGCTAGAATTTCCTCTATGGAAGGGATGTGAGGTAATTGAGAGGTGACATGTACCTTATTAAAGATAGCGTGAACCTCACCGATATGGGTATTGTGATTTGCTGTCTCACCGGTTTGATTGGATGAAGGAACATGGTTGGGAAATGGTTTTTTTAAGATTTGTAGATTTTGGTTGGGGGTGGCGTTGGGATTATCCATAGTTAAATCACTTTTCTCGAGCATTTCTTAGACAATACTCTTGAAAGTGATGTAGTTGCCATCACTATGACCCTTTACTCGGTGATAGTTATAGAAAGAATGCTCTTTATACCATGCGGGCATGGGGTGAGTAGGGTTAAAACCAGTGTGTGGTTTTATGGGTGGAAGGGTGATGGCTCCAGCTATGATAAGCTTTTCTAAAACAAAAGAGTAAGGTTCCCTAATTGGGTATATTTTTGTTGCTCTTGTCTGAATCAAAAAGTATGGACAGGTGAGAGATTAGATGAGGGTGTAGCCTAATTTGATAGATGAGCTAGGCCGACCTTGAGTACCACTACGTTAGCAGTGCCCTTAGTTTTTGAATAATTGGTTTTTGGTTTAGAAGAAGAGGTTTCATTCGATTTGAATGCCAAATTCCTATTTTGTAACTGGATTTTTTTCTCTTCGATGGCCTGAATCTTTAACTCTCATGCCATAGTGAATGCCTCAATGAATGTTTTGAAGGTTTGGACCTACAAGGTCGGGGAGATATGTCTAGCATAAGATCATCTGAAGAGCTCGATGAGTTTAGTTTGTGGCAGTTGGAAGGTAAGTTGATTGATCAGGTTGTGTCAGTGAGTGACAAAATCTGTGATAAATTCATCCTCATACTGCCGTGTGGAATATAGATCAGTCATGGTAACCTTCTTGACGATATTGATGAGAAATGATCCAAGAAGGCTTGGGCTACCTGATTGAATGAGAATATGGAGTGTTTAGGTAACCCACTATACCAATCTAATGTAGGTCTAGTGAGGGACATGGGAAAATTTCTCAAAAGCAAGGCATCATCATGAGTCATCAGATAACACAGTGTTTGAATGAGAAAAAATGTTGTTGTGGGTCTTCTTTGCTATTGAAATAATTGAATTTATGCATTTCCCAATGCATAGGGTATGAACAGATAGGAATGGATGGGTGAATAGGCTCGTTACAAATCTCATTGTAAGTGAGAGTGTTATGGGAGCCAGAAACCGATGCCTCCAATGTCTGCATCTTTTCCAACATCAATTTAATTAGGTCATTGGTGGGTTATGATGATTAGATGCCTCCTGTAGCGTGAGGAGGTTGGTTTTAGGCATATGACAAGGGTGACACTCCAGTGTATGGGGTTTCCATGTAAGGTGGTGGAGAAGAAGGTTGTGAAATAGGGGGTACATACCCGGAATGAGTAATGGATGAAACAAGAGGTTGTTGGTAGTATGTATATGGTGGTGGAAGGGTCATGGTAACCCTAGTGGAAATACGGGATAATGATTGTGGAATTGAAAGAACCAAATTCTGAAATGGGGTAGGTATCACCAACTCTAGAGGTGGGAATGTAGCTACAGGTATGTAGGAGACATTAGGGGTGGATGAGGTTGTGTTTAGGGTAGTCATTGAGGGTATGGTGGATGTAATGGGTGCCACAGAGGTAACAGAGATGGCATTCATAACGGGTATAGAACCTAACTGCGAAATGACTGGGGGTAAAGTGGATGTGGGTAGCACAGAGCTAGATAGAGCCGATGTGGAAGTGGGTGTGAGAGTCAGGGGGATAGATACGGGCATGCCATATATCAACTGACCCGAGGCGTATCAATTGGATGAGTGAGAAAGGTAAAACTGCAAGGTGATAGGGTTCTGGTCAAGCAGTCATTTGAACTCCTCATCTCTGGTAGTGATAGTAGAAGGCCAGATGGGATCCATGGGTGGTGATAAAATAGAAGGTGGTGAAGGAATAGGTGGGAGTCATTGGAAAATGGCATGAAATACGAGGTAACTTTCTTGTCTTTGGGTCAGCACCATGTGAACCAATATTGATCAGGTAGGGCTACTTCTCTGTAAATTATATAGAGAATAGTAGGAACAGGTGAAACTGGTGATAAAAAATGGATGAACTAAAAAATTGTGGCTAGAATGTGAAACAGGATAATTGATGCCGGTTAGGTAAAACTGATGTTTGTCAGGTACAACTGCTACCGGTCACTGTAGAAAATGGACAGTGAGTAAATAGTGAGGCAGAAGGTAAAATCTGATAGGTATGCCAAATATGAAGATGTATAAAATGGCAATGGGAAAAATGATAGTGACGGGTACTATGAAAAGTGGAAGAAAGTGAATTAATATGTCCTTTTGAGTAGGTTAGAAAAAGGACCTGAAACCGACATTGGTTGGGTATAACCGATGGAGGTCAGAGGTAACTGATGACAGTTACTGTGAAATTTAAACAGTGATGAAAGAAAGTGGTTGTGAATTAAAATCTGATGTAGAATCAGACCCAAAATTCTGGGAATGATGATGATATGGGCCAAGCATACTCAGGTGAAGTTGGAATACACTAGCTATGACAAGGAGCATGCAAGGATGAACAAAAAAAAGTGATGAATGTGATCTCTCACCTCAAAATGCAATCCAAGCATAAACACTAAGAAAATGTGATCCTAAGAGTGCCTTTTCTATTATGTTTGTTTAGCTTATGCTATTTAAGGACTGAAACATGAATTGTGAAAAAAATTTTTTGGTGAGGATGGCTACCTACAAAGAAGGAGATCTAAAAGGTGAGGTTTCAGGTATGTTATGGTGGGGGCGGGCTTCTCTCTAAAGTGTGACTCGATAGAGCAGCGAGTTGGGTGCCCACTGTGCCGTCATTGTGTGATCACCTACATCTTCTTCCAGGTAGGATGTTGTTTAAAAATGTATGTATTTTCAATTTTTGTCTGGTTTGGTAAGACTCAGAGAGAGATAAAAGGATATAAGTGCTTTTCTACAATTCGTTTATCAACCATCAGCTGGTCATGAGTTCTAGTATATAGGTTTCCCTCAATTAGTGTGAGCTAATGCAATAAATTAGAATGGAATGCATTTGTTTTAAACCCAAATAAAAAATGTGAAATTGGATGACACAATAAGATGAAGAGGAAGAGGGATGCTCTTTCACTATAATGTAAAAAACATGAAGAAATGATTTTTTTAAATTACACCAAAAGAAAAGTATCTTTTAGGGCAAATAGAAAGAAGAGATGGATTACCAGCGAAGAAAATTAGTGTGTACACTTTTTAGAAGGGAAAAAAACACACAATTTTATCCTAGGAATGAATGAAATGCAAGGAACCCTAGATGGGTCCCACCAGGTGTGCCAAATTGTTTCACCTATTTCTTAGATTGTTTCTTTGAAGTGTTGACGAAATAGATAGGGTCAGGGGCATAGGAGGAATACCTATTCAAATGTTGGTTGATGGGTTGTTGTGCGCGTATGAATTCTAAATCAATAGCTGATTGTGAGAGCTTCCTTTTGGATAGTAGGAAATACCTTTAATGAAAACAAGACCACCAAAAGGAATTAAACAATATGGGCAGTGAACTGCCTAGTGTGAGCTAGATCTAGGAAGTATGATACTTCCTAGATGGCTATAAGTCCATTGTTTTAAACAATTCAATGTTGTAAACACAGTAAATCCTATTGTTGTTTTAAAATGATTTAGGTATCTCAATCAAAAACACAATAAGAAAAATAGATCTAATATAACAGGCTAAGCTAGAATAGAATCCAAAGGTCAAATGATTGGTTTTGGGATCTGTAGGTCTAATAAAGGTCTCGAGTATGTCACAGGTGGATGAGGGTAAGATAAAAATAGGTGGGTAGGTCTCTATTTAGGGATGTGTGGACAAACACAGATATCAGTGTTGGTTAGGGGTGACTGACGATGGTTAGGTATGACCAGTGCCAGTTACTGTGAGATCTGGAGATGTCAGAGAATAGGCTGGGGTCTCCTTTGTGATTACACGAAGGAATTTTGTTGGTCGGGACAGTGTACTGGGTGATGGGAGTAGGCCTTTGTGAGTTTTTAATGGGTATATTGAGGTGAAAATGTGGAGAAGGTCAATAGGGGGGAAAGGTAAACAATGGATGATAAACTGATGAAGAAATGAAATAACCACATAAGTATGATGTTGTACTTGGATTTCATTCCTGAGAGCCTATGTGTGAAGGATGGAGGTGCTGATGATGGGTTTGAAGGTTTCAAGTGATCACTAACTGAATACAAGCTTTTGTATGGGCTGCATGTACACTCCTCTTTACTTGGATAGATCATATCATGGTTGGGAAGGTTGTGTAGGAGAAGATGCTCAATCTCCTTCCTTGGATGTGATTTTTCATTGGAATTTGCTCTCTGAAGATGCATTATCTCTCTGAGATTTGTTCTTGGTCATCAAATTTCTCCCAATGTTTTCCAACTTCTAGGTTCCAACCCTAAGAATAAGGTTATTTTGGGTTAAAATGGGTAACCGACGGCGGTCCAGCTTAGCCGGTGATGGTTAGGGGTAACCGACGTCAGTCAAGATGAGATTTCCTAGGTTTACTAAACTAGGGAGATCCTCCTGATTTTATTAGTTCTCGTGTCATTTATCCAATGGATTAGATTGGGAGCTTCTTGTGAGCATGCAGGAATGTGGTTAGAGGAAATGTAGGCATTGATTTTTAGGGTTTAGGTAAGTCTTAGTTAGTTATAAGACCTTGCTAAGAATAGGTCTTAGGCTGAGTTAGCTTGGTGAGGTGTCTAAGTAAAATGTGGGTGTGGATATTATTTAAAGAATATATTTAAATAATAAATACAGTGAGGATATTGCATTAATTTAATTTAATTAATTAAATTAATATTAGTGGGGTGAAGGGGGGTTATGGCTAGGTAAATGTAATAAAGGGTGTTTATATGTCGAGGGACAAAAGGGGGGTGTGACCTAATTTTATTGTCTACAACATGCAACAATGAAGGAAAATCTTGGTAAAGTGGCGGTTAGTAATATATTGGAGGTCAAATTAAAAGGTTAATGTTTAGGATGGAGGTTTGGGTGAATAGGTGTCAGTACCAAGTCCCCCATATGTTTAGTTAGTGTGAAGGTGGGGAGGACCATTTGGGAAAACCTATCCTATGTGATAGTCATTATGAGGATGCTGGTGCAAGTTTCCATACTCTTGCGGAGTGAGGAATGTGTTAATATTATAGATATGGTACTCCCCAAGAGTAAGGTTTTGAAAAACACCTTCTAAGGGATCAGTACTAGATATGTGGGTAGTGGGGATAGATGAATTACTAGGTGATTGGGCAGGAGGAGCATCAGTTTGTTGGAAAGTAGATGGGCTAGCTGAAGAGGATACAAAAATAGTAGGAGTAGAATAGTTAAGTGTGGGAGTGGTAATGGCAACATTGGTGGATGATTTCATGGAATAAGGAGAAGTGGGGGTAGTGGACTATTCCTTGACTGGTACAAGGACATCATTAGGTCAGTACCACATGTTACAATTTTTGAATGGTGATGGTTTGGTTGGGATGGTATAATTATGTTCTTCATGTTCAAATTTTACACAATGGTGTAAAGTTGAAGGGAAACAACTCATGACATGCATCCAAGGTCAATCGAGAAATAGGTTATACTAGAACTCTCCCTCTAAGATCTATAATAATTCTAGGACAATGTGAGGGACTACGTGAACATGAAGAATAATGGTGCCAAGGGTGGAGGTGATGGCATCATTAAAGGAGCACAACATCACTGGGTTATTATGCATACAATTTGAAGGGATGTGCATTTGATTGTACATGTGGGAGGAGATGATTTTGATGCTAGTACCACCATCGATCATGACATGTCATACATGTATGTTATCGATATAGAAGGAAATGAAACGCATGGGATTAGGGTCATCCGATTGGTGAGGTAAAATCTCCTCATCAGAGAAACTAAGGGTGGTGACTTGATGAGTGGTTAAGGGGGTAGAAGAAGGAGATGATTTGGTAAGTGAGGCCACATGGTGAGGGGTGATAATGGAGGCCACTGGTGTGGGGTCATTGGGTAAAATTTTGATGGATTACAAAACCTCCATGAGGGCTTGTCTATGAGATTCAAAATTTTGGATGAGATCATACAAAGACATTTTTAGAGGGGATTGATGTAATTGTTTTATCATTATATGATGGGTGACCTTGTCAGAGATAGGGTATGTGGGTCCTCGAATGGTGATTTTGGGCATGGGGGAGAATTGTATATTGGGCACGGGATTGGTTGATTGGCTAGTTGCTTTTTATTTTCCTTTTTCCTTCTAGGCATGGGTGCCATCTTGGACAATGTTAATCTAAGCGGAAGTGGTAGATGGAGAAGGTGTGGCATGAGTAGTGTAATGACATAATGGGAAAAAACCTAATGGGGGGGGAAGAACCTTGTGAAATGAGTAGGGCACACTAGAACTTGGGTGGTAGTTTGACCAACTCTCTGGTATGGACCATATTGATCTCAAATTTTGGTGGTGGAAAAAAGGGTTATGGGGGTGGAGATGCAAGATGTTGAAGAAGAAAGGGATGATGATGTGTGGTGATAGGCGAAGGTGGAACATGGTCTTCATTAAGAAGGTCATCATCGTCAAAAAAAATTTCAAGAGGACAAAGTTTGAGAAGAATGGTTTCATCGTGTCCTAGCACACGATGGTAGGTGAAAATTTTAGTTTCATCAAACCCTTTTGGCTTAGGTTTGAGGGGTTTATAAGGTCAAAGTAGCAGTAATATGATGATGGAAGTCTCTAAGATGTTTATTAGAGTGTTGGTGTAGGACCCTTCCGATGGATCAAAATGGGTAGTGAGTGTGGGTCTGGGTAAAGGCGTGGATGATTGTGAGGGAAGAACCATTATAAGAGGAATGGGTTGGACCACTGGCTTGGTAAGTGGTATTGTATTAGGTTTTGATGGCATCTTCTAGGGTAAAGGTGTGGTAGAAGACCTAGAAATGGAAAGTTTTTTTGGTTTAACTACCTTATTGGAGGGTAGTGGGTTCTTATCTTTGGGTTACACATTTTTGGGTAAAGGTGACATGGGATTATGTGATGTACAAGGGAAAGAGTATAGTGGAAGAGGATGGGTTACCCATAGGGAAAATAAAGTTGTGGTGGAAGTGGTTGGTAGATGTTGGGTGGACAGTATGGGTTGAAGTAGTATAGGAAAATTTAGGGTTATAGTAATTGGTAGAGGTATAGGTAGTAAGAAATGTATGGGTGAGGGAAACAGTTTTTTGCATGATAGTAAATGAGGTGTAATGAAGGATCTTGATGAATCAGTAGGTTGTTTAGCTTTTGATTGGATTTGGGTAGGATGCTTCTTAGCCAGGGTTAATGGGTGAGGTCCTACGATGGACAAAAGGGGTGAAGGTGACAAAGGTATAGTAGGTGAGACTAGTGCATTTGACCTAGAAGGTTGAGTATTCCTTTTACGTGGAGGAATAATTTTGGTGCGGGTTTGGAAAGAGGTGGATAAGTCCAATTTGACAAGTAGATGTGTAAGGCTTAACGTTGGCATGACACCCAAGGTAGTGATCAGTCTCGATACGGATGAATTTATAGGTGTGGGTAAGTTTTTTGGCATTGGAATGGTTTTAGACATGGGTAAAGGTTTAGATGTAGGTAGAGGTGATAAAGAAGAATCCATTTCAAAAATTATGCTCAAGATATATTTTTTTGTCGGAAATACCTTTGGGTAGATCATGGAATTATCTTAAGGCAACATTTGCATTTGAGTCAAAAAGGGGAGATGGAGACATCCCTAGAGCATGGAATTATCAACATAATCCAAGCAATCGTCTAGCTGTGAAAACATGACTGCTGTAGGAGGAGATATAGTTGGTTTAGTGGCAATCCCTATAAAATATGTTTATGAGATAGGGAATTGGCTAGCCTCAGACATGGTGGGTAAAAGAGCCAATATCAGGTCAATGGGGTCCTCGAATACTGACAAATAATTATCCCCAATAGGTAGTGTCATATATAAAAAATCTCCCATGGGTAGGAGAGATGGTAAGTGGGGTGAGGTAGACCTCTCCTTTGGTGGAGGAGAAGGTGATGATGATTCTCCTGTGGATGGGAGAGTTAATAATGTTAATTATTTGGTGGGTTGTGAGGTAGAAAATGAAATGAAATCATTAGAAAACATGGGTTCCTCCGTGGGTGAAGGAGGTGATGAAGGGGAATCCTCTAAGGGTGAAGAAGTGGAAGAGGTATATTCCTTTGTGGGTAGAGGAGCTCATGCCAAAATTTCCTCGATAAACAAAATAGGTGGAATTTGAGGAATGGCTAGTACAATATCAAAAACTATGTGGACTTCATGGACATTTCGGTGACTGGATGAAGGTTCACTATTTTGATTAGATTATGGTTTATTGTTAGGGAATGAATTCTTAAAGATGTGAAAATTTTGATTTTTTGGTGCATTAGGGTTGTCTATGACGAGGTCTCCATTATCTATCATCTCCTAGACAATGTTCTTAAAATTTATGCAATTACCATCACTATGGCCTTTGATGTGATGATAATTATAGTAGTCATGTTCCTTATACCATACATGCATAGGACAGGTGAGATCAAAACCATTATGAGGTTTTATGTGGGGAAGTGTAATGGCTCCAGCTTTAAGAATATTTTCCAAGAATGAATAATAGGGCTCTCGAATTGAAGTGTACTTCTATTTTTCCCACCGAAACTGAAAGGTCTGGATAAGGGAAAGATGGGAAGAAGTTTTGGCTTGATTAGAGGGATGAGATGGACCATATTTGATGAGTACTGTGTTGGCAGATCCTTTGGCTTTTAAATAATTATTTTAGGTTTTTGAAGATGAAGAATAATCATTTGATTTGAACGGGGTGTTATTGTTTCGTAATTGAATTTTCTTTTCTTCAATGGAAAAAATTTCCAACTTTCATGTGATGTTAAATGATTCGTCAAAGGTACGGAAGCTTTGTACCTACAAAGTTGGTGAGATGTGTCTATCACAAGCTCTAGTGAACAACTCAATAAGTTCAGCTTGAGGTAACTGGAGCATTAATTGGTTGATAATACTTTACCAACAAGCAACGAAATCTATGATAGATTTATCGTCATATTATCATGTCAAATATAGGTTGGTCATGGTGAATTTTTTGACTACATTGATACATAAGTGGTTCAGGAATGCTTGAGCCACTTGGTTAAAGGAGTAGATGCAATGTGTGGGTAAACTACTATACCAATCTAAGGCAGATCCTATTAGGGACATGAGGAATGTTTGTAAGAGCAAAACATTGTCATGGGAAATTAGGTAGAACCCATGTTTAAATGAATACAAGTGTTTTTGTAGGTCCTTTTTACTATTGAAACACTTGAACTTGGGAATTTCCCAATGCACTGGGTATGGGTGAATAGGAATGGATGGATGAATAGGCTCATTACATAGTTTGTCATAGGTCAAGGAGTTACGAGAGCCAGAAACTGATGCTTCTAATATCTACATCTTTTCCATCATCATCATAATGAGGTCACTAGTTGGTTGTGAGGAATGGGTGCCTCCTACAGTAAAGGAAGGTTGATGATAGGTGTATGATGTGAAGAGAATCGCAGTAAATGAGGGTTCTGAATATGAAACTATGAACGAGGGATGGAAATAGGTAGAATGTACCCTAAATAAGTGATAGATGATATTGGGGGTTACTAGCGATGCATGTAAATAGGTGAGGTGGTCAAAATGACTCTCATGATAATGGGTGGTAGAGACTGAGGGATGAAAAGAACTAGGTTTTGGAATGGGGTGTGGGTTGCGAACACTAGAGGTTGTTGTGATGCGACTGGTATATACACAGAAATGGGGGCAGATAGGGTCATTCTCAAGGCAGATGCTAAAGGAATGGTCAACACTATGGGTGCAATATACATCATTGGGGCAATAGGGGGTAATGTGGATAAGGAAAGGGTGAGGAGGAATACATGCGAATGAAGGTGAAAGGTAGAGTGCACGTGTTCTAACTTCTCAATCTAGTGCTGATTACGAGAACCTATTTTTTGCTAGGAAGAACTACTTGAAATGCCAAACAAGACCACAAGAGGAATATTAAACAATATATGTCAGTGGACTACCTAGCGTATGCTAGATCCAGGAATTTTGATAATTCTTAGATGGTTGTTAATCTACTAATTAATACAATTTAATGCAAGCAATAATGTAAGAAAATAACATCCCACTATAGTTGATATGATTTAGGTACCTCATTCAAATACAATAAGAAAATTTAATCTAACATGTAAGGTTATGATCAAATCTAGAAGTGGGGCAAGTAGCCAAGGCTAGTGGGATAGGTCAGGATCAGGTTTTAGATGGTTTGGTTTATTTAGGTGAACGTTATGAGGTTGCTATTACAGGAAGAACTACTAGATGCAAAGACCGATGTCGGTATGGTATGACCAATTTCTATTGAGAGGAAATTGATGATGGTTTAGGTTAACCAATATTTGTAGGGTCAGGTTGATAGAAACTCAATAAATTTTGGTTTTGGTGATTCTCTATGATTACACAGAGGAAAAACAAAGAATGGTGAGATTGATGACAGTGCTGGGAATACTTAGAGATGTTTGGAATTGGGTATGGAGAGCTGGGAGGTTATAGGTGGTTAGGTGGGGGGATTGATAGGAAGGTGAGAGGCGATGAGATGTAAAGGAGACCAAGAATCCCAAATAGAGATAAAGAAACTGATCTAAATAAGTATGTAAATATGTAGATCCAATTGTACTTACTTATACTTGTAGGCCTGGTTGTTGGATGAAGTTGATGGTTGATCCATAGAACTAGTGGTCAATGCCACGACCGTGTTTCCTGGAACATTTACCATGAACTCCTAACATTTAGATCAATATTGGTGTTGGTTCAGGATGTCTGGACATGTAAGAGTTCTCATGTGCATGTTTGCATGCATATCTCTCTCTTCTCAAACTCGAATAATTCTTCTAACCTTTAGAACAAGGTTCCCAAAGTGATTATATGGTAATCAACGATGGTTTAGGGTGACCGACATAGGTTTAGGGTTAACCAATGTCAGTTAAGGTGAGAAATCTTAGGTTTGCTAAAATGACAAATCTTGGCAATATTTTCTTGCCAGTTATGTCCATTGTCATAGATCAAAATGAGATATTTTTCTTAGATAAGTGGGCATGTGGTTAGAAGAAGAATATGCATGTGATTCTAGGGTTGAACTAAGTCTTAGTTAATTAAGGTACATATGACTAAGTCTTAGTTAAAAGGAATCATGCTATGAATAGGTCTATGATGAAGTCTTTAGGTGATGTGGTGGGATGAGGTGTCTAGGTGAGGTGGAAATTAGTTTAATTAAGGTAATTAAATAATCAATATTATGAGAATGGGTATTAATTTAATTGTAGGAAATTAAATGAATATACATGTGGGCTAATGGGGGGGTGTGACCCAAATTTGGTGTCTACATTTTTCCCCTTTTTTTCACATAGCTTGTATTGGTAAGCAACACTGAAAAAAAAAGGAAGTGATTGCCCCATGTGTGGGTGAAGGTGATCCCCCCCAAACTAGTAATTGATGAGGTGTTATACGGAATTGGTGAGTGGTTTGACAAATGTGTAGTTAGTGGAAATGAAGGTAGGTGGGGAAGGGTATGAGTACTATGGGAAATGGGATGGTCAACTCGGGTAATAGGTAATAGGTCAGGGTCAAATGTGGAATGGGTAATGGTTAAATTGGGTAATAGGTAATAGGCTAGGGTAAAATTGGGTAATGGGTAATGGCAATCAAACACACGCACACGTATAGATTGCAACATGGTACGAGGTTGAAGAGCTTGCAAAATCTACATCGTCTAAGGTTGATAGGTTTATCAAAATAAGGGTGAAGTGATTCAGGTATCCAAGGCATAGGATATGGTCTGGAAACACAACCTAAGTAAGGTGCAGGAACATTTAGGTATGTTCCGGTACACCAAAGGTTTTGTAAGGATAAACAACATGGTAGTAGGCAAGGTATGGTTTTTAGACTAAAACAATATAAGTAATAACATCACAAGGTATAGCAAGTACATAAGGTTAATGGTCACACCAAGTAGGTCAATTCTGGATAAATAGGTCATAACACAGGTAAGGCAAAGGTATAGGTAAATAATGGATCTTGAGACATAACTAAGGAACTATAGGGGTATTTTGGGCTCATAGGTAGGTTTCCATCAATGTGGTTGAGGTCAAAGGGTATCAGTTAGTGAGGATTTGAGGTTAAAATGGGGAAAATGGGGTAAAAATGATAGTAGCAAGTAACCAATGCCAGTTAAAACTTAACCGACATCAGTCAGGTCGGGTAGGGTTTCTTATATTGAGACCATGCTATTAGATGATATCATTATCAATTCAATTAATTTGGAAATTGAAAAAGTGGGAGCGAATAAGGTACATATTAATCCTAATCCTAGAGGGAAATTACATTACATATCAGTTTAAACTCCTTGAGGTTCCTAAAGAAATACACATAGTTGGCACAGTGTAGGAGATTAAGCCCACTCCTCCTAGAATAGAAGAGGAATGACTTAAGGATGAGGAGGAGGATATGGATGATGTTGGCACACTAGATCATAGTCCTAGAAGGCAACCAATTGCACGTATAAAGAGGTTGTGATAAGAAATACCTCCCATCTAGGAAGAAGAATAAGAGAGAATTGAGACAAAGGCTGAGGAGACGAAAAAAAGGGTGGTGGTACGGTTGAGCAGGGTGATAGAATAAAGTTAAAAAGAACCAAACCATAGGGTAGTGGCGTTGAACCAATTAGGATGTCACCCAAGTTATCACCTATTAAACTAAGCTCACAAAATAAAACAAAGAGAAGGATAAAGTATGTGCATAAGTGAAACAATGAGGAAGACATATATGAGGAGGCCGTGAAAAACACAAATTCCACACCAATTGTTGATGTGGAAGGTATTGCTGTCCATTTTGATCCTCTATTACTTTGCCCTAATTTTCCTTTCACTCTACATTTCCTGAAATGTTTTCTATAGTTTTAATGGGTGAAATGAAGTTTTTTCCTATGTTCCCATGCCTTAGTCCATTGGAAAATCATTTGACATGCCCCATTTTACAAGAATACTCAAGCTTGCACCGTGTTGCCCTAATTTTTCAAATCTATACTTTCTCAAAACGTTTTATTTTTCAAAATAATGCTATGTAACTTGTCCCTTCTAGTTGAATGTTTTAAAAATGCTCACAAACCTATTGTTTTACCCTAGTTTGAGAGAAAAATCCATGCATGCCTTGTTTGTGCCCTAATTTTTCAAAATCTGCAGGCTATACCATGTTTTCCCCTTTTCCCGATTAGGATAAATCAAAATTGATTGATTCATACTTGTATGTATTTAAAAATCCAATCCCAAGATCAAGAAATGATCGGAATCATGCTTTTTCTGGTTCCAATTTGAAAAAAATTCCATCCTTGGTGAAAAAATCAATTTCTAGGGCATCCCTGGCATTTTCTGTATTTTGACACCCAGACAGGCATCATTTTCCCATCAAATTCTTCCTCAGCATACATTAGCAACGTGGTGGGTTCTAATTGGCCAAGAGATGGTGGGTGGTCAGATTCCCTTAGAGTTTTTAGACTTTATTTTGCAAAAAATTTAAAGTCACAAAAAGGTCCCAAGCTCCGCAGCTAATCACAAGTGGAAACATGTCTCATTTTTATGCAAAGGCAGAATGGGAGGCCGGAAAAAGAATTAGGAAAATTTTTCCTTTTTTTGGTGAAGGAAAAATGGTGTGGAAAGGGCCACTGGTCCGCAACAGTGCAAAAGTGGACATGTGAAGAG
The DNA here is from genome assembly GCA_019776745.2 of Taxus chinensis. Lineage (NCBI taxonomy): Eukaryota > Viridiplantae > Streptophyta > Pinopsida > Cupressales > Taxaceae > Taxus > Taxus chinensis. The sequence goes on along the minus strand of CM034148.1, from coordinate 941,305,997 downwards.
CATAGGAGGAAGTGCAGGCCGGCGGGGGCAAAGGTGAATTTTTTCCCTTTTGGTCAAAAAAGACTTAGAGAAAAAAATTAAGCCGCGGGTCCGAATAAAGCAAAGAAAGACATGTGGCGGGCAGAGTGGGTTGGTAGGCCGGTGAAGGAAAAAGGGAATTTTTTCACCTTTTTGCAAAATACTTAGAATGAAAATTTGAGGCGTGGCTCTGCAAATAATCCAAATGTGACACATGGCCAATTTTGAAAGTCAAAGGAGAGTACGGGCCACCAGTGAGTTTTGAAGTTTTCAAATATTGCGAAGGAGGTATGATGGGAAAAATACAGACATGGCCTCGTGGCGAATCATCAAGTGACATGTGGCAAGGGAGAAAGGTGTGTGGGCCTACGGGGTAAAAGTGAAAAAAATTCCTTTTTTCAAAAGGAGGTAAAATGTGAAGAATTGTCCTACGGTTTCATTAGGACCCACATTGTGGACACGTGGCAGGCCCAAGAAGGAGGCGGGGAAAGATGGAACTTTTTTCCAATTTTTCAAAAGGTTATAAAGTGGATATTTTCTAAACTGGGCCTGATCCAATCATATTGTGCTATGTGTCTAGCTTTATCAATAAATTAAAAAAGGTAACCCAAGCTTATTTTTTTATTCACATTTTCCACGTGGAGGGCCAGAATTTAAAGTTGAAGGCAGATCAATGGTTCCTATACGTTGCACCATTTTAGTCACCATGGGAGCTCCAAGAAACTTGGAATTATGAATTTTTCTTCAAATTTCATCAAAGTTTCGGTGATTTCATGTCGTTTGGGCCTTCCAGGATCATTGGGATCACTTTCATGGCTTAATTTGTAGATCTGAGATGTTTTTGAAATGAAATTTTTCCGTAATCCATCCAAACACATGAAATGTCAAATTATAAAGTTATAGAGGTAGTTTTAAAAGGTGAACAGGTGAAATGATGAGTGGAAAGGAATCTACATGCATTGATGATGAAAAATGTGCCTCTAGGAAGGATAATGATCTGAATATTTGTAATGATTCAACCTTTTTAAACACTTGGAAATTTTTGTTGCGAATCTGTTAAATGTCATTTTCAGTGAATCATGAGGAATTTTTGTAACAAACTTGATGTTGGGCATATTCTTTTCTTGGGAAAGAAGGATCAAATGTAATTGAAATTTATATAATGTATCTTTTGAGACATTCAAAAGGTCAGAGAAACTTAGAATTTCAGGGGAAAAATCTGGGAAGAAGCCCATTCTCTGAGAAACTTCCTGAGAACCATTTCTAATTCCTTTTTGCATCAGATTTGTATCATATTGAGTTGGTTTCAGTTGTAAGGCCATCAACAAGCTTTGAGATTGTTTTTCATAACATTCCCCTGCTGATAAATTTTGTCATTTTGGATTATTTTGTGTTGTCTCCTGGAAAATTTTGCATGCACTTATGTTTCAAAATGTTTTCAATTTGTGTTTCTTGATCCTGTTGCAGTCTTGTGTTTAAAATATCTCTTGATCATACATTAGTGATATTTTCAATCTCACATTCAGAAAAGCTTCCATCTGATAAAGAGATAAAAAAACTTTAAATTCACTTTACCTTCCTTGAATTTAGAGATTTTTTGTAAACCTTTAGGTGCACCTTAGTTCATGATATAATAAATATTTCTGGATGCTTTGTTGGTTCATCTACTTCAAGCTTTTGTGGCAGGTTATCAAAGATTGTGTGGAAGAATGCAAATTTGGGCCTCCATTTGGTGCACATATCCTGGTTGAAGGAGTATCTCAACCCTTTTGAAGCATTCTCCTATGTGGGTATTACAAATTTCTTGCAAAGGTCCTCAAATAATTTGGCAAATTCTGGTTAGTCTTGTCTAAAATCTCCCACCAAAAAATTCATTCAGAATAACTAATCCTACCCCATTCTACCCCTGCATTGCACTGTGTGTCAACAAAAGAATACAGTCCATTTACAAAAATACACAAAGCAAATCAGGATCATACCATGTCTCTAGTAGCCTCAGCCTTGTCTTGAAATCATTTCCATCATTTAGTAGTGACAGCTCTATTGACTTTGAATAATGGAAAATTGATCATGTTTTCCCAAGGCCATCTCCATATAATATGCATAGTATAAGGATATCTCCACCTCCTTAAAAAAACAAAGGCTACAATATAGGTTCTCTTACCTTGGTTGAAAGGCACAACCTAAAATAGTGAGGATTAGATCAAAATCCTTTCAAGGTGCTACCCACTTCTTAAAAGCCTGAGTGTTAACAAGTTAGATAAATTGCTTCCCCGGCTACAAAACAACATATAAATCATTAATCTGCCTCTAAGTGTCTTGTAAAATCCATGATGCTACTCAATTTGTGAAGGAGATTAAATATGGGTACCAATAGAAGGATAAGAGGCTATTAGAGAAGAAGAACCCTAACACGACACATATGAGCATGATGATCGTGAAGAGAAAAAGGGCCCCACAGGAGAAGAGGAGGAAAAACAAAAGAGTGTAGGTGATCCATCAGAAGAGCATGGGGATGTGTCAGGTGAGGGCCCAATTCTAGGTGTAGAGACACATATCCTCAAGGGAAAGTGGTTTGGTAGGAATAAAGGAGAATTTTTTTTGAAGATGCCTAACTTGGGTTATGTTAATGATCCCTCAAAAATAATCTACGTAAGGTTTCAAAGAATCTTACAAATGAAGAATTATATGGATGGGATTTGATAGATCCCAAGGGTGTGAATATGTGCACAAGAAAGTAACTTTCTTGGATTATGTGAACACACATATATGAACCTAAGTTTGACGTAAAATAGGAAGCTTGGATCAAGTGCAGGATGAAGAAGATGCCACAAGAAAAAAATATGACAATAAAGACGACCAAGTTTACAGATGAACACGTAAGTAATAATTTGACAAATATGACATAAGAGGTGGCACATAGGAACTTGGATAAGGTTGTTGTACTCATGAAATTTCTGGAAGATGATAATAAAAACAAAAAACAAATCGAGAAATTGACTGAGGTGCAAAGAAGGGATGAATAAAGGAAGAAGGAGATTCTTGATTTTTCTGTTGAGATTGGGGGTCAAGTGTTAGAGGCATGACTAGAGTTTGATAAGCACACAAAAAATACTACCCCTCATCCTTGCATTTTCTACAATATTACGTCCATCTTATACTCAAGGAAAAACCAACCATGCAAGAGAAGAGTGAGGAAAAAGTGAAGGACAAGAAAGAAAGAGGTATGAAAATCATAGCGCGATGAATAGTAGAATATGATGACATGCTACAAACTCTGAAGGATTAATTGAAGAAGGAAGGCTGGGTGCTATGAAATTATGAGGGTCTTTGATAGATCCATAAGACATATACTAATGTAGAAAGAGAAAAAAGTCCTAGTGGCCATAAATGATGAGTGTTTGAGAAGAGAAGAGAAGTTGGTCGTAGTTGCAGAAAATCATGATGCGCTAAAGGTTGTAAGGGAACCACATGAGGATAGAATAAAGGGTTTTGGTTCCTTGATAGCATGAGGAATGGATTAAATGGAAGGCATGATCTCAGGACTAGTGGGATTCATAAGAGAGCTTAAATATAAAGGGGAAAATATGACTCTAGATGAAATGGGGAAGGTACTTGGTGACATCCTGGATAAGGCATTCAGATCTACCTCGATGATGTGTCAGCACACCTAGGAAATTAGGTATAAATATGTGACTACAAGGACTTACCCATGGCCGAGGGCCACTGCATGCTCCTCATTTTAATCCTCCATCACCTCTTCATATCATTCCATATTGTCTAAAATTTGGTCAAATTTGGAATTCTAGAGCTTAGTTTTCTCAATTCATGAAATAGTAATAAACACAGAATAATAAAAAATTAATATATAAATCTCAAATTTATATTCAAAATTTGGTCATGGTCGGCCTTAATATTCAAAATCCCATCATTTTTCGCTCTTGAAATTTGTAGCTCATGTCATTTTTTACATCTTGATCATGATATCATGCCATTTATTTCAACCTAGTACATGACTACTTTCGACAATATTCAATTTTGATCTATTTTTTCAGCATCATGACATCACAATATCTCATCATAATATCATGACATCCATCCCATGGGCCCCTAGATAGGTGGTTTATATCTTATTTTATAGATGATCCTATAGTGTTTCTTTTTTCGTTTTACCTCTCCAGGGTTTTTGAAGCATGGATTGTGCCCACACAAGGTAGACAAGCGATACTATTAGGTATGCATTGGTGGGTATATTTAATTTTAGCTAGTATTTTCAACATTCTGTAATGTATTTACTTTCATTATCCATGTTACGAGATGTATTTTTCCATTGAACACCTCATGTTTTGTTATTATGACATGCAGTGATCAACGGATAGGGCATATGTATACACCTAATTTTGTACTTTTCATCTTTCATACTTGTTACTAATAATTTTCCTTTTGTAGATAAGGGTTACTCATGCATCTATTTCTCAAATGGGCTCTTTAAGGGGCTTTATGAGAATGGGGAATGGTTATTTACATAACCGTTATGTGTTAGAGATAGTAAATGAAGACGGTGTCACTATTTGGTCTTGGTTTTATTTCTCCTTGCACTAGGTATCATTGTCCTACTAGGTCTCATGCATATCATATTCATGAATTCTTGCTTGCATGCCACCATTTTACATCTTATTCATCCAATTTCATAACTCACGACACATTTATTTTATCTTTTATGACATATTAATCAGTATTTTGCATCCTTGGCTGATGTTGACACAATCTATGCACATGGGTAAATTTATAGGTCCTAAAACATAGTAATGTGTACATGATTCTTAAAAAAAATGAGTGGATGAAAACTTCATCTAGGACCTTTTCTTTACCTCTTGCACTTTTATTGGTCTTACATATCTTAAAACTCTGCTATAACTTTACATATTTGTATTTTAAGGCCTCAGACACTAGCACCTAGTTAGGACAGAAGTTCCCAGGTGCTCTTGTCCATCCTGGGTGCTCGTGACCTTATTTATCTTCTTGTTACTATTCTGGGTCTCTTTTACTTCTTGGTCACCTTTTAAAACTTTGGGTCATCCTTTCAATTTTCAATTATGAAATTCAAACTAGGGAATCATATATATACTTAGTTATTGATCTCACATAAAAGGTCAAGCATCATAATAATTATTTATCATCACCTAAGTTTACATCAAAAGAAAAAGAGCATTATAAAGAATATATCTAGCACATCCATACAAGGGAAAAGGGATGCATTAATTTGTATACTCAAAATAGGAGGGGATTTCATTCTATTCCATCACACACATTCTACACATTTGGTACATTCTAGGTCTAGCCCGCTATCATCATGAAACTTGCACAAGGAAAACCTAGGGACTCATTACAAAAACAAGCACATAGAACTACATAGATTCTGATATGTAATGCATGACTCAGTCACACATTCACTCTTTGGTTGACCATCCGAGTCAGTCTGCCTCCCCATAATGCATCTTTCTTTATTAGGTTTAATGTTGTTTGTGGGCATGTGCAGCTAGTGTAGACACCATGTTTTTGTTAACCTACCTACTTCATCTTATATACACATTATTTAAATTATATCATTATCCTAGGTCACTTTCCCCCCATTTTGTAAAATAACTTTTTACACCCTCATAAATTACTATTTACACATCCCAAATTACCTTATCCTATTTAAAACCACTTAACCATTTTAAAGTCATCTATAACCCATTTTACCTCAACTTCTTAACCTCCCCAAATCATATAACCTCTTTACAACCATCTTCCCTCACAAGTTTACCCAAAAATATCATTTAGGAGGTGGTTTTAACCACTTTCCCAATAAACCTAAATCATTGGAAATTCTACCAAATTTCCAGTGATACAAATAACAATTTTTCCTCCTCCCTCAAGTATCTGTTATCCAAAATCAGCCCCCTGCTTATTTTGGCTAACTTGCCTTCATTATTCCCTTCCTTGTGATACGACTTCAATTTTCACACATTTTAAGCACTCAAGGGTTTTTGGAAATGACTCCGTCATATAGGATTTTTCTTCCCCTTTCCAGAAAGGTAAAATTTTCCTCCTAACTCCAAATATTTTGAAAGTTATGGCTTGGCAGATTTTTTTGGGGAAAATTTCTCTTAACAAGCCCACGGCTAATGAAAAGGTGCCACATGGTGGTGGAGGTCAGGCTAGTGGAGGTAGGTTGGAAAATTTTCCAAGGAGTTGGTAGAGAGGTAAGGGAAAAAGCTGGCCCGCGGGCCCGCCGAGGAGAAGGAGAAGGAGTGGCGGAGGTGCAGGGAGATTTGGGAAATTTTTCCCTTTTTGTCTAACATGCCCAAACGTAATTTTTGGCCCCAAGGCCCGTGGATAATTTAGAAGATGAAACATGTCCAGTGGCGAGGGAGTTAGACCAGTGGAGGAAGTTTTGGTTTTTTCCAGAACTAAAAATGGGTTCAAAGAAAAAAGATGAGGCGTATCCCCGCCGACCAATGAGGGAGCGCCACATGTCCAGTCAACAATGGAAGGGTGAAAGTGCTGAGGTAAAATGAGAAATTTTCCCAATGAAAAATTCCAAAGGAAAAAGACAGGTTTTTGGCCCATGATCCCATCATAGAACCAGAATGTGACACGTGGCAGCAGAGCAGCGGGGCGCGGGGGGTTTTTGGGAATTTTTTCCCAAAATGAAATCAAAGGCAAAAAGGGGCAGGTTAAGCCTGCGATCCCATCGGAAAATCGGAGAATGACACATGTCCCAGAGTGGTATAGGTGTAGAGGATTTTGGGAAAAAATTTCAAAAGGGAAAATTTTAAAGTTTGACTCTGCCGACCGAATTTTGACCCTTTTTTTAACATTTTTTCCCTAAATCTTCAGAGGGGCATATATTTTGATCTAGAGCTCAGTTGTTTGTGTTCTTTATGTCATTGGAAAGATGGTGAAATTATCTACATGATGGAGGGTTTCATTTTTAATTTTTATGGATATTTTTGGGAGAAAAATTAGAAATAATCTCTAGCATGCAAAAAATATAGAAATGACATTCAACCACCAAAATTAATGAAGTATGGGTCGTATTTGGATCTGTAGAGCAATGTACTTTGGCGTATGGGTTTTTCCATGAAGGCCATCACCTTGGAGGTGAAATTGAGGGGATTTTATTGTTATTTGAAATCATAAATCATTTTTCATGCATTTTCTGCTTTCTCTTCTTTTTCTTTGCCCTTCAAACCCAATTTTGGCTCATTTGTAAAAGGTTGGATGTTCTTGCTTCTAAAAACTCTTCTTTTCCCCTTAGCAGGTGGATTTGAAGGATTTTCAGACCTTCCATAGAGATTGTAACACGTTTTTTTCCTCTTTTCTATTGCAATTTATTGTATCAAATGTGGGCATGATAATGTATGTTTTGTGATCAATTTTAAATCCTTTCATGCAATTATTATTGTCTTCTGATCCTTTATTGCATTCTGGTAGTTTGTGCATGTTTTGTTGCTGTAATCTTCATGATTTGTGTCTATATTTGTAAAGAAAGGATTTCATAACTCCTTTGGTGTATCACCTCTCTATTTTTTCTTAGTTTTTTTTCCATTCCCATGTTTCTCTCAACCTTGTCTCCTTGGTAGTTTTAAAGTACGAATTTTGAACCAGAACCTCTGAAAAATTACATGCATACACCTAAACAGAGGAGTAACAACCATATTTCTCTGTAGAATTTTATCATCTGTAAGGTCCCACACCTTGGATAAAATTCAATGTTGTGTAATCATATTAGATGACCCAATTATGAACTATAGATCTGGAGGTCATTTAGGGGGTGCTGTGAATTTTCACTAACAGTTTTGGCATGCCCGATGGGACCTTAGAGGTCTTCCAATTCATCTTTTGTAGGTTGATGTGTTCCTATGAAGATTTCAACCTTTGGAGGGAATTGTAAACACATCTGGCGACTCCATATGGTCAATAACTCATTCTCTGAGTTGGAGACGTATTTTCCATTCATTTTCATTCATTCTTCTTTCCATCTCTTCCATCTTCTTTCATTCCATGAAGTTGTATAATCATGACTTCATTTCACCTATGGAATTTTCATTCACAACAGCAGTAATATATTCCACCTCCAACATGTTTCTCAAATCCCCCATATCAGTATTTTGATCATATTCAAAACCAGTATGCATACCCATATGAGCAATGTCAAAATCAGTTTGGATATGAAGCACATTAAGCACAAGGGTATGTAGATTGTGAGGGAAGTCATGAAGAAAATGCAAATCTGCTGGATAAAATCCAAAAGATGGAGGCAAGCATGGTGCAATCTAGGGCTCAAGCAAAAATGAAAGCATTTGGAATCGTTTGTGGAGCACCTTGTCCATAGGTGGGACCTTTTCCAAGGAATTACATCCCTCAAGAGAAACTTGAACTCATTGTTACAACACTGTCATTGCTTACAAAGTGGACTGAAGGAATAGAGGTGTATGAGAGGAGTATTCAACAACCTTGTCAATGGGTAAGCACACCATCTCATGCCTTTTATTTCCCTCTTCCCCAATCTATTTTATCTCAGCAATGTCCAGTTTTAAACTCTCCATCTATTGTCCCAAAAGTTGATTCCATTTTTCCATCCCCTAGTCTTCCACTCCATCTCAATTCTTCTGTCCTTTTCCCTCCCAAAAATCCATTCCCTCTAAATAAATGAGAGTTTCTACCTCCTCCAACACCACAAAAAGTTACAAAATCAATTGAGTCACAACCCACCCCTCCTCTTACATTCCCAAATCCATGTTCGGAAGATAAAAATTAGAATGTCAGTCAAGGAAAATAGCAGCAAGAAGAAGAGCCAAACAAGGATGAAAAGATCAAAAGTTTGTTGAAATTGGCTCTCAAATTCAGGATTACAAAAATCCCCTTGATGGTGAAGCCAAAAGAGGAAGTTGGAGTTAAAGCAACAGTGGTGGTTGAGGCTGAGTTTACAGCAGAAGAATAGAAAGAACAAGATGAAAAGAATCAGCATTTTGTTGGTGATGAGTTGGGTGTCCATGTTGGCACTTTGCCCAAATAAAATTTTGATCCAATTTGCACTGCAAAAACATTCATTGTGGAGGAAGAAAAACCAGCTCCAAACCCTATTGAAGAGGAGAAAATGGAAGAGATTAAATAATGTTTGAAGCCATTGGATGAAGGAAGCATTATTGATGAATTTTTTCTTTCATTTGAAGTGGCTAATTTGATTAATGAAACCATTATGGAGGTGAAAAAAACAGGTCCAAATTGTGAGCAAAAGGCACAAGACAATTCATGTTTCTCTCCCCTTTCATCTCTCCAAATATCTATTTTTTTGGATGAGTTAAAATTGGCAAGTTGCATGTTTGAAAATGAAGCTACACATGGTGAAGAATATGCAGATTTAGAGGTCACCATGCAAGGGGGAAAAACTTTGTTGCAGTGGGACAACAAAGAGTTTGATTGTTTATATAACTTAGAGGAATGTCTTGAGGAGGAGCCAACTGAAATTACAACATTTTCTTCTCCACCATTCATTCTTCAACATCAAGAGCCTTTTGCCACAAAGGAGAACACTAAAAAGCATTAGCCTGTGTTTTGTGGCAGCTCATTGGAGCCAAGATTGGAAGATATTAATCTTCCATGTTTTCTTGGGAAAAGGAAGGGAAAGAGTAAAAGAATTCCATCATTTCTTCCACACCATCCATCCAAGAAGGGCCACAAGAAGACTCCATTTTTGGAGCTGAATTTCAGAGAAATGGGAACATCCAAAGGATTAGACCTTGCCTAGTCAAGTATTTGGCTTCATTGGATCCAATGGAGAAGTCACAACTAGTCATTCTTGCTTCTGAGCATGAGGATGAGCTATAAAGTGTCAAGGATCAACTGAAATGCCTCTTCAATCCAAATGTAGAGCAATTTAAAGAGGTATTGGATTTTCTTTCAGTTGACACCTTGCTGATTTGGGTAGAAGACCAGCTTTTTGTTGATTTTCCACTCATCCTAACAGCCATGATCAGCTCCAAATCAATTGCATGGCTGCCCATTTTGAAGAAAGGAATTTATTTTACACAAATAGTTGTAGGTTTTGTTTAGCTCACCTTTTCTTCTAGTTAGAGTAGAGTAGGTAGGTTTTATTTCAGAAAAATAAGTTCTCGTGCACACTCTACATGTTCCATTTGGAGAATGTATGATTTTTAGTTTTGTACATAGTTTTTGTGGTGCTGGTTTTGCTTTTGCACAGTCCATTACAATGGCATTTTGGTGAAAACAACTCCAGTTCAGTAGGCTTCAAAGTGGCCCAAAGGGAAGTTTTCAAAGTTTAGATCAATTTGCAAGCTACTACTCATGAATCCATGTGTAATGGATGCTTCAAGGTAACTGATCACTTCATCTAGTAGGTAAATGACCCCTCTGAGTTGCCAAAATTGTTATCCAAAATGATCCACTTGCTTATTTTAGATAACTTGCCTTCATTATTCCCTTCCTTGTGCTTCAAATAATATTTGTACACATTTCAAGCACTCAAGGGTTTCTAGAAATGGCTCCATCAGATAGGATTTTTCTTCCCCTTTCCAGAAAGGTAAAATTTTCCTCCTAATTTCAAATATTTTGAAAGTTATGGCTTCGTAGATTTTTTGGGGAAAATTTCCCTTGACAAGCCCACAACCAATGAAAAGGTGCCACATGGTGGTAGAGGTTGGGACAACGGAGGTAAGTGGAAAATTTTCCAAGGAGTTGGTGGAGTTGAAAGGGAAAAAATTGGCCCGCGGGCCCATCGAGGAGAAGGATAACGAGTGGCGGAGGCACGGGGAGATTTGGGAAATTTTTCCCTTTTTGTCTAAAATGCTGAAAGGAAAATTTTTACTCCAAGGCCCATAGATCGTTTAGAAGCTAACACGTGTCCAGTGGCAGGGGAGTCGAACCGGCAAAGGAAGTTTTGGTCTTTTCCAAAACCAAAAAGGGGCTCAAAGAAAAAAGATGAGGCACATCCCCGCTGACCAATGAGGGAACGCCACATGTCCAGTCAGTGGCAGAAGGGCTGAAGCATGGAGGTAAAATGGGAAATTTTCCCAATGAAAATTTCCAAAGGAAAAAGACATGTTTTTGGCCCGTGATCCCATCAGTGAACTAGTATGTGACACGTGGCAATGGAGAAGTGGAGCACAAGGGGTTTTTGGGAAATTTTTTCCAAAATGAAATCAAATGAAAAAAGGGGTAGGTTGAGCCCACAATCCCATCAGAAAATTGGATAACAACATGTGTCTCAAAGTGGTAGAGGTGTGGAGGCTTTTGGGAAAAAATTTCAAAAGGGAAAATTTTAAAGTTTGACCCCACCGACCAAATTTTGACCCTATTTTTCACCATTTTTTCCCTAAATCTTCAGAGGGGCATATCTTTTGATCCAGAGCTCAGGTTTTTGCATTCTTTATGTCATTAGAAAGCTGGTTAAATTATCTACATGATGGAGGTTAAATTTTTCTTTTTTATGGAGATTTACATGAGAAAAATGAGAAAACATCTCTAGCATGCAAAAAATATAGAAATGACATTCAACCACCAAAATTAATGAAGTATGGGTCGTTTTTGGATCTGCAGAGCAATGTACTTTGGCATATGGGTTTTTCCATGAAGCCCATCACCTTGGAGGTGAAATTGAGGGGATTTTATTGGTAGTTGAACTCATAAATCATTTTTCCCGCATTTTTTGCTTTCTCTTCTTCTGCTTCACCATTAAAAGCCAGTTTTTGCTCATTTGTAAAAGGTTGGATGTTCTTGCTTCTGCAAGCTCTTCTTTTCCCCTTAGCAGGTGGAGTTTAAGGAGTTTCAAACCTCCCATGGATATTGTAACATGTTTTTTTCCTCTTTTCTATTGCAATGTATTGTATCAAATATCGGTGTGATAATGTATGTTTTGTGATCAATTTTCAATCCTCTCATGCAGTTATTATTGTCTTCTAATCCTTCATTGCATTCTGGTCATTTGTGCATGTTTTTATGCTGCAATATTCATGATTTGTGTCTATATTTTCAAAGCAAGGAGTTCAGCACTCCTTTTTTGTATCACCTCTTTGTTTTTTCTTAGTTTTGTTTCCATTTCCATGTTTCTCTCAACCCTGTCTCATTGGTAGTTTTAGACTAGGAATTTTGAACAGAACCTCTGCAAAATTGCATGCATACACCTAAATAGAGGAGTAAGAACCAAATTCAATCTGGAGAGTTTTCTTACCTTGCAAGGCCCCACACCTTGTATAAAACTCAATGTTGTGCATTCACACTCGATGAGTTTGCCTTAGAAAAGTAGATTTATAACTCATTTGGGGGTGCTGTGAATTTGCACTAACAATATCTTCAAAAATATTTTTCTCACTCTTGCACTTTGTTTTTGATCCAAAAAGGCATCTACATCATTATAAATATCAACAAGGACCTGTATCAACCTCAAGCTCTTACAACACATCATTTTGATAACATTTTCATTAATCATTTACTTAGAATCTCAATAACCATTCATCAACTTCAATTAGCTCCATCTGATGTATGTAGACATATTTTAGCCTATTTCCACATCATGAGGTATTTCTCTGTGTTATTTTATCATTTACATTTCACAAAAACGTAAAAAAAATCAAATTTCATCATTCAAAATATTTTCTTATCATCTTACAAACATTTCTCATTTTCACAGTAATTGTAAGGGATTGCTTGAATCACCCGATATTCTATCTAATTTCCCATGATTCCTCTCAATCGACAATGATCTTTTTCAATTTGCATCTTCTAATAAATTTATCAATTTATTATCAATTTTCATTGATATTTTGCATTTAACTTGTCTTGTGCAAGCATGTCTTTACTTTAGATGACAGTACCTAGCCGGTCCCATCCTGTCACAAGTATCTACGATTTTCCAATAGTTTAGTAGCCATTATTTTTGGAACAATACAATATCCTTCACAAGATTACATTGTGTGTAATTCTATTTTCCACCGACATCGATGACATTGAGGATCAAATCAAGTTCCTCTACGAGATCCTTGATAAGAAACAATTTTTTTTTGGTATGACTACTTTGAATCTGTCCAAAATAAATCAACCCTCGTCTGGGCCACATTTGAAGCTATGCAGGAATTTCCCTTCAACTTCAAGTTCTAAATCTTATTATCCATTATATATATCTTTATCATTATCTTTTTCAATCTATTTAATTGAATAAAAGTGGAATAAGATCCTCTAAGGAATTCCCTTTGGATTATTAGAAAAATCCTTTCTCAAGTATCTCATTATCCTATTTATCTAATATATTTTGTTTAGATTTATTATTTGATGTAATAAGAAGGAAGCTTATTTAACAACATCGATGTCTGTCATTATGGGTATCATTAAACCCTACCATCTTTCAAGGTTAGTTTATTTTTTTATTTCATTTTATTAAGTTAAAGTTGGAAAGCAAAAACTCTCTGGTACATTTTTCCACACCCGGTGGTACCCTATCCCTTTTCTTTAATTTTAAATTAATTAATTTCCACCTTTAGGCTCTTTTCTTTGCCATCACTAACTATACAATCAAATTGCCAATGATTTTAGTGAATCGTCAATGATTACTATAAATCACCAATGATCTCTATAAATTGTTCTTGATTTCTTAGTCAGTTAACATATCACATTCATTTCTATTTTCTTTTCTCTATTTTCATCTAACCCTTGCAAGTTTCTGCCTTGGGATATTTTTACCTTCTGCTCTGTAGCAGTGCCTTAAAATTTTGAAAAAAAATTAAAAAATCTAAAAATCTTAAGAAAGGAAGCATTTTACAAGTACGTCTCTTTAGTTTCTTTTTTAAAGCATTAAATTCATGTCGTCTAACCTCATTCAAATCACATTTCTTTTTGGAATTAAAAATAGCTTCTCATTCTCTTTAATCGCATAGTCTAATTTGAAGGTTTATATATTGCATTCACTTAATCTCCCCCCACCCAAGAAAACCACCTTAAACACAACTTGCATCAAAAAATTCCTACCCACGTGGACCTACTTAGATTTCATCACCAAGAGGAGAAGCAAACTTGGTGTTCTAGCTGAGTATAAAAAATTGGTTTCTAGCATAGTTTCTAAGCACCCAACTCCTTTATTACTATGGGAACATGAAGTGAGGGGGTATTCCCAAATACTAAGCCCTGTACTAATACCAACATAAATTCAGGCCTCATGTACCCTCATGTATATCAAGTAATCCTTCCTTAAACATCACCTAAAATCATCCTTAGACGGCCATTTCCTAAGACTATGTTATCCATTTTTCACATTTCACTCTTCTTTGAATAATCAAGATAATAAAAAAATAAGTTTTGTGATGTTTATACTATTTGTAATCAAGAATCTAGATTCCTTTTTCATTTTAGGTGATTTTTTGTTTTTATTGTGCTTACTAGAAAACAAATGCATCTCCAAATTTCTAAAAATAAGACACAAAGCTTCCAATAATTAGTCAAATATCTTCGAACCAAAATTGAGAATGATACACATTTAATAAATAAACATTGAGCATCTATGTCACCTTGACCACATGATCAATAACCCGCACATTCTCCCAATAGTTAATTTTAGTTTTCTGAAATACTTGATCCACCTAGTCCATGTTTCTTTGATAGTTGGGATCCATTATTTTTTGAAATATTACATTTAAACCCCGTATCCCTCAATGTATATCTCGTTTCTTGGGGTATTCATATTTAACCATTCAAAGTTAGATCACACCCCCTATATCTAACACCTCATATGAATTCTCCCAGGTTGTTGATCCTAACCATGATCTAATCATCCAACAAGTACATCCTTACGCCGTTGCTAGCAAATCAAAAACATCTAATGTCGTATTCTCATCTCTTATCATTGAATTTGAAATTAATGTTGTCTCCTCACAAGACATAACTAATGAACCACCTACATCGTCACCATACCTCTCCTCTAGATCAATGTCATCCCAAAATAATACCAAAATATAATCATCCATGTCAAGCCCCTTTGTATCATCTACCATCCAAACTCCCACTATGAGTTAAAAATCCATTCCATCAAACATGTCTCATCTTTTCTCATCCTAATAACCCACATCACTTGTCCAAAATATAGTTATATCTATCCCAACATCCACACCACTCATTAACATAAGTTTTTTTTTCTACTATCCACCCCTCCTCACAACAGTCATCTACCCTCCCTACTTATTCTCAATTCCTACCTCAAAAATTGTAACCTCTCATCCCCACTTCCATTCCTTTCCAACACGTACCTCAACCTTCCCAGCCCCTCATTCATAACATACAACAACAATATCAACCACTCATCTACTTTTCTACCCCTTTTAAAAAAATACCACAACCATTATAATCTCTTATAAATACATCCATGCCCTTCCAGTATCAATACATCTAACCTACGTCACCTTTAATTTCATAACCTATCTATAACATTCCCCTAGGTATCTATCCTTAGCAAAATATCCCCATATCAATAAATTTTTTTTTTTCATATAATCAATCTAGTTCATCATTCGACATCCAAAAAAAACAAAAAATAGACCCATTACAGGATTTAATGAACAAAATATCTAGCATTTAAGCCACTTCTATGGGTCCTAAAAACACATTATATTATCAACAAATATGCAATGAATGCATTCATCCATTCATACCATAAAACAAATATCCTCCATATTGGGAACTGTTAACCATTTAACCTACCTAGAAGAAGGCTATGTATCAGATTAATGTCTTTAAGAAATCCCCGCATAATGAATTTTTCTAAGGCCAAGAATCTGAATTTTTTTCAATTTTCAAACTTCGGAGGTTTTTCTCTTTCGGATTTTTTAAGGTCAATTTTGGAATTTCTTTTGAATTTTTCCAAAATCTGAATTTCCAAAAGTCCAAAAATTTAGACTTTCGGGTTCGGAAATTTTTGGCTCATTTTGTCTAAATCCCTCTCGGACTTCCAAAGTCCAAAACTTCGAAAGTCTGAATTTTTGGATTTTCAAGTTTTGGGTTTTCGGAGTTCTCTGAGTCCTTTCTAAGATTTGTATGTGAAGTTTTCTCAAGTATGAATTTCTGAAAGTTTGAATTTTCATACTTTCGGGTTTTTGGGTTTTAGACTTCTCAATCGCCAATTCATCTTTTACTTCCCATTTTTTCCAAAGTCCAAAATCCTAAATTTTTAGAATTTTGGGCTTTCGGGTTTTGGAGCTTCAAAAATTTTGATTGTAATTAATTTCCACCTACCTCTGTACGGATCAAAAATTTACCATTAATCTTGGGATTTCAATATAAACTCAAATTTTTACTTTTTATTTTTACCTGACACTTTCACACTTTTTCTCTGACATTTCACTCTCGTACTTTGTGGCATCTTTTTCAAGGTATGTTTTTTAGTTTTTTTTCTTTTGGTTTAGGTATTTTTATTCCTCCTCCCCATTTGGGTTTCCTTTTGTTTTCCCTTTGTGTTTTCTTGTAATGTCATTCTTTTTCACCATGTTTTGTTGTGTGAGTTTTCTCTAGGTTTTCATGTATGTTAAGGGGATCTTTTTAGGTCCCTCGTACTTTCTCCTGTTTCTCAATTTCCATATTGGATTTTTAACATTTATTTTTCAGTATCCTCTAGATATCATCCTTTCATACTTATTCAGAAAACTCATCTCGTAGAGTTCTTTCGGCTTTCGAGATTTCAGAGAATTGGAGATTTCAGGATTTTAGAGAATTAGAGATTTCAAGTTTTCAAAGATTTCAAATTTTAGGATTTTAGAGAATTGGAGATTTCGAGTTTTCAGAGAACTGTTGTTTTAGAGAATTGGAAATTTTAGGTTTTCAGAACCGTTGACTTCAGGAAACTTTTTTGGAGATTTCATTTTAGAGATTTATTTTGATGATTCCTTTTGGACTTGTTTCGGTTCAGGATTTCAGATTTTTCTTTCTTTCTAGTTTTTAGAATTTCTGCAACATTCAACTCCCAAAAACATATGTTTTGATGTCTACCTCCACTTCAAAGGGAAAAGAGAAGACAAAGTAAACATTTATTTGGGTTTCTCCCCAATCTTGCTTGATCTCTGACTTAGGAAATATTGAGGACGCTGATATAGGATAGATTGATCTTCCCAAGTTCTGGGAAAGATTAAAGGCCTTGAACAAAAATCCATAGATGCAGGCCATCTATGATAATTCTCTTGCCCTTGCCACCATTTTTCAAGCATCTGTGCAATGCCCAGATTTTTTCCTAGCTGCAGCAACCCACTATGACGAGGACTCTATGTCGATAAGAGATAGTGATGATAAGGTGGTGATTTGTATGGACCCAATTTTCTTCGAAGATTTTTTTAAAATTCTAGACATTCAAGATTATTCCACAATCTCACCTAAAACATTAGTTGAAAATTGGGATAAAAAAGAAGAAGTATGCTCAAAATTTATGATGAAATCCTATCTGACTAAGAATTTTACCAAGTTTCCCAAAACTATACATCAATCGAATTTTATTTAGGAAGTCAACAACCTCATTATGCTTTTAAGAAGATTTTTAGGTCTTCCTTCTACAAAGGAATTCCAAGAATGGATGTTCTTTTACATAATTACTATCAAGAAGAATGACAAGTTTATCTGATGGGTTGAACATATTACTAGCAACATTCACTATCAGTTAGGCAAAGTGTCAGAAACTAACACTTTCTACATGACATCTTTTCTAGTATATGCAGCTGCTTCTATGGGAGATTTTACAGGATTGAATACCAGGGGAGTTCACATCTCATCCCAAATATATGAGTTTTTATCCCCAAATATCTCTAGATGAGGGGAGTAGGCACTTACAAAGAATCAATGACGCTTTCTTCATTGTTTTCCTCTATCTCTTTGAAAAAGATTTATATAATCATAGGGTTTCTGATGAGGCTTTCCACGAGGTATGAGAATGGGGAGTAACCTATTGTTACTTTCCCACACTCACCTACATTTAGATTCTAGGTTTCATAGGTGCCCGAAGCAAGTTGCTAAGATGTCGTACTGACAAATGGGTTATGTTGTCACCAAATCACTGCACCCTTCGAATGGAGAGGATGTGAATAGGATGTTCGGTGTGATTGGGACACATGGGATCACCTCCCAAGCTATGGGACTTGGGCTCGAAGTGAACCTCCGGAGAAGGCCGGCTTCCTCTTCCTAAACTAAGTGCTGTACTACTCCTAGTGTAACAAAAATGATTATCTAATCCTATGCTAACATCTTCATGGGGTTTTAGGGAAAGATATTTACATAAATGAAACTATACTAGGGATGGTGATGCACCAAATAAAGGTTGTTTCCAGACTCAGGAACGGTTAATTTGAAGAGGGTGTGTGCACCACAGGTCAACTTCACCTACTGCAACTTAGAGAGGGTACATGATACCACAAACTAAGAGACATGCGTTCCCTTTGTTAAACCTTATCAGACCAAGAAATATACCAGTTTCCTAGTGAAGAAGGATGAACTCAAGAAGGGTGAACAAACACCACAACTCAACTGCATGCAATACTCCACCACTCGATAAGCATAGAACTCTAAGAACCTACAATAGAAACTTAAACTTGCACAGTGTACCTGCAAGTATGAGAAAGGCACAAAGAAGCACAGAAGGATGAAAGGACAAAAATTAGTCACAAAAAACACACTTTTATTGCTTCAATAACATGCACAATGCATCATACATTCAGAAGAGGCAATAGTTGTCATTACAGTCTTGAAGAGGAAGCTTGAAAGTTCTCTCAACACACAAGGACAACTTGCAGAAGAGAGAGGACTCTTGAAAAGCATACACTCGCCTAAGATATCTAATTGTCCAACTTGTCTAAACTTTTGGAACCCTTTAAAATGAGCTTATAACTTATATTTATATAAGAATATGTGAGAAAGAAGAGGAAAGGTCATAATTACATTCCTAAATTGAAGACCCATGATGTATTTATCACAGTTAGTTGAATCACCTGATAAGGTTCCATCATGGGTCATTAATTTCCTGATGACCTAGTCTTTTCAATTAATTAAAAGAATATTTAAATAAAATATTTAAATAATAATAATAAATATTATTATTAAAATATTTAAATAAAAATATTAAATTAATTAACATAATGTTGGGACCCCCCCATTGATCCATTTGACTTGAAGAGGATGGGGGGTCCATGTGAATATGTCAAAAAAATATCCCAACTCAGTAGTTGGATTGCCGAGCTAATTCACTGAGTTGGACATGAGCTCCACCATCCTTCTATTCACCGCTACACCAAGCTAAGAATTGAGGTCCATCTACATCAAGAACATAGGCAATTCCTCCACTCATACTAGCTGCAAAATTTCTTCTTGTCTTGCCCAAAATGACCATAGTTTTCCACCAGTCATGTACTCACATCCATGATCTCCCACTCCTTCCACAATTTCTTTCACACCAAAATTCATGACATAGAACCTTTCTACTGCCATTCCACTGAAATATGATTCTCCATAGTTGCTTCATACAATGCAACATTCCCAATGACAATATTATCTTTAGGATCAAATTGACTTGCTCTTGGAGGGTAAACTATAATCTTTCCTCCTGATAGACCTTTACCGATATAATCATTGATATCCCTTTCCAGCTCTAGGGTTATTCCCACACAGAGAAATGCCCCAAGACTTTGACCTACACTTCCTAATAGTTTAACATGAATGGTTTCTATAGGCAGACCGGCCATATTATATCTTTTGGTAACTTCATGGATATTATCATTTATAATTGGCATCTCCATGTAAACTGGAAGCATTTTCTCTAAGGATGGCTTCGAAATATTGATTAACTCTTGATCCAAGGCCATGTCCAACTCATGATCTTGTTTATGAATGAAATACTGAGCTACTTCTGGACAAATCTCTACTGTAGGCCTTAGTAGCAAAGAGAGATCAATATTTTTAAGCTTCTCACTACTGTTAATGACTTCTTTATCCATCTCAAGCATTTCTACATGACCCACCATATCTTCCATAGTCTTGAAACCCATATCAGACATAAGTTCATGAGTCTCTTCTGTAACCATAAACAAAAAATTAATCACATGTTCTGGTTCTCCTGTAAATTTATCTTGTAAAATAGGATCTTGGGTAGAAATGCCAACCAGACATGTGTTCTTGTGGCATTTATGCATCATGATGCAACCCAAACTGATCAATGGGGCTATACTAAAACCAAAATCCTTTGCACTAGGTAGTGCCACTATGACAACATCTCTTCCAGTCTTTAGTTGTCCATCTGTCTGTAGAACTGTGTGACCACATAAATCATTGGCAACTAAGGTTTGGTGAGTCTCTGCTAGACCAAGTTCCCATGGTAGCCCAACATTTTTTATGCCTGTCCAATGAGATGCCCCTGTACCTCCATCATGTCCTGAAATTAATAAATGGTCTGCATGACCCTTTACTACACCACTAGCAATCACTCCAACACCAACTTTAGAGACCAACTTTACACTGATCTGAGCTCTTGGATTGGAATTCTTAAGGTCATATATAAGTTGTGCAAGATCTTCAATGGAATAAATATCGTGATGTGGAGGGGGACTAATAAGCCCTACACCAGCAGTATAATTTCTTTTGACAACAATGTCACCAATGACTTTATGGCCTAGAAGTTCCCCACCCTCACTAGGCTTTGCTCCCTGAGCCATCTTAATTTGAAGTTCATCTGCATTGGTTAAATAATAGCTAGAAACACCAAAACATCCACTTGTAACTTGATTTATTGCACTTATTTTAGGACTCATAGAACCATTAGGAAGTGGTTGTAAGTGAGATGGGTTCTCTCCTCCTTCACCTGTATTGGGCTTCCCTCCAATTTTTTTCATCGCAATAGCCAAAGTTGTATGAGCCTCCAACAAAATTGAGCCATAACTCATAGCACCCATGAAAAATCACTTCACAATCTCACTAGCAGGTTTGACTTCCTCCAAATAAATCTTCTTATCCAAATATTTCTTAAATTTCAACATGCCTCACAAATTGTAATGTTTATTTACATCCTGAACTATTTTTATAATATTTTTTATGAGCTACAACACTATTTGTATGTGCTGCCTCTTGCAGCTTTACAATGGCAAGTGGATCATTAAGATGCACTTCACCATCTTTCTACCAATGATAATCACTAGGATTGGGTAAAGCTTGGGCATCAAAACTTCCTTCAGGTAAGATTCGGCTAGGGAATGCCACACCATGCAAGTGAAGCACATCTCAAGCAAGCATCTCAAATGTTGCCCCCTCCACCCGGCTTGGTGTACCCAAAAAAAACCTTTGAACCACCTCTGAAGAAAGCCCAAGAGCCTCAAAGATCTGAGCACCCTTGAAAGAAGCCATAGTAGAAATCCCCATCTTTGCTATAACCTTCAGCATGCCAAAGTTACTTGCTTTGAAGTACTTTTGAATTAGTTCTTGTTTGGAATGGAAGGTGCCATTATTCTTTGGAGGGATTTTACCATCAATTTTTAATCTTCATATAAATTCAATTACCAAGTACGGGCATATTACATGTGCACGAAAACCTATAATTGTGTAGAAATGATGCACTTCACATGGCTCACTAGATTCTAGAACCAATCCAACTCGAGTGCACTGTAATGTTGAGACAAGATGATGATGCACTGTACTCACTGCTAATAGAGAGCTAACAGGAACCTGCTTGGATGATGTGGCTCTATCTGACAAAACCAGTATTTTGTAGCCTTCATAAATCGCAAGGAAAGCTTCTAAGCATAATCTATCCAAGGTCTCTTCAAGTCCCTTAGTTCCATATTCCTTAGAAAATGTAATATCAAGCACTTTGCTATTCCAACCATGAAAATTCATCTTTTTAATTGCTTCCATTTCTTCAATGGAAAGAAGAGGACCCTTCTGAGAAATATGATGACACTGCTTCTCACTAGTTTCTGTAAGATCCCCTTCTAAACTAGTCATGCACTCCATTGATGTGAAAACGGCTTCACGAATCAGATCAATGGGTGGATTTGTTTACCTTGTGAAAGTGTATTCCTAGAAATGAAGGTCTATAATAGTTGAAGATATGTAGATGGGTTTACAGGGGTGTTGTTTGTGGTAAGCAAAATTAGTAGAGCCTCCTCAAATGACCTTCTGTACATAACGCTATGAGATTGAGATTGAAAGTCGATGGCATTGGCACTGGCATTACATTGAAGCATGGGAAATGTCAATTTAGTTGTACCACTATGACAATGAACCACTGTAAGCATCCTCAGAAGTGGTAATATGACTAAGTTCTAAACCTTTTGACTGCTCGTTATTCACTTCCACATTGAATGGGTCTTCATTACAGTGATCTTTCCCAACCAATTTTCCTATTTACTCGATCCTTGACTGAGCTTTACTTGTTGAGTCCTTACGCATACACTGAATGGCTTAGCTGATAATCTGACTATATTCACAAGCACATTCTCGTTTACAACTCCAACATGTTTTGAATCACTTGATGACTCACCTGGTATTTCAGAAATAAACTTGAATTCTTCTCTATGTGGAAACCTCACGACAGCATGTCATTGTAAAGTTTCCACCATGGAAATTGGGATGAATTTATCCCATATGCAGAAATACAAACTTGACTTGCCATCATCAAATTTCTAACCTTGGAAATATAGTGAAATGTTTCCCATGCATGGGATTACTATAATGGCTTTCCAACATCCAAGTCTCGAACTCGATATACTAGCTCTGAATCCCTGCATACTGGCTTGGCCACATTAATCCATGGGGCCCGACCTTAGCTTCACCATGCAAACTTAGCAAATAAGTTCCTTATCTCCATAATTCCCACTAGCGTGTGGGATCACTATGATTTTTTTTACTGGCCAAAATATACATGAATTTTCAGGTGATCAGTGTGGTCAGGAGTTCATGGCATTTCGTGAAATAGTTTGAGTTCCTGTACAGGATGTACATGCCTTCTATAAGCTACAATTATCATATTTCATGAGAAGAGATCTGGTTCAGTCATGTCATCGAAGAATTTGCGATCATCCGTATAACTTCCACACTTGTCATACATGTATATAAGTTTATTTGGTAGTAGTGTACATCTTCCAAACATGTGTCCCCTACCATTAATGTGAGAGTGGATTTGTTTTCCCTCTGTAAGGGCTTTCTTAGCAATGCAAGCCTGTAGTAGATGAAGATATGTTGAAGAATTTACAAATAGATTGTGTGTTGTAAGAAGGATGTGTAGTGCCTCCTTCAAGTGACCCTCTCCATAGAGTGCTACGAGATTTTGATTGAGATGTATTTGGTTGCTTGGTTGCAAATAAAATTTCATTCAAACAATACCAGATGACCTCATCGTCATATCTGCATAATCTCATATATTATCTCGATCAAACAAGATAATTCTCCCAAGTGGTTGGTCGAGCACTGTCTAATGGATTAGACCTGGGCTCATGTTAACTTAGATTTCCATGACCCGACCTTCATATCCTTTTGCATAGATCTCTACCAGGATCCTTATAGAGTTCCCTTCATTTGTCAATTTCCAACTAGATATATTTTGCATTAACAAGATCTCATCGAGCTCTTATAACTGAGAGACTCTATTGAGATGATTTCCAAGATTACTATCAATTTGACACCGTGTTCTTGTTTCGCACGGAATGTTTTGGCTCTGCAGAATAGACTTGCTTCTATCTTATCATTCCTTTGAGAAATAGATAAGGGTTAGGGCTAGGAGGAATACCTGTTGAATGTTGAGATGGTGTGCGCGTACCGTAGAGAAAGATCAAATCAATTGCGAAGAACTCCTTTTTGTCTTGGAAGGACTACCTGCAAGTAAGAATACAGGACCACCAGATTTTAATTAGACAATAAATGAGGGATCTACCTTAGGCCCAAGAAATATAAAACTTCCTTTCGAAGGTGGTTAGTTCCCCTTTTAATACGATTTAACACAAATGATAATAAAGAAATCTATTGCAAAATCTCGATTTATGTATCTCGTTACAAAGCAATAGGAGCTAAACTATCAATAATAAAGCGTCACGTTGTTGGTTCGGTTACTGGTCGTTGATACATCCAGGTTGAGTTAGAGGGATAAACCAGACTGGATCTGAGGTTGTTAGGTGGCAAATAGGAGGGAATAAGGTTTTGGGGTATAAGTCACAGTGACCGATGCCGGTCACTGGATAACCGACCACGATTAGAGAACCACTGCCAGTAGGGGATAAACGATACTGGTAGGGTCAGCAATCTAAGTGCTTCTGGATAGAGGTTGGTTGCAAGGTGATTGTGGGGTTATTAAGATTGGTGGATGGCTGAGGGGAATGATGGGAGTATAGGGAAGACTCAGAATGTGGTAAAATGGCCTTCTGGGTAATATCAGGATGTATGGGTGAAGGTTAAGTGTAGTATGCTACTGGTAGTAGATCTAGGAATAAAATTATCATTACTATTAATCAACAGGTTCAAGAAAATGGTGCTTAGAAACATATAAAACACTACTTACTCGTCCCTAATGCAGGTGCAGGTTTCAGGACTGTGATGATGAGAATAGGACCCAAGTTGGATGATCTGACAATCCAAGATGAGTTATCTCCTCTTATGATGCTCGGATGAGTGTTACTAGGCTCTGGTTATTCAGTTGCAGTCTTAGGCTTGATGTCCTTCTCTATAAACTCTTCCTGTTTCTTCACTTGTCTCTGCTCGGCCAAGCAAAATCCGGATCCTTTCGATGATTTCTCTTTTTCTCGATCAAAATCAAAATCCAATCCTTTGTTTTTGGTTGGAAGTGGTCATTTACAGGGAACCGATGGCGGTTACGCAACCGACGGCAGTCGAATAGGAACCGGTATCGGTCAGGTCAAAGCGGGCTATTTTTGGTAAAATAGCCATCTTTCCCTCCTTTTCTCCCGAGGGATTAGTTGCGAGCTTGGTCAAGTCATTATGAAGTTGGTTTTAGGTGCGGATGAGGAGTAACTAGTCATAGGTGTGGAATGTGGACCAAGTTATAGGTCTTAATTAGGTTAGTTTAGGGTTAAGACTACGTCATGATGAGGTGGCAAAATGAGGTGGCAGGTATGGTGATGTGGATTTATTAATTATAAGGTAATTAATAAATAATTGTGTAAGGTTTAGGTGATGAGGTTAGGTTACGAAATGAGATGCGGGGCACAAGGGGTCGTAAGACACAAATTTGGTGTCTACATTAGCCCCTTGTTGTCGTGTAGCTTGTCTTTGTTAAAGCTGCATGGACAATAATAAGAAGTGGTTACCCCTGTTAATGGTATAGGTAATCCCCCTCAAATCTATCACAGATTGAGGTAGCGTGAAATCAGGGATAGGGTTGATAAAGGGAAATGGTGTTGAGATAATGGTAAGATGGTGGGGTAGGTCCAAGGAAGCAGACGCACGTTGACATGCAGTAGTGTGACCAGGGTACATGATTTTGAAGAGCAAACAAGAAATTCATAGGCAAAGGTCGATAGTTTATCCAAACAAGGGTGATATAATCCTGGTATCCAAGGCATAGGAAGTAGCTCCAGGGGATATAACGGGTAAGGTACAAGAACGTTTAGGCATGTTCGGCAGTACCAAATGGTTGGTTTGGTTGAGATAAACGTCACGGTCTTGGTCTAGGCAAAGTTGGTCGACTGATCAAGTCAAGGACCCTAATCATGCTAAAACACGAACAAGTGAGCTCGATTAAACAAACAAAAAAAAAGCTACATGATGGGTGGAGAAAATTGTAAAATGTTGAGTTTGGGTGAGGTATTTAATTGGTGTGGCCTTAGGTCGGGCCAAATGGTTGGGTGCGGCCGTGGGTCGGGCCAAATGAGTTGGGTACGGCCTTGGGTCGGGCCAAATGGTAGGTTACGGCCTTGGATCGGGTCAAATGAGTTGGTTACCGCCGTGGGTCGGGCCAAATGGGTTGGTTGCGGCCTTGGGTCAAGCCAAATGGGTTGCTTGTGGCTATGGGTCAGGCCAAATGGTAGGTTACGACCTTGGGTCAGGCCAAATGGGTTGGTTGCGGCCTTGGGTCGGGCCAAATGGGTTGGTTGTGGCCGTGGGTCGGGCCAAAATGGGTGGTTGTGGCCGTGGGTTGGGCCAAATGGGTTGGTTGTGGCCATTGGTCAGGCCAAATGGTAGGTTACAGCCTTGGGTCGGGCCAAATAGGTTGGTTGCAGCCGTTGGTCGGGCCAAATGGTAGGTTACGGCCTTAGGTCGGGCCAATGAAGTTAATAAAGGGTTGTCAACAAAGGTGGATATAGGCGATGTTGGTAGAAAGGGCTATTAGTAAATAAGGGCCGAAATTGGGGTAGAGGTGAGATAAAACCGATATCGATTGTGTATGACCGATATCGGTTAGATGACCGATACCGGTTTCTTAGGGCATAATAAAACTGATATCGGTTATGGGTCAAAAACCTATAAAAAGAAAAATACGGCCAGTCATTGTCACATTGTCAATTTAAAAACCAATTGGAGTTGTCTGAGGTGGATTGTTGAGATTGGAGCATTTTTTGGTTGAGGTGGCGCTATTTGAGTTGAGGAGTGTGTGATTAGTGGGCCCGAGTGAGTAGGAGGTAGCAGTTGATTGGTGGAGGACCCAGCAGAGGAGAGGTGGAGCTATGGCACAGCCAGGAGGAGCAGGAGGGGCTGGACCAGCTGGACCACCACCACCCATCCCACCACGACGACGTGTCGTCGTACCGGTAGGTTCAAAACCCCTCATTCTATGGATTTGATTGTATTATGTTGTATTTGGGTTTTGGGTAGGAGTGCTAGATTTTTAGAAAATACTTAATAAATGGAAGTTATTTGCAAAAAGGAGAGGGTAGATAGGTTAAATAGGCCAAGGGGGCTGGGTGGGTAGGTTTTTAGGGTGTTTGGGTGGGTATAGAGGGAGAAATAGGAAAAAAAAGGGAATGGGGTAGCCGCGTCGGGTTCGGCTCGGGAATTTTCTAGTGACCGATGTCAGTCACTAAGCGACCGGCATCGGTCGCGAAATTCTTGAGTAAGTCGGGTTTTTTGGTGACCGGTGTCGGTCGAGAGTGGACCGGCGTCGGTGGAAAGGGTACCGGGGTCAGTTAAGGGTGACCGGTACCGGTCCCTAGGCAGGATTTTCTATTTTGTTGCGTCGTTTTGTGGTGGTTTTGGATGTTAAGTTCTTGTTGGGGATGGCGTGTTGGGTTGTGTGGTGTTGTTTATGATTGGGTTTGGTGTGTTGGGTGTGAAGATGTTGGGGGATATTGTAGAATATAGGTGGGTAGAGGGGTTTGTTAGAGAGTCGGGGTGTGGTCGGGGGGATTAAAAAAAAGGGGTATAGAGGGGATAAGTAGATGTTGTGATAGAGAGTAGGGCTAATGTAGTGAGTTGGTTTTGCACGCACGTCAGTAGCTGACGATGCAAGACAAGATGCCCCCACTATTGAGACGGATGCGACCACACGTGTCTGCAGCGCAGTGGGGTATCATGCATGAGGTGGGACTCGGCGGAGTCCAGCAGTATAGAGTGATTGACAGGGATCACAGTTTGATGGTCGCCCTCATCGAGAGATGGGATCCAATGACCAATGTGTTTCATCTCCTGACTGGAGAGATGACCATCACATTGGAGGATGTGTATCGCATCCTTTGATTACCGATTGATGGAGAGGCAGTCTTTCAGGTTGACGCTAAGATAGCCATGGACAACATCCTACACGTATTCGGGGATGCAGCTGCGCTACTGACATATCACAGCTTGAGTATCATGTATGGGGATATGTATCGAGCCCACCGCCATGAGACACGGCTTGTCGTGCTGATGATGATCGGGATCACCTGCTTTGCCCTCCCAGACTCAGAGGGAGACCGCTTTCCATGGTGCTTATGGGGGTGCTACATGAGATGGTAGAGGAGCACACATGTTATGCTTGGGCACCAATATACCTGGTGCAGTTATACCGAGAGCTGTGGGGTTATCACCGGATGAGGTGATTCGGGATTTGCTCGACGTTTTTACTACACTGTTGGGCATATGAGCATATCATATGCATTAGACCAGTAGGGCTGCCCCAGTAGCCAGGGCCACAGGTCATCTATAGATATGGCTTTCAGAGGTGGTTGGGGGTCGTGGGCCAGCCATGAGCAGTGCTTGCAGGGCGGGACGTCACTTATTACAGACATATGTTAGAGGGCTTGACAGCATTAGATATTGTATGGAGACCTTATAGAGGTCATCACCCGCATGGAGGAGCCCGAGCACAGTTGCAGTGGATCTAGTATACATTCTGGATAGCGGTAAGGAGGCCAGGAGAGTATGAGAGGATACCCCTGGAGAGGGTACGTAGGCAGATGGGGCTACGACAGGATGAGCCACCTCGCTTCCCTCAGTACCGGAGGGATGATGTAGAGGCTCCACTACCTGCACCATAGCTCTTGGACCTAGATTGGGTTGCTGAGAGGCCGGTAGATGATACCGTAGATGATGCTGGCTACACAGGAGCATTTTTGGTTTGGTGGGCCGGAGAGAGAGCTGCGAGGATAGCACAGCCCGCACAGCTAGACTTAGTGGTTGTTAGAGCAGAGAGGGACCAGCTCAAAGGGCAGGTATAGTTATTATAGGGGCAGCTTGCTGCCACACAGGCACAGATAGGTGTCTTACAGGGGCAGCTAGCCCAGGCTCAGGTACAGGTACAGACATAGGCTCAGGTATAGCTACAGGCACCAGCAGCAGCACCACCACCAGCGGTACCGGCACAGCCGTAGGTACAGGTACCACCACAGCCACAGGCACCACCAGCGGCACCAGCACAGGCACAGGGGGCACTGGTAGTAGGAGTCAGGGGACCAGCCCCAGCACCTACGGTGGCTCGAGATCATTATATGGAGGCTAGAGTGGAGGCCCGGTACTATCAGGATATTCTTGATGGTACCGGGGCTGATTATCAGCCATATGCGGCACATAGAGCATAGACCTATCGGAGCCAGAGATCTCAGGGAGGTGCAGCCACAGCCGGTGGGTCTGTGACAGGCAGGAGGCAAGAGGCAGCACAGGGACCAGCAGGCAGACAGGCAGAGGGTAGTGGAGAGAGCTGAGGGGTCCCTGCATATTTTTGTATTGGTTCATTGGATATGGGCACCGGTCTGCGAACCGGCTACGGTTATAGAGGCCTGCGTTCCTAGATATTATGTATTAATTTATTCATTCATTCATTTATTGTATATACCGGCCTGCGAGCCGAGTACAGGTTGTACAGTGGATACCGGCCTGCGAGCCGAGTATGTTTTTGATATCAGAGACCGGCCTGCGAGCCGAGTCGAGATTATTAACAGTTATTGCGGCCTGCGTGCCGGCTTTATTGTATTATGAGATCACGGAGGCCCCAATGCAGGGCACATTGTATATTTGAAACGTTGTATATATATAGATATGATGATTTGACCCACATGTTGTGCGTAAAAATGTGTTAAGTGTTTTGAAAATGGTTTGTGATATTTAATGTATGATGAGTTTGATTTACATGGTGTTATATATTAATGATGTTGATGTCTTTTGTTGATGGGATGTATGTATGTATATATAAATGATGAGTTTAGTTGACATGTTGTATTATGAAATGTTGTATGTTTTGTCACTGGTTTTGTGAAATTGAATGTATGTAGCTATTAAGTTGGATCCAAATGGTTTATAGATTGATAGCTTTTGATATCGTTAGTTGATGGCTTGTGTGTTTTTGTAATGTAGATAGATGATGTTGATGAAATTGTAATGATATGTGGATTTAATGAAAAATATGGATAATGGTGTTGTTCATGCAGGAAAAAGGGACGGGCGCCACAAAAATTTGTAAAAATGAAAAAAAAGGCTTAGGTTTAAGCAACAGGGGGGATATCACCGATATCAGTTATGTAACCGGTATCGGTTATCTAACCGGTATCGGTTATGTAACCGATATCGGTTATGCAAGAATTATTTTCCTAAAAATAGAATTGCTGCGTTGGCAACTTAAGTTCTTATTTTTAGCATTCTTATTTTTAGAGTCATGCAACAAGTTAAATATGCGAATGCGATGCTGTTTGACAATTGCTACAGGTAATTGCATGAAAGAATTTAAGTGATAAGGAGGAAAGAGACAGGTGAAGTGAGCGTGGGCTGAATTTCAGAAGGCAGGAAGACAAGTTATATTTGAAGAGGGTGGTGAACATGGCTGAACGAGGAGAAGCATCCAGCAGGTAGGGACAAGGGGGAAGACATGTTCCGCCCCAAGCTGCTGCATCCTGAGAGGTAAACTATTTGGTTGTAATTTGATTCTTGCATGTGTTGTAAATAAAATGAAAGAAGTGTAAGTGGGTAAAGATGAGAAAAAAGATGATAGGCAAGGGTTGGGGGTGGTATGAGTGCTACGGGGTAGGTAAACAGGGTGGGCATGTATGTTTTTAGGTATCAATAGGAGTAAACTGGAAAAATAATTATCGTAGGTGTATGCTTTAAGCAGGGTAGGTATATTTTTGACAGTGACCGGTATCATTTGGAAATAACTGGTATCGGTATGCAAATCGGTATCGGTTATTCATAACCGATATCGGTCACTGTATGAGTTTCCAGAATTTGAGAAAAAACCCATGGAGATTTGTTCTTTTGAATAATTACGTGTCGTTTTGATGTATGCAGGCAGAAGCAGGGTTAAGGATGAATGATACTGTGCCAGCGTTGTTGTCATGAATCTGAGCGGATGTAACACGAGCTGAATGGGCATTGATAAATCGTTTCAGGTTAAGTGGAATCCCCTATTATTCAAGAATCACGCGTAACCATGCTATGTTGCAGGCGTTGATTGAGAGATGGAATCCAGAAAAGAATACCTTCTATCTGCCAACAGGGGAGATGACAGTGACTTTAGAAGATGTTTTCCGTATTTTGAGACTCCCAATGATAGGAAAAATAGTGTATCAGGCGTTGCCCAGCGCGGGGCGGGCAGCGATAACAACAGTATTTAGGTCAGCTACACGAGATTTGACACAACGAGGTTTATCATTTACGTATGGTACAATGTATGCAACACACACTGAGGAAACAAGGTTGGCCATGCTATTAATGATAGCGGTGGGGTATTATGCATTGTCGAGGGTGGAAGGTGGAAGATTTCCCAAAGCATTGATGAGTGTTATTTGGGAAATGATAGAAATGAGCGTGACATTCGCATGGGCATCCGCATATCTGGCAGAGTTATATAGGGGTTTATGGGCATGCAAGCGAAAACATAGGACGACACTGGATTGTTCGTACTTATTACATTGTTAGGCCTATGAGCATATTGTTTGTGTGCATCCAATAGGCCGACCCATTGAGTCGGGAGAGGTAAGAGTGCAAAGGTTGGGATTCAGACGATGGGTCCAGATAGAACAAGAAGCGAAATCCCAGGCCATGATAGATGACATCGAGTATTATAGACAGGTATGGGAGATGGTGATGATTTTGGATATTTGTTGGAGGCCGTACGGGAACTATATGGTGACAGAGCACATAGCTAAGGAGTTGAGGGGTGTAGAGCGATTGAGGTGGATTGCAGGGCATAGGCCGAGTGAGTACGAGAGGATTCCTCTAGATCACGTGCGGCAATAATTTGGGTTCGTTCAGGATATTCCTATGACATATAGACCATACATGAGGATTGACGCCGAGGCAACATTCTCACCTCCCCAGCCTACACCTCCAGAAGCGCCAGAAGAGATAGCAGCTGATCGTAGGGTTATGGATGCAGGAACGACAAAGGCATATAGAGTATGGTGGGTAGCAGAGCTACGAGGTGCACGTGAGTGCCCCGACATAGTTGTGATTACAGCGGAGAGAGATCGTCTACAGGATTTGGCTTGCCAGCTTCAAACACAGGTGAATGAGACAATGGGATTGTTAGAGGCTTCAAAGTTACGAGTGGAGAGACTGGAGGCAAGATTCCTCCACGCGAGAGGACGTATTCGTATGTTACAGGAGATGTTGGCGGATCAATGGGAGGAACCAATGGCAGTGGCACCTTTGAGGATGGAGAGGCCAGCTGAGGGGCATCGACGATCACGATCACCACCTGATTCGGGAGGAGGTGCAAGGGTCTAAGTGAATTTTATAGGAATATAAGAATAAATAAGGATGCCGACCTGCGAGTCGATGATAGAGAAGATGTATTTGTTTAACATCTAAAGTAAAACTAAAGATGTATGTTCTTTTGAGTGATGATAATAATAAGAATGGTTGTGTTTTGAATGTTGTTTTTGTTTTGTTTTGAAAAAGGATAAAGAGGAACGTTGGCAAATAGAAATACACTAAAAAATATTTATATTGACAACACATGATACGGTAAGGTAGGGGATGGTCGAGCTAACCTTGGGAGACCCCATGTCTCCTAAGTGCTGCCTACATAGCCCATTGAACAAAGCAAGGAAGGGCCTCAGACCGATGTAGTTCTCCCTTAGGATCAGGGAGAGGTGAATTCAGGCAATTTGGCTGTGGTTAGGCAATTTTGTTGGTTGGTAAAAATTTGATGTTGGTAGGGTAATGTTGTTGGTGTTTCACTCGGAATGTTTCGGCTTCCGGGAATAGAGTTGCTTCTATCCTTTCATTCCTTTTAGAAATAGATGAGGTTAGGGTTAGGAGGAATACTTGTTGAATGTCGAGATGGTGTGCGCGTACCGTAGAGAAAGATCAGGCTGACTGCGGAGAACTCCTTTTTGTCTTGGAAGGACTACCTGTAAATAAGAACACAAGACCACAAGATTTTGATTAAACAATAAATGAGGAAACTACCTTGGGCCCAGGAAATATAAAACTTCCTTTCGAAGGTGGTCAGTTCCCCTGCTAATATGAATTAACACAAAAGACTGCAAAATATCAATTAAATTGTCTCGTTGAACTGGGTAGGGGAAAGGCTGGTTTTCTGGTTTTGATCAGAGGAACCGATGCCGATTACTGATAACCGATGGCAGTTACTGATGACCGATACCGGTGGGTTCTAGGATCTTCTTGGTAGCTATGGTGTTTGTAATGGCTGGTTTATGGATGATATTAGGAAATGAGATGATTAGAAGCAAAAGAATGACAGTTAGATGCAATGGCACATTGGGTAGTGGATTCAGAAACGGATTTAGGAGGACTGAGATTCAATAAGCATAAGAAATGTTATAACAGAGGACATGCAAGATGTGACTTACTGGTTTTGACCAAGATGCAAGTTGATCTCCTTGGTTGTAAACACTTCTGGTTTCTTTACTCGTCTTTGCTCTGTCAAGTGAAGATCTGGGCTCTGTTCCTCGCTCGCAATGCTCTCTGTTGATCCGAAAATCCTTTGACTGATCTCCAAAATGAAATTCTGATCCGTTGTTTTGGTTTGGGGAGCCCATTTACAGGGAACCGATGGCGGTTGCGTAACCGATGGCGGTCGAGTAGGAACCGGCATCGGTAAGGAAAAAGTAGGCTATTTTTGGTAAAATAGCCCACCTTCCCTGCTTTTCTCCCGAGAGATCAGTTGCGGGCTTGGTCAAGTGGCTAGAAGGTCGGCTTTGGGTGCGAGTAAGGAGGCATTAGTTATGGATGTGAGTCTAGACCAAGTCATGGGTCTTAATTAGGTTAGTTTAGGGTTAGGGCTAGGTCATGATGAGGTGGCAAAGTGAGGTGGCGGGTAAGGTGATGTGGATTTATCAATTATAAGGTAATTAATAAATAATTGTGTAAGGTTTAGGTGATGAGGTTAGATTGCGAGAGGAGATGCGGGTCACAAGGGGTCATAAGACACAAATTTGGTGTCTACATTAACCCCTTATTGTCGTGTAGCTTGTTCTGTAAAGCTACACGGATAATAATATGAAGTGGTTTCTCGTGTTAAAGATATAGGTAATCCCCCTCAAATCTATCGCCGATTGAGTGAACGGGAAATCAGGGATAGGGTTGATAAAGGGTACATGTTGTAGAGAGGATGGTAAGGTGGTGGGGTAGGTCCGAGGAAGCAGACGCATGTTGAAATGCAATAGTACGACGAGGGTACATGATTTGACAAGCAAAACAGTAATGTGTAGGCAAAGGTCGATAGTTTATCCAAACAAGGGTGATATAATCCTGGTATCCAAGGCATAGGAAGTAGCTCCAGGGTATATAACAGGTGAGGTACAGGAACGTTTAGGCATGTTCGGCAGTACCAAATGGTTGGTTTGGTTGAGATAAACATCACGGTCTAGGTCTAGGCAAAGTTGGTCGACAGATCAAGTCAAGGACCCTAATCATGCTAAAACACGAACAGGTGAGCTCGATTGAACAAAAGGTACATGATGGATGGATAAAATAAAATGTTGATTGTGGGTATGGTATTGAAGTGATACGGCCTTGGGTCAGGCCAAGTAGTTGGGTGGTGGCCCTGGGTCAGGTTAGATGGGTAGGTTGAGGCCTTGGGTCAGGTCAAATTGTTAGGGCGAGGCCTTGGGTCGGGCCGGATGGGTAGGTTGAGGCCTTGGGTCGGGTTGGATAGGTAGGTTGAGGCCTTGGTTCGGGCCTAATGGTTAGGGCGAGGCCTTGGGTTGGGCCGAATAGGTAGGGCGAGGCCTTAGGTCGGGCCAAATAGGTAGGTTGAGGCCTTGGGTCGGGCCGAATAGGTAGGGCAAGGCCTTGGGTCTGGCCAAATAGGTAAGGCGAGGCCTTGGGTCGGGCCGAATAGGTAGGTTGAGGCCTTAGGTCATGCCAAATAGGTTAGGGCGAGGCCTTGGGTCGGGCCAATTGGTAGGTTGAGGCCTTAGGTCGGACCGAATGGTAGGTTGAGGCCTTAGGTTAGGCTGGACAAGTGAACAAATGTTGTGCAGCAAAGGTGGATAGAGGCGATATTGGTGAAAAAGAGGCAAGGAGTAAATAAGGGCAAAGAATGGGGTGAAAGTTGGGTAGCAAACCGATGTCGATTCTCCATGACCGATATCGGTTAAGGGACCGATACCGGTTCCTTAGGGCAAAATGAAACCGATATCGGTGAAAGGCGAAAAACCTATAAAAAGAAAATACGGCTTGTCATTGTCACTTTTGTTATTTACAAACCAAATCAACTTGTCTGACGTGGAGAGTTGGGATTAGAGGCTTGATTGAGTGAGGTGGAGCTATTGTATTGGCGGAGAGAGTTGATAGTGGGCCCGATTAAGGAGGAGGCAGCAGTTGATTGGCCGGGGACCCAGCAGATTAGGATTGGAGCCATGGCACAGGTAGGAGGAGCTGGAGGGGCTAGACCAGCTGGACCGCCACCACCCATCCCACCATGACGACGTGTCGTCGTTCGGGTAGATTCGAAACTCTTTAATTTGGTGATTTGGTTATATTATGCTAAATCGGGGGTTTGGGTAGGAATTAACCTTTTTTAGGAAATAATGAGAAAATGGAAATGATTTGAAAAAGGGAGAGGGTAGATAGGTTAGATAGGCTAAGGTGGGTAGGTGGGTAAGTTTTTAGGGTTTTTGGGTTGCTAGATGGGTAGAAATAGGTAAAAAATAGGTTTTGGGGGCCGCGCGGGGGTTCAGCTCCGGGAGAGGACAGTGATCGATGTCGGTCACTAAGCGACCGGCATCGGTCGCACAATTTAGGGAAAGGGGGCGTTATTGGTGACCGGCGTCGGTCATGTATCGGCCGGCGTCTGTGTGGGTAGGTGTGTGGTTTGTGTAGGGGTTGGGTTGGGTTGGGTTGGGGGTGGGTGTGGGTTGGGGGTGGAGAAGGGTGTGGTGTGGGGTTAGGTTTTGGGTTTAGGTTTTGGGTTTTGGTGGTGGGTTGGGTTGGGTTTGTGTGGGGGTTGGGTGTGGATTTGGGGGTGGAGAAGGGTTTGGTGTGGGGTTATGGTTTGGGTTTAGGTTTTGGGTTTGGGTGGTGGGTCCTGGGTGGCGCCGGGTGTGGTGATGAAGGGTGTCGGTTTTTGGGGTTCGGTTTTGGGTTTTGGTGTGGGTTTGTTGGTTTGTGTGTGGCGTTGGAGTGTGGGACGGCGCCGGGTTTGTGTCTGGTTGGGTTGGGTTTGTGTGTCATTGTGCTTGGTGTTTGTTTTTGTTTTGTTTTTGCGGTTGCGGCCTTTCTTGTGTTTTTTCGTGTTTGTCTTGCATTTCTCCGCCGGGTGGTGGTCATCGATTTCGTGTTCTGGTCGATGGGCTCCCCCCCCCGGTCCTTTCGCTGCTCACCGTCGCTGTGTGGTAATAAAGAGGCAGGTCTACCGGATGTTGGTTGATTATGCCGTGGGCACGTCATCCCGTTTGACCATGCGGGATAGGAATGCCCCCGCTGTTGGTGCGTATGAGGCGACAACTATCGGTGCTCATTGGCCATCATGGCGCGAGGTGGACTCGGTGGAGTCCAGAGTAACAACAGAGCGATAGCGAAGATCACAGCCTGATGGTCGCCCTCATCGAGAGATGGGATCCGGTGACCAATGTGTTCCATCTCCCGACTGGGGAGATGACTGTCACATTGGAGGATGTGTATCGCATCCTTCGGTTACCTATCGAGGGAGAGGCAGTCTTCCAGGTAGATTCAGAGACTGCCATGGACATCATACTGAAGGTTTTTGGGGATGCAGCCATGCTACTGACCTACCATAGCACGAGTATCGGGTACCGTGACATGTACCGTGCGCATTGACACGAGACACGACTGGCTGTGTTGATGATGGTTGGGATCACCTGCTTCGCCCTCCCGGACTCAGAGGGAGGCCGATTCCCATGAGCATTGATGGGGGTGCTGCTGGAGATGGTGGAGGAGCACACCTGTTATGCCTGGGTACCAGTATATTTGGTGCAATTATACAGGGAGCTATGGGGCTATCGCCAGAGGAGGTGATTTGGTATTTGTTCTACATTTTTGTTACATTGTTGGGTATACGAGCACATCGTATGCATCAGGCCAGTAGGGTTACCCCAGCAGCCAGGGCCACAGGTCATATACCGATATGGCTTTCAGAGGTGGTTGGGGGTCGTGGGCCAGTCACGAGCAGTTATGACAGGTCGGGATGTGGCATACTATAGACATCTGCTAGAGGGCCTTATAGCAGTAGACATTGTATGGAGACCCTACAAAGGTCACAATCCTGGTAGAGGAGCCCGCTTACAGTTGCGCCTAATCCAGTACACATTCTGGATAGCAGGACGGAGGCCAGGAGAGTACGAGCGGATACCCCTAGAGAGGGTACGCAGGCAGATGGGGCTGCGACAGGATGAGCCACCTCCCGTTCCTCAATACAGGAGAGATGATGTAGAGGCCCCATTGCCTGCACCACAGCCTTTGGATCCAGATTGGGTAGCAGAGAGGCCAGCAGGTGAGGGTGTAGATGATGCTGGGTGCACGAGAGCATACAGGGTGTGGTGGGCTGGGTAGAGAGGCAGCCAAGATAGTACCGCTTGCACAGCCAGACTTGGCGTACAGAGGTGGATAGGAGAGAGATCAGCTCAGGGGTCAGGTTGCAGCTCTTACAGGGGTAGCTAGTTACAGCACAGGCACAGATAGGTGTCCGTATAGGGGCAGCTACCCCCAGGAGGCTCAGGTATAGGTACAGGGCAGCACCACCACCAGGCACCACAGC
Organism: Taxus chinensis; assembly: GCA_019776745.2. Classification (NCBI taxonomy): domain Eukaryota; kingdom Viridiplantae; phylum Streptophyta; class Pinopsida; order Cupressales; family Taxaceae; genus Taxus; species Taxus chinensis. Next base: position 941,268,373 of record CM034148.1, on the reverse strand, counting down.
CACAGTGTGCAGGTACAGGTACAAGGCAGCAGCACAGGTACCTAGCACCACCACCAGTAGTCGGTACACAGCCACAGCCCCAGGCACAGTATAGGTTCTCAGTACCACAGCCCACACAGGCACCACCAGCGGCGCACAACACAGGCAACAGGGGCACTGGTAGTAGGTGGTCAGGTGGACCAGCCCTCAGTACCTACGGTGGCCCTCGAGAGCATTACATTGGAGGCTAGAGTCGGAGGCCCGATACTATCAGGATATTCTTGATGGTACCGGGGCTTGATATCAGGCCCTATGCGGCACATAGAGTAGAGACCTCTCGGAGCTAGAGGGTCTCAGGGAGGTGCAGCCACAGCTGGTGGGTCCGTCACAGGCAGGAGGCGAGAGGCACCACGGGACCAGCGGGGAGAGGTGCCGAGGGCGATGGGAGAGCTGAGGGATCCCAGACATGGCTTTTGTATTTAGAGATGGGCAACCGGTCTGCGAACCGGGTGTATTGATAGAGGCCTGCGTGCCTATGTATATTCATATATTCATTATTGTATACCGGCCTGCGAGCCGAGTAGGGGTTGTATAGTGGATACCGGCCTGCGAGCCGAGTATATATCTATTTTTGATACGAGGACCGGCCTGCGAGCTGATTCGAGATTTTTGACAATTATTGTGGCCTGCATGCCGGCTTTGGTGGATTATGAGATCACAGGGGCCCCCGATGTAGGGCACATTGTATTTTTGAAAATTTTGTATATATTAGAGACGATGTTTTGATCCTCGTTTCAGTGTCCAAAATTGTGTTTACATATTTTGTGTTAATGGTTTTAATATGGTAATGAGTTGGATCCAAATGATGTATAGATTTGATAGTTTTTTGGATATTTAGTCGTTGATGGTTGTGTATCTTGGTATAAATGATGTTAATGAAATTATAATGCTATGCTGTGGTGGATGAACAAATGTGGTAAATTTGTTGTTTCAATGCAGGCAAAGAGGCGGGCGCGACAAAAATTTAGAGGAGAAATGAAGAAAAGACAAACCTTTTTCAAAAAGGAAGGTGTGTAAACCGATATCGGTTAGGGAACCGATGTCGGTAGTAGTATGACCCGATATCGGTTATATCACCGATACCGGTTATTTTGGTATGAGCTTTTCTAAAAATAGAAAAGCTAGGGTGGCAACTTAAGTTTTAATTTTAGAGCCATACAAGAGGTTAAATACGCGAACGCGACGCTTTTTTGACGACTGAGACAGGTATTTTGCATGAGAGATTTGGGTGAGAAGGAGAAAAGAGACAAGGAAAAGTGAATGTGATCCGAGATCAGAAGGCAGAAAGACAAAGTTTGAAAAAGGGTGGTGATCATGGCAGAACGAGGAGAAGCATCCAGCAGGCAAGGACAGGAGGAAGACAAGGGCCACCTCAAGCTGCTGCAAACCCAAGAGGTAACGTTTTGTTTGTGATTTGACTACTGCATGTTTTGTGAATAAGATGGGGGGAGAGGAGGTGGGTAGATATGAGAGAGAAAAAACATGATAACAAGGGTTGCAGGTGAGCTAAGCGGTACAGGGTAGGCAATCAGGGGTTCCAGGTATGTTTATATGTATAAAAATGAAGAAACGAGCAAATTATTGTCGTAGGTGGTTGTTTTTTTAAGGAAGGTGTATAAAATTGACAGTGACCGGTAGCGGTTAGGGAGAACCGGTATCGGTTTACTCAACCGATATCGGTTACGTATAACCGGTACCGGTTACTGGAGAAATTTCCAGAATGTTTGAAAAAGACCCTAACGGATTGAATGGTTGTTTGTTGTTTTGGTGTATGCAGGCAGAGACAGGGTTGAGGATGAATGATAGTGTGCCAGCGCTGTTGTCGCGAATCCGAGCGGATGGTAACACCAGCGGAATGGACATTGATAATCGTTTGGGGTTAAGTGGAATCCGTTATTATTCACGAATCGCACGTAACCATGGTATGTTACAGGCGCTGATTGAGAGATGGAATCCTGAGACAAATACCTTCTACTTACTGCCAACAGGTGAGATGACAGTAACATTGGAAGATGTGTTTCGGATTTTGAGACTCCCTATTACAGGAGAGCCAGTATATCAGGCACTACCCTAGCGCGGCACGGGGAGCGATAACAGCAGTATTTGGTCCATACGCACGAGATTTGACACAGCGAGGTTTTATCGTTTACATATGGGGTAATGTATGCAGCACACCCTGAGGAGACAAGGTTAGCAGTGATATTAATGATAGCAGTAGGGTATTATGCATTACCGAGGGCGGAAGGGGGGAAATTTCCAAAGGCATTGATGTGTGTTATCTGGGAGATGATAGAAAGGAACGTTACGTTTTGCACGGGCACCTGCATATTTGGCGGAGCTATATACAGTGGTTTATGGGCTTGTAGGCGAAGTCACAGGACAACGTTGGATTGCTCTTACTTATTAGCACCAACACTGTTGGGCCTATGAGCACATTGTGTTGTGTGTGCGACCAATAGGCCGATCTATACAGGTAGGAGAGACCGGAGTACAGAGGCTGGGATTCCGACGGTGGGTCCAGAACAGAACAGGAGGCAAGATCTCAGGCCGTGCCGGGTGACATTGAGTATTACAGGTAGGTATGGGAGAGAGTGACGGTGGCGGATATCTGTTGGAGGCCCTACGGGAACTATATGGTAACCGAGAACATAGCTGAGGAGTTGAGAGGTGTAGAGCGATTGAGTGGATCGCGGGGCACAGGCCAGGTGAATATGAGAGGATCTGATAGATCGCGTTGCGGCGACAATTTGGATTTGTGCAGGACATACCACAGGCTTATAGACCATATATGAGGATCGATGCCGAGGCAGCATTCTCACCACCCCGGCCAACACCTCTCAGAAGGTCCTGAATGAGATAGCAGCGATCGCAGGGTAATGGATGTAGGAATGACCAGAGGCCTATAGATTATGGTGCGGTAGCAGAACTGCGAGGTGTACGCGAGCGCCCTGACACAGTGGTGATTACAGCAGAGAGGGATCGTCTGCAGCGTTTGGTTCAGCAGCTCCAAACGCAGGTGAATGAGACAAGAGGATTGTTAGTGGTTGCGGAGTCACGGGCGGCGAGACTAGAGGCTGGAGTTCTCCATGCGAGAGGGCGTATTCATATGTTACAGGAGAGAATTGGCAGATCAGTGGGCGGTACCAATAGCCGCGGTACTTTGAGGACAGAGAGGCCCGGCGAGAGGGTGGACGATCACGATCATCACCTAGTTCGGGATGAGTTGTGATGGTCTGAGTATATGTTAGCGAGTGTATGAGATAGAATAAGGATGCCAACCTGCGTGTCGATGATAAAGAAGATGTATTTGTTTTACATCACTAAATAAAACTGATATGTATGTTGATTTGAGTTACGATAATATACTAGATTGTCGTTGTTTTGATTTTCGGTGTTTTGAAAAGGATAAAGAGGACTGTGATTTTTAAATAGAAATACACAAAAATATTTATATTCACCACACAGGATAGGTTATGGTAGGGGATGGTCGGCTAACCTTGGAAGAGACCCCATGTCTCCGAGTGCTGCCTACATAGCCCATTGCACAAAGCAAGGGAGGGCCTCAGACCGATGTAGTTTCTCCCCCTTAGGATCGAGGGAGAGGTGATTCAGGTGAAATTTGGTACGGGTTTAGGCAATTTGGTCGTTTGGTAAAATTTGATGTTGGATTAGGGTAATGTTGTTGGTGCTTGTATTGAACTCATGTTTGTTGGTTTAGTAGTGGATATAGGTATAGGTAAAGCAAAGGTGAGCATACCCAAGTAGTAGGGAATAGTGTCCTGATAAGATCAACACACAATTCTGAGATGCTAGGCAAAGCGGAAAGAGTGCTCCGTAGGCGAAAAGAGCTAAACAACCACACAACGTAGAACGATCCCGCCTGAAGCCCTAAGTGGCCGTGTATAAACGAGAGTCCATAGTTGAAAAGAGTTGTATGATCACAATATATCAGGTACGTTACGTCCCTTGAGTTTGAAACAAAATGGTGAGGTGATGTGGATGAGATAGCTGAGGTACAAAGAACTTTATACAACGAAAGAGAAACCTACCCTAAATAGACAAGTCCATGACCCAAAGAGTTCTTTTGCATGAGGCTTTTATTTATTGAATGTAGACTGATCGATCGGGAAGTCTATAAGGGATATTGATTGTTATTATTCTTGAGGTCTCACGAAGCTGATCAATGCGAGAAGCTTCTGATAAAGGCTGACTGTGTATAGCTGGTCCTTCGGGGAGCAGTCTATTTATAGTAGCAGAGATGATTTTAGTGCATAGCTGTCCTTCAGGGAGCAGTCTATTTATAGTAGCAGCAATAGTTTTTTGGCATATAGCTGTCCTTCGAGGGGAGCAGCTCTATATTTAATTTTAGATGACTAGATGTTCTTTTGGCGTGAAGCATCTAGTTTAGTAGGAAGTTTGACTCAAGAAAATCCCATAAGAATACGGCTTATTTTAATACTTTAAAGTCATGGACTAGACTAAAAAAGGGAAGCCTCATTTCAAGGGGAGGTGCGAAGGGATTTTTGATTTTATTCGGAGATATAGAAAATAAAGTGTATGTGTAGCGGTGAAATGAGCTCAAGGGACGAGCATAGTAGATAAAGGATAAGAGTGTTATAACACTAAGACATTCAACAGTAGATGGTCGAAGATGCAAGGCATTAAGGGGTTCATGGCTCAGGTTTACCATTAAGCGAAGCTAAATGATAAGTGCCTGATCCATAGGTGTGAGTGATTATATAAGGCCCAATCCAATTGGAGTAATTTTTTCCACGTTTGCTCTTTTCTATTTGGTTACATTGATTTTCTCTTTGAGGACAAGATCACCAACCTTAAAGGCAACGCTCATGAAGTTCGCTTATCAATCATAAGCACGCTTGATGCGTTTTTGATAGATTTGGAGGTGATCGAGAGTTGTAAAGACGTCGTTCGTCAAGAAGCTCTAATTGGGCTAACCGCTCTTGGTGAAAATCATCGTTGGTGAGAATATCCTGAAGAGATATTCTAAGGGAGGGTATTTGTATTTCGGGAGGCAAAACATAGCCTCGGTGCCATATACCATGAAAAAGGTGTGGCATAGTGGAGGTACGAATGCTAGTACGATAAGCCCAAGGCGCGGGCAAAGGGAGAATGTATCGTGCCACATTTCTTCCAGATTCATTGACGACTTTCATGAGGAATGTTTTGGTTAGATGTTTTATTAGAAGACTCAGCCTGACCATTGGCCTGCGGATAGTAAGGCGATTGAGAAGCTAAGTTTGATACCAAAGTGTCACAAAGGTTTGTAACAGCACTTATTTTTGAAAAGATTTACCATTATCTGTTATTAGGCGATGAGGAATACCAAAACGACAGATAATGTGATGGTTAATGAATTCGACAATTTTTTTTTTTTTTGATTGAAATGAGTGGAAACGGCCTCCACCCATTTTGTGTAATATTCGGAGAGGAGGGTCCGCTGTGATTATCCCAACGGTGACCGTGTGTTGTTGAAGAGGTCGGGTGAATCTCACCAATAAGGTCTAAACCCCATTGCTTGAGAAGGCCAAAGTATCTCGTTCGCCTGTAGCGGGTGGCTAGGAGTATGTTGAAGATTGGCATGTTGTTGACACATGACACAACGCTTAACATATTCGTAGCAGTCGTTTATTGAGAGCTTAGGCCAATAATAACCAAGGCGAAGGATTCGTTTAGCCTACGGCAGGCCACTAAAATGTCCACCACAAATCCCATCGTGTACTTGCTGGATGGTATGAGGTGACTTCTGCGCCGGTTAGACAGCGAAGGAGGATGCCATCAAAGCCACGTTTATAGAGGAGTCCTCCCATGACAACATAACGTGAAACACTTTTAGAAAGCACGTTTGCCGTTACTAGTAAGATCAGGTGGGAGGACAGAGATTGTAAGGTAGTCGTGAAATTGGGTGGTACCAGGTATCCTGCATTAGTAGACACAGTATTTATCATGCAAACTACCGGGTTGAATAGGATGGTGCAAAAAGTTGCTCGAACCACAACGAATAATTCAGAGTCAGTTGGGTGCGGCGGGAATGCGAGGCTAAGCAAGCCATAGTATCCACAAATTTGTAGTGGAGCGGGGAATGTTTGGATAGAATAGTGAGTAATAAGGCTAGAAGTGGAATCCACGGTTGTTTGTTCGTCGCTGAGAAGGGAAAAAATAACCTAAAAAAAATTGGGGGGGGAGCGCGACCTAAGGGGAACCTCACAGAGTTGTTTTGAAAATTCTGAAGTTCCTCGTTTTTACATTGGTAGATGCCCATAACTTGATGGACTACCAATTGAGAGTCGCCAAAATGTTGATAGATTTGATACCTAAGTGTAACGCAACTTGGAGACCTAGAACAAGGGCCGTCGTATTCCGCTGTATTATTAGTGCAGGGGAAATCAAGCCGGAATGAAAGAGGCATAGGTTCAGCGTCAAGAGGGATGAGAACAATGCCCCGCTCCTCCGCCGCGCTGGCACTTAGATCCATCGAAGAAGAGGTCATTTGATACGGACCTTCTTCTCCGAGCGAAAGAGTGGCGATGAGTTCGTCGGGGAAGGTAAAATTGGTAAATTGTTCCCCAGGTAAGAGGGGCCTCCTCCGCAAGTTGATCTGCATAGAGTTTGTCCTTTGATTGATTTCTGTTGTATAAACTCAAGGTCGAGGTCGGCGAGGAGCATGAGCCTCGAGCGATGCGTTGGTTTAGGTGTGGTTTGGCGTACATATAATGAATGGGGTCTGTGTTGGTGATGACGAAAGTTTTGTGATTCAGGAGGTAATGTCGGAGTTTGTGGCAACGAATGATAGGGCCAGGCACAATTTTTCTACTGTGTATACCTCGTCTCGTAATCCACGAGGGTACGACTTATTAGTAGTAAACGGCTCCCCTCTCTTCGGCGTGCCGGTCTCGATGGGCGAGCATAGCTCCTATAGCATGGTCAGTGGCTGAAAGATAAAGTAGAAAGGACGGTCGTCCTGGGTGGGTGGGATAGCACAGGTGGCTGCAAGAGATATGTTTTGAGAGCTTCGAAGGCTTGTGACACTCCCTCACTCATTGAAAGGCAACGTCCTTTTTTTAGAAGGTGATGAAAAGGTGTACATCGATCCGAGAGTTGGGAAATGAAACGCCAGATGGATTGAAGTTTACCCTGTAAACTACGCAATTGTTTTTAAGTTTTTTTGGGCTGGGGGCATTTCTAGGATAGCTTTGACTTCGATGGATCGACCTCAATGCCACGCAAAGAGACGATAAGCCCAGAAGTTTCCCCGAAAGGACACCAAATACACATTTCTTTGGTTGAAGACGGGGGACAGAATATTGTAACAGTGATCAAAAAGAATGGTTAAAACATCGAGATGTTCACTGCGATGTTTAGACTTTCCAAGAAGATCATCAACGTAATCTTCGAGGATAGTGGTGCATAATGTCATGGAAAATGTACTTAGGTCATAGCCCGCTGATAGGTCGCACCAGCATTCTTTAAGGCCAAACGGCATTACAACACGGTAACAGAAAGTTCCCCAAGGAGTTATGAAGGCAGTTTTGTGTTGATCGGCAGGGGCAACCAAAATTTGGTTGTATCCTGAAAAGCCATCCATGAGAGCGAAAGCATTTCATGACCCGCAGTGAGATCAACAAGTTTGATCAATTCTTGGGAGGGGAAGTCATCCTTAGGGCAAGCGAGGTTAAGATCCCGGAATCCGTGCATATCCGAAGTCCCCCCGTCACTTTCGTGACAGGTACGATGTGTTGGAAATCCATTGAGATAGTCAATAGGCAGGATGAGGAAACAGAAAGGAGTCGTTGGAGTTCTTCTTGACCAAGAGAGCAATGCGTGGATGCATTTTTCTCAATTTTTTTTTGACTGGTTTGGAATCGGGGTTAGGGTGATGTTATGGACGGCAATGTAGGATCAATTCCTGGCATGTCAGCGTAAGACCATGCGAAAGCTTGTTGCGAGCACGGAGAAAGGTAGTAAAGGCGGCTTGGTTCTGATGTGTTAAGGGATTGTCCAATCTTCACTATGTGAGGATCTTCCCCTCCGTGTGGATGTTGATTTCTATAGTAGATTTCATTCAGTATAGTTTGGGTTTCAGATGGTAAGGGCGCGTTGAATATAAGAATCATCCGCGCCCAGGTAAGTGAGTATGGAGTCGTCATCCTGGCATTCAACAACATTAATCACAGGCGAATCCTCTCGATCATGTCGCCGGATACAGAAGGGGAAAGAAGATGGGTCCTCATTATCGCGTTGATAAGTGAGAGGACCTATGAAGATAGCATTTACGAAGAAAAAAAAAGTTAGGAGGGATAGATTCAGGGTCCATCGATTCTGTGGGAGATGATGGCAAGTGGGTGATGATGGTTCAGTAGGGCAACGTGTCTTCTTCTTCCAGGATACAGCTGACAGGAGGTGTTCTTGTGTAGGGTTTCGCGAAAAACATAGACCACCTGCGATCATTAATGTTTGCGGGTTGGTGATGGGGATGAGCGATATGTCCGGCCTTGTTCGTAAAGGCCGAAACCAAAGCCTTCCATTCCACCACGCACAGCGAGTCCAGAAGGTGAGGGCGAAGCGACGATTTGTCAGGATATTGAAAATCAGATTGAAGGGAACCACACCAAGGAGGAGGTTCAGGGGGTAATGGAAAGATGCGTCTAACAACCCCATACGTTTAGGTTAGTGCGGCAATGGGGTGGTCCGTAAAAGATTACTCCCCTCCCCCACGCGACGGTCGTAGGTGGGATGTGCATGTAATTGTCCGTACTCCTGCGGGTAGGAAAAGACTAACGTTATATAGGCGATACTCCCTCCCCTAGCGTAAGGCGATGAAAAAACGTCTACTAAGGGGTCGAGGTTGGGGATGTTAGCTGGCGGGAAGAGAAGTGGTTTGTGCGACGGTGGTTTCATCAGTTGAAGGCGTAGGTGCAGTTGAGGGTGGGACGGTTGGGTTGAATGTATGGTGTTCTTAATTGGTATATAAGCATATCGTTTGGACGGTATAACATATTGCAGTTTTGAAGGGGAGAGATCAGCTTTTACAGTGTAGGACTTCCCCTCGTACTCAAATTTTATACATCGATTGTAATGTTGAGGGAACACATCCCATGGCCCGGATCCAAGGACGACCCAGCAATATATTATATTGGAACTCTCCTTCAAGGACATAGAAGAGTTCGGGTAAAGTTACGTGGTCCTACGCGAATGTTGAGGATCACGGTGCCTAAGGTAGAAGTAATAGCGTCATTAAATGACCGCAAACATTATGGGATTGGCACACATGCAACTAGAAGGGATGTTTCATTTGTTGGAAGGCTTTTGAAGAGATGATGTTTAGCTAGCGCCCCCGTCAATCATAACCCGACGTACTCGAATGTCTCGGACATAAGCGGAAATGAAAAGGGCAGGTCAGGGTCTTCTGTACCAAAGTCGATAATTTCATCTTCCGAGAAACTAACCGCACGGCTTGTTGTTTTGAGACAGAAGTGGTGGGGGAGATGGATTGTTTGGTGAGAGAGGCAACGTGATTGGGTGTTAGAATGGAGGTAACAGGCAGGGTTTCGTTGGGTAAAACCTCTATCCCTTGAAGGATCTCAACGAGAGCTTGTCGATGAGATTTAGAGGTCTGAATGAGATCATATAGTGTCATTTTTACGGGCGATTGATGAAGCTGTTTGATCATGGTTCGGGGGCAACTCCATTAGAGACGGGATAGGCGGGTCCCACGAATAACCACTTTAGGTGGTGTGTAATCGGGGTGGTTGAAGGAGAAGAGATGCCGCAGGTGTGTTTTCTTTCGCTTTCCCATTTGTTTTCTGTCCTCGAGTAGCGACACTAATCATATTAATCTCGTAGACCTGAGATGAAGAAGATGGTTGGGATAACTCATGGTCTTCAAGAGGTGGGGTTGTAATAATGATCGATCTTGGTGAGGGCGGGACAGATGGTATAGTAGAGGGAATTGACGCTAGAGGTCTTCCCTTCTTAAGTTGTCTTTCTTAATCTGTTTTCGATCCGGAAGAGGTGACTGGCGAAGGATGGTTTTTTAGAGCTTTGCATCCCTCCACATCATTTCCTGGGGTGCGGTGATAAGCGCAGATTTTAGACTCATCGTAACCCATAGGTCGGGGGTTTAGACGGGTCATAAGGTCGAAGTGTAGGTAAGGAAATGGTCGCATTCTCCACCAACATAGCAAGGATTTTGGCGTAGGATCCTTTGAGATGGGTCAAAATCAGAAGAAGATGAGGGGGTATTGATTGTGTGGGTTGTGGTAACGTTTGGGCGTGTTTAGTTCGTATGGGTGGTGGTTTAGCCGAGGGGTGCTGACACATGTTTTTCACTAAACGTGGTTTCTTAGACACAGAAGTTACGTTCAGCTGGTTAGATGATGAGGCTACAGATGCATGGTAGCAGGGAAACAACCACGGAGAAAGGGGAGTTTTGACAGAAAATAAATCCTTTTGATGATGGGATTGGGTTTAGGGTTGATAGGTGGACCAGATACGCGGGGTAACGATTTTGTGATACCCTTTGATCTCTGTATAGGTGTAAAAGCGTAGGTCGTTTTGCAGAAAACAAAGGAGGTATGATTATTGATGTAAGGTGGAGGATGAGGTCCCCAATATGGAAGGGTTGGTGTGAAGATGAGGGGTTTGATAGAGGGGGCCCGGATTTTGCGTTTTTCTCCTAGGGGTGCGGGGCGGGTTATTTTGGGATAAATCGAGTCGCGCTTAGGCGGTGTGTGTTAGACTGGGCATTGTTGGTGAGGTCCCAAGCGTAGGGGAAGATCTGGTTAAGTTGATAGAAGTGGACGTGGGAAATTTGTAGAGGTGAGGGGGGTGAAGCGAGAACAGGGGCATTTTAAGCTTCTGTAAGCACTTCGGGTAGATGTTGGAGACATCGGGATCATCATTTGCATTTGAGTAGAAACAGAGTACTCAAACGTTCCCATAGGGCCTGTCCTATCTTCTATGGATGACAGTCTCCAGGTGTAATTTGTAATTTTGGTACAGAGGAAAGTGAGTTTGTAATTCCAATCCATTGCGGGTGTGACACAGGAGCGAGATGAGGCACTGTATCAGTAGTGCTAAGAGGTCGACGGGTTTGTTGAAAATGCTTTAGGTGATGAGGACTAATAGGCAGAAGGGCATGTTGGGAGGGGGTCTGTCATGGCTAAAGAATTTAATGATGTTTTGTGCAGAGATTTCTCATCTAAGGATGTCAAAGGAGTGGCGTACCCTCCTCTTGTGCGCAAGAGTGTAGAAGGAGACGTCTGGAAATGGATAGATTAGACAACATCCGCTCGCAGTCTTGTAGGATGTGGTGTAAGAAACTCATTAATTGGGAAGGGAAGCCTGGGCAGCTAACTCTTCTATGGGTAAAGGGAATGATTTCCGTTGGCTTGATGGTGGTAAAGGAAGGTTCGGGCTCCTGTGTTAGTGAAGAGGCTTGATTCAAAATTTTCTCGATAGAGGCTTTTGGCTGGGTATCGAATACTGCATTTGGATCTCATGAACACTCTCCTCAGCTAAAGATATCTTGTTTACGTTGCTCGTGCTGGACGAGTGATTTCGGAATGGCTTGTTGAAAATTTTCAGATTTCGGTTAGCAGGGGCGTTTAGGATTATCGAGTGTTATATCCCCTGCATCAACCATTTTCCTGCACTATGTTTTTCAACATCTTGCAGTTTTCATGACTATGTCCTTTTACGCGGTGAAAGTTACAAAAGTCATTTTCTTTGTACCAGGAAGGTATTGCGCGGGTGAGTCAAAACCCAGGTGAGGTTTTAACAGGGGGCAAGTGATAGCCCCAGCTTTGAGCAATTTCTTCTAGATGACGCCATAAGTTTCTCCCAAGGGAGTGTAATTGGTGGGCTCAGCTTTGTATTATAGGTGGTTTTTGGTGGAGTATTGGAACGGTGGTTTGGATTTGACCATCACCGCGTGGACAGCTCCTTTTGATTAGAAGAGGTTGACGCGTGAGGAGTGGTGGTATTTAGTTTATTGGTAAATCAGGAGTTCGGAAAGTGGAGTTCTGTTGCGCAAAAGAAAAACCGCAATTTCTCTTCCTCTAAGGCTCGAATTTCTAATTTTCGAGCCATAGTATAAAGGCCTCGTCGAATGTACGGAAAGTTTGAATTTGGAGGTAGGGAGATGTGCTTAGCGCATGCCCGCGTAAAGAGTTCGATAAGTTCGGTTTGAGGCAAGGCATACGTAAGTTGGTTGATAAGGCTCCGCCATCGTCCAACGAAATCTGCGATAGATTCGTCTTCGAATTGTCGGATGGCATAGAGGTCAGTGATAGATACTTTCTTGGCAATGTTAATGGAGAAATGATCCAAGAAAGATTGGGCTAGTTGGTTAAAAGAGAAGATTGAGTGCTGGGTTAAAGCACTGTACCACTCCAAGGCAGGCCCTGATAAGGACATGGGAAAGGTGCGGAGTAACAAGGCATCATCATGGGCAATCAAATAACAAGCATGTCTAAATGATCGCAAGTGTTGTTGAGGATCCTCTTTACTGTTAAAACGAGTAAAATTTGGCAACTCCCATTGAGGAGGATATGAATGAAGGGGGACAGAAGGGTGAATGGGCTCCCGACAAACTTGCTCGTATGTCAAGGCGCTACGACTTCCTGAAACGGAGAGCCTCCAGGTTTTGCATTTTGTCCATCATTTGCTTGATGAAATCTGTGGTTGGATGAGGTGATGGTGCCACAGAATAGGGATGTCCCATATAAGGTGTTGAGGTTACTGGATACGTGTATGGGAATGAAAAGGTAGGCGGAGCTTGAGAAGGAAAGCTCGTTTGAATAGGTGGCAGAGAGTAAGTCATGAATGGAGTGGTCTGAAAGAGAGACGAGATAGGGGCAGTTGGTGGTGGCGATACGTGGGGGTCCAAGATTAACAAAAGGAAAGCTAATCGGGGTCGTATGAACTTCTGCCGCTGTCGGATTGGGAGACGGGGCTAGTGATGCGGGAAGTAAGGTATTGTTATCAGGAGGAGTAGGAGCTAAATGAGCAGCTATACTAATAGGCATGCCCATAAGGAGCTGACCATCAGGGCGCTACGGTCAGGGGTATGAGACAAATAGTATTGTACAGCGCTGGGATTAGCATCCAGAAATTTGGCAAAGTCCTTGTCTCCTACAGGAATTTGGGGGATCTCACTGGTGTCCGTTAGGGTTTCCTATAGAATGTGAAGGGGGTGATTCAGGCAAAGAAACAGAGCAAGCGTGTGAAACCATGGCGGCGGCTTGCTTCCGAGTGATGACAACCATAGACCAGAACACACAGGAAAGTTTCAATCTATCAAGGACAAAAACAACCTCAGAATCGTGAATTTAGCAAGTTGCTGGTTTGTCAGGGGCTGAGAGAGACAGTAACCGATATCGGTTTGGTAACCGGTGTCGGTCACAGGGCAAACGACGTCGGTCTCTTAACCGATGCCGGTGTCAAAAATCTAGAATAAGAAGATACAAAGGGGTTGCTAATTTGATTTTTAGCAACGTTGAGTAGTTTAGCAACTTATTGATCACAGAAGACAAAGTATGACAGAGCAAACAGGATTTGAAAACAAGCAAGAGGCACACGCAAAATGCAGAGATTAACCTTAGGGTTAATTTTAATTATTGTGGGGCTTATGCCTTTAGACGTAGAATGATGTCAGAATCCTAACACAACAAGACTTAGGGGAAATGTCAAGTTTGTTTTGGCTTATAAGGTTACCTCAATCGGGCGGAGGAATACCGCGGAAAAGGGGGGATGTTTGAGATGTTGTGTTAATTGTGAAGTGATTCAGTATGTGTTGTGCAGTGAAACTAAGGTTAATTTCCTGTCAATACCGTGGATATCACCCCCACCGTGTACGACCTGTTACTTAATCTATGTTCACTAGAATTGAAAAAACAACAGGCAGGAATGTAATGCATGTGTTTTAAAACCCAAATCGAAAGTGATATTCGATGAAGCAAAAGAGATGACTTTTACTAATGCAAGATGCAAAAACAAAGCAAGTTCTTTTACCAGAATAATAAAATACCCTGTGAATATCTCTAGAAGAAGAAAACAGCAAGTATGCTCCCTATAATAAAAGCAAGCAAGAAATAAAGAAAAACCCAAAATGGGTCCCTCCGGGCGTGCCAAAATGTTTCACTCGGAAATGCTTCGTTCCTTATAGAAACAGATAAGGTTAGGGTTAGGAGGAATACCTGTAGAATGTCGAGATGATGTGCGCGTACCGTAGAGAAAGATCAGGCTGACTGCGAAGAACTCCTTTTTGTCTTGGAAGGACTACCTGCAAATAAGAACACAAGACCACAAGATTTTGATTAGATAATAAATGAGGGAACTGCCTTGGGCCCAGGAAGTATGAAACTTCCTTTCGAAGGTGGTCAGTTCCCCTGCTAATATGAATTAACACAAAATACTGTAGAGTACCAATTAAATTGTTTCGTGGAACTGGGTAGGGAAAAGGCTGTTTTTCTTGGTTTTGATCAAAGGAACCGATGCCGGTTATCTATAACCGATGGCGGTCACTGATAACCGATACCGGTTGGTTCTAGGAACTTCTGGGCTGGTTGTGGTGTTTGTAATGGCTGGTTTTTGGATAGTATTGAGAAATGGGATAGTTAGAAGCTAAGGAATGATGGTTAGAGGCAATGGTACGTTAGATAATGGGTTCAGGAACGGATTTGGGAAGATTACAATTCCAAAAGCACAAGAAATGTTATAATGGAGGACATGCAAGATATAACTTACTGGTTTTTTTTTTGATGAAGGTGCAAGTTGATCTCCTTTGCTGCCAACTCTTCTGGTTTCTTCACTCGTCTCTGCTTGGTTAAGTGAAGTTCTGGACTCTGCCAATCGCTTTGGACTCTCCTTTGGTTAAAAATCCTTCGACTGATCTCCAAAATGAAATTCTGATCCGTTGTTTTGGTTTGGGAAGCCCATTTACAGGGAACCGATGGCGGTTGCGTAACCGACGGCGGTCGAGTAGGAACCGGCATCGGTTAGGAAAAAGTAGGCTATTTTTAGTAAAATAGCCCACCTTCCCTGCTTTTCTCCCGAGAGATCAGTTGCGGGCTTGGTCAAGTGGCTAGAAGGTCGGCTTTGGGTGCGAGTAAGGAGGCATTAGTTATGGATGTGAGTCTAGACTAAGTCATGGGTCTTAATTAGGTTAATTTTAGGGTTAGGGCTAGGTCATGATGAGGTGGCAAAGTGAGGTGGCGGGTAAGGTGATGTGGATTTATCAATTACAAGGTAATTAATAAATAATTGTGTAAAGTTTAGGTAATGAGGTTAGGTTGCGAAATGGGATGCGGGTCACAAGGGGTCGTAAGACACAAATTTGGTGTCTACATTAGCCCCTTATTGTCGTGTAGCTTGTTCTGTAAAGCTGCGCGGACAATAATATGAAGTGGTTTCTCATGTTAAGGATATAGGTAATCCCCCTCAAATCTATCACAGATTGAGTGAACGGGAAATCAGGGATAGGGTTGATAAAGGGTATATGTTGTAGAGAGGATGGTAAGGTGGTGGGGTAGGTCCAAGGAAGCAGACGCATGTTGAAATGCAATAGTACGACTAGGGTACATGATTTGACAAGCAAACCAGCAATGTATAGGCAAAGGTCGATAGTTTATCCAAACAAGGGTGATATAATCCTGGTATCCAAGGCATAGGAAGTAGCTCCAGGGTATATAACAGGTAAGGTACAGGAACGTTTAGGCATGTTCGGCGAGTACCAAATGGTTGGTTTGGTTGAGATAAACGTCACGGTCTAGGTCTAGGCAAAGTTGGTCATCAGATCAAGTCAAGGACCCTAATCATGCTAAAACACGAACAGGTGAGCTCTATTGAACAAAAAGCTACATGATGGATGGATAAATTAAAACGGTGATTGTGGGTATGGTATGGTTAATTGGTGCGGCCTTAGGGCGGGCCAAATGGTTAGGTGCGGCCTTGGGTCGGGCCAAATGGGTTGGTTGCGGCCTTGGGTCGGGCCAAATGGTAGGTTGAGGCCTTGGGTCGGGCCAAATGGGGTGGTTGCGGCCTTGGGTCGGGCCAAATGGTAGGTTGAGGCCTTAGGTCGGGCCGAATTGGTAGGTTGAGGCCTTAGGTCGGGCCAATTGGTAGGTTGAGGCCTTGGGTCGGGCTAATTGGTAGGTTGAGGCCTTGGGTCGGGCCGAAATAGGTAAGGTTGGGTCGAGGTTGAGGCCTTAGGTCGGGCCAATTGGTAGGTTGAGGCTGAGGCCTTAGGTCGGGCCGAATTGGTAGGTTGAGGCCTTAGGTCGGGCCAATTGGTAGGTTGAGGCCTTAGGTCGGGCCGAATAGGTTAGGGCGAGGCCTTGGGTCGGGCCAATTGGTAGGTTGAGGCCTTAGGTCGGGCCGAATGGTAGGTTGAGGCCTTGGGTCGGGCCAAATAGGTAGGGTGAGGCCTTGGGTCAGGTCGAGGCCTTGGGTCGGGAGGCCGAATAGGTAGGTTGAGGCCTTAGGTCCCGAATGGTAGGTCCGTAGGTCAGGCTGGACAAGTGAACAAATGTTGTGCAGCAAAGGTGGATAGAGGCGATATTGGTGAAAAAGAGGCAAGGAGTAAATAAGGGGCAAAGAATGGGGTGAAAGTTGAGTAGCGAACCGATGTCGATTCTGCATGACCGATATCGGTTAAGGGACCGATACCGGTTCCTTAGGGCAAAATGAAACCGATATCGGTGAAAGGCGAAAAACCTATAAAAAGAAAAATACGGCTTGTCATTGTCACTTTGGTTATTTGCAATCCAAATTAACTTGTCTGACGTGGAGAGTTGAGTTGGAGGGGTATTGAGTGAGGTGGAGCTATTTGATTGGCGGAGAGAGTTGATAGTGGGCCCGAATAGTTGAGGAGGCGGCAGGTGATTGGCCGGGGACCCAGCAGATCAGGATTGGAGCCATGGCACAGGCAGGAGGAGCTGGAGGGGCTGGACCAGCTGGACCGCCACCACCCATCCCACCACGACGACGTGTCGTCGTACCGGTAGGTTCTAAACTCTTTAATTTGGTGATTTGGTTGATTTATGGTGTTTTTGGGATTTGGGTAGGAATTTGTATTTTGTAGGAAAGAATGAGTAAATGGGGGTAATTTGAGAAAGGGAGAGGGTAGATAGGTTAGATAGGCTAAGGTGGGTAGGTGGGTAAGTTTTTAGGGTTTTTGGGTGGGTAGATGGGTAGAAATAGGTAAAAAAATGAGTTTGGGGGCCGCGCGGGGGTTCGGCTCCGGGATAGAACAGTGACCGATGTCGGTCACTAAGCGACCGGCATCGGTCGCTAAAGTTTAGGGAAGGGTACAGTTGTTGGTGACCGGCGTCGGTGATGTATCGACCGGCGCCGGTTGTGGGTTTATGTAGGGGTTGGGTTGGGTTGGGGGTGGGTGTGGGGTTGGGTTGGGGATGGTTTGTTTGTTTTGGGTTGGGTTTTGGGTGTGGGATTGGGTTTTGGGTGTGGGATTGGGTTTTGGGTTGGGTTTGGTTTGTTTGTTTTGGGTTGTGGGTTTGGTTTGTTTGTTTTGGGTTGTGGGTTTGGGAAGGGGATAGGGTTAGGGGTTTAGGGTTTTAGGGTTGAAGGGGTTTGGGTTAGGGGTTTGGGTGGTTGGGTGGGTTGTGGGTGTTTGGGTTGGGTTGAGTTGGGTGGGTTGGGTGGGTTGAGTTGGGTGGGGAAGGTGGGTTGGGTTTGAGTTTTGGGTTGTGGGTTTGGGTTGGGTTTTGGGTGGTTGGGTGGGTTTTGGGTGAGTGGGTTGGGTTGGTTTGGGTGAGTGGGTGGGGTTGAGTTGGGAGTGGGGAAGGGGATAGGGTTAGGGGTTGAGGGTTTAGTGTTTTGTAGGTTGGGTTTCGGGTGGGTAAGGTAGCGTGTTGGGGTGGGGTTAGATTTTGGGTGTTACAAAGAAAAAAAAAAAAAAAAAAAAAAGGGGGGTAGATGGTAAAGTAGATGTGATTATAACGAGTGGGTCTAAGAATGTGGGTTGATTTTGCAGGCACGTCAGCAGTTGACGATGCGTGATAGGATGCCTCCACTATTGAGTCGGATGAGGCCACACATATCTGCGGCGCATTGGGCCATCATGCGCGAGGTGGGGCTTGGCGGGGTCCAGAGGTACAGAGCGATCGACAGAGATCACAGCCTGATGGTCGCCCTCATCGAGAGATGGGATCCGGCGGCCAATGTGTTCCATCTGCCGACCGGGGAGATGACCGTCACATTAGAGGATGTGTATCGCATCCTGCGGCTACCGATCGAGGGAGAGGCCGTTTTCCAGGTGGATTCAGAGACTGCCATGGATAGCATCTTGCAGGTTTTTGGGGATGCAGCCGCGCTTCTTACATATCATAGCGCGAGCATTGGATATGGGGACATGTACCGCGCACACAGACATGAGACACGGCTTGCCGTGTTGATGATGATAGGGGTCACCTGCTTCGCCCTCCCGGATTCAGAGGGAGGTCGCTTCCCACGGGCATTGATGGGGGTGCTACTGGAGATGGTGGAGGAGCACACCTGTTTTGCATGGGCACCAGTATATCTGGTGCAATTATACAGGGAGTTATGGGGCTATCGCCGGAGGAGGCGATTTGGTATTTGTTCGACCTTTTTGTTGCACTGTTGGGCATACGAGCACATCGTATGCATCAGGCCAGTAGGGCTACCCCAGCAGCCAGGGCCACAGGTCGTGTACCGATATGGATTTCAGAGGTGGTTGGGGATCGTGGGCCAGCCACGAGCAGTTGTTGCAGGTCGAGATGTGGCCTACTATAGACATATGCTAGAGGGCCTTACCGCAGTAGACATTATATGGAGACCCTACAGAGGTCACCAGCCTGGCAGAGGAGCCCGCATACAGCTGCGCCTGATCCAGTATACATTCTGGATAGCAGGACGGAGGCCGGGAGAGTACGAGCGGATACCCTTAGAGAGGGTACGCAGGCAGATGGGACTGCCACAGGACGAGCCACCTCCCTTCCCTCAGTACAGGAGGGATGATGTAGAGGCCCCACTACCAGCACCACAGCCTTGGGATCCAGACTGGGTAGCGGAGAGACCAGCAGGTGGGGGTGTGGATGATGCCGGGTGCACGGCAGCATACAGGGTATGGTGGGCAGGGCAGAGAGCAGCGAGGATAGTACCGCCTGCGCAGCCAGACTTGGCAGCGGTGACTGCAGAGAGAGATCAGCTCCGGGGGCAGGTGCAGCTATTACAGGGACAGTTGGCTGCTGCACAGGCACATATAGGGGTTTTACAGGGGCAGCTAGCCCAGGCTCAGGTACAGGCACAGGCAGCACCACCACCAGCAGCACAGCCACAGGGGCAGGTACAGGTACAGGCAGCCGTACCAGCAGTAGCACAGCCACAGGCCCAGATACCACCACGGCCACAGGTGCAGGTACAGGCACAGGCAGCACCTCCACCAGCGCCACAGCCACAGGTGCAGGTACAGGCTCAGGGGATAGTGGTGTTGGGTGCCAGGGGACCAGCCCCAGTTCCTTCAGTGGCGCGAGATCGCTATATGGAGGTGAGAGCAGAGGCCCGTTATTATCAGGATATTCTTGATAGTACCGGAGTCGATTATCAGGCATATGCAGCTCATAGAGCAGAGACCTCGCGCAGCCAGAGATCTCAGGGAGGGGCAGCCACAGCTGGCGTGTCTGTGACAGGCAGGAGGCGAGAGGCGCCACAGGGACCAGCGGGGAGAGATGCCGAGGGCGGTGGGGAGAGCTGATAGATCCCCGACGTGGTTTTGTATAGGGACACGGGCACCGGTCTGCGAACCGGTTGTATTGATAGAGGCCTGCGTGCCTACATTTATTCATTGTTTTGATTTATTTATTTATTATATACCGGCCTGCGAGCCGAGTACGGGTTGTACATTTGATACCGGCCTGCGAGCCGAGTATATTTTTGATATGAGAGACCGGCCTGCGAGCCGAGTCGAGATTTGTGGTAGGTATTGCGGCCTGCGTGCCGGCTTTGGTATATTATGTGATCACAGAGGCCCCGATGTAGGGCACATTGTATTGTTGAAAATTTGTATATATATATATATAGATGATGTTTTGATCCACATGCTGTGTTTAAAATGTGTTGAAATATTTTGTTAATGGTTTGGTAATATATAGAATGTGTGATGAGTTTAATTGACATGTTGATAGAGAGATGATGCTGATGTTTTTGTGCGTATATATGAATGACAGGTTATGTGATAAATTGGTGGTTTTGTGACAGTGTGATATATGTAACTGATGAGTTGGATCCAAATGATGTATAGATTGATAGTTTTTTGATATTTGTAGTTGATGGTTGTGTATTGGTATAAATGATGTTAATGAAATTATAATGCTATGTGTGGTGGATGAACAAATGTGGTAAATTTTGTTGTTTATGCAGGCAAAGAGGCGGGCGCGACAAAAATTTAGAGGAGAAATGAAGAAAAGAAACCTGTTTCAAAAAGGAAGGTGTGTAACCGATATCGGTTAGGGAACCGATGTCGGTAGTCATAGACCGATATCGGTTAAATAACCGATACCGGTTATTTAGGTATGAGCTTTTTTTAAAAATAGAAAAGCTAGGGTGGCAACTTAAGTTTTAATTTTAGAGCCATGCAAGAGGTTAAATACGCGAACGCGACGCTTTTTGACGACTGAGACAGGGATTTGCATGAGAGATTTGGGTGAGAAGAAGGAAAGAGACAAGGAAAGTGAATTGTGATCCGAGGTTCAGAAGGTAGAAAGACAAAGTTGAAAAGGGTGGTGATCATGGCCGAACGAGGAGAAGCATCCAGCAGGCAAGGACAAGAGGGCAGACAAGGGCCACCTCAAGCTGCTGCAACTCAAGAGGTATTGTTTTTGTTTGTGATTTGATTATTGTATGTTTCGTGAGTAAGATGGGGGGGAGTAGGTGGGTAGATATGAGAGAGAAAACATGATAACAAGGGTTGCAGGTGAGCTAAGTGGTACAGGGTAGGCAATCAGGGGTTCCAGGTATGTTTATTTGTATAAAAACGAACAAACGGGCAAATTATTGTCGTAGGTGGTTGTTTTTAAGGAAGGTGTATAAAATTGACAGTGACCGGTAGCGGTTAGGGATAACCGGTATCGGTTATGCAACCGATATCGGTTACGTATAACCGATACCGGTTACTGGAGAAATTTCCAGAATGTTTGAAAAAGACCCTAACGGGTTGAATGGTTGTTTGTTGTTTTGGTGTATGCAGGCAGAGACAGAGTTGAGGATGAATGATAGTGTGCCAGCGCTGTTGTCGCGAATCCGAGCGGATGTAACACCAGCGGAATGGACATTGATAAATCGTTTGGGGTTAAGTGGAATCCGTTATTATTCACGAATCGCACGTAACCATGGTATGTTACAGGCGCTGATTGAGAGATGGAATCCTGAGACAAATACCTTCTATCTGCCAACAGGTGAGATGACAGTAACATTGGAAGATGTGTTTCGGATTTTGAGACTCCCTATTACAGGAGAGCCAGTATATCAGGCACTACCTAGCGCGGCACGGGGAGCGATAACAGCAGTATTTGGTCCATACGCACGAGATTTGACACAGCGAGGTTTATCGTTTACATATGGGGTAATGTATGCAGCACACCCTGAGGAGACAAGGTTAGCAGTGATATTAATGATAGCAGTAGGGTATTATGCATTACCGAGGGCGGAAGGGGGAAAATTTCCAAAGGCATTGATGTGTGTTATCTGGGAGATGATAGAAAGGAACGTTACGTTTGCATGGGCACCTGCATATTTGGCGGAGCTATACAGGGGTTTATGGGCTTGTAGGCGAAGTCACAGGACAACGTTGGATTGCTCATACTTATTACACTGTTGGGCCTATGAGCACATTGTTTGTGTGCGACCAATAGGCCGATCTATACAGGCAGGAGAGACCGGAGTACAGAGGCTGGGATTCCGACGGTGGGTCCAGACAGAACAGGAGGCAAGATCTCAGGCCGTGCCGGGTGACATTGAGTATTACAGGCAGGTATGGGAGAGGGTGACGGTGGCGGATATCTGTTGGAGGCCCTACGGGAACTATATGGTAACCGAGAACATAGCTGAGGAGTTGAGAGGTGTAGAGCGATTGAGGTGGATCGCGGGGCACAGGCCAGGTGAATATGAGAGGATTCCGATAGATCGCGTGCGGCGACAATTTGGATTTGTGCAGGACATACCACAGGCTTATAGACCATATATGAGGATCGATGCCGAGGCAGCATTCTCACCACCCCGGCCAACACCTCCAGAAGGGCCTGAGGAGATAGCAGCCGATCGCAGGGTAATGGATGTAGGAATGACAGAGGCCTATAGATTATGGTGGGTAGCAGAACTGCGAGGTGTACGCGAGCGCCCTGACACAGTGGTGATTACAGCAGAGAGGGATCGTCTGCAGCGTTTGGTTCAGCAGCTCCAAACGCAGGTGAATGAGACAAGAGGATTGTTAGTGGTTGCGGAGTCACGGGCGGCGAGACTAGAGGCTGGAGTTCTCCATGCGAGAGGGCGTATTCATATGTTACAGGAGAGATTGGCAGATCAGTGGGCGGTACCAATAGCCGCGGTACCTTTGAGGACAGAGAGGCCCGGCGAGAGGGGTTGACGATCACGATCATCACCTAGTTCGGGATGAGTTGTGATGGTCTGAGTATATGTTAGCGAGGTATGAGAATAAATAAGGATGCCGACCTGCGTGTCGATGATAAAGAAGATGTATTTGTTTAACATCTAAATAAAACTGAATATGTATGTTGATTTGAGTTATGAGAATAATAAGATTGTCGGTGTTTTGATTTTCGGTGTTTCGAAAAAAGGATAAAGAGAAATGTGATTAAAATAAAAATACACAAAAATATTTATATTCACCACACAAGATAGGTTATGGTAGGGGATGGTCGAGCTAACCTTGGGAGACCCCATGTCTCCGAAGTGCTGCCTACATAGCCCATTGCACAAAGCAAGGAGGGGCCTCAGACCGATGTAGTTCTCCCTTAGGATCAGGGAGAGGTGAATTCAGGCAATTTGGTACGGTTTAGGCAATTGGTCGTTTGGTAAAAATTTGATGTTGGTAGGGTAATGTTGTTGGTGCTGGTAGGATAATGTTGTTGGTGTAGGTATAGGTAAAGCAAAGGTGAGCATACCCAAGTAGGAGGGAATAATGTCCTGATTAAGATCAACACACAATCCTAGATGCGAGGCAAAGCGGAAAGAGTGCTCCGTAGGCGAAAAGAGCTAAACAAACCACACAACGTAGAACGAGCCTGAAGCCCTAAGTGCCGTGCATAGACGAGAAGTCCATAGTTGAAAAGAGTTGTATGATCACAATATATCAGGTGTACGTTACGTCCCTTGAGTTGAAACAAATGGTGAGGTGATGTGGATGATATAGCTGAGGTACAAAGAACTTGTTATAACGAAAGAGAACCTACCCTAAATAGACAAGTCCATGACCCAAAAAGTTCTTTTGAAGGAGGCTTGTATTTTATTGAATGTAGACTGATCGATGCGGGAAGTCTATAAGGGATATTGATTGTATTATTCTTGAGGTCTTCACGAAGCTGATCAATGCGAGAAGCTTCTGATAAAGGCTGACTGTGTATAGCTGTCCTTCGGGGGAGCAGTCTATTTATAGTAGCAGAGATGATTTTAGTGCATAGCTGTCCTTCAGGGGAGCAGTCTATTTATAGTAGCAGCAATAGTTTGGCATATAGCTGTCCTTCGAGGGAGCAGTCTATATTTAATTTTAGATGACTAGATGTTCTTTTGGCGTGAAGCATCTAGTTTAGTAGGAAGTTTGACTCAAGAAAATCCCATAAGAATACGGCTTATTTTAATACTTTAAAGTCATGGACTAGACTAAAAAAGGGGAAGGCATTATCAAGGGGAGGTGCGAAGTGATTTTGATTTTATTCGGAGATATAGAAAATAAAGTGTATGTAGCGGTAAATGAGCTCAAGGGACGAGCAGTAGGTAGATAAGGAGTGATATAACACTAGATTCAACAGTAGAATGGTCGAAGATGCAAGGCATTAAGGGGTTCAGGCTCAGGTTTACCATTAAGCGAAGCTAAACGATAAGTGCCTGATCCATAGGTGTGAGTGATTATATAAGGCCCAATCCAATTGGGAGCAAATTTTCCACGTTTGCTCTTTTCTAGTTTGGTTACATGTTGATTCTCTTTGAGGACAAGATCACCAACCTTAAAGGCACGCTCATGAAGTCGCTTATCATAAGCACGCTTGATGCGTTTTTGATAGATTTGGAGGTGATCGAGAGCTGTAAGACGTCGTTCGTCAAGAAGCTCTAATTGGGCTAACCGCTCTTGGCGGAAATCATCGTTGGTGAGAATATCCTGAAGAGATATTCTAAGGGAGGGTATTTGTATTTCGAGAGGCAAAACAGCCTCGGTGCCATATACCAATGAAAAAGGTGTGGCATTAGTGGAGGTACGAATGCTAGTACGATAAGCCCAAAGGGCAAAGGGAATGTGATCGTGCCAATTTCTTCCAGATTCATTGACGACTTTCATGAGGATTTTGGTTAGAGTTTTATTAGAAGATTCAGCCTGACCATTGGCCTGCGGATAGTAAGGCGATGAGAAGCTAAGTTTGATACCAAAGTTGTCACAAAGGTCTTGTAACAACTTATTTTTGAAAGATTTACCATTATCTGTTATTAGGCGATGAGGAATACCAAAACGACAGATAATGTGATGGTTAATGAATTCGACAATTTTTTCTTTTTTGATTGAAATGAGTGGAACGGCCTCCACCCATTTTGTGTAATATTCGGTCGCTGTGATTATCCAACGGTGACGTTGTGAAGAGGTCGGGTGAATCTCACCAATAAGGTCTAAACCCCATTGTGAGAAAGGCCAAAGATCTCGTGCGACCTGTAGCGGGTGGCTAGGAGTATGTTGAAGATTGGCATGTTGTTGACACATGACACAACGCTTAACATATTCGTAGCAGTCGTTATTGAGAGTAGGCCAATAATAACCAAGGCGAAGGATTCGTTTAGCCACGGCAAGGCCACTAAAATGTCCACCACAAATCCCATCGTGTACTTGCTGGATGGTATAGGTGACTTCTGCGCCGGTTAGACAGCGAAGGAGGATGCCATCAAAGCCACGTTTATAGAGGAGTCCTCCCATGACAACATAACGCGAAACACTTTTAAGAAAAGCACGTTTGCCGTTACTAGTAAGATCAGGTGGGAGGACAGAGATTGTAAGGTAGTCGTGAAATTGGTGGTACCAGGTATCCTGCGAATTAGTAGACACAGTATTTATCATGCAAACTACCGGGGTTGAATAGGATGGTGCAAAAAGTTGCTGAACCACAACGAATAATTCAGAGTCAGTTGGTGCGGCGGGAATCTGCGAGGCTAAGCAAGCCATAGTATCCGCAAATTTGTTAGTGGAGCGGGGAATGGTTTGGATAGAATAGTGAGTAAATAAGGCTAGAAGTGACTCCACGTGGTGTTTGTACTTCTGAAGTTCCTCGTTTTTACATTGGTAGATGCCCATAACTTGATTGACTACCAATTGAGAGTCGCCAAAAATGTTGATAGATTTGATACCTAAGTGTAACGCAACTTGGAGACCTAGAACAAGGGCCTCGTATTCCGCTGTGTTATTAGTGCAGGGGAAATCAAGCCGGAATGAAAGAGGCATAGGTTCAGCGTCAAGAGGGATGAGAACAATGCCGGCTCCTCCGCCGCGCTGGCACTTAGATCCATCGAAGAAGAGGGTCATTTGATACGACACTTCTCCGAGCGAAAGAGTGGCGATGAGTTCGTCGGGGAAGGTAAAATTGGTAAATTGTTCCCCAGGTAGAGGGGCCTCCGCAAGTTGATCTGCAAGAGTTTGTCCTTTGATTGATTTCTGTTGTATAAACTCAAGGTCGAGGTCGGCGAGGAGCATGAGCCATCGAGCGATGCGTTGGTTTAGGTGTGGTTTGGCGTACATATAATGAATGGGGTCTGTGTTGGTGATGACGAAAGTTTTGTGATTCAGGAGGTAATGTCGGAGTTTGGTGGCGACGAATGATAGGGCCAGGCACAATTTTTCTACATGTGTATACCTAGTCTCGTAATCCACGAGGGTACGACTTATATAGTAAACGGCCTGCTCTCGGCGTGCCGGGTCTCGATGGGCGAGCATAGCTCCTATAGCATGGTCAGTGGCGGAAAGATAAAGGTAGAAAGGACGGTCGTCCTGGGGTGGGATAAGCACAGGTGGCTGCAAGAGATATGTTTTGAGAGCTTCGAAGGCTTGGTGACACTCCTCACTCCATTGAAAGGCAACGTCCTTTTTTAGAAGGTGATGAAAAGGGTGACATCGATCCGAGAGTTGGGAAATGAAACGCCGGATGGATTGAAGTTTACCCTGCAAACTACGCAATTGTTTAAGGTTTTTGGGTGGGGGCATTTCTAGGATAGCTTTGACTTTCGATGGATCGACCTCAATGCCACGCAAAGAGACGATAAAGCCCAGAAGTTTCCCCGAAAGGACACCAAAGACACATTTCTTTGGTTGAAGACGGACAGAATATTGTAACAGGCGATCAAAAATAATGGTTAAAACATCGAGATGTTCACTGCGATGTTTAGACTTGCCAAGAAGATCATCAACGTAATCTTCGAGGATAGTGTGCATAATGTCATGGAAAATGTAGGTCATAGCCCGCTGATAGGTCGCACCAGCATTCTTAAGGCCAAACGGCATTACACGGTAACAGAAAGTTCCCCAAGGAGTTATGAAGGCAGTTTTGTGTTGATCGGCAGGGGCAACCAAAATTTGGTTGTATCCTGAAAAGCCATCCATGAGAGAAAGCATTTCATGACCCGCAGTGAGATCAACAAGTTGATCAATACTTGGGAGGGGGAAGTCATCCTTAGGGCAAGCGAGGTTAAGATCCCGGAAATCCGTGCATATCCGAAGTCCCCCCGTCGCTTTCGTGACAGGTACGATGTTGGAAATCCATTGAGGATAGTCAATAGGCAGGATGAAGGAAACAGAAAGGAGTCGTTGGAGTTCTTCTTTGACCAAGAGAGCAATGCGTGGATGCATTTTTCTCAATTTCTGTTTGACTGGTTTGGAATCGGGGTTTAGGGTGATGTTATGGACGGCAATGGTAGGATCAATTCCTGGCATGTCAGCGTAAGACCATGCGAAAGCTTGGTTGCGAGCACGGAGAAAGGTAGTAAAGGCGGCTTGTTCTGATGTGTTAAGGGATTGTCCAATCTTCACTATGTGAGGATCTTCCTCCGTGTGGATGTTGATTTCTATAGTAGATTCATTCAGCATAGTTTGGGTTTCAGATGGTAGGGCGCGTTGAATATAAGAATCATCCGCGCCCAGGTAAGTGAGTATGGAGTCGTCATCCTGGCATTCAACAACATTAATCAAAGGCGAATCCTCTTCGATCATGTCGGGATACAGAAGGGGAAGAGAAGATGGGTCCTCATTATCGCGTTGATAAGTGAGAGGACCTATGAAGATAGCATTTACGAAAAAAAAAAGTTAGGAGGGATAGATTCAGGGTCCATCGATTCTGTGGGAGATGATGGCAAAGTGGGTGATGATGGTTCGGTAGGGGCGACGTCCTCTTCTTCCAGGATACAGCTGACAGGAGGTGTCTCCTGCGTAGGTGTTTCGGAAAAACCAAGACCACTGCGATCATTATGTTTGCGTGTGGTGATGGGGATGAGAGTATGTCGGCCTTGTTCGTAAAGGCCAAAACCAAAGCCTTTCCACGCACAGCGAGTCAAGAAGGTGAGGGCGAAACGACGATTTGTCAAATATTGAAAATCAGATTGGAAGGGAACCACACCAAGAGGAGGTTCAGGGGTAATGGAAGATGCGTCAACACCCCCATACGTTAGGTTAGTGCGGCAATGGGGTGGTCCGTAAGAGATTACCTCCCCCACGCGACGGTCGTAGGTGGGATGTGCATGTAATTGTCCGTACTCCTGCGGGGTAGGAAAAGAACTAACGTTATATAGGCGATACTCCCCCAGCGTAAGGCGATGAAAAACGTCTACTAAGGGGTCGGAGGTTGGGATGTTAGCTGCGGGAAGAGAAGTGGTTTGTGCGACGGTGGTTTCATCAGTTGAAGGCGTAGGTGCAGTTGAGGTGGACGGTTGGGTTGAATGTATGGGTGTCTTAATTGGTATAAGCACATCGTTTGGGCGGTATAACATATTGCAAGTTTTGAAGGGGGGAGGATCAGCTTTTACAGTGTAGGACTTCCCCTCGTACTCAAATTTTATACATCGATGTAATGTTGAGGGAACACATCCCATGGCCCGGATCCAAGGACGACCCAGCAATATATTATATTGGAACTCTCCTTCAAGGACATAGAAGAGTTCGGGTAAAGTACGTGGTCCTACGCGAATGTTGAGGATCACGGTGCCTAAGGTAGAAGTAATAGCGTCATTAAATGACCGCAACATGATGGGATTGGCACACATGCAACTAGAAGGGATGTTCATTTGTTGGAAGGCTTTTGAAGAGATGATGTTTAGGCTAGCGCCCCCGTCAATCATAACCCGACGTACTCGAATGTCTCGGACATAAGCGGAAATGAAAAGGGCAGGGTCAGGGTCTTCTGTACCAAAGTCGATAATTTCATCTTCCGAGAAACTAACCACAGCGGCTTGTTGTTTTGAGACAGAAGTGGTGGGGGAGATGGATTGTTTGGTGAGAGAGGCAACGTGATTGGGTGTTAGAATGGAGGTAACAGGCAGGGTTTCGTTGGGTAAAACCTCTATCCCTTGAAGGATCTCAACGAGAGCTTGTCGATGAGATTCAGAGGTCTGAATGAGATCATATAGTGTCATTTTTACGGGCGATTGATGAAGCTGTTTGATCATGGTTCGGTGGGCAACTCCATTAGAGACGGGATAGGCGGGTCCACGAATAACCACTTTAGGTGGTGGTGTAATCGGGGTGGTTGAAGGAGAAAGAGATGCCGCAGGTGTGTTTTCTTTCGCTTTCCCATTGTTTTTCTGTCCTCGAGTAGCGACACTAATCATATTAATCTCGTAGACCTGAGATGAAGAAGATGGTTGGGATAACTCATGGTTTTCAAGAGGTGGGGTTGTAATAATGATCGATCTTGGTGAGGCGGGGACAGATGGTATAGTAGAGGGAATTGACGCTAGAGGTCTCTCCCTTCGTAAGTTGTCTTTCTTAATCTTTCGATCCGGAAGAGGTGACTGGCGAAGGATGGTTTTTAGAGCTTTGCATCCTTCTACATCATGTCCAGGTGTGCGGTGATAGGCGCAGATTTTAGACTCATCATAATCCACAGGTCGGGGCTTAGACGGGTCATAAGGTCTAAGTGGGGGTAGGGAGATGGTCGCATTCTCCACCAACATAGCAAGGATTTTGGCGTAGGATCCTTTGAGTGGGTCAAAATCAGAAGAAGATGAGGGTATTGATTGTGTGGGTTGTGGTAATGTTTGGGCGTGTTTAGTTCGTATGGGTGGTGGTTTAGTCGAGGGGTGCTGACACATGTTTTTCACTAAACGTGGTTTCTTAGACACAGAAGTTACGTTCAGCTGGTTAGATGATGAGGCTACAGATGGCATGGTAGCGGGAAACAACCACGGAGAAAGGGGAGTGACAGAAAATAAATCCTTTGATGATGGGATTGGTTTAGGGTTGATAGGTGGACCGGATACGCGGGGTAACGATGTTGTGATACCCTTTGATCTCTGTATAGGTGTAAAAGGCGTAGGTCGTTTTGCAGAAAACAAAGGAGGTATGATATATTGATGTAAGGTGGAGGGATGAGGTCCCAATATGGAAGGTGGGTGTGAAGATGAGGGTTTTGATAGAGGCCCGGATTGCGTTTGTCTCCTAGGTGGCGGGGCGGGTTTATTTTGGGATAAATCGAGTCGCTTAGGCGGGTGTGTTAGACTGGGCATTGGTGAGGTCCCAAGCGTAGGGGAAGATCTGGTTAAGTTGATAGAAGTGGACGGGGAATTTGGTAGAGGTGAGGGGGGTGAAGGCGAGAACAGGGGCATTTTAAGCTTCTGTAAGCACTTCGGGTAGATGGTGGAGACATCGGGATCAGTCATTTGCATTTGAGTAGAAACAGGAGTACTCAAACGTTCCCATAGGGCCTGTCTATCTTCTGTGGAATGACAGTCTCCAGGTGTAATTTGTAATTTTGGTACAGAGGAAAAGTGAGTTGTAATTCCAATCCATTGCGGGTGTGACACAGGAGGCGGATGAGGCACTGTATCAGTAGATGCTAAGAGGTCGACGGGTTGTTGAAAAGATTTAGGTGATGAGGGACTAATAGGCAGAAGGGTATGTTGGAGGGGGTCTGTCATGGCTAAAGAATTTAATGATGTTGGTGCGAGAGATTTCTCATCTAAGGATGTCAAAAGGAGTGGCGTACCCTCCTCTTGTGCGGCAAGAGTGGTAGAAGGAGACGTCTGGGAAATGGATAGATTAGACAACATCCGCTCGCAGTCTTGTAGGGATGTGGTGTAAGAAGACTCATTAATGGGAAGGGAAGCCTGGGCAGCTAACTCTTCTATGGGTAAAGGAATGATTTCGCTTTGGCTTGATGGTGGTAAAGGAGGTTCGGGCTCCTGTGTTAGTGAAGAGGCTTGATTCAAAATTTTCTCGATAGAGGCTTTTGGCTGGGTATCGAATACTGCATGGATCTCATGAACACTCTCCTCAGCTAAGATATCTTGGTTTACGTTGCTGCTGGACGAGTGATTCGGGAATGGCTTGTTGAAAATTTTCAGATTTCGGTTAGCAGGGGCGTTAGGATTATCGAGTGTTATATCCCCTGCATCAACCATTTCCTGCACTATGTTTTTCAACATCTTGCAGTTTTCATGACTATGTCCTTTTACGCGGTGAAAGTTACAAAAGTCATTTTCTTTGTACCAGGAAGGTATTGCGCGGGTGGAGTCAAACCCAGAGTGAGGTTTTACAGGGGGCAAGGTGATAGCCCCAGCTTTGAGCAATTTCTCTAGGATGACGCCATAAGTTTCTCCCAAGGGAGTGTAATTAGTGGGCTCAGCTTTGTATTTATAGGTGGTTTTTGGTGGAGTATTGGACGGTGGTTGGGATTTGACCATCACCGCGTGGACAGCTCCTTTTGATTTAGAAGAGGTTGACGCGTGAGGAGTGGTGGTATTTAGTTTATTGGTAGAATCAGGAGTTCGGAAAGTGGAGTTCTTGTTGCGCAACCGCAATTTCTCTTCCTCTAAGGCTCGAATTTCTAATTTTCGAGCCATAGTAAAGGCCTCGTCGAATGTACGGAAAGTTTGAATTTGGAGGGTAGGGGAGATGTGCTTAGCGCATGCCCGCGTAAAGAGTTCGATAAGTTCGGTTTGAGGCAAGGCATACGTAAGTTGGTTGATAAGGCCCCGCCATCGTCCAACGAAATCTGCGATAGATTCGTCTTCGAATTGTCGGATGGCATAGAGGTCAGTGATAGATACTTTCTTGGCAATGTTAATGGAGAAATGATCCAAGAAAGATTGGGCTAGTTGGTTAAAAGAGAAGATTGAGTGCTGGGTTAAAGCACTGTACCACTCCAAGGCAGGCCCTGATAAGGACATGGGAAAGGTGCGGAGTAACAAGGCATCATCATGGGCAATCAAATAACAAGCATGTCTAAATGATCGCAAGTGTTGTTGAGGATCCTCTTTACTGTTAAAACGAGTAAACTTTGGCAACTCCCATTGAGGAGGATATGAATGAAGGGGGACAGAAGGGTGAATGGGCTCCCGACAAACTTGCTCGTATGTCAAGGCGCTACGACTTCCTGAAACGGAAGCCTCCAGGTTTTGCATTTTGTCCATCATTTGCTTGATGAAATCTGTGGTTGGATGAGGTGATGGTGCCACAGAATAGGGATGTCCCATATAAGGTGTTGAGGTTACTGGATACGTGTATGGGAATGAAAAGGTAGGCGGAGCTTGAGAAGGAAAGCTCGTTTGAATAGGTGGCAGAGAGTAAGTCATGAATGGAGTGGTCTGAAAGAGAGACGAGATAGGGGCAGTTGGTGGTGGCGATACGTGGGGTCCAAGATTAACAAAAGGAAAGCTAATCGGGGTCGTATGAACCTCTGCCGCTGTCGGATTGGGAGACGGGGCTAGTGATGCGGGAAGTAAGGTATTGTTATCAGGAGGAGTAGGAGCTAAATGAGCAGCTATACTAATAGGCATGCCCATAAGGAGCTGACCATCAGGCGCACGGTCAGGGGTATGAGACAAATAGTATTGTACAGCGCTGGGATTAGCATCCAGAAATTTGGCAAAGTCCTTGTCTCCTACAGGAATTTGGGGGATCTCACTGGTGTCCGTAGGGTTTCCTATAGAATGTGAAGGGGGTGATTCAGGCAAAGAAACAGAGCAAGCGTGTGAAACCATGGCGGCGGCTTGCTTCCGAGTGATGACAACCATAGACCAGAACACACAGGAAAGTTTCAATCTATCAAGGACAAAAACAACCTCAGAATCGTGAATTTAGCAAGTTGCTGGTTTGTCAGGGGCTGAGAGAGACAGTAACCGATATCGGTTTGGTAACCGGTGTCGGTCACAGGGCAAACGACGTCGGTCTCTTAACCGATGCCGGTGTCAAAAATCTAGAATAAGAAGATACAAAGGGGTTGCTAATTTGATTTTTAGCAACGTTGAGTAGTTTAGCAACTTATTGATCACAGAAGACAAAGTATGACAGAGCAAACAGGATTTGAAAACAAGCAAGAGGCACACGCAAATGCAGAGATTAACCTTAGGGTTAATTTTAATTATTGTGGGCTTATGCCTTTAGACGTAGAATGATGTCAGAATCCTAAACAACAAGACTTAGGGGAAATGTCAAGTTTGTTTTGGCTTATAAGGTTACCTCAATCGGGCGGAGGAATACCGCGGAAAAGGGGGGATGTTTGAGATGTTGTGTTAATTGTGAAGTGATTCAGTATGTGTTGTGCAGTGAAACTAAGGTTAATTTCCTGTCAATACCGTGGATATCACCCCCACGTGTACGACCTGTTACTTAATCTATGTTCACTAGAATTGAAAAACAACAGGCAGGAATGTAATGCATGTGTTTTAAAACCCAAATCGAAAGTGATATTCGATGAAGCAAAAGAGATGACTTTTACTAATGCAAGATGCAAAAACAAAGCAAGTTCTTTTACCAGAATAATAAAATACCCTGTGAATATCTCTAGAAGAAGAAAACAGCAAGTATGCTCCCTATAATAAAAGCAAGCAAGAAATAAAGAAAAACCCAAAATGGGTCCCACCGGGCGTGCCAAAATGTTTCACTCGGAAATGCTTCGTTCCTTATAGAAACAGATAAGGTTAGGGTTAGGAGGAATACCTGTAGAATGTCGAGATGATGTGCGCGTACCGTAGAGAAAGATCAGGCTGACTGCGAAGAACTCCTTTTTGTCTTGGAAGGACTACCTGCAAATAAGAACACAAGACCACAAGATTTTGATTAGATAATAAATGAGGGAACTGCCTTGGGCCCAGGAAGTATGAAACTTCCTTTCGAAGGTGGTCAGTTCCCCTGCTAATATGAATTAACACAAAATACTGTAGAGTACCAATTAAATTGTTTCGTGGAACTGGGTAGGGAAAAGGCTGTTTTTCTTGGTTTTGATCAAAGGAACCGATGCCGGTTATCTATAACCGATGGCGGTCACTGATAACCGATACCGGTTGGTTCTAGGAACTTCTGGGCTGGTTGTGGTGTTTGTAATGGCTGGTTTTTGGATAGTATTGAGAAATGGGATAGTTAGAAGCTAAGGAATGATGGTTAGAGGCAATGGTACGTTAGGTAATGGGTTCAGGAACGGATTTGGGAAGATTACAATTCCAAAAGCACAAGAAATGTTATAATGGAGGACATGCAAGATATAACTTACTGGTTTTTTTTTGATGAAGGTGCAAGTTGATCTCCTTTGCTGCCAACTCTTCTGGTTTCTTTACTCGTCTCTGCTTGGTTAAGTGAAGTTCTGGACTCTGCCTCGCTTTGGACTCTCCTTTGATTAAAAATCCTTCGACTGATCTCCAAAAAATGAAATTCCGATCCGTTGTTTTGGTTTGGGAAGCCCATTTACAGGGAACCGATGGCGGTTGCGTAACCGACGGCGGTCGAGTAGGAACCGGCATCGGTTAGGAAAAAGTAGGCTATTTTTAGTAAAATAGCCCACCTTCCCTGCTTTTCTCCCGAGAGATCAGTTGCGGGCTTGGTCAAGTGGCTAGAAGGTCGGCTTTGGGTGCGAGTAAGGAGGCATTAGTTATGGATGTGAGTCTAGACTAAGTCATGGGTCTTAATTAGGTTAATTTAGGGTTAGGGCTAGGTCATGATGAGGTGGCAAAGTGAGGTGGCGGGTAAGGTGATGTGGATTTATCAATTACAAGGTAATTAATAAATAATTGTGTAAAGTTTAGGTAATGAGGTTAGGTTGCGAAATGGGATGCGGGTCACAAGGGGTCGTAAGACACAATTTTGGTGTCTACAGACCTTATCTGGAGATGCACACGAAACTATCCCAGGTCATTTTGCACGTATTCCACAACCCATAGATCGAATCACGAAAGATCTCGATATTGCTTGGAGCCTTCAAGTAGTCATCCTTACCAATCAATCTATCACACCAGTCCAAGTTATAAGGGCCTTCTTTGCCTTAGATTCATAAATTCCATTAGTGCGTGTCAAAGACATTAATTGCCTAACTAGTTTTTCTGCATCCCACGGATATTCCACCCCCACCGGCTGTCCTGGCATGACCTTGGGACGTCGGGTATGCAGAAGAGTTTCCTGTAGATTCCCACACTTGCTTGTCACTTTTTCAATGTACAAAATTGGTGAACCCGACGTGAACCAAACAAAATTAGTGAAGCTGACGTAAACTTCCTACTTTCTCGTTCGGAGTCATAGTATCACATGTTCTTTCACAAATCACCTTCGCTCCTTCCCATTATTCTGTGGGTATTCATATACTCCCCGAATATTTCGGGATTTGATGCATATGGCAAACCCCTCTTGGGTCTTGAGGCATACTACGCTCAATAGAACAGACAATCATCACCTTCACTCTCAATATGGGGCGAAAACTATTCAACTAATCAGTTATCAACACAAACCGCAAGAAACAGATATAACTCATCTTTTCAAATGGGGGAGTTAGATCAACCCCCTTGAACACAACAAACAGAGCCTTCAGGCTCGAACAATATGATGTTTATCGGAGAATCTAGTTCATCTCCTCATATACTAATTAGACCAAAATTTAGTAGACAATCTGACCCATACCTGGTCTTAGATGATGAACGGTCAATACATTATCCTAGGAGTGAACAACATTCTCGGGGTATGTACCCACCTATAGGAGGTTTACAAATACAACCCAAGGTCTCTTTTCAAGAAAACACCTCTATGCCACTGCATATAGGAAATACTCTCAGAGAAAATTGGCAAGATAGCGATCAGTTCATAGCAGGATATCACATGCCTATACAACACCAGGGTATAAAAAAAATGCCGCTAAGGCAAAGCACCGTGACTTCACCAAATGAAGTCATTTCAACATTAGTAGAAAAAGTGAGAGGGTTAGAACTTGCTCAAGCAAGTCAAAATTCTTAGTTCATGCAAGCAGGAAGTTCCAATCCTCCATACCACCCTGGCCAAGTAGACCTCCTCACGGGAGTACGTACGTTAGGCATGCCTCCTCAGCATCCATAGCAAATGCCAACAAGGCCCATCATCTCTAACACCGTTCCTCCTGGTCTAGTATCAAACAATCCATTACTAGACAATACCCCATCATACTTAAACATGTACTCCAAATCACCACAAGGAGATATGTTCTCCTCTCTCGGCATGTTTGTTCAAACACAGGGACTTCCCTATGCCCTTTCCAATGCATACGTTGCACCGTATCAACAACCCATCCCACTGCCACTCCCTCAGCAACCACCATCAATGGTCAAAACCTGTGCGATAGGGACTTATTCAGAATATCTGAAGGAGCCCTTAGACTTCGCCATACGAAGTGTCATGCTTCCAAGACCCCTTCCTAATTTACACAAGTACAAAGGTGAGGGAGACCCAAATGCACATATCAAGGCTTACGTTACAGCCATATGAGAATTACTCCCTTGGGATGGGGTTATTGCTAAAATATTCCAGAAAACTTTTGAGGGCATCGCTCTTGATTGGTATTATAGAATACCTGAAGCCTCCATCCATTCATTTAAACATCTCGTATCAGATTTCATTAAGGCGTTCGACATGAACAAACTGTTGAGAACAAGAATCAGGGAATTCTTGCACATCAAACAAGAACACAACGAATCTGTCGCCCATTTCATCCAGAGGTGGCGTATAGTTCTTTATTCTTCAGCACGTGCTCCAAACATGGATAAGATGGAACTATATGATTTATTCCTTCATTCTCTCAGCAAAGAGGTGAAGGAAGAATTCCAGAAGTTCCCACTAAGAACTTACGATGAAGTACTTGAGAGCACTCTTCGAATAGACCAAGCAGCGATAAATAGTGGTCGTAAGACATATGGAGCAAACGGGAGGTTAATCACCTCCAGCCAGAACACTACAAATTATCCCGCTACCACAAATGTCAACCAAGGACCCAAAATCCTTAACAAAAATTGGGGTGTAACAATGGATGGAGTAACCGACCAGCCCAAGAAGGTAAATGTTGTCAATACTCCATCACAAACAAACAACCAACGAAACAACAACTTTACCCCGAAAATCAATACAGTGGATTTTAACCATCCACAACAACAACAACAACGGAGAAATCCTATACAAGGGCCAAGCCAAAACTCATTTGGTTATCAAAACCAAAGCCAGAAACAACAAATGCCAAATTTCAATCCTAATAGGCAACAGTTTGATCAGAATTTTAGGCCACAATATACACCAAACCAACAAAACAGGATTTACAATCCCAATTCTTATTGTGGTTTCCACAAAATTCAGGGTCATGATACTAGAATGTGTCGTGACTACAATAAATTCATGCAACGTTTACCAGAAGAACAAAGACAGTTCTTCACAGATTTGTTTTTGGCAGATCCCATGTCATCACCACCAAATACGCTCACAGGGGTAGTTTCCCCTCAAAATGCTCCTCTCAAGATCTTTAACGATCCACTCCCAAATCATGATAATAACAGAATAAATCCAACTGGGATAAACAAGGGTGCAATGCCAGGAAACAATGATCATGAAGCCTCAACTTCACTAAATCCATCAATTGCGCCACAGTTAGGAAGTCAACTGAGACCCAAGATATAGTTAGTTTGGTAGAATTAGATGCTGAACTACCTATCGAAGCTATAACAAGAACACGAGAGTATTTCTCTCAACCAAGCCCAAGTCATCTGCCAGAAATAGATAAGAGTCAACAAATAGTAGAAAAACCCTTAGGTGCCTATGATTTAATTAGTGACCTAACAAAGACCTTCTCACACATTTCATTTTTGGATTTACTAAAGAACTCTCCTCCTCATAGAGCTGCTCTTTTAGAAGCATTAGGTCTAGGACATCTAATCAACATCACCCCACCTCCTGAAACACAAGTAAATCACGTAGATTTTGATATCCACCCTCCGGAGTAGCCAGAAAAGGATGTCAAATTTATATTCGAAATAAGTAAAATGCCTACAGATGCTGAGATTGCATGCCGAGGTGATCCATCCTTACACTTACAGGTATGGGTTTATAATAACTACATAAAATGGGCAATGGTTGACGATGGGGCCGAAGTTAACATAGTTCCCTTCTCTTTCCTCCAAAAACTAGGATATGGGGAAACAAACTGTTCCACCACTCGAAATACGTTGAGAGGCTATGATAGCCTTAAAGCCACTTCGATAGGAACCATAATACTGTCGGTCACCTTAGGACCCAAAACAATCCTGACTGAGTTTTATATTATAGATCGGGAAACTAATTATAATATGATCCTCGGCCGACCATGGATACACCGAATGAAGGCAATCCCTTCTACTTTATTTCAAGAAGTAAGATTCTTGCATCTAGGAAAGGTTTTTGTAGCCAATGGCGATCCAAAACCTTTCGATTTACACCTAGCTAATTTAAAGAAAAAACCAGGTGTGCACTCAGAATTTGAACTTCCAACAAACCAACTTAATAAACCCACTGACCCAAAACCAGAGGAGAAGTTGGTACCTACGAAAGATCTTGAACCTATCAGCATAACCAAAACAACCCCAACCCCCAAAGATAAAGCTAAAGAAACGGTATCATTAGGAAATACTACAAAAATTGTTGAGTTAATAGAACAAGATTCACCAATGTTCTTACCATTTGATTCATCAGGCATAGGATATTCCCTAGGTGTTGGTTCCCTTCCAGTAGAGGACCTCTGCATGGTAGAAGTAGAGTGTGCAAACACAGCAGATGCCCCAACATCTATACTCCCGGCTAAGTATTGGACTCTCCATTTCGATGGAGCTAAATTTTGTTATGGAGAGGGGGCAGGTATAATTCTTACTTCACCTAAAGAGAAAGTCCTCCCATTTTCCTTTAAGTTAAACTTTTAATGCACAAACAATAGTTCTGAGTACGAAGCCCTCCTCCTTGGCCTCACCTTAGCCAAGAGAATTGGTGTTGACAACATCAGAGTCTTAGGAAACTCACAATTAGTGACAAACCAGGTTTCTGAAGTATACGAAACCAAAGCCAAACACTTACAGCTTTACAAAGAAGTTGTATTAGATTTAGGCAAGGCATTTAACTTCATATCCATTGAAGCAATCCCATGAGAGAAAAATCTTCTCACCGATTCAATAGCAACTTCAGCATCACGTTTTACTCCAAGCAATGAGTTAGAAGATACCCAGTTCACGGTTTCCATTCGTGATGAACCATTGATAAAAAAAATGACAAATCCCCTTTCAACCAGAAGTGAATCTACCGTCCTAGACCGTATTGATAGTGATGTGGCTACTTTGGATTACTTAAATGTCTATGCAGCACTACATCTCTCCTATCATATGCTAGATTTATCCTTAATTCAACATTCGTCTTCCTACTTCAGAAATCCCGTGATGGATCATCCCTCACAAATGGAACCTAGCATATACATAGTAGAAAATGGGGATGATTTGGATTTACCTTCGGCACCACCTGAGTTTGAAGAGGGTAACACCTCTTTGATCGAAGAAACAATCGATGTCAACATCGGGACAGAATATGAACTGAGAATATTGAAACTAGGTTCCTCGTTAACCCCAGAAGAAGTAGAAATACATACACGGATCCTCAAAGAACATCTGAAGGCATTTGCATTTAATTATAAGGAGATGACAGGAGTCGCACCCCACATTGTGGTGCAAAACCTCATCCCTAAATCAGATGCAAATCTAGTTAAACAAAAATCAAGACCTATGAAACCCAAAGTAGTTCTCATGGTAAAGGAGGACGTAATAAAGCTCCTCCAGGTAGGATTCATCAAGCCAGTCGGTTACTCCCAATGGGTATCTAACATCGTTCCCGTTCTCAAGAAGAATGGAAAGATATGCATCTGCATAGATTTTCGAGATATCAACAAAGCATGTCCTAAGGATGACTTCTCATTACCATCCATAGATGTTATTGTTGATGCAACAGCTAGTTTTCAACTTTTGTATCTCATGGATGGATTCTTGGGATACAATCAGATCAGAATATCTGAGCAAGATCAAGCTAAAATCACGTTTATAACTCCTTGGGGAACCTATTGCTACGTTGTTATGCCATTTGGTCTCAAGAACGCTGGTGCTACCTACCAGCGAGCTATGACATATATATTCCACGATTTAAATCATAAAATCATGGAATCTTACGTTGATTACTTATTGGTTAAGGCCAAGAAGTGTTGTGACCATCCAGAAGTACTCCGCGTCATTCTTTCACGCCTAATAGAATACGGAGTCACGCTAAACCCAGAGAAATGCGTCTTTGGTGTAATAGGAGGGAAGCTCCTAGGTTATATCATATCGTCACGAGGGATAGATGTCAACCCGACCAAAATCTGGGCTGTCCTCGAAATGGTTCCACCTTCAAATGAATCTGGAGTCAGGTCATTCCTCGGAAAGCTGGGTGCAATCCGAAGATTCATCCCGAACTTAAACTTCACCGTTCATCCAATCAACAATTTACTCAAGAAAGACTATAGCATTGATTGGACCAAAGACTGCAATGAAGCCTTTGATGCAGTTAAGCGCTTCCTTTTATCACCACCTACACTAATGCCACCTAAGCTAGATCACCTGTTAATTCTATATTCATGAGCTACCGGTGTCTCGTTGGCCTGTATGTTGGCCCAAGAAGATGATAACAAGAGAGAATGCGTGATTTATTTCATCAGCCGAACACTGCTCGACTATGAAACACACTATACACAGGCAGAACTAGAATGCCTTGCCATAGTCTTTGCTACTAAACACCTAAGACATTATATGCTAAACCAGGAAATAAGGGTCATGGTAAAAACAGACCACTTACGAACTTTCCTCACACAAGGATCCTTATCTAAAAAGGTTGGACATTTTATAACTCTAATGGGAGAATTCAAATTAACATTTATAAATCAGAAGTTGGTTAAAGGAAAAATCATCACAGATTGGTTAGCTGATAACCCATTAGATGGAGGTGATTTGGTAGATTTAGAATTTCCAGATGAGTGCGTATACTACATCGAAACCCGACCCTCTATCTCGGAGTGTCCTTGGTACACTGATATCATTAATTATATCATGGACCATATGTACCCAGAAGGAATTACACCACAACAAAGAAGGCGGTTACGCATTATCATAGCTAAATACGTCATTATAGAGTAGGTGCTCTATCGAAAAGCATTCGATGGAATGCTCCTAAGATGTGTCGACACAGAAGAGGTCCAAGAAGATTCTCCATGAATCCCACAGTGGAATATGTGGAGGCCACTTCGGTGGCCATGCCACCACTTGAAAAATACATC
The DNA here is from genome assembly GCA_019776745.2 of Taxus chinensis. Classification (NCBI taxonomy): domain Eukaryota; kingdom Viridiplantae; phylum Streptophyta; class Pinopsida; order Cupressales; family Taxaceae; genus Taxus; species Taxus chinensis. The sequence continues at coordinate 941,227,277 of CM034148.1, read as the reverse complement.
GAATGGGCTATTTCTGGCCCACTCTAGAACATGACGCAATAGATTTTGTACGCAGGTGTCATAAGTGCCAAGAATTCTCCCACGAGATCCACATGCTAGCACAAGCTCTGCAACCAATCACTAATCCATGGCCCTTTTCTACATGGGGTCTGGACTTAATAGGGAAGCTCTCTCCCTCATCCATAGATGGCCATAATTTCATAATCATGGCCACTGAATATTTTACCAAATGGCTAGAGGCTATGCCCCTTACCACTGTACCTGGTTCTGTAATCGCCAAGTTCATTTTGAACCAAATCATTTGTAGGTACAGTATCTTGCAAATCATTATCTCTAATAATGGAACTTCTTTTAAGAATGAAGAGGTTTACGAACTATGCAACAAGTTTAAGATAAACCATCATATGGCTTCCCTATATTACCCTCAAGCCAACGGATAGGTTGAAGCGATAAATAAGACACTGAAATCCATTCTCCTTAAAATGGTAAAAGAAAACAAACGAGATTGGCATTTGAAGTTATATCCGGCCTTGTGGGCCCACCGAACCTCAATAAGAACACCAACGGAAGAAACTCCTTTCTCACTAGTATTTGGGGTAGAAGCAGTTCTCCCACTTGAGGTCAAAATACCCAGTCTCCGCATTTCATTACAAGGGATTCTGGATGAAGACGCTTATAGAGAAGCACGTCTTTCTCAACTAGAAATCCTGGATGAAACTAGGTTAGATGCTGAGTAGTGACATAGAGCTTATGCTGACCGAATGTGCTGGCAGTATAACAAGAAATTCTATGAACGCAATATATACGAAGGTGATCTAGTTTCTAAGACTAGACAACCGGATCGACAAGAAGACCGGCGAAGGAAGGAAATTCCGGCCCAAATGGTTGGGCCCATACCGAGTCATGAAGGACTACGGAAATGGTGCTTACCTCTTATGTACGCTAAAAGGTGAGGAGTTTTCTGAAACAGTCAATTCCCTATGCACCTCAAGTGTTTCTACGCATAAGCAGCTAGCACTACTTGTATAATTATCTACATTGCATTTTCATATAGATTGGGATCATATTGTCCACTCATTTCTTACACAAATTGTGATCAAGGAATCTGTTCTCAAAGCAATTCACTACAAACTCATGATGTTGTTGGCATAAAGCTCTTTAATCATACCTCTCCATCTTCATGATATCATCGAATCATCTCAGAATCTTTTATCAAATAAAAATCAGACATGACAAAGTCTTAACGGTAACCATACCAAGATCTGCAAGTTTATTCTCACTTTGATTTCTTCTTAGGATAGGTGTCTTGCCTATGGTTTTTTCTAGAAGCTTCATGGTGTCACATCTATCCCATATGCATATCTCTTTGGGAATAAGCACATACTGACATTTTACTCGAAGAAAACAAGTCAACAAGTAATTAAACAAAAAAATTTAATTTTACACATTTCCTTGCCCCACCAACCTTCGGTGATGAGCTTGCGTCTCTTACTAGTGACGTAGGGTTGGGAAAGGATAGAAATGCCCTTACTCACCTACACCTTGCCCACGGTGATAAACCCATGCTTCTTACTAGTAGCATGGGGCAAAGTGTAGGGGGTCTTCTTGACAAAGATAACATTACAAATGGTCATACACAAACAATTCAAATTTTCAAACTTTGAGTCAAAAACAAATGAATCAGATGTTCAAAATTCCAAGAGAGTTAAAATCCTAAAAACCCAGATTTTGTCTACTATGTGGCTATCTACGGATCTAAGTCTAGATAAACCGCAAAGTAAGTTGCATTCTAAACTATGAAGTCACTCGGGTGGAGTAAGCTTGTAGTTTCCTATTTGGCTCCACCAAAGCTTTGTCTGTCTTTCATCGCTATCATTTCAGCTACACCTCATAACTTGTGCCCTTTCTAGCTCTCGGTGATGAGCCCTCACATCTTACTAGTTGCGTGGAGTTAGGAGTGGGGAAAGTTAATCTGTTCATCATGCTGGTTATATTCATCACTCTGCAAAACAAACATGAGGTATCCAAAATTATTTACAGAAGCTAAGATTCAAAATCACATTACATCTACATATATCAGCATCATGAAATACACAAAGGGAAACAAACATTTGCATCGTTTGTTCTCCATTGCATACATTCTAAAAATCATATAAGCATACATCGTAGTATATACAAAGAAACTGGAAATAGAAAGGAAACCATGAGTGCCAAGATTTTGATCCAAAACGAATGCATATATATATATAAATGATCAACATTTATATACAATGCCATCATGCACTAAGCATGGTCAAAACGCTCAAAGAGTCCATGATATACAAAGAATACATAATGCAAAATACACGAGAGCCAAGAGGCCTCTCAATCCCTACGCGACCCCTCCAAAGGTGCACGCCCACACCTAGGACTCCAGCTATGCCGACACTCTAAATATACAGAGGGCTCAGGGTCTCGAGGAGCAGCTGTAGTCTCACCACGAGAATGGCTCCTCATAAGGCACTCAGCTGTCCTATAGCCCGCTAGCTTGGTGCGAAGGGTCGATACCATCCTGGCCACATGCCAGACAGGAGCAAAAACATCGGTATGCCTACCGGCTACTGAAGGCTCCCCAGCATCCACAGATAGCTCCACGCGGGTCCTATCCATGGGGATCATTAGGGAATCGGTACATACCCTACGGATCAAATCTCGGCACTCATCAACAGTCTCTGCAAACAAAGGAGAAAATGAATTAGAAACTAAGAAAGAAACTAAAAGATACAAAATAACAACTAAGGAGAGCCTAAAAATAAACATTAAAAGGGAGAAAGGGTAACTTACTCAGATCCCCAGGCATCCAAGATGGGTTTCTAGGACCGGCACCTGCCCCGGATGCCGCTGCCAACTGAGGGGTTGCTCATGTGGCAGGGGCAACATGTCACCCTGCAACTGACTCATCCTCTCCACCATGGCCCTAAGAGAGTGGCTCCTCTGAAACTAGGGTGTCCTTCTCTGCACTCTGCTCAGCCCTCTCTGCCTGCATAATATCCTGAGTGTCATGCCACTCAGGATCGCTGTCCTCGGTCTCCTCCTCTGACCCTCCCTATGTGAACTCCTCAGACTCAGAGTCAATGTCAATAGGGTCATCACTGCTATGAGCAGGACCCACGGCTATCTGAAGCAAAGGTGCTCGAGGTGTGCCAGCTCTCCCTCTAGCACGAACTATCCTCTTAGCTGTAATGGGAATGCCAAGAGTAATCACTGTCTAACCCCGACCTCTAGGCCCCCGTCTGGCCTCGCAAACTGATCTGTAAACTGGTACCACTGGGGGAAGCATAACCATGTAAGGAAGGCCAAACTGCTGAGGAAATCAACCAAAGGGGTGCACCTCCACTCGTCCCACTCGATCGATAAGCTGCCCTGTGGTGGAGCAGGAAATCAAGGTAAGGGTCTCCTCGCCCCATATGCTGGCCATGAGATGGTATGGTGTCACCTCCATATCAGCAGTAGTCAAGGAGGCAACTGGCTGATGAGGTGCTCTAAGCATCGACATGTCTGACCATCTGGCTGCCCTAACAACTCCAGGATCTGCCACCTCCACGCCCCTGCCATAAGGGATGAAGCGCTCATAAACCCAACTCATGACTAGAGTCAGGTGGCTCCGTGATTGCCCCTGTAAACGGACCACCCTATATAGATCGTGGTAGGTGGTCCCAATAATATCTATGCCCTAGGCATATATTCATCCGTGCCCCTCTATCTGTGTAATAATGTGGCCCCAGCAGTATAATAACATGTCACCTCCCTTGTCCCCGATCAATCTTGAGGCAAGGATCCCCATGATGTCCTAGCGAAGTAAGGGGATAGGAAAAGAAGGAATGGATCAAACTCTCACCCCCTTCTTCGACCCCATGGAGATGACTGCATCTCCCATATATGCTGCCCACTGTGTAATCTATGCCTGGGAGCCTGTTGTCTCTAATGTAAGTCGCCTCCCGATGATCGGGACCCCTAGAATGTGGTAGACGTCCTCTAATGTGATGGTCCATTCACCACGAACCCCTGGTAATTGGAAGGTGTTCCAATCTGCATCCCAATAAGAAAATAAGTCACAAAGGATGTGACTAGATGGTGCAACATGTGGCACGCGCGATATGTGCAGTATACCAGCCCTCTGAAGTAAGTAATCACACACTCTCTCTCTACTCCATTGGATTTACTCCTCTCTCGCCTTCATACACCCAAAAACACACGAAACACAGCAAGTTAGCATCCATGCAACATTGAGAAAGTCATAAAAACACGTAGAAATGCTAAAAATATAAGTGTAATCTCAACTATAAGTTCTTTTTGCATTCTGTATAAAACCGCCGCCCTGAGCAGGGAGGCGGTTTTGTAACCACCACCTTAAAGGCGGAGGCCGTGTAACCGCCGCCCTAAATAGGGCGGCAGTTGTGTAACCCACGCCCTGGCTAGGGCGGCGGTCGTGGTCCGAAAACCCACGCGGGTTTTTAATCTAAAAAATCCTAAAACATGTAAAAAATGACCATTTAACCTAAAAATGGAGCCTACCCAGTAGGTGCCCCCCCTAGATGGACCTTTTAATACTAGCATTTTCAAAAATGACCCCCCCATTACAACAAATTTAGCATTTCAAATTTGAAGGGGGAAAAACACAAAATTGAAGAAAACCAACCTGTGATCTAGCGGGGTGGTGTTCCCCACATGGAGGCATGATCACTATCTCGCTGCGGATGTTTTGACTATACTCACGTAATAAACCGTCACCATGGGTCCCAGAGCTCAAAATCAATCAAATCGACTCGCACAAATGAATAGGAAAATGGACCCAGTTTCATATATATAGCACTCTGTTTCATTTTAAATAACTTTTTCGCAGGTTTGGAGCGCTAATGGAGGTAAGTTCCTATCCCCGCACGAATGGTACATTCTCATTCCCTATTATTTTAGTGTTTATTTTCCAAACTATTGTATCTATAATCACTTGAGTTCTCTCTTCATTTTGCAGGTAGCGGGAATTTCAGATGGCGTCATTTCGACACACGGATGTGTCAGGTATAACTTCTAACTTCCCATTTCAGGACTGCCATACTCAGACCCACTGTTTTACGCCTCTTCATTGCTAAAATGCTTCTCCGAGGGGGCTATATATACGTACCCAAAATTGTAAGGTACTGTACTACCGGAACAGTGTAACAAGTGCCCCAATGATGATACAGGTCTCCTCGGAAGGTGTTCAGGATCCAGAAAATCCCTCGGAGTATGCATTAACATCCCACATGCCCCACTTAGCCCTCGCGTCCTTTTTTTCCCCTTTTTTCCTCTTTTCTTGGCCTTTTCCCTTTAGTTATGAAATTACCGCCCTGCCTGGGCGGCGGTCTCGTGACCACCGCCGTGATCAGGGCGGCGGTCCTGTAACCACCACCCTACTCAGAGTAGTGGTCCTACACGCATTTTCCAGAAAGTGCTTTGACGTGACTCACATAAAAGATCAATGTTTCACCGGCTTTCCTTGCCGACTTGGGCATGCATTTATGTTTTTGGTCCCCTGGAATAGTGTTTGGCCATTGTTTATGGTTTTTAGAGTTCTGTTTGGTTTTGATCTTTGGGTGAATGGAGAGTTATAAATAAGTGGCTTATGCTCAAGCAAAAGGTCTGATCTTTTACTCTCATCTCCTAATTTCAGTAGTTTAGTCTGTTATCTTGTTTAGAAGCCATAGTTTCAGTTCATTTGCATGCTTAGTTAGCATTGTTCAATTGTTGGTAAGCCACATATCCAGCTTGTGCAAATGGTGTTATTGTTTTATCCAATCCATTGGAGTAGAATAGCTTAGGAAGCCATTAAATTTGTAGGTTTTGCTCTCCAAATAGGATAGGTTCAGGTTCTGGTTGCTTTATGTTGCATGACTTACAGTAAAATCCCGCTAGGAATCGCATAAGCCAAGCTCTCTACTCTTGCTCTATCCCTCTCCTACTTGCATTTTCAGTCTGCATTCTAAGCTGTCCTTGTCCCAATATCTATTTCTATCGAGGCTAGCATTACACGCTTTTCTAGATCCACGTGAACAAGAAAGAACGAGGAGATCATACTGAGGGGACAAGATCACACACATCATCGGATTCGCCACTATTCTGCAGAATCCAAGTTTTAACTTTCAAAGTTCTAGTTAGAATCATATCAAATAAAATAGTTAAATTGCTTCATTTCAGTAAATTCCATTCTCGATATTTCTAGGGAAGCTGTGAGGATTGATAGTTTCTGAGAAACTACGATTCACTCCTCACTTCTGAGGTAGGATCAAGAATCTTGCAGATAGATGAGCTATTTCATTTGTTTAGAATAAACCTACAAATTGCACAGGAAAATAACTACACTCAGTTATCTTGTTTGTTTTAAATTGTTATTTAGTTGTTATTTCTAGATACGTTTAAATAGCTGCTTTCTTAAATTCTTAAAAGGTTTCTCAGAAAAATAGAGGTTATATATGTTTTAGATTTATTCCACGTAGTTAGAATTTGCTTTGTTACGTTTAGATTTACATTTTATTCTATATGACAATCACGGGACCTCAGGAGCCCAGGGAATACATATTTGAGCCAATCGTGCGTCAACTAAACCTCGTCACAGCAATAGTTGACATAGACCAAAATCTCAGAATACAAGTATTCCAAACAACAACAGATTTACAACTGATCAGTTCTCAATTGAGAGGGTTAAATATAGAAGACGACCAAGCACACATGTTTTGGTCAAACCAACAAAACTATAGATTACCCTAGGCAAACATTCGCATGATTGTAGAAGGGTTCGAAAGATAACAAACCTTTGGTTGTGATCCTTTGATCCCACAACCAGGTGTAGGAGACACTCTCACAGAAATAGATACCAGTTTAAGGATCCAGGTTGCACGAACTCCTGTGAGATATTTTGAGAAGATCACACAATTATTGGTTCTAAACATAGAAGCTGGGAAAGCGTACGATTATTGGATACTAGGGATTAGGACTTGATTTTGTATATGACCATAACAGGACCGTAACAACCAAGAGTCTATTGTTGTGACCCACAAGTCCCACAGCCTAACGAATCCATAAGTCAATCAGATATAAACACTGGCTTAAGCACACTAGTATTGCAATCCACTCCACTTCCACCCATCATCATCGAATAATTTTCCTTACTAGATATAGCGGCTAATGAAACTAGAGAATTCTGGACTAGGCCAGAGAATCGTCCGTAGAGTCAATTGTTTTCACCATCCACCATATGACCTTATCTAGAGATGTACACAAAACTATCCCAGTTCATTTTCCATGTATTCCACAACCCATAGATCGAATCACGCCAAAGCTCAATATTGATTGGAGCCTTCGAGAAGTCATCCTTGCCAATCGATCTATCACACCAGTCCAAGTTAGAAGGGCCTTCTTTGCCTTAGATTCACAAATTCCATTAGTGCATGTCGAAGACATTAGATTTCCTAACTAGTTTGTCTACATCCCACGCATATTCCACCCCCACCGGCTGTCTCGGTACGACCTTGGGAGGTCGGGTACGTGGAAGAGTTACCTGTAGATTCCCATGCTCGCTTGTCACTTTTTCGGCGTACAGGCACCCAGTTCACTGTTCTGTTGAGTCATACTTAAGAACGAAGCCCACCCCCACCATAACATACCTAAAACCTCACCTTTTAGATCTCCTTCTTTGTAGGAAGCCATCCTCACCAAAAAATCTATTTCATAATTTATGTGTTAGCCGCTAAATAACATAAGCTAAAAAAACATAATAGAAAGGGCACTCCTAGGATCACATTTTCTTAGTGTTTTTTATTGGCTTGCATTTTTAGGGGAGAGATCATGTTCATCACTTTTTTGTTCATCCTAACAATCTCCTCATCACAGCTGGTGTATTCCAGCTTCACCCGAGTGTGCCTGGGCCATATCATCATCATTCTTAGAATTCTGGGTCTTATTCTACATCAGATTTTAATTCACAACCACTTTCTTTCATCACTATTTCAATTTCACAGTAATCATCCTCGGTTACCTCCGACCGCCATCGGTTATACCCAACTGACATTGGTTCCATGTCCTTTTGCTGACCTACTCAAAATGACATTATTCTTCACTTTCTTCCACTTTTCACAGCCCCTGTCACTGTCATTATTCCCATTGACATTTTAAACATCTTCAAATTTGGAATACATGTCATATTTTACCTTCTACCTCGCTATTTACTCACTATCATTTTCTATAGTAACTAGTAGCGGTTACCCCTGACTGGCGTCAATTTTTACTAACTAGCATTGGTTATCCTGTTTCACATTCTAGCCACCATTTGGCACTTAATTCACTTTTTTTCACTAGATTCACCTGTTCATGTTGTTCTTGGAGTCATTTATAGAGAACTAGCCCTACCTGATCAGTACTAGTTCACATGGTGCTAACTCGAAGACAAGAAAGCACCCTTGTATTTCACACTAGTTTTCAACCACTCCCACCTAGTCCTTTACAACTTTCCATTTTATCACTAGCCATGGATCCCATCTAGCCTATTACTATCACTACCGAAGATGAGGAGTTTACATGACTCCTTGACTAGAACCATTCCACCTTGCAGTTTTACCTTTCCCACTTGTCCACTCAAGACGCCTCGGGTCAGTTGATATACGACATGCCCATATCTATCCCCCCGACTCTCGCACCCACTCCTGCATCAGCCCCATTTGGCTCCGTGCTACCCGCCATCCAACTTACCCCAGTCGTTTTGTAGTTAGGTCCTATACTTGCTATGACTGCCACATCTGCTACCTCTGTGGCACCTATTACATCTACCATACCCTCGATGACTACCCCAAACATAACCTCATCCACCCCTAATGTCTCACACATACCTGTAGCTACATTACCACCTCCAATATCAGTCACCCCTACCCCATTTTGGAACATGGTTCTTTCCATTCCACAATCATTAGCCCCTATTGCCACTAGGGGTTACCATGACCCTTCCTCCCCCATATACATACTACCAACAACCTCCTATTTCATCCATTATTCATTATGGGTATGAAACCGCTATTTCACTACCCTCTTCTCCACCACCCTATATGGCAGCCCCATACACTAGAGGTTCACCCCTATTCTCTACCCAAAATGAACCTCCTCTTGCTAAAAAGATGCATCCAATCATCACAACCCACCATCGACCTAATTAAATTGATGTTGGACGAGATGCAAACATTGGAGGCATTGGTTTCTGGCTCCTGCAACACTATCACCTATGACGAGATTTGTAATGAGCCTATTCACCCATCCATTCCTATCTGCTCATACCACGTGCATTGGTAAATGCCTAAATTTAGTCATTTCAATAGCAAAGAAGACCAATTGCAGCATTTGCGGTCATTCAAACATGGGTGTTATCTGATCCACCGTCATGATGATGCCTTGCTTTTGAGAACCTTTCCCATGTCCCTCACTAGACCTGCATTAGATTTGGTATAGTGGGTTACCTAAACACTCTATATCCTCATTCAATCAGGTAGCCCAAGCCTTCTTAGATCATTTCTCTATCAATATCATCAAGAAGGTTACCATGTCCAATCTATATTCCACACGTTAGGATGAGGATGAATCTATCACATATTTTGTCACTCATTGGCATAGCCTAATCAATCAACTTACCTTCCAAATACCACAAACTGAACTCATCGAGCTCTTCACATGGGCTTGCGCTAGACATATCTCCCTGACTGTGCAGGTCCAAACCTTCTGAAAATTCAATGAGGCATTCACTATGGCACGAAAGTTAGAGATTCATGCCATCAACGAGAAGAAAATATAATTACATAATAAGAATTCAACATTCAATTCGAATGATACCTCTTCTTCTTCCAAACCACAAACCAATTATTCCAAAAGCTAAGGGCACTACTAATGTATTGGTACTCAAGACCAGCCTAGCTGATCCCTCAAATTAGGCTACACCCTCATCTAATCTCTCACCTATCCAGACTTTTCAATTCAGAAAAGAGTATCGAAAATATACCCCAATTGGGGAACCTTACTCTTCTGTCTTATAAAAGCTTATCAAAGCCGGAGCCATCACCCTTCCACCTATAAAACCACACATTGATTTTGACCTTGCTCATCCCATGCCTGCATGGTATTAAGGAATATGATTTTCTATAACTATCATCGAGTAAAGGGTCATAGTGATGGTAACTACATCACTTTCCAAAAATATTGTCCAAGAAACGCTCGATAAAGGTGAGTTAAATGTGGATAATCCCAATGCCCCCCCAACCAAAATCTACAAATCTTCAAAAAACCATTTCCCAACCATGCCCCTTCATCCAATCAAACTGGTGAGACATCAACTCACGATAACCCATACCCGCGAGGTTCACACTATCTTTAATGAGGTACCTGTCACCTCCCAATTACCCTATATTCCTTCCATAGAGGAGATCCTACCCCAAAATCCTCCTTCCGCATTGGAACCAACCTTCCCTATTCCTTCACCAAAAAAGGAACACCTTTCATCTCCTTCATCACCTACGGAGGGGCCTTCCACTAACATTGAGCCCATCTCACCCCTGGCTTTACCACTTAGAGAACCTTTACGTACAGTACCTCCTCCACCCATAGAGGAGCACCCATCATCTCCTCCAGCCACAGAGGAGCACCCATTGCCTCCTCCACCCATAGAGGAGTGCCCATCTATTCCTCCACTTATAGAGGAGCTCCCATCATCTCCTCCACCTATCATAGACCTAGTTGAGATATCTTTTCCTCTTGGTGAGCATTTTCCATCAACTACCTAGAATCCCGCCGACCTACTTTCGGCTCTCCTACCCACAAAATCTGAAGCTAGCCAATTTTCCATCTCTAAGACACATTTTATGGGAATTTCCATTAGGTCCTCACCAATTCCACCTACAGAAATGCCATTCTCATGTTTGGATGATCATGTAGATTATGTGGATAGGGATTTACTATGGGCATTCCTCTTACTCCCAGTCTCAACACATATGCAAAGATCCCTCGCTAATACCTCCATTATCTACCCAAACACATTTCAACCAATCAAACCAAATACAACCACCTCTATTGCAACACCTTCCATGATACCTGTTAGCACTCAAACCACACCCTTACCCATAACCCAACCTACATCTAAACCCAAACCCACACCTACAACATTTACCTCAACTAAACTTATTACCACTTTAGGGGTCACCCCGACCACTAGCCTTACTCATCCACCTATTAAATTGGATTTAGCTACATCCTCTAATGTCGATACCACACCTACTCTAACACCCAAACCAAAGAAACAAAATCATTGAACTCATACCCCGACTGCACCAATCACACCCGCACTTATCTCGTCTATCTTAAGACCTCAATTGTCCAACATGGTCAAGTAACCTTCACCCATCCATAAACCAATAACACAACAACCCATTCCTTCCTCACAGACCTCTAACCTACCCAGGCACACAACATAACTTACCACCCACACTTGTAGTCTTTTTACCACCAATACCTCCAATTACCCTTAGCTATTGCTTCATTACCCACTATAATTCAGTCATTGTCCCCTCACACCCCCAAGTATGACACGTGTCATCTACCTTCACAACACCCCCATTATCTTTGTGGGTAACTCACCCTCTTCCTCCATCTGGTTTTCCTTCTAGACCTTGTACACCCGCATCACCTTTACCCAAGAAGGTGCAACCCAAAAACAAAACCCTACTACACCACAATAAGGTAGTCAAAACAACCACACTCCCTCCTACCCCATTCATCTATTGTACCCCTACCCAAAACAAACATGACCAATACCTAAAACCATACCGGCACCTAAACCCCTAACTCGACCCCTTCCTACTCTTCCAAAAATAGTTCCTCAACAATTAACCACCACCTACACCGAAACCCACGTTCACTTCCCATTGTGATCCACTAATAGGATTCTATGCCAAAATTTTAACCAACCTCCTCAAGACCTCTGTTATCACATTACCCCGCCACTCCGACCTTATGACCCCCTCAAACTCAAGCCAAAAGGGTTTGATGATACTAAAATTTGTGCATACCATCATGTGCGAGGGCATGATGTGGAGAATTGCAAGGCCTTGAAAACCATCCTTATCTAATTGTGTCCCACCAGAAACCAACTTTGATGACGACGACCTTGTTGATGAGGATCCTTCTTCACCGAAACCCATTCCCAACACTTCCCACTCAACAACCACAACCTCCACCCTCACAGCTCCTAGAGCCGATCCCAATATTTGAAATTAACATGGTTCACATAAGAGAACTTTCCATGCCACCACCCCATTATCATTGCACCTAGCTCACCTCATATGGATTTTATCCTCCAGTAGTTTTTTGCCCTTCATGTCGTTATACCACTCATCCTACACCTTCTCTATTTTCCAACTACTCTCAAATCAACATGATACACGTCACTACACATGTGTAAAAGGGAAAAGAAAAGGAAATTGACCTAACAACCAATCCTATACCCAACATACCATCTGCACCCATACCTAAAATAACTATCCGCGGCCCCACGTACCCCATTTCTAATGGCATCACACATCACACCATGCTCAAATAATTACACTAGTCTCCCCTCAAAATGTCCTTATATGACCTCATCCAAACCTCAGAATCCCATTGTCAAGCCCTCATGGAGGTTCTTCAATCTATTGAGGTTTTACCCAATGACCCTACACCCGTAGCCTCCATTATCACACCCCATCATGTAGCCTCTCTCACCAAATTACCACCTTCATCTTCACCCCACCTTGTTCACCAAGTGGCCTCCCTTAGCTTCTCAGAGGAAGAGATCGCGCCACACCAAAATGATGACCCAGACCCAGCCCTCTTCATCTCTGTCCACATTGATGACATACGGGTACACCATGTGATGATTGATGGAGGTGCTAGCATTAACATCATTTCATCCCATGCATTTTCTCAAATGCACATACCTGAAAATTGCATGCATAAACATCCAGTCATGTTGCTTTCATTCAACGATGCTATCACCTCCACACTAGGCACTATCATCCTCCACATTAGCATGTGGGTCCCCGCACTATTCTAGAATTGTTTTACATTTTGGAGGGGGAATTCCAATATAACTTGTTTCTTGGTAGACCTTGGATCCATGTCATGGGTTGCATTCCTTCCACTTCACATCATTTTGTAAATTTTGAACATGAAGGACACGCTTATACCATTCTGAGCTGACCCATCACCTTTCAAAACATGTAACATGCTTTACCAACCTAATGATGTGCTCATACCTATCAAGCCATCTACCTCCGTAACCAATACTGCTTCACCTACACCTCCACCTACTAGTACAGTCATTGCTTTCACCGCACATACCTCCTCCATTCCTACCACTGCTATAACCTCCACAGCCGACCCATTAGCTTCCCAATCCATTAACTCCACCTCCGCAGCGACCTCTGACACATCATCCATTCCAGCTACCTACATACCAACCACTGATCCCTTGGAAGGTGTTTTTCAACGCCTCACTCTGGGGGAGTACTCCGCCTATATAGTGTCAACACATTCCTTACTCCACAGGAGTATGGAAGCCTTCACCAACACCCTCATTATGATCACCATATAGGAGAATGCCTCCTTTATGGTCCTCCTCATCTTCATACTAGTCTCACCTATGGGGACTTTGATACTACCACTTACACACCTGAACCACCATCACAAACCCACCCATTTTCTACCGACTTCCAATCACTTACCAATCACTGTTTCACCCACACCTTCCTGCACTGCTGTGTGTGGAAGGGTTTTGGTTTTAGCTTTTATGAGCAAGGCCACCATACCATTATTCCATGTACCACCTGTAAACATAACGACCATAGTGGTATCGCCTTCCCCAAACCTCCTACCAAACAGGCCCACATTGAACTCATTGAGGACCCTAGCCCTTCTCCACCTTCATCTTCATCACCACCTTCACCCACTCCACCTTCATCACCACCATCACCACGGAGTCGATGGATCCTGAATCTATCCCTCCTAAATTTTTTTTTCATAAACACCATTTCCTTGGGGCCTTTGACTTATCAACATGAAGGTGAGGCCCCTTCCACTCTTCCATTCTTGTATCCTGAAATGATCGATGACAACACACCTACAATTAACATCATTTCAATGTCAGGATGATGAATCCATACTCACCTACCTTGGTGCAGAAGACTCATATATTCATCGGTCGTTACCCTCTGAGACAGCAAACTATGTTGAATGAATCGACTATCGAGATCAATATTCATACTCAGGACAACCCACACATCCTAAAGATCAGACAATCTTTAGATGCTGCTGAACAAGGAAGCCATCACTTCTTTTCTCTAAGATCATAACCACGCTTTCATTTGGTCTTACACAAACATGCCTAGTATTGACCCCACCATAGTGGTCCATAATATCGTAACTGTTCCTGATGCCAAACCTATCAAACAAAAGATGAGGAAAATGCACCCTCGCATTGCTCTTCTCATCAAAGAAGAACTTCAACGCCTTCTTTCCATTTCCTTCATCTTACCCATTGATTATCCTCATTGTATTTCTAACATTTTCCCTATTACTAAAGCAATAGGGGGACTCCACATTTACATAGACTTCCGTGACCTCAACCTAGCCTTCCCGAAAGACGAACTTTCCCTTGCCCGGTATTGATCAACTGGTTGACCTCACCGCTGGTCATGAGATGCTATCACTCATGGATGGCTTCTTGGGTTATAACCAAATTTTGCTTACCCTAGAATATCAACACAAGACCGTATTCATCACCCCTTGGGGGACCTTCTGCTATTGAGTCATGCCTTTTGGCCTTAAAAATTAGCTGGTGCTACATATCAGCGTGCTATGACTTACATCTTCCATGATATCATGCATCGCATATTAGAAGATTACGTGGATGATCTCTTGGCCAAATCTAAACATCACTCTAAGCACCTCACCATCCTCAAAACCATCTTTGACTGCCTCATTAAATATTGTGTCCACCTTCAGCCTAAGAAGTGAGTCTTCACATGGTTCTCTCAGGAAATCTCCTGGGATTTATTGTTTCCCTCCATGGTATAGAAGTTGACCCTACTAAAGTCAAGGCCATCCTCAAAATGCCTCTTCCTACTAACCTTCACCAACTCCATAGCCTGCAAGGTAAATTGCAGTCTATTTGCCGTTTCATTTCACAATCATCATATCGATGTCATTCCATCATTACTCAGGAAGGATGTATCCTTTAAATGGGATGATGACTTTCATAAAGCTTTTGAGGCCCTAAAAAAATACCTTCTACAACCACATGTACTCATTCCACCTAAAGAAGATCAACCTTTTTACGTATACATATTAGCTACCAATCATTCCTTTGGAGCCATGCTCGCTCATCATGATGAACAACACAGGGAGCAGGCAGTTTATTACATAAGCTATAATCTTTTGGACTATGAAACCCGATACAACCATCCCAAAAATTTTTTGCTTAGCCTTAGTTTTCATTGCCACCAAACTCTGCCATTACCTAATCGACCAAAAAACCTATGTTGTGACTAACACCAATCCCTTACACTTCATGTATACCAAACCTTATCAAAATTAGCATGCCACATAATGGCTTATGCTTTTAGTTGGTATTGACCTCAAATTCATTGATCAAAATGTCCATCAAGGGCCAAGCTATCGCTAACCAACTAGCTGACACACCTATGTCTGGGGATCAACAATCTAATTTTGAATTTCTTGATGAGTCCATTGCTACCCTTTCCTTGGATGAAATCCCCTTACAAAATGACACTATTCTTCGACGATTTCAAGTAGGATGGGGGGTGGGGATGTATTATCCTGGTATTCCTCTAGATGGAGAACCCATGCCTTTGTCACAAACTTGAATTTGAATGCATCATGAATATTTCCAAGATACTCAAGGCTAGACTAGATGTTTCCAATGCCACTTATAGCCCTAGATGATAAAATCAATCTTCTTATTTTGTATTCAAGAATTGAGTCATGGATAGCACCAAATAATGGTATTGATCTAACCACTATTTCGTAGGAGATACCTATCAAAAGTATAAACAACATGTTGATATTGCAGCCACCTTATGATCATTACACCCTTCAAACCATCCTTATGTTCAATGCATATAAATTTGGAGAGGCTATGTGCTTAGCATGATCAAATACCCATTTCCCCCATCAATTCCAAAGGAGTTGTCACTAGTCATTTTTGGAAATGTTTTCAAGGGAACCTCATACGTGCTGGCCTATCACCCACTGGGTGCTGGGTGACAGTCACTCGAGTGCACGTGAGAGAGAGACGAGTCTATCTTTTATGTGAATTCAGTGGAAGGCATACTTCATGATCTTGGCGTAGTGATTTAAAATGAACCCCTTCAGTCATAACAAAATCAAGGTGTGCAACAAAATTAATAGAACTAGGAAGTTGTAAATCCACAAATAGACTTAACATTCAAGTAAGGTTCATGATTATACAAATCAAAAGCATAGTAGGAACATGTCAGATAATACATGAAGGAGATCTTAATATAAAAGCAGTGGTAAACTTATCCCATATTCATTCCATAGTATTATTACAAAACATCACAGAGTGGTAGACTATAGTCATGACACCATATCTAGGGATCCATACATGTATGCTCACAAAATAAAATTTTCATTCCCCATTCCCTCATTACATCCTTCCTATAATCATCTACCCCTTTTTATCCCAAAGTTCTCACAATAATTCTGTATTTAGCTCCGCTACCTCACTTGTTTCTCTCTTTCTTTGCTAAGGGCGCACATATATAGACATCTGATCTCCAACAAACTCCTTTGCAACCTCAAATCTGATGCCCCAAGTGTCCCTAAGGTGTGGATCACCCCAGGTGCATGCCTCTCCATGTCATGATTAGCTTTTTGGATCTTCTTATCGCAGGGTATATTCCTTCTAGGACACCCTGTTGCCAGGCACACCAAGATCAATTGCCTATGGAATCTAGTCAATCAATCTACAATCCTTGGTGTCATGTGTGGTTGAGTTACATATCTTGCAATAACAGGATACGTTTTTACGGATTTACACGCTGTAAAAGGGGGGCACCTACTTACATCATGGTCCCCATGACATATTTCACAATTTACCGCTACAGCACGTACCGCCTTCTGAGTACATATTCCGCCACTATCCTTTGTGTGCCCTTCTACGTTACAATCTATACACCACATCCCTCCGTGAGTCTCTAGAACTGTGTTGGAAGATAATTTCTCTAATTGTTTAGCCATGGCAGAAATCTGAGCCTCCAAAAATGGGCTAACACCAGTGTCAACACTACCAAGCTTGCCTCAGCGTGATCAAAGTAGATTCCAACGCTTTGTGCGGGTCTGTGAATGTTTTAAAGATCTGAGACAAAGCCCTCCTAAAGGGTGTGATCAACCCTCTGAAAAACCAATTAGCATGTTGTGAAGGGTGGATATCATAATACATCTTTAGACAATAGTGTTTTAAAATGCGCATCATATTCCCGCATGCTTTCTGCCATTTCTTGCTAGATTTCTTTGAGGGAGATGATGCTCTTTTGTTCAAACTTAGGTATGTGGAATTCTACCAAGAACGCATTTCTCAGCATGGTATAATCCACAACAGTCTGATGAGGGTCCATACAGCTCTATACCAACTATGTGTGCATCCTTGTTCAAGGTTGTCGTAAATTGACTGGCCTTTCGATCATAGGTCATGATCCCCTTTGCACGCCATAGCAGCTCGACACTTATGCATATGCTCTACAACATCTTCTATCGCCGATGTAATATGGTAAGAGAAGAGAAATGTTCAAAGAAAAATTGAGGAGGTGGCTGAGGCCCTTGTCCTCCCAATCCAGTCCCTTGGTTTCCTCCAGTGTTTCCTCCTCCGCCGGACCCACTAGATCCTGAGCCACCATGCTCCACCACTTCCACCTGTGACCTGATCCTCCTATGTTAGGTACTGGGCCTATGTTTGTCATGCTGAATGCTCCCATCATCCCACTAAAATGTGTGGTGACAATTTGTGAACTTGTGTCAGCTCCCAGTCGTATTTCCTCCACCACTTCCTAGCGTGGGACTTCCTAAAACCAGTTGTATATGCGCCTTGTCCAAACGTTCCACCAAACACTGGAATAGTGTGTGAAGCTTCATAAAAGTCCCAAATGAGAAGTTATATCTTCTGGGTGCCGATCGGTTACTCTCCCCACTGATATCAAACCTGGATCAACTATACTTTTCCCTCATTCGAACAAACCAAGTGCTAAGGTTTAGATGCTTAAAATTGGGGTCAGATGCATGCCAACATTAAGTCTCTTCTATTCTCTACGTGACAGACTCTCATCATAAGCCGCAAGGGTTTATCTCTCCTGCACTTACCAAGATGGGGTATCATAGACTGTTTGGGTTCCACATCCTCCACATGAACCTCAACTCCTTTCTTCCATGCCTAACTCCATAACCCACTTGGAATCCTACACTGTCTATCGATCTCCCTTTCATGCGTTTTGTTATACTTAAGCCCAAAATGTCTCTCCTCCCTTTACCTTTTCAAAGTCGTTATATCAGCCATCTTTCCCCAACCTAGCTTCCTCGCTAAGTGCTTATTCCCACGTGGTTTAGCCAGCCGATAGGGAATGCCTCTAAACCCATGGTTACCATCAAGATTTTGATCGCAAGGGGAATAACATGCAGAAATGATCCTCTGGGCTCCCATAAAAACTAAAACTTAGCAACTTCTAGATAAGAATACGTGGAAATGGCATATTCCAGAGTGTAGCTAGTCAATACTCCCTCCCACCAATTGAAGTCTCATAGCATGGGTCCACAGTTAGATCAACATCTTGCAAGTTATAATATGTTTCTTGGGTCCAAGGGTGTGACTTATAATACCACCCCGATCTAGATCGTATAAGTTGAGAGCCATTCAAATAGAATTGCTACTTTGGAAATAGCAGAAGAAGGTTTTGTACAACTCATGATACCCCCGAGTGTCTTCAACCCATCTTCGCGTGTCAAACCCAGGTCCAGTACTGAATCTTTGAGTGAACTCGATCCTCCGTACTTTTAAACCAATTTTCAACACCTTCAAGTGTTAAGCGCTCCATCATCATCTCTTTACACAGATCATGATCGTATGCCATGTTCCACTACAACTTTGAAAAGAGGGTCCTAACAAAGGAACCAAGATGTAGTCATTTTTACACCCACCAAGAACAAGGGAACCTCATGCACAATGACCTATCACCCAGTGGGCATTGGGCGCTCACGTGAGGCATGCGAGAGGGAGCTGAGTCTATCTTTTATGTGAGTTTAGTGGAAGGAATACTTCATGATCTTGACGTAGTGATTTCAAAATGAAATGAAAAAGCTAGGAGAGCTTTATAATGAATTCTATACCCCTTCAGTCATAAACCCGAAAAGCAAGGTGCACAACAGAATTAATAGAACTAGGAAGTTGTAAATCCACAAATAGACTTAACAATTCAAGTAAGGTTCATGATTATACAAGATCAAAAACATAAGGAACATGTAGATAATATAGGAAGGAGATCTTAATATAAACACAGTGGTAACCTTATCATACTTCAATTCATAGTATTACTACAAAACATCACAGAGTGGCAGACCACAGTCATACACCATATCTGGATCCATAAATGAATGCTCAAAAAACAAAATTTTCATTCCCCATTCCCTCATTACATCCTTCCTATAATCAAGGCTACCCATTTTTTATCCCAAAGTTCTCACAGTAATTCTGCAGAGCTCCACTACCTGGGGGCAGGGCTGGTATTCTCCTCTTTCTTCTGCTACGGAGAATGCATATATATAGGCATTTGATCTTTCAAACAAGACTATTGAATGTAACCAACAATATTGCTAGCCCCAAGTGCTCAAGGTGTGGATCACCCCAGGTGCATATGCCTCTCCATGTCATGATTATCCACATATTTTGTGATCTTCTTATCGCAATTGGTATATTCCTTCCAAGACACCCTGTTACCAGGCTACCAACTTTCATCCAAACAGAACACGTTCTTCATGTGTTGTATCCAAAAGATTGAAAATGGCTAAGTCCTGAATTGTGCTTCGCAGGCACGTGTCCTTGGTTCTCCAAGAACCCTTTTTGAACCATCTACATTTGTGCAACCTTCAAATTTGCATGCTCCCTCTGGCCGTATGCACCTACGTGTCTTTAAGATACCTGGTAGCCCTACATTAGGGTCCCAAATACTTTGTCACCGTACAATGCCTCCATTCACCTTATTTTCCTCATGATGTTTACTTACTCGGAATTGACACCCCAGACCCAAGTGACCTTTGGTATAAACAATAATCCAACTACCTTTCTCTCTCCATCTTACCTCCTGATCTCACCCATAATAGACAACGTGCCTTCCCTAAAAAGGTCTCTCATTGCGTCATTCTGGGGGACTCTTCTATAAGTGCAGTTTTGATGGTATTCTCTTACGATGCCTCATAAGTTCTGAAATTCCTTATACCATTAAGGAGGTTCATGATGGCATATGTGGAGGTCACTTTAGTGGCACTTGCTATTGCTAAGCGTATTCTTCACCTAGGCTATTACTGGCCGACCCTTAACCATGATTGTTGTGACTATGTCAAACATTGTGTCAAATGCCAACAACATTCCAGCCTTCATAATACACCCAGTCATGACTTACAGGTCACTCGTGACCTTTGGCCAATCTCTCAATGGGGTTTGGATATTGTTAGAGAAATCAATCCTCATTCTTCCCAATGCCATCAATGGATCATAACTGCTACCGAATTCTACACAAAATGGGTGGAAGCCATACCACTCATCTCCATAAAAGTTGAGAAATTTTTTGAGTTCATTAACCATCACATCATTTGTCACTTTGGTGTCCCTCATCACCTCATCACTGACAATGGAAAACAATTCAAAAAAATAACATTACAAAAACTTTGTGACACCTTTGACATTCAGCTTAGTTTCTCATCACCTTATTACGTACAGACCAAGGGCCAAGCCGAATCCACTAACAAAATGCCCTCAACAAAATTCTCATGAAAGTGGTTGACGATACTGGGAAGGATTGGCATACACACATTCCTTTTTCCCTGTGGGCATATCACACTAGTATTTACACTTCCACTACGGCCACACCCTTTTCACTAGTCTACGGTATAGAGGGTGTTCTGCCTCTCGAAGTACAGATCCCCTCACTCCCCATTTCTCTCCATGACATGCTCACTGATGATGACTTTTTGTCAGGACCGTTTACCACAACTAGAGTTATTAGACAAACATCGTCTTAACACTCTGGATCACCTTCAAGTTTACCAAAAATGTATCAAATGTTTTTATGACAAACGTGTTCATGAATGAACCTTCCAAGTCTGTGACCTTTTCCTAAAAGAAAATCAACACGTAACCAAAGCAAAAAAAAGTAAACGGGGAAAATTTTCTCTTAATTGGCTTGGACCATACATCATAACTCATATCTATGGATCAGGTGCCTATCAGTTTATCTTCACTTAATGGTAAACCCAAACCTAAGCCCCTTAATGCATTGCATCTTCGACCATTCTATTATTGACTCGTCATCCTACCTCACCCTTTGTCTCTTTACAGGCTCGTCCTTTGAGTGATATCCACTCCATACACCTCCCTAATGATTAAACAAGAATCATGTGAGTACCTATCACTTGTTATCTCCTCTTGAATATGTGTACCACGACACTACACACAACATGATTCTCATGGATAATTTTTGTCTACCTTTAGATGAGATCCCATGGTCATTCCACCTTGCCTTTTGAACAAGAGTCCTATCCTCCACCTTGGTCTTGTTCATGACTTCAAATACCTCACATGGAACCAAACTCCTTGAGTCAAACTTCTAATAAAAATATGACTCCCTCAAAAAGACATCTTCCTCTCAACAAATTGCTGCTATAAATAAATTGCTCCCTTGAAGGACAACTATGTGAATTTTAACAAAAAAAAATGAGACAAACCGAAGCTTCCCACATCGATCAACTTCACGAAGACCTCAAGGAGTACCATATTATTTATCCCATATAGAATTCCCGCATCAATCTGTCTATCAAAACAAAAAACCTTTTAGTCATGGACTTGCTCATTGTGTCCTAGGACCCCTTGCCCAAAGGCCTTATTACTTCAACATATAAAATTAACTACCTTTCATCCTCCTTACCATTTCCAATCTCATTTCCTTAATTTCCTCAAGGGACATCTTGGAATTTAGACATTTGGTGATCCTGTGACTAATTTCATCATAGAATAGTCAATCATGTAAAGTATTTAGGGTCTTATGTTCATCACCTCTTCTGAGGTATGATCTACTCGGTATGATCCCACCCAATCAGGTGGCTTTATTGCCCCCTATTATCTTTTAACCATCTTTGTTTACATTTTGATTACCTTATATAGGACTTGGTCCTCGATGCTTACCTTCAGATTAATCCTCCTCTTTCACCATAATCGCCTTCACCTACATCCTTTTACCTATAATCTACCCACACCATACCCAAAAACCTACCAACTCATTTTCATATTCTACCCTGGATTATGGGAGAACTACATCGGCCCGAGGTCCCTTTTTTCTGGGGACTATATAGGTAATGCTCTGAGGGCATGGGGCCCTTGGAGGTTAGCTTGGCCACTCTATACCCTAAAAAAATTCATCAACCATGCCTAGCTCACCATTTACATAACATTTCACTTAGTTCCCCTCTTATAACAAAATTAGAAATTAAGCCACATACATAATAAGTTACTTCCCATAGCATACATTTATTAAACCTACAATCTCTCTATCATCACTATGCATAGATTATACAGCATTTCATATATGACCCATATTATCATTCATTGCCTAAAAATACTAAATCACAACTTCACTTACTTTCAACTCAACCATGCCTACAAGCTTGACTCGATCCATGCCTAAACCAACCTAACTCAACCATGCCCATAACCTGAATCGATCCATGCCTAAACCAACCTAACTCCATCACGCCTAAATCACCTAATTTCAATCCACATTAAATTAACAATTCCATGTCTCATCTAACACAAGCCATAAACCAATGTCTCATAAACACATCAACAAATCACAAAATACCATGTCTCTCATCATATAAATCAATAAATGTGTATCTCAATATACATGTCTATCTCATCATTTCTATCATCTCAAAAATGTTGGCATGCAGGCCAATATATATAATACTAAATTTCATCGGCATGTAGGCCGGTCTCATATATACAAAAAGAAAAGAATGAATCAATACAAAATATCTTTGGCATGCCATCCGGTATATGCTCAAAATATACAAAATCACTCGTACATCCTCACTGTCTTCGGTACGCAGGCTAACATATATATCAAAAAATCACTAGTATACATAAAAATTCAGGTGACCGCATATTAGGCATCTCGCTAGATGTCCTCCATCTCTGTGTCACCTACACCCTCGGCCTCCTGTGTCCTTGCTGACACCTCACCTAACACTGGTCACCGTGTGTTGGTGGCCTCTCCCTAATCAGGCCTTAGAGCTCGCTGACCTCATGTGCTCTCCACACTATGTGTGCAGGATATCATCCTCTCACTAGACGCCTGCTATGCTCTATACTCTCCGTAGGATAGGAAGTCTATCCTGGATGTCCTGAGCTGATCTTGATAATATCTCACCTCACCTAGGGCATCCCATAACCTGGATATAGGCATAGTCTTTAGTGGTCCCATAGGTCTCGGCCCATGTACCTACCCTGCAATGACCTTCCCTGTGCCAGCTTGTGAACTAGAACCAACTCCATGTGCCTATGGTGGTGCCCCCTACCCCTATACCTATATCTGGGCCTGTAAGGCCGTAATCTGTGCCTGGACTGTGGCCAACTAGCCCTGTAAACTTTCCACCTAAGCCAATAAGGCTGCCACCTAACCATCTCTATCTCCATCCTCTCCCTCTGCCATCTGGGCCTACAGATTGGCCACCTGTACTCTTAGCTATGCTACCTCTACCTCTGACCCCTCTAGTTGTGTCTACAGTATACCTATCTAGGTAATCAATGTCACTACCTACCCTTGTATGGCGTCTCTCTACACTATAATGATAGCTAAGTCAGGATGCCCCAGTCTAGGTGGTATGGCTTGTAATTGAGCCACCCACCATTTCCTATACCTGTCTGTACATCTAGCATCATCTATCCATCGATCCACTGGCTCCTCCTCCTTCCCTATAGGCACTATAGGCTATGGTAGAGGTAGAGGCCTCTCCACATCAGCTCTCTGATATTATGGGAAGGATGGAGGAATATCCTGTATAAGCCCAAACTGTCATCGGACCCTGTCTATTAGGATCATCTCATCCTCCCTGGCATGGTGACCCTTTATCCACCTCTCTAGCTAGATCTCAGCTAGCTCCTCATGCATGTGCCTATATGAGGGGAATCCCACATATGGCCTCTAGATAATGTCCACTCCGGAAAACCCCTCCAATAACTTCCAAAAATGGGCCACATCATATGTCGGCCTATCTGATCTTCGCTCTCCTACAACCAACACCCATATCCTGTGTCCCACCCGCACATATCTCGTTGGGAATTAATTTTCTTAGGGCATCCCTATAGTTCAAACATAGACTATGTTCTCGTAGGCTCAACAATGTAGTATAAATGTACAACATAGGCTAAACCTGCGCAACCACCCATATGCCCACATCTCTCGGTATAGTTACACCAAGAATGTTGGTGCCTAGGAAAAATGGGTCTCCTCTACCATAATATTGTGTATCACCCCCATCAGTGATCAGGGAAAGCATCCACCCTCTACATCTGGCAGATCATAACAACACACTGCCTCCATCAATAGAACCACTAGCCTCATCTCATCAAGACAGGATAGGTACATCTCGCCATAGCTCAAACTGGAGCTATGGAATCTCGCATCCATTTCCCCCTCACCAAAAACTATCCTGATCAGCTCCTCTGAGGCCTCAGAGGAGATATAGTAAACCTGGGCACCCAATATGGGTAACCATAAAATCTGAAACACGTCCTCTAGGGTGATAGTCATCTCACCCGTCGGAAGGTGGAACGTATTAGTCACAGAGTCCCATCTATCGATGAGCAAAACCATCAATTTGGGCTGCCAAACAACATGTTAGTAGCATAAAATCCCACTTAAGCCCATTACCTCCACATGTTACAGCTCCAAAGGGGTCGCTAAGCCATGCAATGTCACCAGTAGAGGCAGAACCCTGTCCCACATGTATAACTACGCTCTCCCCTGCATCTAATTCAAGTATGACATTAATCCACATTTTACCATGACCATATTCACAAATTATCATTACTCTCCACCCTATATTTACCCTACCCATCTCAATTACCTCACCTATATCACTTTTATACCCTTGTGCCTAAAATTCTGACTGGTACTGGTTTATTCTAACTGACTTTGGTCACCTTTAAACTGGCATCAGTCACCTATTTGGTGACCGCTACCAGTTCATCTTTACCAACCATGGTTACCACTTAACCGGCATCGGTCACCTGTTTGGTGACCGATCTCGGTTCTACCCAACCGACGCCAACCAAGCTTGACCGATGCTGGTCACTTTTGCAGAAAATTCCATGAGTTCCCAAACCCCCCTTTTTTAAAAACTCTCCCACCTGTCCCTTTTACCCAACCTACAATGATCTACACTACCCCATGACCCCTACCCACCCCACCTATACAATTTACTACCCTCCCCCCCCCCTCTTTTTTCCCGTTATTCCCCCCATACCCACATTTTATTTTTAATCACCCAAAAAAAACCAAAACCCACAAAACCCTACCAATAAAAAAAACCAAAACTCATAATACCCTACAAATAACAAATACAAGAACCTCTAATCTATCTAATCATCAATCTAGAGTTAGGTGCTTACCTCATCATGCAGCCACCGTCTCAGTGGCACGTTTGGCCACTATGCTGATGGTCTACCCAATCCCTCTCCACCCTCTTCCATCACCAAATAACTACTCCCAACCTCCGACCAATCAAATCTCTCACCCTACTCCCATGGACCCACTTCTCACCAACCCAACCCTCGTCAAATCAAACTGCTAGCTCACTGTCCCATTTCCTCTTGACACTTTTCTCTCTTTTCTCTTTTTTTTTCATTTCTTCACTTCTCAAATAACAAATGAATAATAAAAACACGGATTGTATGTTTTTATAACCCACCTGACCTAACCACTATCGGTTACCATTGACCAGCATCGGTCGCGTGCCCTACATAACCATCATCAATTTTTCCTATACCGACATCAGTTATCCATGACCGCTATTGGTCACCCTCACCTACACATTTCCCTTACTTTTTCATTTTACCCCACTCTTTACCTTGCTCCATTACCCCATCTAACATTTACCCAAGCCATTACCTTATCTTTCCTGACCTCATCACTTCCTACCTCCATTTTTCCTCCTTTGTGGACTTCTTATTCTTTTACCCCTACCTTGGCCTTACTCGTGCCATTACCTAGATATTTGGACCTAGAACATCACTAGTGATCTTTGACCTCATGTGTTCACTATACCTTATGGCATTGTTACCTATGTTGATTTACCTAATGAACTTACCTAGCCTATTGTCATGACCATTTATCTTGACCCTACCTTTGGTGTACCGAAACATACCTGAACATTCCTGCACCTAACCTACATTGTGTTTCCTGACCATATCATATACCTTGTATACCAGATTCACTTCAACCTTGTTCAGATAAACCTATCGACCTTAGACGATGTATAGTTTTCTTGTTCTCCAACTCGGTAACGTGTTATAGTTTATACATGTGCATGTATTTGAGTGTTGCTACCTTTGACCCTGACCCATTCCCTAGATTTCCTTAGTATACCTTTCACCCTTTTCCCCTAGACCCACTTTCCTTTTCCCCACATTTCCCTTTTATCAAACCACTCAACACTTCAGCCTGTTATCTCATTAGTTATTGGTTTGAGGGGGATCACCTTTACCCACAAATGGGGCAACCACATATTATTTTTGTTAGCGTCGCTTACCAATACAAGCTACATAACAAAAAGGGGTGAAATGTAGACATTAAAATTAGGTCACACTCCCCTTTGGTCCCTCGACAAAACAACCTTCATCACATTAACCTAGCCATGACCCCCTTCACCCCACTAATATTAATTTAATTAATCTAATTAAATTAATTCATTATCCTCACCATAATTATTATTTAAATATCTTAATTTTAAAAATATCCACACATATAGTTCACTTAGACACCTCACCAAGCCAACTCAACCTAAGACCTATTCTTAGTTGGCATAACTAACCAAGACTTACCTAAACCCTAAAAATCAATGTCTACATTCCCTCTAACCACATTCCCGCATGCTCACAAGAAGCTCCCATTCTAATCTGTAGGATAATAGCACAAGATCCAAGGAAATTGGGAGGATATCCCTAGTTTAGTAAACCTAGGAAATCCTACCTTGACCGACATTGATTACCCCTAACCGTCACTGGTTAAGCCAGACCATCGTCGGTTACCCATTTTAACCCCTAAACTACCTTATTCTAAAGTTTGGAAAACATTGGGAGAAATTTGACGAGAAAGAACACATCTTAGAGAGATAACACATCTTCAGAGAGTAAATTCCAGTGAAAACTTACATGCAAGGAAGGAGATTGAGCATAATATCCTACACAGCCATCCCATCCATGATCCAATCTATCCAAGCAAAGAGGAGTGTACATGCAGCCCATGCAGAAGCTTTCTTATAGCTGGTGATCACTTACAACCTTCAAACCCCTCATTAGCACCTCCATCCCTCACACGTAGGCATTTAAGACCGGAATCCAAGTAAGTATAACATCATACTTTCCTAGTTTATTTCATTTCACCATCATATTATCATCCATTGTTTACCTTTCCCCCTATTGACCCTCTCCAACATTTTCACCTCCATATACCCATCATAACCTCACCTAATCCTACTCCAGTAACCCAATATTTCACTCTGACTCACCAAAGTCCTTTGTGAAATCAAAAAGGAGACCACAACTTGTTCAGTGACATTTTAAGATCTCACAGTAACTGGCACCAGTTACACCTAACTGCCATCAGTCACCCCTGACCAACACCGGTCTCTATATTTTCCCACACATCCTAGAATAGAGACCTACACACCTAATTTCATTTCACCCTCATTCACCTATGATCTACCCGAGACTTCTATCAAACCTACAGAGACCGAGATCAATCATTTGACCTTTGGATTCTATTCTAGCTTAGCCTATTAGATTAGATCTATTTCTTATTGTGTTTTAAGTGAGATACATAAATCATTTTAAATAACAATAGGATTTAGTTTGTTTATAGCATTAAATTGTTTAAAATAGTGGACTGACAGCCATCTAGGAAGTATCATACTTACCAAATCTAGCATACACTAGGTAGTTCACTACCCATATTGTTTAATTCCTTCTAGTGGTCTTGATTTCATTACAAGTAGTTCCTCCTAGCCAAAAGGAAGCTCTCACGATCAACTGTGGATCCAAAATTCATACATGTGTAACAACCCATCAACCAACACTTGAGCAGGTATTCCTTCTATGCCCGTTACCCTATATATTTCATCAACACTTTAAAGAAATGATCTAAGAATCAAGTGAAACACTATCTATTATAAGGAGAGTTCCAATATAACATATTGCTAGGCTGACATGGGATATGTGCTATGTGTTACATCCCATCAACACTCCATTGATGCCTTAAGTATGAACACGAAGGTAAGACATTTAAATTTTCCACGAATCACAACCCTTTTAGAGTTTGTAACATGATGTATCACCTAAATGACATAATTGTACCCAAATCAATCCCTCAATTCTTTAATGAAGCATCTACCAGTTCATCCATTCCATCATCCAAACTATCGAATGATACTTCCTTTGATGACATTATGCAATGTATTTAACTGGGGGAGTATCATCTCCTTATGCTTAATTCACTTTCTGCACAAAATACTTATGGTAGAATTGACAAACATACCATATATGAACCCAACATAGGATATGTCATTTCCTATGGTCCACTGTATCTACAAATAAACCTTGTCTATGGAGGGATCTATTGCCATTCTACACATCCTAATTATAAAATTCATGTCATGAAATTCAAATCAGATTTTAAATTCTTGCATAATATTTTTTTTGCACAAATGTACCTTCATCGCTGTGCTTGGAAAGGATTCAGATTCATATACTATGAGTAAGATATCCATGACTTAACTATCGAAAATTCCCTAAAAAAAATGAAAAATATGGGCTAGGTTTTGCTTAACCCGTTTCTGAATCCTCCACTTATGCCACATTTAGGACCATAATAGAATCGAAACCATCTTCTTCATCTACACACGTTGACCCTATGGATAGTGATGACAACGTCTCCATCCCACCTAACTTTTTTTATTAAATAATATTACACTAGGACCATTAACCTATCAAACTAACCATGATAAAAATAATGTTCATCTCATTTGGCCTGAAATGATACGATAATATTTACCCATTATCAACATTCTCCAATGCTAGGATGACTAGGAAATTATATCTCACATAGGGGTAGAGGATTTGTAGTCATATTTTATACCCTTAAACCAATAGTCTAATCCCATGCACATCGACCTCACACCCAGTGGGCACTGGGTGCTCACTTGAGGCACACGCGGGTGTCGATTCTATCCTTTATGTTATTTTTATGAGAGTGCACCATCTTATGATAGATAATCGAATGCATAAAAATAGAAAAGAACTATACAACATTCGAAGAACCTAGAATGAGTTTTCATCTCATTGCTTGCAAAAAAGAGAAATAATAAATGGCATAAGGAAATGGTTCATACATAAAGGAAAGGCATAAGTATTATACTCTTGAACATATATATGATTTATAGCAGAGCCTTATGTTCATATTAATAGACTTAATAACCACATTACATCCCTTCAGGTCATAAAAAATCCTCATATAGCCATGCAGAGCCAAGTCATGCATCAGAAATACACTATGTTCATCACATTACAAAAATGAATGTAGATCCATCCCTCTAAACATGACATGATTCCTATATTATCCTAATCTCAAACCCCTAGAAACCTCCATGGAATTTATGCAGAGCTTTTCCTCTCTTCAAATTCTCTCGACCTCTTTTGAATCTCCCTTTTCTTCTATTGGGAGCTTGTATTTATAACCTAAACAACCACCACCATACCTTCTTAGAATTATAGATCAGTTGTCAAGTGTCAAAGTGGTCCTCCATGGGAGCATGCCTTCTCAAATCCAAGCTCTCCACTATCTGTAATGATGTTACTTTGGAACCTTCCATCGCATGCCTAGAATATTCCATTTTAGATCCTTCAATCACTAGGCTGACACCTTATCCAAAAGGGTCATAATTTTCTCGTGTGCTTCCTGGGATATAAATTATGGCTAAATCCAAAAGCATGTCCTTCCTTACACATGCACCATGTGTTCTGCAAAAACTGTCTAGAACCCTTCCTTGCATGCATTCAACCTCTCATTCCCTTCTTCAACTAGGTCATGCGTGTCCACACACCTTATCATCCTTAGCCAATATTTTGGGGCCTAACATCACCCAACACTATGCCTAATTTCTGTCATCGAAAAAACTTTTCAAAGAATAATTTTCCTCCTTTGCATTTCAAGTGTTGACATGTGATTTTCCTTATAAAGATATGTTCTTTTGATTGTTGGAGATCATGCTTGAAATGGATAAGTCTTTTCTTCTCTTAAGATCCTTTGACTGAATTGGAATGGCTTTCCTGAATCCATTTTTCACTTCTTGTAGGTGATTTGCAATCTGGTTTAAGAGTTGTAAACTTATCTATTTATCTGACTCATCCTTGGATCAATTTCAGTGATCCAAGGAATGTTTTAAATCTGCTTTGTTGAACGAATGGTAAATTGACATTCCATGAATTAAGATACACATTGGAATGAACTTTGTAGTTACAAGTTCTTTGATTTTTTTTTGTGAACGTGTTTCCATTCAGTGGTTTGTTTTGCTTGGGTCTTTGGAGATCAACCATGGCAGGTCATTGCTGATGAAAATGGAAATGCAGCCTATTCATGGCATAGGAAAGATCCAAGATCCTAAAAAGGACTAACCTATGGAATCCTAAGCTAGGTAAAAATATTTACTACCTAAGCTATGTCACTTAATAGAATTATTATTCTTATCTAAAGCTTCTTATTCTACTTTGATTGGTTGATTGGCATCCTAACCTAAGCTCGGTGCTGAAGGATTTGGAAAGGTTTCTAGGCTATTAAAATTAACCTAGAACCTAATACTATAAGGTTATATTAAGATCTAACCTAATGCCTAAAACTATTGTGTTTTGAATTAATCTACCTAAGGCTATGCTAAGACCTATGGTGGTGGTTAGTTGTTAGTGTTATATCCTAAGGTATATATTTTAAATTACCTAAGGTCTAACCTAAGAAATTTAATCTATCCTAAACTAATGGATATGAATGGGGACTTAAGTGGTCGCATGCATTTGGGTGACGGTTCCTAAGGAATTTATGTTATTGATAAGGTTGGTAAATGCATATGGACTGCCAGTTTTGGCAGGGGCTAGATGACTTGGCAGAGGCTTAGGTGGAAGTGTCACTAAAATGGAAATGCATGTTATTTTTGACTTGGCATTCACCAGACTTGGAAGGCAGTGGCAAGGAAGGATAGGTGGGAAATTTGGAATTAATGGAATTTATTGTTTTTGGTTTTTGTGCTCAAACCGTCTTGGAAGGCATGCAAGTAGATTTTTCTTGGGTCGTTTCACTTTGCATGTTTCACGATTTTTTCTCTGCATGCTCTCTGGTTTTTCGAACCAGCAGATTGAACTACACTTAATGGCTATTTTTGAAGTCATGGATCTATTTTCATTTCATGGAATGTATAAGAGGCATTGTGGAAAAGGTATTTGGTTGTTTGATCTTTCGTGGAGAAGAGGAGAAGTTGTGAGCTCGGCTGGAGGTCTCCTTCGATTTGGCAGAAGCACTATCAGGCATGATAGGCTCTAACTGTTAAAATATCTTGCTTTCTTCTAAAAGTTTTCATAAAAACAACTTTGCTCTGTTGAGATTTGTGCATTACATATTTTTATCTGGTTATTTGTTGCTGGGTTTTATAAATCTTGTGTTCTTGGTTTCGAATCCATGGTATATGTGATTCTGTTGGAAACTTACGTTATGTTTGTTTTAGCACATGAAATATGCATGCAAAAATGAATTTGGTAACTCTGCTTGGCATTCTTGGATTTGGTAATTGATGGGTTTGGTTTTGATGACTTTCGTTGCCAATAAATACTAGCTGAGTTTTATGGGAACTTTGAGTTCTGCCTATTTTTGTTGGAGTTAGTGTTTTGTGATCTCGAGCTAGTAATGAGCTCGTGTATTCTAGAAGCTTGTATTCGAGCTCGAGTTTTCTATTGGAAACTTGTTTTGGTAGGTGAGAAATATTGTTGGGGATTCTCAGTTCTATGGTGCTTGTGTTTTATTTCATAGATAAATGGGACTGTGGTTAAATCCGTATATGGCTTGGTTCTTGTATTTTATCTTGCGAAAACTTAGACTGTTGTTGAAACCCACATATAACTTGGAGCCTGTGTTTTATTATCTTGGATAAATTAGACTGTTGATTGAAGTCCACATATGGCATGGTGCTTGTGATTTATTGTTCTTATGACCATATAAACTGTTATTGAAGGTTCATTATGAACACGGGTTTCATGTTTTGTTGTTTGTATGGTCTTGAGCTCTGTTAAGGATCTTACATTTCGTTGAGTTGGGAAATAGGGTTTGATAAGATGTTAACAGAAAATGGAAGCTCTATTCTTATTTTGAAATGTTTATAAGTAATTACATTATATTCAGCATAGCATTATGATGCTGGTGTATATATGAACTCATGTGAGATTATGTGATGCAAAGCTGTACAATGAAATTATTACTTATTGTTGGAAATGGTAACCTGAATGAGATGTTGGTTCTATTCTGGTATTCTTTTTTTGGTTTTTCTTTGTTTAAAAAGGTAAACTAAAAAGGGAACAAGTTGTTGCCCGAACTTGTTTATATTCTCTTGAATGATCCTGATCCTTTGAAGGAGATTATGTTTTTCTTTGTGTTCGGAATTACATATTGAGTCTTGAACTGGTTGTATTTCAAACATGTTCAATCAGGTCTTGACTTTAAACTAGGTTTATTATTTGATTAATTGGTTTTCAAACTCAGAACTCTTTTTGGAAACAAACCACATGCGCAAGGAGAAAACTGGAAGCATGGTTTAGTGGGTTGTTGGGTAAACTCTTCGAGATCTTGACTGAAATTATCTTGTTGGTTTATCATTCTTATTGGAATCCCAATCTGTTACCTCTTATAGTAATATGTTGAAATATAGGACTGAACTCTTGGGAAAATTTGAGTGCTAGTACCTACTCAGATTTCACACTTCTTGTTGGGTCCAATAAAAGAATGTTAAGTCTTGAAAGATAAATTGTGATTCAATATTGACTGTGGGCTGTGTTTGAACTCCACTATTTTATTATCCTGAGTTTGAAAAGGGAAATTAATGGTAAAGGATTGATGGAACTTCACTGTTTGATGGTAAAGGTTTCTAAGAAAAAAAATTGCAGTATGTTTTCTTATTACCTTGAGGTTGTTCTTGTTCTCTCCTTTGGGAACTTTTGTATGAACTTAGAATGTATGTATAGAAAAGGGGATTTGATAATTAAGTTGAAAGAAATGATTAAAGGGTAGATTCATACTCTGTTAAGATTCCTTTTCTAATGCAGTTGGGTTAAGTTCATTTGTTTGGAACCTTCTGTTAATTATTATTATGGGAAAAAGAGAATCATTACTTGATTAGTCTTCTTATACTTGTCATTTGACTGAAATGAAGTAGAAAGAGATTGATGATTGGTTGATGAAAAGAAAATGCAAACTTGTTGTTTGACTGTTGATCCATCATTCCTTCTTGGATTTTTATGTGAATCTGTTCTGATGAATACCTTAAAATGTTGAATTTTAAGGTAGTTTTCCTTTAAATGAAACAGTTTAAGTCATGATATGAACCTGTTTCTGCTTTGCAGATGTTATGTATTTTGGCATAATGGAAATGGTTTCTCTTCTTCTTTACTTGAAAGTTAGATGAAAACATCTTAACGAGAATATGTTGTAAACACTTCTTTTGTCTTATAGTAAAGATAAGTGTTGTATTCTATTTTGGTAGAATTGGAAACAATGAGATGTTATGTTCTGTTGTTTGTTAAAGATAATTGATAGGATCAATTATACTTTAATTTGTAAGACATATATTATAGATTATATTCTGCTCTTCTTTTAGAAGTGAATTCAGATTCATTAATGCTCTTCTTTTCTGATTGTTATTACTTATGCTTAGTGTATGATATACTAATTGTTCATTAAATAAGGGTTGTTTTTATTGGAACAATTAGTGGAATGCACTTCATTTTAAGGCTTAGTGCTTATCATGCTCAGTTCATTGAACTGACCCGTGCTAGCAATTTTTGCAGATGGAATTCGTAAGTGATAAAAGAAGGCAAAAACTTATATGATGCATTGGCTGATTTAAGTCTGATTCTTGTGAAGAATTCTGATTCGTTCTTGAGTTGTATTGAAAAAGAAAAGTTATATTCTTTTTGAATGAAGGATGTTGTTATGCAGTATGCCTAAAATGCATAAGTTTGTAAATGTATAAGTTTTGAAAATGAATTGAAAGTTGAGAATTTACTTGCATTGGTTGTGTAAATTATCTTGTACTTTTGTAAAAGAAATGGAATCTTATCTTGTTGATATTCTTCATATTATTTATATGTTTAAATGAGTATTCTTGGATAAGTAGGATAAAGGGAATTAGAGTAATTTCCCTAAATAAGATGCAGCTAGATAAGTTGCAGAATTTGATGTTCTTATCTAAACAATTCAATATAGTAAGGTGATGTGTAATGAACATACAATGAAAACTATAGAATTTGTAAAGGACATAAAGGGTGTGTTAAACCCTAGAACTTAACCATGAAGAGGAAGAATCTTCCTCTCTCATGAAAATGTAAACAAAAAGGGAGATATGATTTCTAATCATTAGACTTCATTTAATAAAGTCTACTAAGTTACAACCTAGGTGGTTGTTACACTTCCTTGAATGGTTAAGTCACATTAAATGGAACTTATGATGTTGCTGTCCTATTTTTTTGGGTAACTGCTTGTTAAGCCAAAATTAACAAACATTGAAAGTAATCTTAAGTTAAGGAAGTTCTTCAAGGATTAATGGAATTTGATATGGAAAAGAACTTAGGGAGAGTTGATTAGGGTTTGGGCAAGGTTGCTGAAATCTACTTTTAATTATCCAAATTAATTAAATATTAATAATCTCCTAGGGGTATGTACATCTCGATGAGGCTGTTCTGTAGGATGCTGGCACATGCCAACTATAGGGCTGTACCTTTGAGAAGATTAGGATCTTCTCGAGGATACAACAATGTAGTTGACATGTGGCAACACCCTTTTGCATTGATCATCTAGATCTACACGCTTATGGACTTGAACTTAGTTTTTCTCTAGGACTGGGTAGTAGCATAGTTAGGATAAGGAGTAGCCCTCTAAGACTCAGGGTACCTTGGCACACGGGGTTGACTTAGGTTGACCCAGTATGCCAATATACCCTAAGTCTTCGTGAGCCTCTTCCTATCATAACCTATGTTGTTAACTTGAACTAGGATTAAACCTTGGGCAAGTGGACTGAAGTCAGTAAAGGACATTCTAGATAAAATAGAGTGGGGTGAAGGATGTATTCTAGATTGACGAGTATGCCATCAAGGAATAAGTAATATGAACAGTATGTTAGAAATCTTTTCCAAAGTATCACAAGCTGCTGATTGCGTTGTCCTATGTCACCTAGTCTAAGGTTCGAGATGCAGATGAATATTGGTAGAAAATATTCAAATAGATTCCTTAGACAAATCACTCAATACCCAGAATAGGGTAAGAGAACCAATTATACGTAGTATACAGAAAAGTATTCAATACTTAATGTTAAACATGAATAGATCGGTAAGGAATGAGTAATATTACAACTGCATATGGTTATCTGTATGTTATGGAAATAAATTTGGCCAAATGTATCGCAAGCTCAAGGAATAATTAATACGAATTGTTAGTTGCCTATGTTGTCTATGTCACCTAGTCTAAGGTTCAAGATGCAGATGAATATTGGTAGAAAATATTCAGATAGGTTCCTTAGACAGATCACTCAATACCTAGAACAGGGTAAGAGAACCAAGTATATGTAGTATACAAAAAAGTATTCAATACTTAATGTTAAACATGAATAGATTGGTAGTTCACCGAGTCATGAAATGAATAGATCGGTAGCTCACTGAGTCATTACAGTTGCATATGGTTATTCTGTTATAAGAATGGTTGTTATGGAATGTGCGTTCTAAATTATGTATTTAGAATAGAGAACATTACTCATGCAAAAAAAAAATCCCTTGTTTCTAAAGTCTTAAAATGGGAATGTTACATCTTGGTATCAGAGCTGAAGGTTGCAGACTCTTGGACCTATTGTGTCCATAATCTGATAAAAAATTGAATTTTCTTGTAACAAAAAATGGTTAGGACAAGAGGAAACATTGTGAATAATGCTCCACCTGATGAAGGAGCAGTAACAACCCAAAAAAACTTGATGAAATCCTTGCTGCCCTATTGGACACAAGAGATCATTTGGCTGTACTTGAACAACAAGTAATGGGTAATGAGGAGGAAGAAGAAGCTGGTAATAACAATCAGCCACCTCCTGAGGACAACCCCAATTTGGGTGTTGATGATAACAATGTTAATGTGCCTGTCCAGCCAGAAAACAAAAAGGCAAGGTTGGCAGCTGAACTCACTAATGATATAAAAAGGATAAGTCCACCTAAGTTTGATGACACCACATTAGGAGATGGAGTTGAGAATTGGCTCAGTGAAATGGAGAAGTACTTTGCAATAAGAAACTTCTCAGAGGAAACCAAAGCTATTTGGGGAGCATATCAGCTTTCCCATGAAGCATCTTCATGGTGGGACAGCCATAAGGCTGAGTTAAATATTGATGAAACTAACGTCACTTGGGATCAATTTAAAAGTTACTTTAGGCAATGTTGGCTGCCACAACTTTATTATGATCATAAAATGACTGAATTTTAAAACTTAGCTCAAGGGAAGTTAACTGTAACTGAGTATTGGGAATGGTTTACGAAACTCCTCAAGTATGTACCTCAGTATCAAACTGATGAGAAGTTTAGGATACAGAAATTCATTATGGGATTGAATCCCATTATTGGGGGAGAGGTTGATGTTCACAGCCCAACCACTATGGAAGGGGTTGTTGAAAAATCCATAAGGCAAGAACAGAAATTAAAGGCTATTTCTGCTCATAAGGAGGAAGTATGGAAGAAAGTTTCAAACTCTTCTTCAGCTTCTCTTGCACCCAAGAAGGGACCCTGGAAGAAGTTTGGCAATAAAAGTAAGTTTTCAGCTAGTAATAATAAGAAAACAACAACGAATAAGACTGTTGGAAATGCATGGAACAACTTTGCCAAGAATAATAATAACAGACAGAAGTCCTATGGAGGTCAAAATGATAACTTTAAGGCTTGGAAATAATTCTGAGTCTAAGAAGGGACCAGTAGGAGGCTGTTATAACTGTGGCAAAATATCATTATGTGAATCAATGTCCTTTGAAGAAGGATGATCGTAATCAGCAGCACAAGATACATGCTGCTGTAGTAGCTGATAAGTAAGCTGAAAAGCAAGCTACACCCATAGAAGTTCCTGGTAAGTTATTCGGCATGCCTGTAACTATTATTTTTGATATGGGGGCTACTACTGAATGTTTTATTTCTAGTAAACTTGCTTTGAAACTTAAAAGAAAAGCTAGAAAAATGGATAAATCATGGACTATACATTATGGTAATAATTTTGTTCATACTGTTAGTATGTGTCTTTTTGGGGCAGTCCTTGACTTACCTAGCTTTTCCACTGAAGTTGATCTTTATGTTGCACCTTTGGGATCTTATGATATAGTCATAGGCGTAAGTTGGTTAGCTGAGCATAAAGCAAAAGTGGACTATTTTGAAAAACATATTAGTTGTTTAGATGATCTGCAGAAAACAATAGAGATTCAGGGTGTAAAACAAGAAATTTCAGTTAGGAAATTGTCAGCTATGCAACTTAAAAAGGCCAAAAATAAGGGTTTTACCTTATATGCAGTAAAAATTTCAGAATCTAAAGAAGAAAACAAAAATTTCATGGAACGTTATCCACTGTTACAGAGCTACAGTGATGTGTTTCTGGAGGAATTACCAGAGCTTACCACCCAAAAGGGAGTTTGACTTCATGATTGAAATCAAACCAGGTACTAAACCTATTTCCAAGGCACCTTATCGAATGACTACCACAAAATTAGTAGAGCTTAAGGCTTAGTTGCAAGAAATTTTGTTATAAGGGTTTGATTAGACCAAGTGTTTCACCTTGGGGAGCACCAGTGATCTTTGTGAAAAAGAAAGATGGAACACTTAGATTGTGCATTGATTACAGGATGTTAAACAAAGCAACAATCAAGAATAGATACCCACTTCCTAGAATTGATGACCTATTTGATCATATGCGTGGAGCATCAGTCTATTCTAAGATAGATCTTCGGTCTGGATATCATCAATTATAAATTAAGGATGAGGAAATTCATAAAACAACTTTCAGGACAAGGTATGGACATTATGAATTCATGGTTTTACCCTTTGGATTAACGAATGCACCTGCAACTTTTATGAACTTAATGAATAATATCTTTCAAGAATACTTGGACAAGTTTGTGCTTGTATTCTTGGATGACATTCTCATATATTCTAAAATTATTGAGGAGCATCATGAACACTTGAAAATAGTTTTGGAAATTCTGAGAAAGAGACAGTTGTATGGTAAGTTGTCCAAATGTTCTTTCTATGACACCGAAGTTCACTATTTGGGTCATGTTATAAGTAAAGATGGGATTGTTGTAGATCCTTCTAAAATTATAGCTATAACCGAGTGGCCTGCACCAAAGAATGTACATGAAGTTAGAAGCTTCATGGGCCTTGCTGGTTATTATAGAAAATTTGTTAAGGACTTTTCTAAGGTGGCTGCACCAATAACTTCATTGTAGAAAAAGGATAAGAAATTTGTTTGGAATGATAAATGTGAATCTGCTTTTAAAATTTTGAAAAGTTCAGTTGACTTCAACACCTATTTTAGTTGTACCTGATCCTAATGGAGACTTTACTGTTGTAATGGATGCATCCATGGGGAAGGCCTTGGAGGTATTTTGTTACAAAATGATCATGTCATAGCTTATGAAAGTAGAAAACTTAAGTTACATGAGTTGAATTATGCTCCACATGATTTAGAGCTTGCTGCCATAGTTCATGCACTTCAAGTTTGGAGGCATTATCTACTTGGTAAACCATTTGAGTTGAAAACTGATCATCTTGGGCTGAAGTACATTTTCACTCAGCCAAATCTGAATGCAAGACAATGAAGGTGGTTAGAGTTTTTGTCTCAATATGATTTTGACATAAGTTACATTAAAGGAAAAGAGAATAGAGTGGCTGATGCTCTAAGTCGTAGGAAGCATATTTATGCTCTTATAACACTAAGAACTCAGTTTAAGGATGAAGTAAAAAGTGTTATGTAATATGATTCTTACTTTCAGCAGGTAAAAATAGCAACGCTTGTTGCAGATCCAAAAGATGAAAGGTATAAAGGATTTCACTTTGATAATGAAGGAATCTTATGATATGAAAACAAAGTATACATACCTTTGCTTAATGATTTGAGAAAGAAATTGTTAGCTGAATTTCATGATTCACCTTTTTCTTGACACCCTGGCATTACAAAAATGCTTGCTGATATAAAACAACAATATTTCTGGAAAGGAATGAAAAAGGATGTCATTGATTTTGTGACTCATTGTCTTAGAATGTCAATGTGTAAAAGCAGAACATATGAACCCAGCCAGTTTATTGTATCCTCATAGCATACCAGTACAAGTGGCAAGTAATAAGCATGGATTTTGTACAAGGGTTGCCTATGTCAAGAAATAAACATGATGTTATTTTGGTAGTTGTTGATAAACTAACGAAAGTAGCTCATTTTATTGCTGGAAATCTAAAAGATGATTCTCCTGTTTTGGCTAAAATATTCATACACGAAAATTTCAGATTACATGGAGTACCTGAATTAATCATATCTGATAGAGATCCTAGAATGACATCAAGGTTTTGGCAAATGCTTAATGCAGCTCTAAGGAACTAAGCTAAATTTTAGTTCTGCGTATCATCTGGAAATGGATGGATAGACTGAAAGAGTAAATTAGGTTTTAAAAGATATGTTACATGGATGTATTGTATGGATCAGCAGTATAAGTGGGAAGAGTATCTTCCATTAGTTGAATTTGCATACAATAATACATATCATGCTTCTCTTAAGATGACACCTTTCGAGGGACTTTACAGAAGGAAATGCATAACCCCTATTAGTTGGGATAGCATTGAGGATAGAGAGGTAATTGGACCTGAAATCCTTACGGAAATGGAACAACAAGTTAAAATGATTCGTGAATGCTTGAAAGAAGCACTAGATAGGAAAAAGAGTTATGCTGACTTAAAGTAGGTTGATAGGAAATTTGAACTTGGTGAGAAGGTTTTTCTTCTGGTTAAACCAAAAAAGAGTTCTATAACTTTTGGCAAGGCTGCCAAGTTATCACCTCATTATGTGGGACCTTTTGAAATAGTTGAAGTAATCAACCCTGTAGCTTATCGTTTAACACTACCACCTGCTTTGTCATGAATGCATGATGTTTTCCATATTTCTTTTCTTAAGAAATACGTTTTAGATTTATCACATGTGTTAAATTAAAATTCCTTGCAGGTCCAAGACCCAAGAATAATCATGGTTAAACCCATTCGAGTGTTGGAAACTCACCAGTTGCATTTAAGAAATCGATAAATAAGTCAATGTAAGGTCCAATGGGACCAGTTTAACAAAGAGAGTGCAACTTGGGAAAATCTAGAGGATATGAAAATTGCTTTTCCATATCTATTTGAATAGAATTGATTCTGTTGACTGATAAAAATTTATGATTTTATCTTTATATGACAATAAGTATGCCAGTTTTGGATAGATATTTATTTGATTGGAATAAACAGTTATTTAATGCTGAATTTTGGAATTAAAAGGTTTTGATATATTTGACTTAGGATAAGAGAAGTGAATGAATTGATTGTCCTTGATGTAAATTGTTAAAAGAGGTAATCATTGGGATGATGATTATTTTTAGAAGGGAAGCATGTAACAC
This sequence comes from Taxus chinensis, assembly GCA_019776745.2. Taxonomy (NCBI): domain Eukaryota; kingdom Viridiplantae; phylum Streptophyta; class Pinopsida; order Cupressales; family Taxaceae; genus Taxus; species Taxus chinensis. The sequence goes on along the minus strand of CM034148.1, from coordinate 941,185,670 downwards.
CCTTGACAGTTGTTATTTTCCTCCTTTGCATTTCAAGTGTTGACATGTGATTTTCCTTATAAAGATATGTTCTTTTGATTATTGGAGATCATGCTTGAAATGGATAAGTTTTTTCTACTCTTAAGATCCTTTGACTGAATTATAATGGCTTTCCTAAATCCATTTTTCACTTCTTGTAGGTGATTTGCAATCTTTTTTAAGAGTTGTAAACTTATCTATTTATCTGACTCATCCTTGGATCAATTTCAGTGATCCAAGGAATGTTTTAAATCTACTCTATTGAACGAATGGTAAATTGACATTCCATGAATTAAGATACACATTGGACTGAACTTTGTAGTTACAAGTTCTTTGATTTTTTTGTTATGAACGTGTTTCCATTCAGTGGTTTGTTTTGCTTGGGTCTTTGGAGATCGACCATGATAGGTCATTGCTGACGAAAATGGAAATGCGGCCTGTTCACGGCATAGGAAAGATCTGAGATCCTAAAAAGGACTATCCTACAGAATCCTAAGCTAGGTACAAATATTTACTACCTAAGCTATGTCACTTAATAGAATTATTATTCTTATCTAAAGCTTCCTATTCTACTTTGATTGGTTGATTGGCATCCTAACCTAAGCTTGGTGTTGAAGGATTTGGAAAGGTTTCTAGGCTATTAAAATTAACCTAGAACCTAATACTATAAGGTTATATTAAGATCTCACCTAATGCCTAAAACTATTGTGTTTTGAATTAATCTACCTAAGGTTGTGCTAAGACCTATGGTGGTGGTTAGTTGTTAGTGTTATATCCTAAGGTATATATTTTAAATTACCTAAGGTCTAACCTAAGAAATTTAATCTATCCTAAACTAATGGATATGAATGGGGACTTAAGTGGTCGCATGCATTTGGGCGATGGTTCCTAAGGCATTTATGTTATTGATAAGGTTGGTAAATGCATACGGACTGCCAGTTTTGGCAGGGGCTAGATGACTTGGCAGAGGCTTAGGTGGAAGTGTCACTAAAATGGAAATGCATGTTATTTTTGACTTGGCATTTGCCAGACTTGGAAGGTGGTGACAAGGAAGGATAGGCAGGAAATTTGGAATTAATGGAATTTATTGTTTTTCAGTTTTTGTGCTCAAACCGTCTTGGAAGGCATGCAAGTGGATTTTTCTTGGGTTGTTTCACTTTGCATGTTTCACAATTTTTGCTCTGCATGCTCTCTAGTTTTTCGAACCAGCAGATTGAACTGCACTTAATGGCTATTTTTGAAGTCATGGATCTATTTTCATTTCGTGGAATGTATAAGAGGCATAGTGGAAAAGGTACTTTGGTTGTTTGATCTTTCATGGAGAAGAGGAGAAGTTGTGAGCTTGGCTGGAGGTCTCCTTCGATTTGGCAGAAGCACTATCAGGCATGATAGGCTCTAACCATTAAAATCTCTTGCTTTCTTCTAAAATCTTTCATTAAAAACAACTCTGCTCTATTGAGATTTGTGCATTGCATATTTTTTTATCTGGTTATTTGTTGTTAGGTTTTATAAATCTTGTGTTCTTGGCTTTGAATCCATGGTATATGTGATTCTGTTGGAAACTTACGTTATGTTTGTTTTAGCACATGAAATATGCATGAAGAAATGAATTTGGTAACTCTATTTGGTATTCTTGGATTTGGTAATTGATGGGTTCGGTTTTTATGACTTTCATTGCAAATAAATACTAGCTGAGTTTTATGGGAACTTTGAGTTCCACCTGTTTTTGTTGGAGTTAGTGTTTTGTGATCTCGAGCTAGTAATGAGCTCATAGTTTTCTGGAAGGTTGTATTCGAGCTCAAGTTTTCTATTGGAAACTTGTTTTGGTAGGTGAGAACTATTGTTGCAGATTCTTGGTTCTATGGTGCTTATGTTTTATTTCATAGATAAATGAGACTGTGGTTAAATCCGTATATGGATTGGTTCTTGTATTTTTTCTTGCAAAAACTTAGACTGTTGTTGAAACCCGCATATAACTTGGAGCCTGTGTTTTATTATCTTGGATAAATTAGACTGTTGATTGAAGTCCACATATGACATGGTGCTTGTGATTTATTGTTCTTGAGACCATATAAGCTATTATTGAATGTTCGTTATGAACACGAATTTCATGTTTTTTTATTTATATGGTTTGAGCTCTGTTAAGGATCTTACATTTCATTGAGTTGGGAAAAAAGGTTTGATAAGATTTTAATAGAAAATGGAAGCTCTATTCTTATTTTGAAATGTTTATAAGTAATTGCATTATATTTGGCATACCATTATGATGCTGGTGTATATATAAACTCATGTGATATTCTGTGATGCACAGATGTATAGTGAAATTATTACTTATTGTTGGAAATGGTAACCTAAATGAGATGTCAGTTTTGTTCTAGTATTTTTTTTTTGGTTTTTCTTTTTTTAAAAAGGTAAACTAACAAAGGAACACGTTGTTTCCTGAACTTGTTTATATTCTCTTCAATGATCCTGATCCTTTGAAGGAGCTTATGTTTTCCTTTGTGTTCAAAATTACATATTGAGTCTTGAACTGGTTGTATTTCAAACATGTTCAATCGAGTCTTAACTTTAAACTGGGTTTATTAATTGATTAATTGGTTTTCAAACTTAGAGATCTTTTTGGAAACAAAACACATGTGCAAGGAGAAAATTGAAAGCATGGTTTAGTTGGTTATTGTGTAAACTCTTCGAGATCTTGACTGAAATTATCTTGTTGGTTTATCGTTCTTATTGGAATCCCAATATGTTACCTGTTATAGTAACATGTTGAAATATATGAATGAAATCTTGAGAAAATTGAAGTGTTAGTACCTATTCAGATTTCACACTTCTTGTTGGGTCCAATGAAAGGATGTTAATTCTTGAAAGATAAATTGTGATTCAATATTGACTGTGGGATTTGTTGGAACTCCACTGTTTTATTATCCTGAGTTTGAAAAGGGAAATTAATGGTAAAGGTTTGATGGAACTTCACTGTTTGATGGTAATGGTTTCTAAGAAAAAAATTTAGTATGTTTTCTTATTACCTTGAGGTTGTTCTTATTCGCTCCTTTGGGAACTTTTGTTTGAACTTAGAATGTGTAGACACCAAATTCATGTCTTACGACCCCTTGTGACCCGCATCCCATTTCGCAACCTAACCTCATTACCTAAACCTTACACAATTATTTATTAATTACCTTGTAATTGATAAATCCCCATCACCTCACCTGCCACCTCATTTTGCCACCTCATCATGACCTAGCCCTAATCCTAAACTAACCTAATTAAAACCTAAAACTTGGTCTACACCTACACCCATGACTAAGGACCCCTTTCTCGCACCTAAAACTGACCTTCTAGTCACTTGACCAAGCCCGCAACTAATCTCTCGGGAGAAAAGCAGGGAAGGTGGGTTGTTTTACTAAAAATAGCCTACTTTTTCCTTACCGATGCCGGTTCCTACTCGACCGCCGTCGGTTACGTAACCGCCATCGGTTCCCTGTAAATGGCCTCCCCAAACCAAAAACAAAGGATCGGAATTTCACTTTTGGATCAGAGAAAAGGATTCTTTGAATCAAGAAAGAGCATCAGGAGCGATCGAGAAAACCCGGATCTTTACTTGACTGAGCAGAGACAAGTGAAGAGACAAGGAGAGTTAGCAGCAAGGGAGAGCAAGCCCAGGACTGCAACTGGATACCAGAGCCCTGTGATACTCAGCTGATTTGATCTGCTATGTGCCAGACCATCCTACCTCAGTTCTGCCTTTTCCATCAGAGCTCTTGGACTTGCATCTCCGCGAATAATCAGTAAGATACTTCTTGCATGTACTCTTTAATAACATTTCTTCGACTTTTTGAATCATAAGTCCTCACAAATCCATTCTTGGATCCACTACCCAACGTGTCATTGCATCTAACTGTCATTCATCTACCTCTCATCACCCTATTTCCTAATATTACCTATATACAGCCCTACAAATAACACAACTACCAAATAACACCACCACCCCACAAAACAACTAACCTTCAGATCCTAGACTCTACCGATATCGGTCATCAGTAACCGCCATCGGTTATCAGTAACCGGCATCGATTATACTGACTATAACCAATAACCAGCCTTTCCCCTACCCAGTTCAACAAAGCAATTTAATTGATATCTTATAGTCTTTTGTGTTAATTCATATTAGCAGGGGAACTGACCACCTTCGAAAGGAAGTTTTATATTTCCTGGGCCCAAGGCAGTTTCCTCATTTATTGTCTAATTAAAATCTTGTGGTCTTGTGTTCTTATTTGCAGGTAGTCCTTCCAAGACAAAAAGGAGTTCTTCGCAGTCAGCCTGATCTTTCTCTACGGTACGCGCACATCATCTCGACATTCTACAGGTATTCCTCCTAGCCCCAACCCTTATCTGTTTCTAAAAGGAACGAAACATTCCGAGTGAAACATTTTGGCACGCCCGGTGGGACCCATTTTGGGTTTCTGTTTCTCTTGCTTATTTTCATTTTAGGAAGCATACTTGCTGTTGCTGCTTTTGTTATATATTTCATAAAGAATTTGTCTTGCTTTCCTAGTTTTGCATTAGTGAAAGTCATCTCTCTTGCTTCATCGAACATAATTTTCAATTTGGGTTTAAAACACGTGCATTGCATTCCTGCTTGTTGTTTTTCAATTCTAGTGAACGTAGATTAAGTAACAGGTCGTACACGTGGGGGTGATATCCACGGTATTGACAGGAAATTAATCTTACATTCACTGCACAACACATACCGAATCACTTCACAATTAACACAACAGCTCAAACATCCCCCCTTTTTCCGCGGTATTCCTCCGCCCGATTGAGGTAACCTTATAAGCCAAAACAACTTGACATTTCCCCTAAGTCTCTTGTTTAGGATTCTGACATCATTCTACGTCTAAAGGCATAAGCCCACGATAATTAAAATTAACCCTAGGGTTAATCTCTGGATTTGCGTGTGCATCTTGCTTGTTTTTAGTTCTGTTTTCTTTCTCATACTCTATCTTCTGTGATCAATAATTGGACAAGTATACTAAACGTTGTTAAAAATCAAATTAGCAGCCTTTTTATATCTTGTTAGCCCAGACTTCTTACACCGACATCGGTTACCTGACCGACGTCGGCTATAGTATAACCGACATCGGTTACTAGACCGATATCGGTTACTGTCTTTTCCAATTCCTGACAAACCAGCAACCTACCAATTTTACCAGTCTGAGTTTGTTTCTATTCCTGACAGATTGAAACCCTACTGTGAACTCCTGTCCATGGTTGTTATCACTCGAAAGCAAGCCGCCACCATGGTTTCACATGCTTGCTCTGTTTCTTTTCCTGAATCACCCCCTTCACATTCTGTGGGGAATCCTACGGATACCAGCGAGGTTCCTAAAATTCCTGTGGGAGATAAGGACTTTGCCAAGTTTCTGGATGCTAATTCTAGCGCTGTACAATACTATTTGTCTCATACCCCTGACCGTACGCCTGATGGTCAGCTCCTTGTTGGTATGCCTATTAGTATAGCTGCTCATTTAGCTCCCACTCCGCCTGATAATACCGCCTTGCTTCCTGCATCTCTAGCCCCGTCTCCCAATCCGACGGCTTCAGAGGTTCATACGACTCAGATTGGCTTTCCGTTGGTTAACCTCAGACCCCACATATCATTACCACCGACTGCCCCTACCTCATCTCTCTTGCAGACTGCTCCGTTCATGACTTGCTCTCTGCCACCTATCCACACGAGCTTTCCTTCTCAAGCTCCACCTACCTTTTCATTCCCATACACGTATCCAGTGACCTCAACATCCTATATGGGACATCCCTATTCGGTTGCCTCAACATATTCATCCTCCACACCTTATCAACAATTAACCCCACCAGGGTCTAGCGGTGGTCCTTGGCCCAATTTGCCTCCGTTTACCACAACCACACCATCATCTCATCCAACTACTGATCTAATTAAACAAATGATGGACAAAATGCAAAACCTGGAGGCTTCTGTTTCAGGAAGTCGTAGTGCCTTGACATACGAGCAAGTTTGTCGGGAGCCCATTCACCCTTCTGTCCCCCTTCATTCATATCCTCCTCAATGGGAGTTGCCGAAATTTACTCGTTTTAATAGTAAAGAGGATCCTCAACAACACTTGCGATCATTTAGACATGCTTGTTATTTGATTGCCCATGATGATGCCTTGTTACTCCACACCTTTCCCATGTCCTTATCAGGACCTGCCTTGGAGTGGTACAGTGCTTTAACCCAGCACTCAATCTTCTCTTTTAACCAACTAGCCCAATCTTTCTTGGATCACTTCTCCATTAACATTGCTAAGAAAGTATCCATCACCGACCTTTATGCCATTCGACAATTCGAAGACGAATCTATCGCAGATTTCGTCAGACGATGGCGCGGCCTTATCAACCAACTTACATATGCCTTGCCTCAGACTGAACTTATCGAACTTTTCACGCGGGCATGTGCTAAGCACATTTCTCCTACTCTCCAAATTCAAACTTTCCGTACATTCGATGAAGCCTTTACTATGGCTCGAAAACTAGAGATTCGAGCCTTAGAGGAAGAGAAATTGCGGTTGCGTAACAAAAACCCCAATTTCTGAACTCCTGATTCTACCAATAAACCAAATACCACCACTCCTCACGCGTCCACTTCTTCTAAATCAAAAGGAGCTGTCCACGCGGTGATGGTCAAATCTCAAGCGCCGTCCAATACTCCACCAAAAACCACCTATAAGTACAAAGCCGAGCCCATCAACTACACTCCCTTGGGAGAAACATATGGTGTGATATTGGAAAAATTGCTCAAAGCAGGAGCCATTACATTACCTCCTGTTAAACCTCATTCTGGGTTTGATTCCACTCACGCCATACCTTCCTGGTACAAAGAAAATGACTTCTGTAACTTCCACCGCGTGAAGGGACACAGTCATGAGAACTGCAAGATGTTGAAAAACATAGTGCAGGAAATGGTTGACGCAGGGGATATAACCCTCGATAATCCTAATGCCCCTGCCAACCGAAATTTGAAAATCTTTAACAAACCATTCCCGAATCACTCTTCCAACAGCAACGTAAACCAGGATATCTTAGCTGAGGAGAGTGTTCATGAGATCCATGCAGTCTTTGATACCCAGCCCAAAGCCTCTATCGAGAAAATTTTGAATCAAGCCTCTTCACTAACACAGGAGCCTGAACCTCCTTTACCACCATCGAACCAAAGCGAAATCATTCCTTTACCCATAAAGGAGTTAACTGCCCAGACTTCTCTTCCCATCGATGAGTCTTCTTATACCACATCCCTACAAGATTGCGAACGGATGTTATCTAACCTATCTATTTCCCAGATTTCCCCTTCTACCCCTCTTGCTGCACAAGAGGAAGGTACGCCACTCCTTTTGACATCCTTAGACGAGAAATCTCTTGCACCGACATCACCAAATTCTTTAACCATGACAGACCCTCTCAAACATGCCCTCCTGCCTATTAGTTCTTCATCACCTAAATCTTTTCAACGACCGGTTGACCTCTTGACATCTATTGATACAGTGCCTCGTTTACCCCCTGTATCACACCCACAGTGGACCGGAATCACAACCCACCTTTCTTCCGTACAAAATTTACAATTCAAACCTGAAGACTGTCATTCTTCAGAAGATAGACGAATCCTATGGGAACGTTTGAGTACTCCCTATTCTACTCAAATGCAGATGACCGATCCCGATACCTCTACCATATACCCGAAGTGTTTACAGAAACTCAAAATGCCTATGTCCTCACTCTCACCCCCCGTATCTATACTCAATATCCCATCCACCTCTATCAACCTAACCAAATCTTCCCCTACACTTGGGACCTCACCAATACCCAGTCTAACACACCCGCCTAAGCGACTAGATTTGTCCAAGAATAAAGCCGCCCCGCCACCTAGGAGACACACTCAACCCGTGCCTCTATCACAATCAAAACCATCATCGTCATACCTACCTTCCATATTGGGACCTCATCCTTCCACCTTGCACCAATATATCATACCTCCTGTGTTTTCTTCAAAACGACCTACGCCTTCTGCACCCATACAGGGATCAAAGGGTATATCAACATTATCACTCCGCGTATCCTGTCCACCTATCAACCCTAAACAAATTCCATCATCAAAAGATTTGTTTTCGGTCACTCCTATTTCCCCGTGGTTGTTTTCTGATACCACACCATCTGTGGCCTCATCATCCAATATAGCTTCTGCGCCAAAGAAACCACGTTTAGTGAAAAACACGTGTCAACACCCCTCGGCTAAACCACCACCCATACGAACCAACCACGCCCAAACATTACCAAAACCCGCGCAATCAATACCCTCATCCTCTTCTGATTTTGACCCACTCAAAGGATCTTACGCCAAAATCCTTGCTATGTTAGTAGAGAATGCGACCATTTCCCTACCCCCACTTAGACCTTATGACCCGTCTAAACCTCGACCTATAGGTTATGATGAGTCTAAGATCTGCGCTTATCACCGCACACCAGGACATGATGTGGAGGGATGCAAAGCTTTAAAAACCATCCTTCGTCAGTCACCTCTCCCAGATAGAAAGGTTAAGAAAGACAACTTACGAAGGGAGAGACCTTTAGTTTCCATTCCCTCTCCTATACCATCTGTCCCCGCCTCACCAAGATCTGTCATTATTACAACCCCACCTCTTGAAGACCATGATTTATCCCAATCATCTTCTTCATCTCCGGTCTACGAGATTAATATGATTAGTGTTGCTACTCGAGCGCAGAAAAACAATGAGAAAGCGAAAGAAAGCACACCTGCGTCCTCTCCTTCTCCGTCCAGCATCCCGATTGCACCACCACCCAAAGTGGTTATTCGTGGACCCGCTTACCCCGTCTCTAATGGAGCTGCCCATCGAGCCATGATCAAACAGCTTCACCAATCACCTGTAAAAATGACACTATATGATCTCATTCAGACTTCTGAATCTCATCGACAAGCTCTCGTTGAAATTCTTCAGGGGATCGAGGTCTTACCTAATGAAACCCTTCCCGTTGCCTCCATTCTAACACCCAATCACGTTGCCTCTCTCACCAAACAACCCACCGCCCCAACCACTTCTGTCTCTGTACCACAAGCTGCTGCAGTCAGTTTCTCTGAAGATGAAATTGTCGATTTTGGTACAGAAGATCCTGACCCTGCCCTGTTCATCTCAGCTTACGTCTGGGACATTCGTGTACGTCGTGTTATGATTGACGGGGGTGCTAGCCTAAACATCATCTCTTCAAAAGCTTTTCAACAAATGAATATCCCTTCTAGCTACATGTGTGCCAACCCCATCATGTTGCGGTCATTCAATGACGCTATTACCTCTACCTTAGGCACCGTGATCCTCAACATTCGGGTAGGACCACGTACTTTACCCGAACTCTTCTATGTCCTTGAGGGAGAGTTCCAATATAATATATTGCTGGGTCGTCCTTGGATCTGGGCCATGGGATGCGTTCCCTCAACATTACATAGATGCATAAAATTTGAGTACGAGGGGAAGTCCTACACCGTAAAAGCTGATCCTCCCCCCTTTAAAACCTGCAATATGTTATACCGCCCTAACGATGTGCTTATACCAATCAAGACACCCATACATTCAACCCAACCATCCTCTTCAAATGTACCTCAACCATCCACCTCAACCGCGCCTACGCCTTCAACTGATGAAACCACCGTCGCAAAAACCACTTCCCTTCCCGCAGCTAACATCCCAACCTCCGACCCCTTAGTAGATGTTTTTCAACGCCTTACGCTGGGGGAGTACCACCTATATAACGTTAGTTCTTTCCCTACCCCGCAGGAGTACGGACAATTACATGCACATCCCACCTATGACCGTCGCGTGGGGGAGGTAATCTCTTACGGACCACCCCATTGCCGCACCAACCTAACGTATGGGGGTGTTGACGCATCCTCCATTACCCCTGAACCTCCTCTTGGTGTGGTTCCCTTCCAATCCGATTTTCAATACTTGACAAATCGTCGTTTCGCCCTCACCTTCTTGACTCGCTGTGCTTGGAAAGGCTTTGGTTTTGGTCTTTACGAACAAGGCCGACATACACTCATTCCCGTGACTACCCGCAAACACAATGATCGCAGTGGTCTCAATTTTCCTGAAACACCTACATAGGAGACACCTCGTGTCAGTTGTATTCTGGAAGAAGATGACGTCACCCCTACCAAACCATCATCACCCACTTTGCCATCATCACCCACAGAATCTATAGACCCTGAATCTATCCCTCCTAACTTTTTTTTTTTCATAAATGCTATCTTCATAGGTCCTCTCACTTATCAACGTGATAATGAGGACCCATCTTCTCTTCCCCTTCTGTATCCAGACATGATCGAAGAGGATTCGCCTTTGATTAATGTTGTTGAGTGTCAGGATGACGACTCCATCCTCACTTACCTTGGCGCGGATGATTCTTATATTCAACGAGCCTTACCATCTGAAACCCAAACCATGCTGAACGAATCTACTATAGAAATCAACATCCACATCGGAGGAGGATCCTCACATTGTGAAGATCGGACAATCCCTTAACGCATCAGAACAAGTCACCTTTACTACTTTCCTCCGTGCTCGCAACCAAGCTTTCGCGTGGTCTTACGCTGACATGCCAGGAATTGATCCTACCATTGCCATCCATAACATCACTCTAAACCCTGATTCCAAACCAGTCAAACAAAAACTGAGAAAAATGCATCCACGCATTGCCCTCTTGGTCAAAGAAGAGCTTCAACGACTTCTTTCTGTTTCCTTCATCTTGCCTATTGACTATCCTCAATGGATTTCTAACATCGTACCTGTCACTAAAGCGACGGGGGGACTTCGGATATGCACGGATTTCTGGGATCTTAACCTCGCTTGCCCTAAGGATGACTTCCCCCTCCCAAGTATTGATCAACTTGTTGATCTCACTGTGGGTCATGAAATGCTTTCTCTCATGGATGGCTTTTCAGGATACAACCAAATTTTGGTTGCCCCTGCCGATCAACACAAAACTGCCTTCATAACTCCTTGGGGAACCTTCTGTTACCGTGTAATGCCATTTGGCCTTAAGAATGCTGGTGCGACCTATCAGCGGGCTATGACCTACATTTTTCATGACATTATGCACACTATCCTTGAAGATTACGTCGACGATCTTCTTGGCAAGTCTAAACATCGCAGTGAACATCTCGATGTTTTAACCATTATTTTTGATCACCTGTTACAATATTCTATCTATCTTCAACCAAAGAAATGTGTCTTTGGTGTCCTTTCGGGAAAGCTTCTTGGTTTTATCGTCTCTTTGCGTGGCATTGAGGTCGATCCATCTAAAGTCAAAGCTATCATAGAAATGCCCCCACCTACTAATCTCAAACAATTACGTAGCTTACAAGGTAAGTTACAATCTATCCGACGTTTCATCTCCCAACTCTCGGATCGATGTCAACCTTTCCATCACCTCCTTAAAAAGGACATTGAATTTCAATGGAGTGAAGAGTGCCACCAAGCCTTTGAAGCTCTCAAAACTTATCTCTTGCAGCCACCCGTGCTTATCCCACCTCAAGACGACTGCCCTTTCTACCTTTACCTTTCCGCCACTGACCGCGCTGTAGGGGCCATGCTTGCACATCGTGACTCTGAAAATCAAGAACAAGCCATTTATTATATAAGTCGTACTTTGGTGGATTATGAGACTAGGTATACACATGTAGAAAAGTTGTGCCTAGCCCTATCATTCGTGGCTACCAAGCTCCGACACTACCTTCTGAATCACAAAACTTTTGTCATCACCAACACGGACCCCATCCATTACATGTATGCCAAACCTCATCTAAACCAACGCATCACCTGATGGCTCATGCTCCTTGCCGACCTTGACCTTGAGTTCGTCCACCAGAAATCAATCAAAGGACAAACCATCGCAGACCAACTTGCGGAAGCCCCTTTACCTGGGGAACAATTTACCAATTTTACATTCCCTGATGAACTCATCGCCACTCTTTCACTCAAGGAGGAGTCATATCCAATGACTCTCTTCTTCGATGGATCCAAATGCCAACGCGGTGGAGGAGCCGGCGTTGTTCTTATTCCTCTCGACGCCAAGCGTATGCCTCTTTCATTCCGACTTGATTTCCCTTGCACTAATAATACAGCGGAATACGAGGCCCTTGTTCTGGGTCTCCAAGTTGCGATACACTTAGGTATCAAATCTATCAATATTTTTAGCGACTCTCAATTGGTAGTCAATCAAGTTATGGGCATCTACCAATGTAAAAATGAGGAACTTCAAAAGTACAAATACTACGTAGACTCACTTCTAGCCTTATTTACTCACTATTCTATCCAAATCATTCCCCGCTCCATTAACAAATTTGCGGATACTATGGCTTTCTTAGCCTCACAAATTCCAGCTTCATTAACTGACTCTGAATTATTCATCGTGGTCCAACAACTCTTTGCCCCATCTTATTCAGCCCCGGTTGTTTGTACGATAAATAATGTGTCTACTAATTCGCAGGATACCTGGTACCACCAATTTCATGACTATCTTACAATCTCTGTTCTCCCACCTGACCTTACTCGTAACGGAAAACGTGCTTTTCTTAAAAGTGTTTCGCGTTATGTTGTCATGGGGGGACTCCTCTATAAACGTGGCTTTGATGGTATCCTCCTTCGCTGTCTAACCGGCGCGGAGGTCACCTATACCATCCAACAAGTCCATGATGGGATTTGTGGTGGACATTTTAGTGGCCTTTCCGTGGCCAAACGAATCCTTCGCCTTGGTTATTATTGGCCTACTCTCAATAACGACTGCTACGAATATGTTAAGCGTTGTGTTATGTGTCAGCAACATGCCAACCTTCAACATACTCCTAGCCACCCGCTCCAGGTCGCTCGAGATCTTTGGCCCTTCTCACAATGGGGTTTAGACCTTATTGGTGAGATTCACCCGTCCTCTTCACAACGTCACCGATGGATAATCACAGCCACCGAATATTACACAAAATGGGTGGAGGCCATTCCACTCGTTTCGATCAAAAAGGAAAAAATTGTCGAATTCATTAACCATCACATTATCTGTCGTTTTGGTATTCCTCATCGCCTAATAACAGATAATGGTAAATCTTTTAAAAACAAGTTGTTACAAGACCTTTGTGACAACTTTGGTATCAAACTTAGTTTCTCATCGCCTTATTATCCGCAGGCCAATGGTCAGGCTGAATCTTCTAATAAAACCCTAACCAAAATACTCATGAAAGTTGTCAATGAATCCGGAAGAAATTGGCACGATCACATTCCCTTTGCCCTTTGGGCTTATCATACTAGCATTCGTACCTCCACTAATGCCACACCTTTTTCTTTGGTATATGGTACCGAGGCTGTCCTACCTCTCGAAGTACAAATACCCTCCCTTAGAATATCTCTTCAGGATATTCTCACCAACGATGATTTCCGCCAAGAGCGGTTAGCCCAATTGGAGCTTCTTGACGAGCGTCGTCTTACAGCTCTTGATCACCTTCAAATCTATCAAAAACGTATCAAGCGTGCTTATGATAAGCGACTTCATGAGCGCACCTTTAAGGTTGGTGATCTTGTCCTCAAAGATAATCAACATGTAACCAAACTAGAAAAGAGCAAACGTGGAAAATTTTCTCCCAATTGGATTGGGCCTTATATAATCACTCACACTTATAGATCAGGCACTTATCGTTTAGCTTCGCTTAATGGTAAACCTGAGCCTGAACCCCTTAATGCCTTGCATCTTCAACCATTCTACTATTGAATTTAGTGTTATATCACTTCTTATCTACCTACTGCTCGTCCCTTGAGCTCATTTACCACTACATACATTTTGTTTCCTACATCTCCAAATAAAATCAAGCTCACTTCTCACCTCCCCTCAAATGATGCCTTCCCCTTTTTAGTCTAGTCCATGACTTCAAAGTATTAAAATACCACCTTCTTATGGGATTTTCTTGAGTCAAACTTCCTACCAAACTAGATGCTTCACGCCAAAAGAACATCTAGTCATCTAAATTTAATATAGACTGCTCCCTCGAAGGATAGCTATATGCCAAACTATTGCTGCTATTATATATAGACTGCTCCCCCGAAGGACAGCTATGCATTAAAATCATATCTGCTACTATAAATAGACTGCTCCCTTGAAGGACAGCTATACACAGTCAGCCTTTATCAGAAGCTTCTCGCATTGATCAGCTTCGTGAAGACCTCAAGAATAATACAATCAATATCCCTTGTAGACTTCCCGCATCGATCAGTCTATATTCAGTCAAATAAAAGCCTCATTCAAAAGAACTTTTTGGGTCATGGACTTGTCTATTTAGGGTAGGTTCTCTTTCGTTAGAACACTCACTTTGTAACAAGTTCTCTGTACCTCAGCTATATCATCCACCTCACCTCACCATTTTTTTCAACTCAAGGGACGTAACGTACACCCGATATATTGTGATCATACAACTCTTTTCACCTATGGACTTCTCGTCTATGCACGGTACCTAGGGCTTCAAGCTCGTTCTACGTTGTGTGGTTTGTTTTAGCTCTTTTCACCTACGGAGCACTCTTTCCGCTTTGCCTCGCATCTAGGATTGTGTGTTGATCTTAATCAGGACATGGTTCCCTTCTACTTGGGTAGGCTAACTTTTGCTTCCCTTATACCTTTTACAACATCACCAATTCATTACCGACACCAACAACCTTACCTTACCAATATTAATATCAATATTCTTACCAACCAACTGATTGCCTAAACCATACCAAATTGCCTGAATTTGCCTCTCCCTGATCCTAAGGGAGAACTACATCGGTCTGAGGCCCCTCCTTGCTTTGTGCAATGGGCTATGTAGGCAGCACTTCGGAGACATGGGGTCTCCCAAGGTTAGCTCGACCATCCCCTACCATAACCTATCATGTGTGGTAAATATAAATATTTTTGTGTATTTCTATTTAATCACATTCCTCTTTATCCTTTTTTCAAAACACCGAAAGTCAAAACGAAAACATTCTTATTATTATAACTCAAATCAATGTACATATCTCATTTTATTTAGATGTTAAACAAATACATCTTCTCTATCATCGACACGCAGGTCGGTACTCTTATTTATTCTTATACCTTGCTAACATTTATTTAGACCCTCACGCCTCATCCCGAACTAGGTGATGATCGTGATCGTCGACCCCTCTCGCTAGGCCTCTCTGTCCTCAAAGGTACCACGGCTATTGGTACCGCCCACTGATCTGCCAATCTCTCCTGTAACATATGAATACGCCCTCTCGCATGGAGGAATCCAGCCTCTAGTCTCTCCGCCCATGACTCCGCAACCACTAACAATCCTCTTGTCTCATTCACCTGCGTTTGGAGCTGCTGAACCAAACGCTGCAGACGATCCCTCTCTGCTGTAATCACCGCTATGTCAGGACGATCACGTACACCTCGCAGTTCTGCTACCCACCATAATCTATAGGCCTCTGTCGTTCCTGCATCCATTACCCTGCGATCGGCTGCTACCTCTTCAGGCCCTTCTGGAGGTGTTGGCTGGGGAGGTGAGAATACTGCCTCTGCATCGATCCTCATATAGGGTCTATAAGCCTGGGGTATATCCTGCACAAATCCAAATTGTCGCCGCATGCGATCTATAGGAATCCTCTCATATTCACCTGGCCTGTGCCCTGCGATCCACCTCAATTGCTCTACACCCCTCAATTCCTCAGCTATATTCTTTGTTACCATATAGTTCCCGTAAGGCCGCCAACAAATATCAACAATCGTCACCCTCTTCCCATACCTGCCTGTAATACTCAATGTCACCCGTCACGGCCTGAGATCTTGCCTCTTGTTCTGTCTGGACCCATCGTCTGAATCCCAACCTCTGTACTCTAGTTTCTCCTGACTGGATGGATCGGCCTACTGGTCGCACACAAACAATGTGCTCATAGGCCCCAACAGTGTAATAAGTATGAACAATCCAGTGTCATCCTGTGATTTTGCCTACAAGCCCATAAACCCCTGTATAACTCCGCCAAATATGCAGGTGCCCATGCAAAAGTCACGTTCCTTTCTATCATCTCCCAAATAACACACATCAATTCCTTTGGAAATCTTCCCCCATCCACCCTCGGTAATGCGTAATACCCTACCGCTATCATTAATATCACTGCTAACCTTGTCTCCTCAGGGTGTGCTGCATACATTATCCCATATGTGAATGACAAACCTCGCTGTGTTAAATCTCGTGCGTATGGACCAAATACTGCTGTTATCGCTCCCCACGCCGCGCTAGGTAATGCCTGATATACTGGTTCTCCTGTAATAGGGAGTCTCAAAATACAGAACACATCTTCCAATGTTACCGTCATCTCCCCTGTTGGCAGATAGAAGGTATTTGTCTCAGGATTCCATCTCTCAATCAACGCCTGTAACATAGCATGGTTACGTGTGATTTGTGAATAATAGCGGATTCCACTTAACCCCAAATGATTTATCAATGTCCATTCAGCTGGCGTTACATCCGCTCGGATTCGTGACAATAGCACTGGTACACTATCATTCATCCTCAACCCTGCCTCTGCCTGCATACATCCAAATAATAAACAACCATTCAATTCCTCAAATCCCCCCAGGGTTTTTTTTCAAATTCTGGAAATTCCTACAGCAACCGGTATCGTTTACAGCTAACCGGTAGCGGTTGAGTAACCGATACCGATTATCCCTAACCGATATCGGTCACTGTTACTTTCATACACCTTGCCTAAACAACCACCTACGACAATAAATTGCTCGTTTATTCCCCTCTGTATACACAGACATACCCGAAAACCCTTGATTACCTACCACGTAACACTCACCTCATTTATAACCCTTGTTATCATCTTTTTCTTCTCATATCTACCCACATACTCTCCCCCATCTTATTCACAAAACATGCAGAAATCAAATCACAACCAAAACGTTTACCTCTGGAGTTGCAACAGCTTGAGGTGGCCCTTGTCTTCCCTCTCGTCCCTGCCTGCTGGATGCTTCTCCTCATTCTGCCATGATCACCACTCTTTTCAAATTCACCTTTCTGCCTTCTGAATCTCAGAACACATTCACTTTCCCTGTCTCTTTTCTCCTTATCACTCAAATTTCTCATGCAATTACCTGTCTCAGTCGTCAAAAAGCGTCACGTTCGCGTATTTAACTTCTTGCATGGCTCTCAAAATTAGAAATTAAGTTGCCACCCTAGCTTTTTTATTTTTAGAAAATCTCATACCTAAATAACCGGTATCGGTTATGTAACCGATATCGGTCTACTAACTACCACCGTCAGTTATCTAACCGATATCGGTTATACACCTACCTTTTTGAAACATGGTTCTTTTCTTCGTTTTTTACCTACTTTTTGTTGCGCCTGCCTCTTTTCCTGTATCTCATCACCATTATCCATATTTGTCCATCCACCACACATATCATTACAATTTCATTAACATCATCTATTTTACAAAAACAAACAAGTCATCAACTAAGGATACCAAAACAAAACAAAAAACTATCTATCTATACATCATTTAGATCCAACTCATCAGATACATATATAACAATGTCCCAAAGCCAGCACCAAAACATGCAACAGTTCATCATATAACACATCATCCATATATCAACATGTCAATTAAACTCATCATACATTCTATATCATAAACCATCGACAAAATACTTAAAAACATTTTGAACACAACATGTGGATCAAAACATCATCTCTCTATATATATACAAGTTTTCAAATATACATTGTGCCCTGCATCAGGGCCTCTATGATCTCATAATCCAACAAAGCCAGCATGCAGGCCGCAATAACTATCAATAATCTCAACTCGGCTCATAGGCCGGTCCCTCATATCAAAAATATACTCGGCTCACAGGCCGGTACCAACTGTACAACCCGTACTTGGCTCGCAGGCCGGTATACAATAAATGAATGAATGAATAAATGAGTAATATGTAGGCACGCAGGCCTCTATAAACATAACCGGTTCGCACACCGGTGCCCATATCCAATATACAAATACAAAAACCATGCCAGGCTCCCTCAACTCTCCCCACAGCCCTCAGCACCTCTCCATGCTGGTCCCTGTGGTGCCTCTCGCCTCCTACCTGTCACAGACACGCCGGCTGTGGCTGCACCTCCCTAAGATCTCTGGCTGTGAGAGGTCTGTGCTCTATGAGCTGCATAAGGCTGATACTCAACTCCGGTACCATCAAGAATATCCTGATAGTATCGGGCCTCCGCTCTAACCTCCATATAGCGCTCTCGAGCCACTGAAGGAGCTGGGGCTGGTCCCCTGGCACCTAATTCTAATGCCCCCTGAGCCTGTGCTGGTGCCGCTGCTGGTGACTGTGGCCGCGGTGGTACTGGTACCTGTGCTGCTACTGGCGGTGGTATCTGTACCTGTGCCTGGGGCTGTGGCTGCGCTGCTGCTGGTGCCTGTGCCTGTACCTGTACCTGCGCCTGGGCTAGCTGCCCCTGTAGGACACCTATCTGTGCCTGTGTAGCAGCCAACTGTCCCTGTAATAGCTGTACCTGGCCCCGGAGCTGATCTCTCTCTGCCATCACAGCTGCCAAGTCTGGCTGTGCGAGATGTGCAACCCTCGCCGCTCTCTGACTAGCCCACCACACCATGTATGCTCCTGTACAACCAGCATCATCTACTGTGTCATCTGCTGGCCTCTCAGCAACCCAATCTAGATCCAAGGGCTGCGGTGCAGGTAGTGGGGCCTCTACATCATCCCTCCTGTACTGAGGGAAGGGATGTGGCTCGTCCTGTCGCAGCCCCATCTGCCTGCGTACCCTCTCTAGGGGTATCCTCTCGTACTCTCCCGGCCTCCGTCCTACTATCCAGAATGTGTACTGGATCAGACGCAACTGTAAGTGGGCTCCTCCGTGAGGGTGATGACCTCTGTAAGGTCTCCATACAATATCTACCACTGTCAGGCCCTCTAATAAATGCATGTAGTAGGCAACGTCTCTCCCCGCAAGCACTGCTCGTGGCTGCCTCACGACTCCCAACCACCTCTGAAAGCCGTATCTGTGTATAACCTGTGGCCCTGGCTGCTGGGGCAGCCCTACTGGTCTGACGCATATGATGTGCTCATATGCCCAACAGTGAAGTAAAAAAGTCGAACAAATACCAAATTGCGACATCCAGCGATAAGCCCAGAGCTCTCTGTATATCTGCACCAGATACACTGGTGCCCACGCATAGCAAGTATGCTCCTCCACCATCTCAAGCAACACCCCCATCAATGCTCATGGAAAGCGGCCTCCCCTCTGAGTCTGGGAGGGCGAAGCAGGTGATCCCAATCATCATCAGCACAGCCAGCCGTGTCTCGTGTCGGTGCACACGGTACATGTCACCATACCCGATACTCACGCTGTGATAGGTAAGTCGCGCGGCTGCATCTCCAAAAACCTGCAGGATGATGTCCATCGCTGTCTCTGAATCTACCTGGAAAACTGCCTCTCCCTCAACCGACAGTCAAAGGATGTGATACACATCCTCCAATGTGATGGTCATCTCTCTGGTCGGGAGATGGAACACATTGGTCGCCGGATCCCATCTCTCGATGAGGGTGACCATCAGGCTGTGATCTCTATCAATAGCTCTATATTGCTGGACTCCGCCGAGTCTCACCTCGCACATGATCGCCCAATGAGCTGCAGATATGTTTGGCTGCATCCACACCAATAGCAGGGGCATCTTATCTCGCATCGTCAACTACTGACGTGCCTGCAAAACCAACCCACATCCTTAGACCTACTCTTTATCACAACATCTACTTTACCCTCTAAACCCCCTTTTATCCCCCCAACCACACCCCAACTCTATACCACCCCCCTCTAGCAACCTACCTTCAACCACCCCACCCAAAACCCACCCAGCCCAAAACCAAACCCACCCCACCCAAAACAAACCAACCCAAAACCCAAAACCCACCCAACCCAAAACCAAACCCACCCCACCCAAAACAAACCAGCCCCAAACCAAACCCACCCCACCCAAAACAAACCCCACCCACACCCCAAAACACACCAACACAAAACCCACCCAACCCAAAACCAAACCCACCCCACCCAAAATCCACCTAGCCCAAAACCAAACCCACCCCACCCAAAACAAAACAAACCCACACAAACCCCCAATAAACCCACACAAGCCAAAGCAAAAACAAACAAAACAAACCAAAACAAAACAATACAAACACTACGGACCGATACCGGTCCCAAACAACTGACCATGGCCCTCTTTCCACCGACGCCGGTCAACCACCGACTGACACCAGTCAACCACACAGAACCGAGCCCCTAAAATTTTGCGACCGATGCCGGTCGCTTAGCGACCAACATCGGTCACTATCATTTCCCGGAGCCGAACCCCTGCACGGCCCCCCCCACCCACATTTTTGCATTTTTCTACTTATCTACCCACCCAAACACCCTAAAAACCTACCCACCTAGCCGCCTTGCCCTATTTTACCCATCTATCCTCTTCGTTTTTCAAATTACGTCCATTTACTCATTATTTCCTAAAACATGTAAATTCCTACCCAAACCCCCAATTTAGCTTAATACCATTCAAATGCACAAAATAAAGAGTTCCAAACATACCCGAACGATGACACATCGTCGTGGTGGGATGGGTGGTGGTGGTCTAGCTGGTCCCGCCCCTCCTGCTCCTCCTGCCTGTGCCATAGCTCCAATTCTAATCTGCTGGGTCCCCGGCCAATCAACTGCTGCCTCCTCCTCACTCGGGCCCGCAAACAACTCACTCCTCCAGCAAAATAGCTCCACCTCACTCAATAAAACCTCCAATCTCAACTCTCCACGTCAGACAAATCAATTTGGTTTTCAAATAACAAAACTGACAATGACAAGCCGTATTTTTCTTTTTATAGGTTTTTCGCCCATAACCGATATCGGTTTCATTTTTCCCTAATGAACCGGTATCGGTCCCTTAACCGATATCGGTCATGTAGAATCGACATCGGTTTTTCTACCAAATTTCCCCCAATTTTTTTGCCCCTATTTACCATTTGCCCCTTTTTAACCACATATCGTCTATATCCACCTTTGCTGAACACCATTTGTTTACCTATTCGGCCCGACCCAAGGCCTCAACCTACCTATTCGGCCCGACCCAAGGCCTCAACCTACCTATTCGGCCCGACCCAAGGCCTCACCCTACCTATTCGGCTCGACCCAAGGCCTCAACCTACCTATTCGGCCCGACCCAAGGCCTCAACCTACCTATTTGGCCCGACCCAAGGCCTCGCCCTACCCATTTGGCCCGACCCAAGGCCTCGCCCTACCCATTTGGCCTGACCCAAGGCCTCACCCTACCCATTTGGCCTGACCCAAGGCCTCAACCTACCCATTTGGCCCGACCCAAGGCCTCAACCTACCTATTTGGCCCGACCCAAGGCCTCAACCTACCCATTTGGCCCGACCCAAGGCCTCACCCTACCCATCCGACCCGACCCAAAGCCGCCACCCAACAACTTGGCCCGACCCAAGGCCTTACCCTAACCATCCGGCCTGACCCAAGGCTATAACCTAACAACTTGGCCTGACCCACGGCCGTATCACTTCAATACCATACCCACAATCAACGTTTTTATTTTATCCATCCATCCTATACCTTTTGTTCAATCGAGCTCACCTGTTCATGTTTTAGCATGATTAGGGTCCTTGACTTGATCTGTCGACCAACTTTGCCTAGACCCTAGACCGTGACGTTTATCTCAACCAAACCAACCATTTGGTAATTGCCGAACCACGGCCTAAAACGTTTCCTGTACCTTACCTGTTATATACCCTGGAGCTACTTCCTATGCCTTGAATACCAGGATTATATAACCCCTTGTTTGGATAAAAACTATCGACCTTTTGCCAATACATTGCTGGTTTGCTCGCCAAAATCATGTACCCTAGTCCCAAACTATTGCATTTCAACATGCGTCTGCTGCCTTGGGACCTCCCCCACCACCTTTACCATCCTCTCTACAAACATGTACCCTTTATCAATCCTATCCCTGATTTCCCGTTCACTCAATCCGTGATAGATTTGAGGGGGATTACCTATATCCTTAACAGGAGAAAAACCACTTCATATTATTGTCCGCGCAGCTTTACAACACAAGCTACACGACAATAAGGGGCTAATGTAGACACCAAAATTCGTGTCTTACGACCCCATGTGGACCCGCATCCCATTTCGCAAACCTAACCTCATTACCTAAAACCTTACACAATTATTTATTAATTACCTTGTAATTGATAAATCCCCCATCACCTCACCTGCCACCTCATTTTTTCCACCTCATCATGACCTAGCCCTAATCCTAAAACTAACCTAATTAAAACCTAAAACTTGGTCTACACCTACACCCATGACTAAGGACCCCTTTCTCGCACCTAAAAACCGACCTTCTAGTCACTTGACCAAGCCCCGCAAACTAATCTCTCGGGAGAAAAGCAGGGAAGGTGGGCTGTTTTTACTAAAAAATAGCCTACTTTTTTCCTTACCGATGCCAGTTCCTACTCGACCGCCGTTGGTTTACGTAAACCGCCATCGGTTTCCCTATAAATGGCCTCCCCAAAACCAAAAAAACAAAGGATCAGAATTTCATTTTTTGGATGAGAGAAAAGGATTCTTTGAATTAAGAAAAGAGCATCAGGAGCGATCGAGAAAAACCCAGATCTTTACTTGACTGAGCAGAGACCAAGTGAAGAGACAAGGAGAGTTAGCAGCAAAGGAGAATAAGCCAAAGACTGCAACTGGATACCAGAGCCCTGTGATACTCAGCTGATTTGATCTGCTATGTGCCAGACCATCCTACCTCAGTTCTGCCTTTGCCATCAGAGCTCTTGGACTTGCATCTCCATGAATAATCAGTAAGCTACTTCTTGCATGTACTCTTTAATAACATTTCTTCGACTTTTTGAATCATAAGTCCTCACAAATCCATTTCTTGGATCCACTACCCAATGTGTCATTACATCTAACTGTCATTCATCTACCTCTCATAACCCTATTTCCTAATATTACCTATATACAGCCCTACAGATAACACAACTACCAAATAACACCACCACCCCACAAAACAAATAACCTTCAGATCCTAGACTCTACCGATATCGGTCATCAGTAACTGCCATCGGTTTATCAGTAACCGGCATCGATTATACTGACTATAACCAATAACCAGCCTGTCCCCTACCTAGTTCAACAAAGCAATTTAATTGATATCTTATAGTCTTTTGTGTTAATTCATATTAGTAGGGGAACTGACCACCTTCGAAAGGAAGTTTTATATTTCCTGGGCCCAAGGCAGTTTCCTCATTTATTGTCTAATTAAAATCTTGTGGTCTTGTGTTCTTATTTGCAGGTAGTCCTTCCAAGACAAAAAGGAGTTCTTCGCAGTTAGCCTGATCTTTCTCTACGGTACGCGCACATCATCTCGACATTCTACAGGTATTCCTCCTAGCCCCAACCCTTATCTGTTTCTAAAAGGAACGAAACATTCCGAGTGAAACAGAATGTATGTATAGAAAAGGGGATTTTATAATTAAGTTGAAAGAAATGATTAAAGGGTAGGTTCATACTCTATTAAGATTCCTTTTCTAATGCAGTTGGGTCAAGTTCATTTGTTTGGAACCTTCTGTTAATTATTCTTATGGGAAAAAGAGAATAATTACTTCATTAGTCTTATTATACTTGTCATTTGACTGAAATGAAGTAGAAAGAGATTGATTACTAGTTGATGAAATGAAAATGCAAACTTGTTGTTTGACTTTTGATCCATCATTCCTTCCTAGATTTTTATGTGAATCTATTCTGATGAATACCTTAAAATGTTGAATTTTAAGGTAGTTGTCCTCTAAATGAAACAGTTTAAGTCATGATGTGAACTTGTTTCTACTTTGTGGATGTTATGTATTTTGGCATAATGGAAATGGTTTCTCTTCTTCTTTACTTGAAAGTTAGATGAAACATCTTAACGTGAATATGCTATAAACACTTATTTTTGTCTTATAGTAAAGATAAGTGTTGTATTATATTTTGATAGAATTGGAAATAATGAGATGTTATGCTATGTTGTTTGTTAAAGATAATTGATAGAATCAATTATACTTTAATTTGTAAGACAAATACTATAGATTATATTTTGCTCTTCTTTTAGAAGTGAATTAAGATTCATTAATGCTCTTCTTTTCTGATTGTTATTACTTATGCTTAATGTATGATATACTAATTGTTCATTAAATAAGGGTTTGATTTATTGGAACAATTAGTGGAATGCACTTCATTTTAAGGCTTAGTTCTTATCATGCTCAGTTCATTGAACTGACCCATCCTAGTAATTTTTGTAGATGGACTTCGTAACTGATAAAAGAAGACAAAAACTTATATGATGCATTGGCTGATTTAAGTCTGATTCTTGTGAAGAATTTTGATTAGTTCTTGAGTTGGATTGAAAAAGAAAAGTTATAATCTTTTTGAATGAAGGCTATTGTTATGCAGTATGCCTAAAATGCATAAGTTTGTAAATGTATAAGTTTTGAAAATGAATTGAAAGATGAGAATTTACTTGCATTGGTTGTGTAAATTATCTTGTACTTTTGTAAAAGAAAAGGAATCTTATCTTGTTGATATTATTCATATTATTTACATGTTTAGATGAGTATTCTTGGATAAGTAGGATAAAGGGAATTAGAGTAATTTACCTAAATAATATGCAGCTAGATAAGTTGCATAATTTAATGTTCTTATCTAAACAATTCAATATAGTAAGGTGATGTGTAATGAACATACAATGAAAACTATAGAATTTGTAAAGGACATAAAGGTTGTGTTAAACCCTAGAACTTAACCATGAAGAGGAAGACTCTTCCTCTCTCATGAAAATGTCAACAAAAAGGTAGATATGATTTCTAATCTTTAGACTTCATTTAATAAAGTCTACTAAGTTACAACCTATGTGGTTTTT
The DNA here is from genome assembly GCA_019776745.2 of Taxus chinensis. Classification (NCBI taxonomy): domain Eukaryota; kingdom Viridiplantae; phylum Streptophyta; class Pinopsida; order Cupressales; family Taxaceae; genus Taxus; species Taxus chinensis. The sequence continues at coordinate 941,160,548 of CM034148.1, read as the reverse complement.
ACACTTCCTTGAATGGTTAAGTCACATTAAATGGAACTTATGATGTTGTTGTCCTATTTTTTTTGGGTAATTGCTTGTTAAGCCAAAATTAACGAACATTGGAAGTAATATTAAGTTAAAGAAGTTCTTCAAGGATTAATGGAATCTGATATGGAAAATAAATTAGGGAGAGTTGGATTAGGGTTTGGGAAAGATTGCTGAAATCTACTTTGAATTATCCAAATTAATTAAATATTAATAATCTCCTAGGGGTATGTACATCTCAATTAGGTTGTTCTGTAGGATGTTGGCACATGCCAAATGTAGGGCTGTACCTTCAAGAATATTAGGATTTTCTCGAAGATACAACGATGCAGTTGATATGTGGCAACACCCTTCTTCATTGATTGTCTAGATTTACACGCTTATGGACTTGAACTTAGTTTTTCTCTAGTACTGGGTAGTAGCATAGTTAGGATAAGGAGTAGCCCTCTAAGACTTAGGGTACCTTTGCACATAGGTTTGACTTAGGTTGACCCAGTATGCCAATATACCCTAAGTCTTTGTGAGCCTCTTCCTATCATAACCTATGTTGCTAACTTGAACTAGGATTAAACCTTGGGCAAGTGGACTAATAGAAATTAGTAAAAGAAATTATAGATAATAATAGAGTGGGGTGAAGGATGTATTCCGGATTGATGAGTATGTCGTCAAGGAATAAGTAATACAAACAGTATGTTAGAAATATTTGGCCAAAGTATCGCAAGCTGGTGATTGCATTGTCCTATGTAACCTATTCTAAGGTTCGAGATGCATATGAATATTGGTAGAAAATATTTAGATATGTTCCTTAGAAAAATCACTCAATACATAGAATAGGATAATAGAACCAAGTATACGTAGTATACAGAAAAGTATTCAATACTTAATGTTAAACATGAATAGATCGGTAGTTCACTGAGTCATGAAATGAATAGATCGGTAGCTCACTGAGTCATTACAGCTGCATATGGTTATTTGTTATAAGAATGGTTGTTATGGAATGTGTGTTCTAAATTATGTATTTAGAACAAAGAACATTACTCATGTAAAAAAAAATTCCCTTGTTTTTAAAGTGTTAAAATGGGATTGTTACATCTTCTCCCTTAGAGCTCATCATCTCCATGATCCCCTCCAATTTTTTTCCCAAATCCTCAAATGCATCCGTCCTCCGAGTGATTTGGCTGAACAATTATTTCAGTTGGTTCTTGATTGAGCCCCACAAGGTCTCAGTGGCCTCTCATTTATTTTCCACCTTGGCTAGGATTTTTTCTTGCTCATCCATGTTCCCCTTATTATTTTCTTAGAACTCCTTGAGTTCCAATTCATGGGTTGAAACCAGGATACTTGCCACTCTATCCCTATCCATACAGTTATCATAGGCAACCTTAGTAACTTATGCAATGAATTTTACATCAGTGAGGATCTTGTTGTACTGAGAAACAATTTACACAACCTTCCTATTATTCTCTTTTTCTTGGAGCTCCAATGCCTCTTCTACGGATTCTAAGGCAAGTGGTCACCTCTCCGTAGTGAGTATGCGGGTCAAGTCTTCTAAGAACTATAAGGGTCATCCATATTTTTACACGGGCGGTGTTAAGTTTGGATACTTCAAGACAATGGAATTTTTGATCAACTCTATTTTCTTATATGCCTTGTACACCCTTACCTTCTCATTTTAAAAATCACGCCTTAACTAAGAACTGATTAGCTCCTCCTACTTCAGGTCATTGCTTTTCTTAAGGATTTCCTCCTCCTTTTTCTCCAGATCTGTCTCTAGGAACTTCACCCTATCATTTCTCTGAATAGTCTGGTTAAAACCTCAACTTAAATTTTTTTTAGTGTATTACATATTTTTTCATCCGATTATTTTTGAGCATTCACCAAGGGGTTTATTCCTTTTGTTTCTAACACTTTCATCAATGATCCTTGGCTTATTTCAAATTCAGGCTCATTAATGTGGGACACAAATTCCCATGATAGCATTTTCCACATCTGAGGGTATGCACCTTCCTCATCAAATGAAGCCATGGCCAAGAGTTGTTCTGTTGGTATGGTGCTCTAAAATCGTGTGCACAATACCTTGTTCAGATCATCGATGTAGCTCATTCCTTGACATATTTCTCTATGTACGTGTGCTTCTTTGGGTAGATGAGATTTTGGATAAGCTCATGGTGGTCTATATCTACCTCACTAAGGTCAAACCTTAGTTTCTTGGCCTCCTTGAACCAATTACTCCAACCTGGAAGTATTGCATGGTGAAGGAGAAGGGTAGCTTGCACCATGGACTCATATCCCCATATTTCAATGTAAATTTTCCAATGCATAAGTGTTGGTACACTACAAACACTACCTCTCCATCCACGAGCGATAGTAATTTCTCTAGGATCCACCATTTTTTTCTGAATACGTCGTGTATTCACTTGTACCATTTGTCTAAGCATGCCTTGTGAGCAGCCATCATGGTTTCACAAGTGTACTTGGAAAACCTTTTTGCGGGTGAGGGATCCTCTTCTAAATACTCCAATCTCTAAAAATAAAATGGCGACGAGAAAATTACCGAAGAGTATCTTTTATCCCTCATACACATTGCTTATGATTTCATCCGCGATGAAAGTGGACAAGTTACATATTGTTCCTTCAAATATCTTCTAGAATATATTTGACCATGCCTTTTTCACTTGCATCCATCATTCCTGATCATTGAGCTTAGTCACCAAGCACACAGCCATCCTCATAACTGGGTCTAGAATTTAAGATATTTCAAAGTATCATGACCCCTTCTTATAGTCATACACGACTATAGTTTACTTGATAGCCTCCTTGTCACTAAGATTGTCATCTATGTTATCTCGTTCATAATTGAGGCCTTTGAACTTCGATATAAATTGTGGTGTGATGTTCATCTTGTGCCCCAAAAAATAAAATTGATCCTCATGCATGCATGACATCAACCATTGGTAAAGGTAATTAGGATTTTCAAAGTAAGTAAACTCTTATAGTTGCAATAATCCAGCCTTCTCCAATTTTACGTTCACCTCATCGCTATAAATGGGCATCCCATCTAGTGTCCTTTCGTTAGTTGCTCGGACCAACTCTAGCGCCATTTCATTTTAGGTTGTGCTCATGCTATGGTTATAATCGCTCATGGCCATCTTTTACAAAAGTGACTCCCAATCTTTTCCTAGTAATACCCTATATGGGTATTACATTTTTGCATACCATTCTTCTTTGGTTCTTGCGATGGAAGTAGTTTGCTTTCCTTTACACTTTCCCTTTATTTTCTTTAGTGAAATGGTTGGTTTCTTTAGTGTCATTCTTTTGGCTAAGATGAACTTAATAATCCTTCCTATTGCTATACTCTTCTACTCTACTCAATCCCAAATCTCACTCCAAAGCTTCGACTCCTGGAATGAATCCCTCTTTCTTCATGCCCTAGTTGTCAAACCCTAACCAAGAAAACCTTCCACAAGACTATGCTCTTCACATAACCTTTCCTCATACATATGTACTCCTTCCTTTTGGTTTATACATCTACTATATTTACACACTCAAATTTCTCATATTCTTCTTTCTTCACACAAATTTCTCTCTAGATGCCCTAGTTCATAAGAGCTTCTTTCACTTTGTAATCCCAAGGTAACAAATGACTTTCATTCTTTCCAATCTTAAATGCTATACAACCCACCACTGTAGTTGACACTAAATGTGAATGTTTTGCTAAAAACTGATGTTAAGTACTTTTACCCACGTGCTTAATCCTGCGTGAAAAAATCAACAAACTTCTGGTCCATAGAAATCCAAACAGACTGAAGACACTACATGCACATCACCAATGCCAAAGGAAATTATTATGTCCTTTACCCAATTTTTTCCCTTTCCTACCTCATATTGTTCTTGTGCTCTTCATTCTTTGTACGTGGTCTATGTTATAGCCTTGACACCATAATTTATCATCCATCATTTCCTCAAGTGCTTTCTCAACCTTACACACTTCCTTCTAGTAGTCCATTTACCCTGTATTACAAGCTTCTACTTTGCATCACTCCACCCCACACTAAAATAGATGTGTGGTCCTCTGCACATACTTAACCTTGGTAAAAAATAATGTAGTTACCAGTGCACAAGGCACAAAATGAAAAAAAAGAAAGGAACAATCAATGAGAAAGGGAAACACAAGAAAATAAAAGCATAAAGGAAAATTCTGAGCTAACTAGCAATACTACCTTATACTAAACAACAAGAAGACTTATTTATAGTAGGTATTGAGCCTACTCCCATTGAAATGACCTAGTAATCTTGTCCCATCCAACACTTATAACTCGCAAGCACCTGAATCAAGGATGTATGAGATGATGTAGGGTCCCAACCAATCGAATTTCAACTTCTTAGGATGGCACAGGTACTTGGAATCATACAACAACACCATCTTCCCAACCTCAAACTTATTTTTCTTGATATGAGGATCATGCCATGCCTTTTTTCTTAATTTGTATGGCTTCTAAATCCATCTATCAAGTGATCACCTTTCGTCAAATTGCATCAACTTATCAATCCTTTCTTCCAGCACTTTCTCATCAACTAACCTTCGTACGCACTCTATATGTATTAATGGTAACATGAATTCAACTATTAAAATAGCCTCCACACCAAACACCAATTGAAATGGTGTGGCCTTGTTCAAACTCTTATAGGTTGTCTTGTACACCCATAGAATGGCTGATTCTTTTTCATTCCAATATTGTCTTCGAAAGTCACATATCTTATTTAATGTGTGACTTATTATCTTGTTAAATGCCTCAGCAGTCCCATTTGCTTACGGGTGATAAAGGATAGTCTTGTGATGGGCCATCGTAAATTCTGCTATCAGAATCCCAACCATTTCATTGAGAAAGTGTGTATCTCTATCACTTGTTAAACTTAGAGGAAAACCATACCTACTGATTATGTTATCCCATAAAAATACAACATTTGTCGCTGTAGTGTAATCCTTTGTAAGTGTTTCCTCTTCTCACTGTATTAAGTAAGTAGTGCAAGTGATGATATACCACAAACCACTCCTTCGTGTGGCTAGTGTAATTGGCCCTACAAAGTCGATTTCCCATTTTTTAAATGGTTAAGCACTGGATATTGGTCGCAAAGGCATTTCATCTCTCTTTCTAGATTATCCAAGGTGCTGGCAGTGATCATGGGCCTTGAAAAAATCAATACAATCCTTATAGATGTTTTCCCATGAAATACCTACTAATAAAATCTTCCACACATTAGCATTTATTACATAGTGTCCTCTCGCAATCCCACCATGCACTTCCTCCATAATTACCATGCACTCATGCTCCAATATGCATTGGTGCAGAACCTCATCACAACCTAACTTTTACATATCTCCACCAACCAACATGTAGGGTATGATGCCTATTGCTAACTACTTCCTCTCCACAGCCTTCATCCCTTCTAGTGCCACACGTGTTTTTAAGAACACCGAGATATCTTCTAAATCTGAGGGCACACGTCACAACCTAAATAGTTGTGTCTAGTATGGTATCCTCAATGATTTGCGCGTCCTCCCCTGAGTTAATCCTTGATAAGTGGTTAGGGCCTGAATTTATTTTTCACATTTTCTCAACCACTGTGAACTCAAATTATTGGAATAATAGGACCCAATGGCATATGCACCCTTGTAGCATGGGCTTATTGACTAAGTATTTCAATTCCATGTGGTCTATGTAGAATATAAATGGTGTTTCCAACAGATACTACCTAAACTTATGTAGTGCTTAGATCATAGACAATGCTTTGTACTCACTAGTTGTGTAATTATGTTCTGTTGGTGTCAACTTTATACTTGCAAAGCATAAGGGATGATCAACAATTGCCTCAACAAGTTTTTCTAGTACTAATCCAATATCTATCCTTGAGGCATCAACATGCACATGGAAAGGCTTATCCCAAGAATGAAAAAAATAAAAATGGGCGTTATGATAAGCTTATCCTTTAAAGTGTCAAATAGCTTCTGTTATGCTTCCCCCCAATGAAAGGTGCTCTTGTGTTTTAACAACTCCTCCAAGGGCGTAACAATCTTGGCATACCCCTTGATGAATTTTCTATAATACCCTTTATGCCCAAGGAATCCACGTAGTGTGATTTGACTAGTAGGCTCCCCTAATCTCACAATAAGTACAAATTTTATGGGATCCACTAGTAAGCCTTCCTTACATATAATGTGTCCTAATAGGGTTCTAAATGGAGTAACAAAGACACATTTTTTAATGTTGAGGGATATCCTCAATTTATGACATCTCTCAAACATCAATCTTAAATTGTCATAATGGTCTTTCACCAATCCATACACAGCCTAGTCATCCAGGTAAACTTGATGAAATTTTTGGATGAAGTCCTAAAATGCTTGTACCACGATGCATGAGAACACAAAAGGTGCATTGTTCAATCTAAAAGGCATAGCCATGTAGGAAAAAATTCTCCATTTAGTGGTGAAAGTTGTATTTCTCTAGTCTTCCTTTGCAATACTGACTTGGTGACACCTTGAGAACCCATCAGTGAAAGAGTAGAATTCACACCCAGCTACTCCCTCCAAAATTTCTTCAGTAATGGGGGTTGGCAAAGGATTGATGAAACATACTACTTTCAGAACCCTGTAGTCAACATAGTTTTTTATCCTTCCATCCTTATTGATACTGATGACCATTAGGATTATCCATTCTAGTTCTTCCACTACATCAATGATATCAGGTCCTATCATCTTGTCAATTTCTTCCTTGACATGTATGCACAAATTTGGATTCATCCAATAAGGCCTCTTCCAAATTTGGTGTGCACCCTCCTTCAAATTGATCTTCATCTCCCCTAAGGAATGGTGAACACCTTTAATTTAATGGTACCCGTGAGGAAAAAAATCCTAGAACTCGTGTAATAGATCAATGACCTTTGAAAATTATTTTTCCGACCAATAGTCCCTGATGATAGCTTCCTTAGGTTTTGTCTTCATTCCAATGTTAACCTTATTTGTTTTCAAGGGCTCATGGTAGGTACGTGCTTGCTCATCAACATTGTCTAAGACTTCACGCATACCTTTAGAATGACTAACATCCAAAGTTTCCATTTCTTCTCCTTCTATTCTATAGACCATTTTTCCTTTCTCTTTTTCCATGCATACATCCTCAAGTTGTATTTCCTTTGGTTCCTCTTTAGTGAGGAATGTCTCCAAATAAGGTTCACTCAGTAATTCCAATAGCCTGTCTTCTTTTATAACACTATCTCCCAGTGTAAGGCATCTGATTACTTGTAAATCCTTATCTAATGATGGCTTGTTACTCCTATATTCAAAATCTTGAACGATATCAGCCACCAAATCCTGTAAATTACCTGTTTGACGATACATATATGAATGAACATACCAAGAATGCAAACAACCTTGTAATGTAGAATACAACTTATGCACCGATAACAAAGGAAGCAATTCTTCTACACTTCTCATCAAGGCCTTCTCACATGCTTGGATATGAAATGAAGTGGTCTCTTTACCATGGTAGTCTTGTATGACCATGGGCATGTTTCTCCTAGAGAACCCTATAGAAAATGTGATTCTTACCTCACATCATTATAGGAAGGTCTCTTGATCTGTAGCCCATCAGCACACTACAGTTCTAAGTAGGTTGTAACTGAGCATTCCTCTTCTCTCATCCTCATTCTTCCACTAAGCTTCTATTTCCCACAAAGAAAAATTTTAGGGTATGCCCCTCGAGAGTAACTTGGTAACTTATTTCCTCCTAGTTGCTTGAATGAGTGCACCTTCATCACCCTTGTTACAGATCCTCTTAATTGTTTCCCAATCAACTCATAGTCCCCATGCACCCAATTATCATATTCCACACTAGTGGTATTACTCAAGGATTGAGCATCTTCAAACTAGATAACTCCCTTTGTGGGATGAATTATCTCAAGATCTCTGATGGAACACACATAGATTCTATCAAGGAATTATTCTCTCAAGGGCTTAGTATAGGGTGTTGACTTCCCATCTGTCAAAGGGATGATTACCATTTCTTCCTTGATTTCAAAGCTTATATACCCTTTGTTAAACCATAGGTCAACATTGTTCTTGTAACACCATGGGCACCGAAGCAATGCTAGAAAGTTTTTATACCTCGAAGAGTGCCAAGAATTTGAAGTCTTTAGTGAACTTGGCCTCTTGAATGGTGATAACTGCATCCTTCAGGACTCCAATGGGGATTGCCTTAGTTTTTTTTTCCATAAACAAAACATTTGAAGATGGGTGTAATACGAACCTTCCCATTTGATGTCAGGCAATATAAGTTAAGAACATTGACCTCTTTTCTTCTATCGATGAGGATATTACTTAGAAGCCATCCATCAACAATTGCATTCAAAGTAATCTCCTTATCATAGTCAAGGCTATGAGGAGGAAGGTTTGCATGCAAAACCTTTCTTTTGCACTCTGCTCTGACGCGTGGTACCTTCTCCCTAAGCCATTCTCCTAATAAGGGAATAATATTCTCTTGCCTTAACATCCTACATACCTCCTTGACTTCTCCAACATTCCTCCCTTTACTCCAACTATTTTGATTTCTCAATTAGACATTGGATCTCCCCTTGCAAACGTCAAATCACATCCATAGTCTCTTAATAGACCCTCTTTCTGATGAGTAGGGTCTAGATATTTTCCATGTACCACTTCCTCTCTTGAAACTAGTGTCCTTTGCCTTGGCATCTCTTTTGCGTGTTATCCTTTTCTCTCATTGTCACCATGTTGGTCTGAAAATATGTCGCTTGGGCAGATCTATGGATAAACGAGCCAACAGTGTGCAGGGCATAGCCCCTCTTTGAGTCAGCAAAGCAAAACTGGTTTATTGATATTCTACCAGCAGGAATCTGTGCAAGTCTCACAAATTCTGCCTTCAGGGGTTTGGGATCTCATCCCAGTAGGGGTGTTTCCGACTGATGAAAAGAAAGGAAAGGAAGAGGGGATGAAGAGAGAGCAGGTCCGAAGGGAGAAAAGAAATGAATTCCAAAGTAGAAAGGTCAGAAGGTTTATGTTTTGGGGTTGGTAGTAAACAGAGCCAAACCTACTTGCATAAACGAGCAAAGCAATACTGATGATGAATAAATGACAATAAAACAGAAGCATATTTAACAGAATAAACACATAGATCAGACATAAGAAAGATATGATGCAAATAACACACGTATTTAGCACAAAGTCTAAATATTGTATTAATAATCCTTCTGTTACAAAAAACTCAAATTCTTTTCTCCTCACTCCTATTTTTCATCTGAAAGATATTCACTCATGCCCAATACAACAAGTATTGGGGTATTTATAGAAGAAGGAGAGAAAAGAAGGCAAAAAGGAGCCAACCACTTATTTACAAAGATATTTACAAAATATCTAAAAGTCATGTCGACTTTTGACAACTTGATGGATGACATCATCCCATGGTGCAACATGGATGATGTCATCGTTTGTGTCAAAAAAATCCAGATATTCCCAAAAAGAAAGTCGAAGAAGAGAGAGAAGAAGAAGAAGAAAAAAAATAAGCCACTATTCATCATCGTCATCCTGCGGCTGAAAGGGAGTAGCTTGCTTTTGCTGCTACTCAGGTGACGAGATGTGGAATTGAGAGCAGTATTCCATGAACTTGTTGATCATGGGCCCTAGTTGATCCTGGGAAGGATCCTTGTGCCGCTCACTGATCACCTCACAAGTCTCCTGCTCATCTATGAGTTTGTCGAGGAGTTTGGAATAGTCTTTTTCCGCTTCAATGAGTAACCCAATGAAGTCCCGACAGGCCAGCAGGTTGTTGATAGAATCTGCGTCAAAAGTGACCTCTAGCCCCATCTCTTGAGAAACGATCTCCTTGAAGATCTGGATGGTTTCATCAGCTTTTCTTAAAGTGAAGGAAGGAGTAAGCAACCCTGGCGACATGTTGAGAATGATCCGTTCCATTTGGTGCATCGCGTCTAGAGATTCTTCCTTCACCTTGTCGATCTTTTCTAGGAAAAATTCTAGCTGATCCACCCAGTAATCCAGAGTGGACATGATTTTGTTGAGGGCCCTGAGATGGCCGAAGACACCGAACTTGACCAGATCTTTCGACTGAACAATCGAAAATTTGTTGAAAGGTCTCATGTTGCAGTCTAGCATGTTCCAGCTCTTCCGATATGTGTCTCCGTTAACACTTGGAGCTCTTTATTCACCTTGTTGATGTTCAAATACAAGTCAGAGAACTTGGCGATTACTTTTTCGCTATCTTTGAGGATCTGGCTCCTCCAAGCGGAAACGGCCATACCCTGCTCGCCGATCTTTGCATATTCATTCATTTTCTCCTGGGTCAGAAGCACAGAAGTCTCGGCGGCAGTTGTGGGAGGCACACTACCCATTTTCTGTAAGGCTTGGAGCAGATATTTATTTTGCTCTTTCAGTTGCCTTTTCTCCTCTTTTGTTTCCTGAAGCTTCTTGCAGAGGGCGTCAACTGCAGAAAGGGATTGCTCCTGAAGACTTTCAGAAGACGTCCCCATTGTGACTTGGGTAACAGTATAATCTCTCGGAGACAGATCCTTTTTCTCCTTGAGAGGATTGGGGTACGTGATCTCCATTACCCTCTCTCCCGAAGCACTTTGAGAGAAGCATGTGACGGGCTTCTGCTTCTTTGCCCCCTTAGATGGGATTACATAAAAGTCCATCGGAGCGATGGGAACTTTCCTTTTTTGTTGACTTAACTGTTGGGAGATCCAGGCTGGACTTATGGGATAAGGGCCGGAAACAGAGAAGGGGACAGCTGTAGTAGAAGAAGGGAAAAACGTGGAGACACGAGGCGGCATGGCATGGAGAGAATAGCCGAAGAAGTTCCCATGGGAGGAAGGGATACTGCAGTTGAGGAAGACATAGGAAGGGAAGGGAGCTCAGAGATGAGGGAAGATATGGAGGGGGAAAGATCCGCAAGGGAAGAGAAGATAGACGAAGAAGCGGGGGGAATAGTAGAAGAAGGGGGAGAGGACACGACCGAAGGGATGGTTGCTTGAGTCACTTGAGGAGGGGAAGGAAGAGAAGAAGAAGGGATAGAAGGGACCTCGGTTGTTGTAGCAATGCCGACATCCTGAGTGGATGGGCCTATTGGAACATCCTCTTCTGCTTCTTTCTCTAGTGTAACCAGAGTTATGACCTGTTTGGGTGCCGCGAAAGGAGGACTCTCAGGAGCTTCTTCTTGAGTGGTGTTGGATTCACCCTCTATGCCTTTGCCCTTACCTTTAGGCTGTTGTTTAGATCAAGGAGGTGCATTACCCAATGGGGAGGTTGTGAAATCAACCCCGAGGTAGATTAATCCATTCATCCGGCACCAATGCTCTATTCTACGCAGAGTCTCCTTGACCCTCTCCTCAATCGTTTGAGGTGCCTTAGTTCTATCAATGGCTGGAAAAGGCCAATTGTCCCCATCTGTGTTAGCATATACTTGGTCTACTTCATCCTCCGTAGTTTGGAAGCCTTTGGGGACAATTGCTACCCCGTATTGGATGATTTCTGCCAAGGCTAAGCGAGAATGGTCCTTTCTCCTGAGCTCAACCTCATGAATGACGTCGATGTAGATGTCTTCGATCTGAGGGATGTGGATTGGATCTAGCTTAGCCCTTGGCAGACAACTTCTTGGGTTGAAGGTAGGCCTGGCCAGGAAATCATGTTTCAAATTAAGCAGCTCCAGCTCTGTGAACATGTCCTTTGCCTTGTGATGGGTAAGGCATGTATATCTGCCCACTGTGAGGGGGAAAGGAGTTCCACCTTTGTTTCTTTTGAGGCACTTCTCATGGTAGGTGATCAGCCGCCTTGACAGCTCTAGCAGAATCAGCTTGGGTCCAGCATTGCTCGGCAGTCTAGTTGGCTCTCCCAAGAAGTTGGCTGCCCTCAGATAGGTGAACGTGGGAAATTCGGTGAACAGGGCCCCCCATTTCTCAGTGGCTGCCACTATGCTCTTGGTCGTGCCGACCGTAAGTCATATTTGGCCTCAACAGGCAGATGATGTGGTAGAAAAACACATCGTTGATCTTTGTGAATTGAGGGATGCTATTTTCCAGCCTCAACTCTGGGTAGTATTCATATATTTTGACCTGAGGCCAAACCCCACTCCGCATCAGGCCTGGGTAGTCTCTTTCTGATGTTGCAGCGTAAACAACATAGGAATTCATGTAGAATCTCCCTGTTGTATTGAATTGTTGAAGTTGTTTGGAGATTGTGTTGCTTATAATCTCTGCCCATTCGAAGCGCTGATCGAGCATATTCTTATTCATGGTCTCTAAGTACGGCAGCATCCATTTATGGAAAAAGTGGGCGTCAGGAAGCCCAAAGACCCTACTCAGGAATGTGATGGTGTCACTGAGCTCCTCTGAAAAATCACTGCGGTGAATGATTTGTGGCCATCGGGTCACTAGCTTTTTGTTTTTCAAATAGACCTCGTTCATCAGCTGCATGCACTGATCTTCGTTGTCGTCCCAAGTCTTAATACAATCCTCTCGGCTGATGGCCACAAAGTGCCGATGATGAGGAATGCCGAGTATTATTTCAAAGTGGCGGGCAGTGAGGTTAATGATGACCTCTCCCTTGTCATTTACGACACACCTTGTGTCCTTGTTGTAGCACCGGGCAACCACCATCATGAATTCATTGTTGACGGTGCTGACTGGGATTCCTCCAAGGAAGTGTAGGGCACTGCCCATTAGTTTGTCCATCCATGGAATTCTTGTTACCTTCTGAGTCTTGACCCAGAATTCCTCCATATCAATGTGACCCAACTCTGAGTCTCTTATGTCTAGGTCACATTCAACCTGGGATTCAGGCATTCTAACCCTCTGGTACTTATATTTCATTTCTTCTTCTGTAAGTTTGGCCTTGCCTTTGGATTTGGTAGGCCTCTTGCTTGATGTTGACATATGTAACTCTGAGCTCAGTTGTTGATCTGCACGAAGAAGAAGTGAGACCCAACGCAAAAGGGTTGTATTAGTCATTTGATCTTCCATAGAAGTGTTAACAGAAGAAAGAGTTAGCGATTTTGAGGCTCAGGGCGCAGTGCGCATGAAAGCTGCAGCTTACAGGGCTAAATAGGTAAGGTGCACAGAAAAAAGGTGTTGCAAGGGTTAAATCAGCGCCAAAGGCGCATGGCACATAGATACTGCAAGGTACATTTTGTAAAGGGCGCATGGAGATTTGGTGTTACATAGGGACAAGATGCGCCAAAGGTGCATGTATTTTTCATGTTGCGTGAAAAATTGGTGTGCCAAAGGTGCATGTATTGTTTGTGTAACATGAACTTTTCGTGTGCCAAAGGTAGCTTGGCGTGGCGCACAGAGGGTCTACACAACATGATGTTGTTGTAATGAGGAATGCGACTGTGCCGCTATAGCTTTGTACTTAGCACGTATGAAAGGGGTGTTTCATGGATGCTGGGTGTGCCAAAGGGCACATGAATCTTTTGTGTTGCATCCAAATTTGATGCGCTTAAGGGGGCGCATGGGAAGCGGTTGTAGCATGCGAGAGAAATGCGCCATGAGGGTGCATCTTTTTATGATGTAACAGAGGCGATAGATGCACCAAAGGCGCAATTGTTTTTGATGTTGCATAGCAAGTTTATGTGCCACAGGTGAAAATGGTTTTTAGGTCTGTTCATTCTCTTAGAGGGGTTTCCACATAAGTTTTAGCTTTCTCAAGGTTCATATGAAGGAGTGCAATACCAAGAAGGATCATCAAGCCAACATCATTTTTAGGACAGATCTTCTTCTTCCAGCAGATCTGAAAAGAGGAGGAAATGTGGAAGGACAGCAAAGGGGGGGGGGGCAAGATCATAATCTATTCCCTTCATCCTATTGATCCATCCTTGCAATCAAAATCCACAAAAACAAAAAGCACGAAAGACTGAAAACCACTTACCTGGATATAAACGATGAAAAAGCGTGAGAATGGGTCCACAACGTGTTGAAAGCGATAGGGTAGATGCTTACAAGTTCAGAGAAAATATCACGTGTTTTGCATTGGTGATAATGACAATGCAGACGCGCCTATATATAGGTGAAGAAGTAATAAATGTGCCACCAACTTTTCAAGTGGCGCATGAAAAGCATTGTCGACATAAGGAAGCATGTGCCCCTTTGGCGCACCAAAGCACCTGACAACACGAGGTTATGTGTGCCTTTGGCACACCGAAAGTGATGTTGACATAGAAAAATGTGCGCACGAGGTGCACCAAAAAGAGGCGCAACAAAATTGTTCTATCGTCAAGAAGGCGCATGCGCCTTGGCACACGCAGGGAAGCCTCAACATAGAAAGGCGCACCAAAATGCCTGTTGACACAGGAAAATATGTGCCAAAGGTTTAAAGGGGGTGCATCAGAAGTTGATGTTGCATAGTCATTCTATGCGCCCAGCCAAAAGGACCAAAAATAACTAAGTTCGGAAAACCAGATTTCCCGAGGAAGGGATTTTGCAACGTTCCGAATGCAAGGGATCCCTGACGAGGGATCGAAACAAAATTTTTGGTATGGTTATCGGTAAAATTTCCCTTGTCAATTTTACGGGATAACAGCTGGATCTTTCTGGGGACTATCCCTGAGAAAACTCGGGGGTAGAGAATCCTAGATCTCATGTGCCTATCCATTGGGTAACAGAGTCAAAAACAAGGGCGACCGAAGGGAGAACAAAGGAAACACACAACAAACCGAAAGCAAACACACATGACGAAAAGCAAACACAAAACTAAAGTAAAACTGTACAAAGAAGAGAGCAAGCTCTACTTCTTGAAAATTTTCAGATGTTGCCCGCTATAAGGAAGCGGGAGCTCGATTCCATTCAGATATGAGAGATAGAAACTATTCTCTCTGTTGAGCTGCTTTATCTTGAAAGGCCCTCTCCATAGGGAATCAAACTTTCCGTGCATGCCTTTTGGCTCTCTTCACTTGTTCCACAGAAGGACGAGGTCCCCCACCTGGAAATTCCGTTGCTTAGCTTTTTTATCGAACAGTCTCTTGACTTTATCCTGATGTTCGGTGATCCTGTCGACCACTCTTACTCTCTTTTCTTCGAGTTCTGTCAGATACATGATCCTCTTTTCAAGAGAATTTTGGAAAGTTTCATCTTCAATTGCTCGTACTAAGCATAGAGCAGGGAGTTCAACAGAAATGGGAAGCTCGACATTAGTGCCACATAACACTTGAAAGGGTGACATACAGAGAGAGCTCTTGGGAGTAATACGATCGGCCCACAAAGCATCGTACAAAGACTTGTGACACATTCGTTGATTCTCATCTACTAACTTTCGTATGATGGTCACCAAGTTCTTGTTATTGAATTCCGCCTGACCATTTCCCTGAGGGTAATAATCTGAGGCATGAGCCAAAGTTATCCCATATTCATAGAAAAAACTAATAACTTTTCGCGAGGAGAAGTTAGAAACATTATCAGCAACAATCTTGTTGGGAATGCCGAACCTGATGATAATATTTTCTTTAATGAAATTGCAAACAACCTCAGAAGTGGCATGTTTGACAGGTATGGCTTCCACCCACTTGGTGAAGTAATCCATTGCCGTAAGGACATAACTATGTCCGGCACTTGATTGGGGATTGAGTGCACCAATAAAATCAATTCCCCACTTCCTGAATGGTTCGTTGACAACGACAGGCCTAAGGGGAAAAGCAGCCAACTTGGGCTTGCCGATGAACTGCTGGCAAGGTTCACACTTTGCCACCCAGGTGGTTGTATCTTGGAAGAGCGTCGGCCAATAATACCTGTCTCGGATGATCTTGTGTGCTGTTACGGAAGAGGAGAAATGCCCCCCATAGGCTGAATTATGAAAAATTTCGAGTAACTTTACCTATTGTGGTTTGTCAACACATCGCAAAAAGACACCATCTACCCCGTGTTTATATAAACTGTCATCCCAGATGACATATTTAGCTGCTCTGAGCTTTATAGTGCGCTTCTCCTTTGCAGTTAGGTGCGCTAGGCATTCGCCGTAGGTGAGGAAGAAAGCAATATCGGAATACCATTCATCACTAGTCACAACAAATAGAACCAGAGGTAGTGAATCGAGTTTTTTTAGCCGGTCTTTTGTTTCATCGGTGTAGTCATCCTTTTCATTAGGGTTTTCTAAATCTTTGTTTTCAGCCATAAGCTGACATAGGCCCTTGCCTCTTACCAGCTTGGTTGGTTTAATATCCAGGTCATACTCCTAAACCTTTGCGATCCAATTTCCTCGCAAGCTTCCTAACTCCTGTTGAGTTAGAATTGATTTGACCATCGTGTCAGGGACCAGCACCACCGTATGAGAGTTTAGAATGTAATACCTGAAATTTTTCACTGCTTTGACAACAGTGAAGGCATGCTTTTCCAGTCGAGACATTTTTAGTTTGTGAGGCTTGAGGGGAGAGCTCATGAACGCAATCGGAGATTCAACACCCTCCGAATTCTTTTGCATCAAGATTGCAGACACAGTATGCTCAGATGCGTAACTATACATGATGAAGTCCTTGGAGAAATCGGGACATACCAGGACTGGTGCGTGAGCAACGGAAGCTTTTATTTCTTCAAATGACCTTTTTCCTTCCTCGCTCCACCAGAAAAATGGTGACCCCTTCATCATGTTCAATATGTGACGAGTTTTCTCAGCAATGTCAGGAACAAAACGCCTGAGAAAGTTCACCTTTCCGAAGAAAGAATGAACGCCAGTCTTACTTGTAGGCAGAGTAAGGCTCTGAATAGCCTTAACTCTTTCAGTATCTATTTTTGTTCCTTCTTTGCTAACCACATGCCCCAGCAACTTTCCTTCCGTGACTCCAAAAACAGACTTTTTTGGGTTTAGGGAGATCCCATGTTCTCGGCACTTGGCCAATACTTGCTCCAAATGATCACAATGATCATTTCATTGTTTAGAGAACACAGTTAAGTCGTCTAGATAAACCACAATGACCTTCCCCATCATACCTTTGAATGCAAAGTCCATGGCCTGCTGAAAAGTGGTGCCAGCATTAGTTAGGCCAAAAGGCATCCTGCTGTAGGCAAATGTACCCCAGGGAGTAGTGAATGTTGTTTTAAATTGATCTTCAGGCGAAACTTCAATCTGATTGTAGCCTGAAAAACCATCAAGCATGGACAGCATCTCTGATCCAGTTACTACTTGCAGAACTTGATCCATTATAGGAAGTGGGTAGTTGTCTTTCAAGGAAGCCTAATTCAAATTGCGAAAGTCTACGCATATGCGTATCTCACCATTTTTCTTGTGCACTGGCACAATATTTGCTACCCAAGTACTGTGATGGATAGGAAAGATGATTCTTACATCCAGCATTTTCTGAATTTCAGCCTGGATGGTGCCTGAGATCTTAGGATTATAATGCCTCTGCTTTTGGCGAAAGGCTTTGACATCTTCTTTCAATGGGATGTCATGCTGGACGTCCTTTGGCTTAAAATACTTTAGATCGGCATAGGACCATGCCAATACATCCATGTATTTCTTTAGCAGTTTGATGAATTTTCGCTTCTCTTCAGGCGTGCAACATTTTCCAATGTTCACAAACTGCAGGTGCTCTACCGAACTTATATTGACCGGTTCAGTTTGTGGGGATGAGTCAGGATCATCTCACCTTCTTCTTTTTCACAAAACGATCATGCCTGTCGAACAGCCACTCCAGAGAAACCAGGCCCTTTGGAATTTTATTTCCTTTGAGCTAACATATGTCGTCGTTCCCTTCAGATTCATCGTCTTAATCGGTGACTAATTCACGGCAAGTGGAAGTAGATCCTTCAAAGTGCAATTCCTTAAAATTTTCTGCCTTCTCCAGAAAGGTAATGAGTTGATTATCATTGTTGAACACTTGCCAATGCTGAGAATTGTCTGGCACGCTTGGGCAGAAAACCACCTCAATGGTGTATTTGTTTGTTTTCAAACCTGGGTGAGGGAGCATGAGGGATGCTGAAACAGCCAATGAATCGGCCATGTCATTTTGAGCTCTTGGAATGGATTCAATTGAAAAAGCATCAAACTCTTCAATGCTGTCCCATACTGCATTACGGTAATGCCTGAGCCTTTCATTCTTCACTTGGTAAATCCTTTTAACTTGATTTACAACTAGCTCTGCATCACCTTGCACTTTCAGATTCTTGATCCCTCTTTCCTTTGCGGCTTGCATGCCAAGTAGCAAAGATTCATACTCAGTAGTATTATTTGTGTTAAAAAACTGCAACTTGAAAGAGAGAGGAATGACTTCTTCCTCGGGAGATATTAGCATGGCTCCGACACCACATCCACTAGTTGCACAGCTGCCGTCAAACTGCAAAGTCCAGATCTTATTAAGATCTCCTTCTTGAACGAGAACAACCATTTTGTCAGACTCGGTAGACAAGAAATAGTTCCCCATCCCTGACGATTCAAAAAGGATTTGAGCTTTGGGGTCCTCAGAGCTAGTAACTAAGTACTTCTTTTGTGATTCTGGCTCCAAAGTCTGCATTACACCTTTGACAGGGATTCTAGCCTTAGACCAATCCATATGAATCTCCCCACCAACTTCGCTGCAAAAACTTCTTCCCAGCAAAATTTCGTAGGCTGCCGGAATGTCGGCAACGAGGACGGTCATCTTTACTCTTTTATCTGGGAACGCCGCAAATGCAAATTGCGCGTCTTTGATTTGACCAATTAATGGAACCTGCTTGGTTTCCAAGGAATAACATCTGCCAAAAGGCTTGGTAAGGGTGAGGCCCAAAGCATGGGTGACTTTTGCCGGCATGACGTTATCAGAAGCTCCGGAATCAATTATGCAGTTACTCAACTTGTGACCATTGATTAGGAGGGAGAGATAGAAAGGCTCTATCTTGCCTGATGCAGATGTTGAAGCAACATTTATGTGGGATTCAGGGGGAGTGGAAAGGATTCCTTTTGGGGAAACCTGATTAGATACAACAGCTTGACTTTGAATATACTTGGTCAATCTTACAAGATGTTCGGGATTTGACTGAAGGTACTCAGCTTCAGACATTTGGATCTTGGTCTTTTTAGCATGATCTATGATATCAAATGCGGCCAAGGGTTGCGTTGGTGAAGGAATGAGTCCCTCACTTCGCGATGGTGGAATAGGATTACTGGTCTTGGTAGGAATATGAGAGGGTTGATTTGGAGGAGAGATGGGGGGAAAATATTTCCTTGTAAAAGACTTAACAGGGAGTTGAGTAGGAAGAGGATTACCTCTTTTAGCAATGGTTGGAGGCGCGTTTGACACGGCCTTCTCCTTCAGCACATGGGCAGCGACCTCTGCTTCTTTTCCTTGTGAGCGGGTAAAAACAGCGTATGATTGTCCGCTCACATAGCCCTGTGTACCTTCCTCTTCATCAGATTCTTCCTCATCAAATTCCATATATCTGATAGTAGAGTCGCCAGTCGGCTCACCGACGTCTTGATCATCTTCATCCTTGAGACGTAGGTTCTTCATAATACTGCTCTTCTTCTTCAATTTCGGCCAGAGCGTTGACCAGAGGAGCCTCAAGCACCAGCCGCGGAGCAGTTGCGGGTAAGCGCGGCCTTTGTGAAATATTGTTAGGAACGAAATTCCTCCGCGGAATATCTCGATATGAGGAACTGGGGGAAGCCTGGGCCAACTGCTTCTTCAATGCAAGCAAGTCGTTCGCCATCTTTTGAAAGGCCGGATCAGACGAAGTAGTGGGCGAAGGGCCCGAAGATTTAGGCTTGGATGATTCCTTTTTCAATTCGCCAGATATTATCAAATTATCTTCTATTCGAATGGCAGTGGCCTAGGCGAGAATCAAGGTAGCCACTCGCTCTTGAAGGAGCAAGAAACTAACTTTCGAGCTCATAGCATTTACGAAGAAACACTTTTGATTTTTCGGTGTTGGAAGCATGGCAACAGGGACACGGTTGATTAATGCATTGAACCTGGCGATAAAATCGTGCATGGTCTCATTTGCCTCCTTCTTCAGGTGAGTGATCCGTGATAATAATGCAAATGCATCTTCTGAAGGTTTGTACCTGTCTTCAAAAGCATCCCGCAAGGTGGCCCAACTAGTAATAGATCCGGCTAGTAAATGCTGAAACCATTCAGCTGCAGGTCCTTGTAGAGTTTCCAGAAAAAGGTGAACTGACACATCCTCATGAGTTACATCTAGGATACTGCATGACATGATGAATGTAGATATGTGGGAATCCATGCTTTGATTTCCGCTCCCGTCGAATTTGGGAAAATTCTTTCGGTTTCCGTGAGGGAGCGCGTGAACTGGATGTGGTAAAGCCAAGGGACCCATAGCATTTCCCCATGGTACCGCCATTTGAAAAGCCGGAAAAAGAACATGAGCTGGAAGTGTGGTTCCGCTGAGTAGCAAGGCACTACAAAGGGATGTGGATGCCCCTTGCGAAAGATTCTTCCCTTCGTGGAGGTGAGACACTCCTGGATGACCGATCAGCCGAGCTTAGCGTTGAAAAACATGCCGGTGTTACGCTGAAATTGTGCCTTTGAAGCAAATCGAAAGTAGGATCAGTTTCTCCACGAGCTCTTCTGCTACGCGTAAAGGGTTCACCTACCAGCGTGTCTTCCCGATCTGTGATTTTGTAGCGCTGATTCAAAATTTCTTTTTGGCTGTACTTGCTGATTTTCTGGCTTTTCTGGCAAAAACCAGCAGCATGTACTTTTCTAAATATTTAAAAACTATCCTCTTTAGAAAACCGATTGCGGTTAATGACAAATAACAGTGAGGATAAAATGGCAGAGAAGATTAGCAAGCTGATTTTCAGATCTAATTTTGACTTTTTCAAAGGGTTTCAAACTTTTGGTAAACAGTCAAAAACTCAGATCTATGGCAAAATACTGATTTTTATAAAAACTCAGTGAACTAAAGGTCTCCAACTAGGCCAGATCTATGGATCTCAGAAGAAAATTTTCAATTTGGAGCACCTTTGCAAAATTTTGGATTTTTAACAAAAATTTCAAGTTTGCAAACAGGCGGTGATTTTTCTGATTTTCTATCCTACCACCATCATAGATCTGATAGATCTATTCGATCCCCAGCGGAGTCGCCAAAAACTGTTGGTCCGAAAATCTGTCACTTGGGCAGATCTATGGATAAACGAGCCAACAGTGTGCAGGGCATAGCCCCTCTTTGAGTCAGCAAAGTGAAACTGGTTTATTGCTATTCTACCAGCAGGAATCTTGTGCAAGTCTCACAAATTCTGCCTTCGGGGGTTTGGGATCTCATCCCAGTAGGGTGTTTCCGACTGTGAAAAGAAAGGAAAGGAAGAGGGGATGAAGAAAGAGCAGGTCCGAAGGGAGAAAAGAAATGAATTCCAAAGCAGAAAGGTCAGAAGGTTTATGTTTTGGGATTGGTAGTAAACAGAGCCAAACCTACTTGCATAAACGAGCAAAGCAATACTGATGATGAATAAATGACAATAAAACAGAAGTAGATTTAACAGAATAAACACATAGATCAGACATAAGAAAGATCTGATGCAAATAACACACGTATTCAGCACAAAGTCTAAATATTGTATTAATAATCCTTCTGTTACAAAAAGCTCAAAGTCTTTTCTCCTCACTCCTATTTTTCATCTGAAAGATATTCACTCATGCCCAATACAACAAGTATTGGGGTATTTATAGAAGAAGGAGAGAAAAGAAGGCAAAAAGGAGCCAACCACTTATTTACAAAGATATTTACAAAATATCTAAAAGTCATGTTGACTTTTGACAACTTGATGGATGACATCATCCCATGGTGCAACATGGATGATGTCATCATTTGTGTCAACATACTCCAGATATTCCCAAAAAGAAAGTCGAAGAAGAGAGAGAAGAAGAAGAAGAAGAAGGAGGAGCTACTCATCATCATCATCCTGCGGCCGAAAGGGAGTAGCTGCTTTTGCTGCTACTCAGGTGACGAGATGTGGAATTGAGAGCGGTATTCCATAACTTGTTGATCATGGGCCCTAGTTGATCCTGGGAAGGATCCTTGTGCCGCTCACTGATCACCTCACAAGTCTCCCGCTCATCTATGAGTTTCTCGGGGAGTTTGGAATAGTCTTTTTCCGCTTCAATGAGTAACCCAATGAAGTCCCGACAGGCCAGCAGGTTGTTGATAGACTCTGCGTCAAAAGTGACCTCTGGCCCCATCCCTTGAGAAACGATCTCCTTGAAGATCTGGATGGTTTCATCAGCTTTTCTTAAAGTGAAGGAAGGAGTAAGCAACCCTGGCGACATGTTGAGAACGATCTGTTCCATTTGGTGCATCGCGTCCAGGGCTTCTTCCTTCACCTTGTCGATCTTTTCTAGGACAAATTCCAGCTGATCCACCCGGTAATCCAGAGTGGACATGATTTTGTTGAGGGCCCTGGGATGGCCGAAGACTGCCGAACTTGACCAGATCTTTGACTGAACAGTCAAACATTTGTTGAAAGGTCTCGTGCTATAGTCTAGCATGTTCCAACTCTTCCGATATGGGTCCCGCTAATGCTTGGAGCTCTTTATTCACCTTGTTGATGTTCAAATACAAGTCAGAGAACTTGGCGATTACTTTTTCACTGTCTTTGAGGATCTGGCTCCTCCAAGCGGAAACGGCCATACCCTGCTCACCGATCTTTGCATATTCATTAATTTTCTCCTGGCTCAGAAGCTCAGAAGTCTCGGCGGCAGTTGTGGGAGGCGCACTGCCCATTTTCTGTAAGGCTTGGAGCAGATATTTATTTTGCTCTTTCAGTTGCCTTTTCTCCTCTTTTGTTTCCTGAAGCTTCTTGCAGAGGGCATCAACTGCAGAAAGGGCCTCCCCCTGAAGGCTTTCAGAAGACGTCCCCATTGTGACTTGGGTCACAGTATAATCTGTCGGAGACAGATCCTTTTTCTCCTTGAGAGGATTGGGGTACGCGATCTCCATTACCCTCTCTCCCGAAGCACTTTGAGAGAAGCGTGTGACGGGCTTCTGCTTCTTTTCCCCCTTAGATGGGATTACAGAAAAGTCCATCGGAGCGATGGGAACTTTCCTTTTTTGCTGACTTAACTGCTGGGAGATCTAGGTTGGACTTATGGGAGAAGGGCCGGAAACAGAGAAGGGGGCAGCTGCAGTAGAAGAAGGGAAAAATGTGGAGACACGTGGCAGCGGCATGGAGAGAACAGCCGAAGAAGTGCCCACAGGAGGAAGGGATACTGCAGCTGAGGAAGACATAGGAAGGGAAGGGAGCTCAGAGATGAGGGAAGAAATGGAGGGGGAAAGATCCGCGAGGGAAGAGAAGATAGATGAAGAAGCGGGGGGAATAGTAGAAGAAGGGGGAGAGGACACGACCAAAGGGATGGTCGCTTGAGTCACTCGAGGAGGGGAAGGAAGAGAAGAAGAAGGGACAGAAGGGACCTCGGTTGTTGTAGCAATGCCGAACATCCTGAGTGGATGGGCCTATTGGAACATCCTCTTCTGCTTCTTTCTCTGGTGTAACCAGAGTTATGACCTGTTCGGGTGCCGCGGAAGGAGGACTCTCAGGAGCTTCTTCTTGAGTGGTGCTGGATTCACCCTCTATGCCTTTGCCCTTGCCTTTAGGCTGTTGTTTAGATCGAGGAGGTGCGTTACCCAATGGGGAGGTTGTGAAATCAACCCCGAGGTAGATTAATCCGTTCATCCGGCACCAATGCTCTGTTCTGCGCAGAGTCTCCTTGACCCTCTCCTCAATCGTCTGAGGTGCCTTAGTTCTATCAATGGCTGGAAAAGGCCAATTGTCCCCATCTGTGTTAGTATATACTTGGTCTACTTCATCCTCCATAGTTTGGAAGCCTTTGGGGACAATTGCTACCCCGTATTGGATGATTTCTGCCAAGGCTAAGCGAGAATGGTCCTTTCTCCTGAGCTCAACCTCATGAATGACGTCGATGTAGATGTCTTCGATCTGAGGGATGTGGATTGGATCTAGCTTAGCCCTTGGTAGAAAACTTCTTGGGTCGAAGGTAGGCCTGGCCGGGAAATCATGTTTCAAATTAAGCAGCTCCAGCTCTGCAAACATGTCCTTTGCCTTGTGATGGGTAAGACATGTATATCTGCCCACTGTGAGGGGGAAAGGAGTTCCACCCTTCTTTCTTTTGAGGCACTTCTCATGATAGGTGATCAGCTGCCTTGACAGCTCTAGCAGAATCAGCTTGGGTCCAGCATACCTCGGCAGTCTAGTTGGCTCTCCCAAGAAGTTGGCTACCCTCAGATAGGTGAACGTGGGAAATTGGGTGAACAGGGCCCCCCATTTCTCAGTGGCTGCCACTATGCTCTTGGTCATGCGACTGTAAGTCATATTTGGCCTCAACAGGCAGATGATGTGGTAGAAAAACACATCGTTGATCTTTGTGAATTGAGGGATGCTATTTTCCAGCCTCAACTCTGGGTAGTATTCATATATTTTGACCTGAGGCCAAACCCCACTCCGCATCAGGCCTGGGTAGTCTCTTTCTGATGCTGCAGCATAAACAACATAGGAATTCATGTAGAATCTCCCTGTTGTATTGAATTGTTGAAGCTGTTCAGAGATTGTGCTGCTTATAATCTCTGCCCATTTGAAGCGCTGATCGGGCATATTCTTATTCATGGTCTCTAAGTACCGCAGCATCCATTTATGGAAAAAGTGGGTGTCAGGAAGCCCAAAGACCCTGCTTAGGAAAGTGATGGTGTCACTGAGCTCCTCCGAAAAATCACTGCGGTGAATGATTTGTGGCCATCGGGTCACTACCTTTTTGTTTTTCAAATAGACCTCGTTCATCAGCTGCATGCACTGATCTTCGTTGTCGTCCTAGGCCTTAATACAATCCTCTCGGCTGACGGCCACAAAGTGCCGATGATGAGGAATGCCGAGTATTATCTCAAAGTGGCGGGCAGTGAGGTTAATGACGACCTCGCCCTTGTCATTTACGACACACCTTGTGTCCTTGTTGTAGCACCGGGCAACCACCATCATGAATTCATTGTTGACGGTGCTGACTGGGATTCCTCTAGCGAAGTGTAGGGCACTGCCCATTAGTTTGTCCATCCATGGACTTCTTGTTACCTTCTGAGTCCTGACCCAGAATTCCTCCATATCAATGTGACCCAACTCTGAGTCTCTGATGTCTAGGTCGCATTCGGCCTGGGAGTCAGGCATTCTGACCCTCTGATATTTATATTTCATCTCTTCTTCTGTAAGTTTGGCCTTGCCTTTGGATTTGGTAGGTCTCTTGCTTGATGTAGACATATGTTCTTCTGAGCTTAATTGCTGATCTGCATGAAGAAGAAGCGAGACCCAACGCAAAAAGGTTGTATTAGTCATTTGATCTTCCATTGAAGTGTTAACAGAAGAAAGAGTTAGCGATTTTGAGGCTCAGGGCGCAGGGCGCATGAAAGCTGCAGCTTACAGGGCTAAATAGGTAAGGCGCACAGAAAAAGGGTGTTGCAAGGGTTAAATCAGTGCCAAAGGCGCATGGCGCATAGATACTACAGGGTACATTTTGTAAAGGGCGCATGGAGATTTGGTGTTACATAGGGACAGGATGCGCCAAAGGCGCATGTATTTTTCATGTTGCATGGAAAATTGGTGCGCCAAAGGCGCATGTATTGTTTGTGTAACATGAACTTTTCGTGCGCCAAAGGTAACTTGGCGTAGCGCATAGAGGGTCTACACAACATGATGTTGCTGTAATGAGGAATGCGCCTGCGCTATTATAGCTTTGTACTTAGCGCATATGAAAGGGGTGTTTCATGGATGCTGGGTGCGCCAAAGGGCGCACGAATGTTTTGTGTTGCATCCAAATTTGATGTGCTTAAGGAGGGCACAAGGGAAGCGGTTGCAGCATGTGAGAGAAATGCGCGCCATGAGGGCGCATCTTTTTATGATGTAACAGAGCATGACAGATGCGCCAAAGGCGCAACTATTTTTGATGTTGCATAGCAAGTTTATGCGCCACAGGTGAAAATGGTTTTTAGGTCTGTTCATTCTCTCAGAGGGGTTTCCACATAAGTTTTAGCTTTCTCAAGGTTCATATGAAGGAGTGCAATACCAAGAAGGATCATCAAGCCAACACCTTTTTTAGGACAGAGCTTCTTCTTCCAGCAGATCTGGAAAGAGGAGGAAATGTGGAAGGACAGCAAAGTAGGGGGGGGGGGCAAGATCATAATCTATGATCTCACCAACCTAATGCAAAACCAGCCAACACCCAAGCAAAATCCACAAGGACACAAAAAGCACGAAAGAGTGAGGACCTCTTACCCAGGATATAAACGATGAAAAAGTGCGAAAACGGGTCCACAGCGTGATCGAAAGCGACATGGACGGATACTGACAGGTTCAGAGAAAATATCACGTGTTTTACATTGGTGATAATGACAACGCAGACGCGCCTATATATAGGCGAGGAAGTAATAAATGCGCCACCAAATTTTCAAGTGGCGCATGGAATGCATTGTCGACATAAGGAAGCATGCGCCATTTGGTGCACTAAAGCTCCTGACAACATGAAGTTATGTGCGCCTTTGGCGCACCGAAAGTGATGTCGATACAAGAATATGTGCACCTTTGGCGCACCAAAAAGTGGCGCAACAAAATTTTTGTTGACACGAAGGCACATGCACCTCGGTGCACGCAGGAAAGACCTCAACATATCAAGGCACACCAAAAGGTCAGTTGACACGAAGAACCATGCTGCCAAAGGATTTAAAGGGGGCGCACCAAAAGTTGATGTTACATAGTGATTCCATGCGCCCAGCCAAAAGACCAAAAATGACGAAGTTCGGAAAACCAGATTTCCCGGAAAAGGGATTTTGCAACGTTCTGAACGCAAGGGATCCCTGACGAGGGGTCGGAACAAAATTTTTGGTATGGTTATCCGTAAAATTGGCCTTGTCAATTTTACGGAATAACACACCAGTATAGGTTCTAGCCCTGACTCATGCACCACTCTTGGCATCATTTATGAATTGACCTTCTTAATGCTCATCATCCCAACATCCTTGTCTTTCAAGTGTTTCTTGTTCATATGCTCATAGAGCTCTAGAAACTCTTCATACTAATGTTTATTTCCACACAATGAGCATTGTAAGAAATCAGAGCACTCACATTTGTAATGCTCTATAAATCCATAGCTATAAGAGGTTCCTCACAGGAATTCACTTCATCATCTGCCACAGTTACTGTGACCATGAAATCCTCCACAAAAATATCTTCCACACTTTCCTCCATCTACTTTCCCTTTATAACGATAATCCTCATCCTTGGAACTACTCGCAATACTAGTCTGGCACCCACCCAGATCAATAGCAACATGGATTTGATGCATCAATTTACAATCCTTGGTATCATGGGTTGTAGAGGTACAAATCTTACAATAGGAAGAAAAATTATTGCAGATTGTGCATTGTAGTAGAGGGAACCTACTTGCATCATGATCCCCATAATAGATCTCACATTCTACCACTAAAACATATACTGATTTTTGAGGGAAAATATCCTTTGCATGCCCTTCTACTTCACATTTTGTACAAAAAATCCCACTATGAACCTCATGTGTTGAGTTTTTAGAAAAATTCTCTAACTCCTTCACCTTTGCAGCAATTTGAGCCTCCAAAAAAGGACTAACACCAGTATCAATGCTCCCATCAACTTCAATCTATAGGGAAGCTTCCAACGCCTCAAGGAGGTATGTGAAGATCTTGTGTAATAGAGCCCTTCTAAACAATGTTATAAATCCTCCAAAAAACCATTGAGCATGCTATGAAAAGGATGAATGTCATATGAAAATTTTGATAGGAGAGTCTGAAACCATGTGTCATATTCCCATACACTCTCCATCATTCCCTACTAGAATCTCCTTAAGGGATGTTGATGCTCTTCTATCTCAAACTCGGGGATGTGGAATTCTGCTAGGAAGGCATTTTTCAACGTGGTGTAATCTACCACCATCTGATGGCTATTCATACTTCCTATACCAGCTATGCACGTCATCCTTGCAATGTCGTTGCAAACTGACTAGCCTTCTGCTCCAAGGTTGTGATCCCCTTTATGTGCACCATAGCAACTCACACTCATGAACATGATCCCAAGCATATTTGATACCCCTCTAATCTAGAAAATGTAGAGACATCTCAAAGAAGACTTGAGGAGGTGGCTGGGGCCCTTGTCCTCTTGATCTAAAGTTCCTTGACTTCCCTTCGATGTTTCCTCCTCTGCCATATCCACTAGATCCACTCAGTTCCACCCTCAAATCTACCAATTCTGACCTAGTAGACCCACCTCCTAGCTAGTTGAAAAAGGGCCTGAAGTAAGTCCCATGCCTAGGGTTCCCTAACATCCCACTAAACTATGTGCACTGACCATCTGTGAGATTGTGCCACTATCGGATGTGTGTCCCACGCCACTCCCTGACATGCATTACCCAAGCCTTATATACTTGCTCCTTGTCCAAAAATTCCTCAAAATACATTGGGATGGTATGTTTACATCAATAGAATGTCCCAAACTGAATAAATTATATCTCCATGGGCACAAATTTGTCACTCTCCACTGATACCAACTAGGCTCAGCAATACTCCTTCCTTGTTCTGGAATAACCAAGCACCAGGGTTTGGTCACTATGTGGGTTTTAGATGCATGCCAATGACGAATCTTCTCTCTCCATGCGAAGAACTCTCATCATAAGCTAAAGGGGTCTTCTCTCTACATACTTTCCAAGATGGGGTAACATAAACTACTCAGGTTCCACATCCTACATGAATGAACCTTAACTCCTTCCTGTAACATCTTCCTCCATAGATCCATCACACTTGCAACCTCATGTTGTCTATTCAATCTCCATTTCACGTGCTTCACTATACTTAAGTCATCTCTCCTCCCTTTCCTTCTCCATCGCAATATCTACCATCTTCCTCCACCCTAGCTTCCTCACCCAGCACTCAGAGACGGTTTAGCTGGCCATTAGTAAATGCCTCTAAACTCAAGGTAACATGATTAATATCTTCATAGCTCAAAGGAATAGCACATGCAGAAACATGATCCTCTAAGCTCCTCACAGAAAACACAAACTCAGTAAACTTCCAAACAAGGATATTTAGAAATAGCGTACTCCAGAGTGTAATTGCTTAGCCATTACTCCTTTCCACCAAAGATCAACATAGCACACAGTACATGTCAGATCCACATCTTGCAGCCTCTAGTATTCTTCTTAGTGTCTACATGCTCGTGATCTACAATACTAGCTTGATCTAGATGCATATGTTGAAGAGATGATTCATATAGCTCTACTGGGAAGCAACAGAAAGAAGAATGTCTCATACAAATCATGGTAGAGGTTATTTTCTACTCATCTACATGCATCAAAATCAGGTCCAGTGCTGAATCTCTGAGAAAATTCTTCCTTCGTGTTCTTGAACCATGATTCAACACTTTTTAAATTTAGATGCGTTCTGTCATCACTTATTACACAGATCATGATATGCATGTACATTTCCCACTACAACTTTGAAAAGAGGGTCCCGGTAACGGAACCAATATGTAGTCATATTTTACACCCACCAAAGAACAAGGGTCTAATCCCATGCATGCGTCGTCCTATCACCCAATGGGCATTGGGCACTCACCTGAAGGCACGCATGGGCACTGAGTTCTCTTTTTTATGTGAGTTTTAGTGGGAAAATGCATCATCTTATGATCCAAACTTTAAACGAAGTGCAGTTGGAATAGAAACATGCAAACTATACATAGATCTCATAATGAACTCTAGATCGAGTTGTCATATCATTACATGTACAAAAGATACTTTAACAAACGACTTAAAGAACTGAATCATACATAAAAAGGAAAATGCATAGGAATTCATATTCATGCTCTATAAACATACATGAAAAGGAACTATGAAGAATCATGTATGAATCCAAACCAAGAAGGACCATATGTTCATATTAACAGATTTAATAACCTCATTACATTCATTGAGGCCTACTACAAAACATCCACATATAACCATGGAAGATCCAAAGTCATGCATCAGAACTGGATCACATATCATTCAGCTCTCATTAAAAGAAATTTTATGCAACCCCAAGCCCTCTGATACATTTCATGATCTCCTATATTCTCCTATCTACCCTAACCCAATATGACTCCTCGCATGCAATTTCCATGCAGAGCTTTGCCACTCTTCTAATTCTCTCGATCTCTCTCGACTCTCCCTTTTCTTCTATCGAGCGAACTTGTATTTATAGGCTTAGCAACCAAAGTGCCAACTCATGCCTTCCTGCAACCTTACAGATCTAGGTTGCTAAGTGTTTGAATGTGGTCCTCCATGGGAGCAAGCCTTCTCAAATCTGAGCTCTCCAATATATGCCATGATGGTCTTCTAGAAGCTTCCATCACATGCCTAGCATATTCCCTTCCTAGGCCAACCTTCAGTCACCAAACTAGCACCTTATCCACTCCACATGCATAATCGGGTCATGCTTTTCTCAGTGTCCTTCCTGGGATACGTAAAATATAACTAAGTCCCAAGATCTTGTTCTTCCGGTGCATAACATGTGCCCTTGGTTCTACAAACCCTTGCTAGAACCCTGCCTTGCATGCCTTCTAACTTGCGTTCACCACTTCTTCATCCTAGGTAACTTGCGTGCCCACGTGCACCTTTGTGTACTTAGTCAATATTTTAGGGGGCCAACATCCATCATTTCCTTTAGAAAACCTTAAACACCTATAAACTCCTCAATGAATCTGTTATAAAATTTAACATAGGTTCTCCATAAGATCCTCATGTAGTTAAAGTCGACTAATCTCTATATCCATAGGAGTTAAATGACTTCACAAATTTTTAATCCAAATTTGTTCAAGCCTTCACTTGTTCATATAGTTATATGCTAGGGTATCAACTCCAACATCGTCATTCATAATATTTTCCACTTATCTAAATGCTAAACTAGTCAAAAAAAAATTATGTGAATCCACCCTCACATAACTTTAATCATCAAAGAAGAGTTACAACGCTTGTTGTCTAAAACATTCATCATACCCATTGACTATACATAGTGGGTCTCTATTATTGTACCAGTAACCAAAGCCTTAGGGAAATTATGCATCTATACCGACTTCTGAGACCTCAACCTCGCTTGTCCTAATGATGATTTCCCTCTTCCAAACATTGACCACATCATCGATCTAATAGATGGACATGAGATGATCTCTCTTATGGATGTATTCTACAATTATAATAAAATTCCCATCACAGTAGAGGATCAACAGGATCAACACAAAACATCCTTCATTAATCCATGGGGGACTTTCTACTACTGTGTTATGCCATTTAGACTCAAAAATGCGTAGGGAACTTATCAATGCACTATAACATAAATTTTTCATGATCTTATCCACAAAACTATAGAATACTATGTTGATGATCTCTTAAGGAAATCAAGATAAATCAAAGATAATTTCTTATTCCTCAATTCCATCTTCATATGTCTTATTCAATACTTTCTTTTCCTCAACCTCTCTAAGTGTGTGATTCGTGTCCTCACTAGAAAACTCCTAGGGTTCATCATATTTTAGACACAAAATTGGGTCACACTCCCTTTGGTCCCATTCAATTAATTAATGTAACATATTCCACTAACCATAACCTCTTTACCCCATATTAATATTCATCCTCATGTTATTAATTAATATAATTAATTTAATTAAGTTAATTTAATCCTCACACCTCCATCTCATCATGACACCTCATCCTAGAACCATTCCAAGGGAATTTAACTCACAATGATCAAGTCATCACTCTCAACACATAGTCACTACCTGACCTAACCAACTAAGAATTCTTCCTAAACCTAACTGGACTTCTTCTAAGATCTTCCTTCGTACTCTCAAGTGAACTCTACCTCCGTAAGTAGACCTAACAATGAAAGCACACCAAATTTGGGAAGATCGGCCTATTTTTAATAAATAGGACTATTTCACCATAACTAACACCGATTTATTCTCAGCTAACGTCGGTCACCTAAAGTGCCATCAGTTCCTTTATATATAATTTTACAAATCTTTACATGGGTTAATCATTTAGTTTTGGGAATTCTATTGCAATCAAACATGAGTCTAAAAGCCATTCCTACATCCAAATGATGAAGACACACCACCAAAGTCCAACACAAGAAATAGGTTCTCTTCCATAGCATTGGAGTATCTAAGGGAACACATAGTTTGCACTACCATGGCACTGAACCAGCCATCACCTTACCAATCAATCACCAACTACCTTCATTCATGAGATCTTCATAGCAAAAAGTAAGTAATGTGGTTTTCATCATCTACACTTACCTTATGGTAGATCTTTTACTTCTTTCAATATTTTCATTTCTTCTATTACTTGAATATCTCCATCTTCCCTCTAATCCACCTACCCAACCATTTCAATCCTTTCCATCTTTCTTAACCTCTTCCTCTACATTATTAGGTCTTATTAGTTATATTATTGGCCTAACCACACATTCCTCACTATTTTTGCAATCAAAGAGAGGCTAAAAATCCATTTTTATTAATTTATCTCCCATTGCCCCTATCAACGTTGGTTTACCTTACCATCATCAGTTTCATCCCTATACCAGCATCAGTCACCTGAACAATACCGGTCTCTTTGTTATTTTATATTCTCATACCAACAAGCCTTTTATTCACTCAAAACCAACCCAGACCTCACCTAATCTATTCCAGACCTTTACCAGACCTCTAAGAAACCTTCCTAGCCTGAATAAACATTTAGTTTCATTAGGTTTAGTGGTACATTTGTATTTGACATTAAATCTAGCATATTGTTTTGTATTGAGAAACCTAAATAATTTCATTACAATAGGACCTTTTAATTTCATTTTCTTATTTATGTTAAATTAAATAGTGGATTGACAACCTCTCTAGAAAGCATCACACATCCTAGATCTAGCATATGCTAGGTGGTCCTTTGTCATATGCTATTTAATGCTCTTTTTTGGTCTTGTTTTGTATTTATAGGTAGTCCTTCCCAGACAAAAAGGTGTTTTCTACAATTAGCTTGGATAATGTCAATAATGTGCACATTCTACCTTCCACCTTAAATTTTATAGGTATTCCTCCTAACCTCTTACCTTATCTATTTTACTCAACTTATTGATGAATCATTTTGGCATGCCCAGTGGGACCTATTTGGGTTCTTTGCATTGTTCATTCTTAGAGAATCATTATGTGTTTATTACTTTTTGAAAGAGAGTTCATAGTAAATATTATTCCATGGAAACATTCTTATTCTCCTACTTGTCTCGGTGAAACTTGTAGTTTGGATTAGAAAGAAAAATTATTATTTTTATATATTGCATTAGTGAAAGACATACTCTTGCCTATTCATTATTACTCTTAGCAAATTTAATTGTGGATTTGGGTTTAAAATCTTTACATCTCATTTCTGTATCCTTTATTATAGCTCATTTAAATTATGGGAAACCTATATGTTATAAGTCATGAACAGATGAGGGCTAAAAAATGGAACCGTAGCTCACATTTTACACACTCTCTCTCTATACCAAACCATTGAAAACAAACTACACATTTCTTAAAAACACATATTTCCGAAAAGAAGCTGTCAATGATAAGATGATTGACAGTGAGCTCCAATTGGTGTTCTAGCTAGTTATCATATCAGATTAGCACCTCGTGTAATGCAAAGTATATTTTTTGGACACCACTCCAAAATATACCTAAATCCAGCCATAGCTGTCAGTTTCCATAGAGAACCTTTGGCAACCAAAAACTCTATTCTATTCACAAGTTAGTCCTAAATGGCATAAGCCATAACATAAAATCTACAACATAGAATTTCATGTTTGCTAGCTTTTTCTTGATTTTTGTTTTGAGGTGTGAGTTAATTTTCTTCATTTGCTCTCCCTACATGCTCCACAATCAAAGATGGTGTAATTTTACTATTTCTATGTGTGTTGGGATTAATCATCTCCATACCCAGCTTCTGAGTTGGTCCTTTTATTTAATATAAATCACAAAATTTCACTTTTTCCATCTTTTCATAGATTTCACAATAACTGATATCAATCAAAAGACCGCCATCAATTATATCATCTCAACACCGTCAGTTAACTGACCGTCATCAATTTTATGGTTTTTTGGTCATTTCTACCAAAGTAGCATTCAATCTACATTTCTTTTCTTTATGTGACTTGTTTTTTCACCTTATCATCTTTTCTATGTTTGGTTATCACCTCCAAAATTCAGATACATATTATTAATACCTTTTCATCTCCAGATTTTAATTTGTTATTCATTCAGATTAACTGGTATCGGTTTAGCATCCACCATCGGTTATATCATCATACCACCATTGGTTTACTAACCACTATCAGTTCAGATCTATTTTGGTCATTTTACCAAAATATGTTTCATTCACATCTATCACCTTCTATGACTTCATCTGTCACTTTAATATAATTTTTAGTCTTTGATATCACCTTCAAAACCTAGTTTCACTTCGTTTTCATCATTTATTACCACCTTTCATTTATCCCTAGTAACCAACATCAGTCTAGTGACTGATGATGATTACCCTCTAATACCAACATCAGTTACCCAATCGATGCCGGTCTCTGTGTTCTAATTTTTCAATCAATATAATGATCAAATCATACATTCTACATCATTTTTTCTCCACTTTTTCTATGTTTTTGCATAATCGTCATAACTCAAATTACAAGTTCTACTGTCAGTCACATGTTTTTAACTCATAGATAATCCAATTCTCTCGTGTTTCATGCTAGATGCTAGCTTCTCCCACCTATCCAATCGCCCCCTTCCATCTTATCACATATGGACCCCAATCACTCTCTTACCATACCTACTAATGATGAGAAGTTTGTGAGAATCCTTGATCACAACCCCATCACTCTACATTATCACCTTTCTCATTCATATACCCATGATTCATAATGCTATCTTGTATATGATATGCCTCTTTCCATTCCTCCTACTCTCACATCCACTTATGCATCAACTACTACTAGTGTAGCCTCAACCTCTTCCACCTTACTACTCAAGGTTTCCGAGATTGACCTTACATAATCAATATTTGTTGCACCTATAACATATATCATGCCTTCAACATTTTTTTCCCCTACGATGTTAACCACACCTTCATAAACCACCCTTACTATAGGTCTATTTTCATCCTCCACTTCTCATATACCTATT
This sequence comes from Taxus chinensis, assembly GCA_019776745.2. Lineage (NCBI taxonomy): Eukaryota > Viridiplantae > Streptophyta > Pinopsida > Cupressales > Taxaceae > Taxus > Taxus chinensis. The sequence goes on along the minus strand of CM034148.1, from coordinate 941,125,276 downwards.
GCATCTCAGCCACCACTAGTGTTAGAATCCCACACTCTCTTCCAAAACCTTGTCCTCTTCATCCTGCAATCTCTTCCTCTAATTGATACAAGAGTCTTTACTTCCACCCCACCTACCTACACCTATCACTAACAACCCCCTATTTTATCTAAAACTTATCAACGGTACTTTCCCTCCACATCTATTCAGTCCTATGTTCCTTCATCATAATTTTTTTACTTAGCACCACCACATACTAGAGTGACATCCATGTTATACCCACCTTATCTACCTCCTTATACTACAAGGATTTCTCTGTCATCACAGCCTACAAATTATCTTATCAAAATGATGATGGATAAGATGCAGACATTAGAAGCATATGTCTCTAGCTCATGTAACTCTCTGATGTACAATGAGATTTGTAACAAGCCTATTCACCTGTCTATTTTGATTCATCCATACCCTACATATTAGGAAATTCCTAAATTCAACTTATTCAACAAAGAAGACCAATAACATCACTTGTGGTCATTTAAACATGTGTGTTATCTAGTCACTCATGATGACACATTACTCCTACAAACATTTCCAGTATCATTGACGATACCCGCTTTTGATTGGTATAGCACTCCATCTTATCATTCAATCAAATAGCTCAAGATTTTATAGACCACTTTTCTATCAACATTGTCAAAAAGGTCACCATGACCAAATTTTACATGTCACACTAATATGAAGATGAATCTATCATATATTTTGTCACTCATTGGTAGAGCCTGATATACCAACTCACATTCCAATTACCTAAGAAAAAGTTAATAGATTTATTCACTAGAGCTTGTGCTAGGCATATATTGCCAAATCGCCAAGTCCAAACCTTCTACACATTTTATGAGACATTCACCATGGCTCCAAAAATTAAAATCTGTGACATTGAATAAAATAAAATACAATTACGTAGCAAGAATGATGTGTCTAAATCAAATGATACATCTTCTTCTTCCAAACAAAAAAGTAATTATTCTAAAGAAAAATGATCTTCTAATGTAGTGGTTTTACATTTTTTCCCATCTCAATCCATCCAAGCAATCAAAACCTCCTTCCAACCTTTCTCATGTTTAGGATTTTAAGTTCAAGCGCAAGCAACAAAAATATACTCCACAGGCTGAGAAAATGGAAAAAAATTCAAAACTACCCCCACAACTCTGCAAGAGGACACGTGTCATGTTCTTATGCCAAGGCGAGATGGAAGGTGGGTGGGGAACTTAGGAATTTTTTTCCTTTTTGGTGAAAAGGGAGAAAAGTAGAAGAAAGGCCCACAGGTCTATAATGGAGCAAGGGGTGGACACATGGCAGGCATAGGAGGAAATGTGGGCCACGAAAGAAAAGGGGAAATTTTTCCCTTTTGGTCAAAAAGACTTAGAGAAAAGAATTAAGCAACAGATCCAAATGAAGCCACAGGGAGACACGTGGTGAAGGCAAAGTGGGTTGGTGGGCGGGTGGAGGCAAAAGGGAATTTTTTCCCTTTTACAAAAAATACTTAGAATGGAAGATTTGAGGCATGGCTCCATGAAAAATTAGAACAGGACACGTGGCAAGGATGGGATCGGAGGTGCGGACCCACGGGGAGAAATGAAAAAAAATTCCATTGGCGAAAAAGGTTCTAAAATGTGGAATAAGCCCGCCGATTTTTAGCGATAAAGAGGCTGACATGTGTGAAGGACAGAGGTGGAGGTGCGGGCCCTGGGGGAAAAAAGTGAATTTTTTCCAAACTCCAAAAAAAGGTCAAAATGCGAAGAATTGAGCCGTAATCCCAATGGGACCCACCGTATGCCACGTGTCATCACCAAATTTCAAAGGCCGAGGTGCGGAGAAAAAGGTAATTTTTTTCCATTTTTCCAAAAATGTTAAAAAGTCAAAAAGTGAGCCCGAATTCATTCCCAATTGTATTTCGTCATGTGGAGGGCCCAAATTGAACAAGAAAGAGAAGATCAAGGGTAACTACACATTTTCATTTTTGGCCGCCATTTTTGCTCCAAGAAGCTTGGAGATGTGGATTTTGCATCGTTTTTCATCTAATCTTTAGTGAATTCATGTTGTTTGTGCCTGCAAAGACCAATGCAAGTGGTTTTAGGGATTCATTTGAAGATTTGAGATGTTTTTGAAATAAATTTTTACTCAGGCCCGTGCAAGACGTGAAATATCAAATTATAAAGTTGTAGAATAAAATTTTGGAATGATAAGGATGAAATGATGAAATGAAAGGGATCTGTATGCTTAGAGAATGAAAAACATGCCTCCAAAATGGATAATGATGAAGGATTTGTAATGATTCACCATGTTAGAAACACTTGGCAAATTTTGTTAAAAATTTGTTAAATGTCCCTATTTCTGAATCATGTTGGAATTTTGTAAAAAAATTGATGTTGGGCATATTATTTTCTTGCGAAAGAAGGATCAAATGTAATTGAAAGTTATATAATGGATGTTTTGAGACATGCAAAAGGTCAGAGAAATTTAGAATTTCATGGGAAGAAGCCCATTCTCTGAGAAACCTCTTGAGAACTAGTTCTAATTCCTTTTACATCATATTTATATCATGTTGAGTTGGTTTCAGTTATAAAGCCAGAAACAAGCTCTGAGACTGTTCTTATAGCATTCCCCTACTGATAAATTTGGTCATTCTAGATTATTTTTTATTATCTCTTGGCAAAATTTGCATGCACTTATGTTTCAGAATGTTTTCAATTTGTGTTACTTGCTCCTGTTGTAGTCTTGTGTTTAAAATCTCTCTTGACCATACATGGTATCATTTCTTATTGATGGTTTAGTGGCATCTGTAGTCTCACATTCAGAAGAGATTTCATCTGATAAAGAGATAAACAAATTTAAAACCACTTTACCTTCGTTGAATTATGAGATTGTTTATAAACCTTTGGGTGCACCTTAGGTCATGATAAAATAGAGATATCTAGATACTTTGGTTGTTCATCTACTTCAATATTTTTTGGCAGGTTGTCAAATATTGTGTGGAAGAGTGTAGGTCTGGGCCTCCATTTGGTACACATATCTTGGATGAAGGAGTACCTTAACCCCTTTTGAATCATTCTACTATTTAGGTGTTACAAATTTCTTACAAAGATCCTCAAAGAATTTGGAAAATTCTACTTATTCTTGTCTAAAATCTCCCACCAAATAATTCATTTAGATTAACTAATCCTACCCCATACTACCCTTACATTTCACTGTGTGTCACCAAAATAATACAATCCATTTACAAAAATGCACAAGGTAAATCAGGATCATACCATGTCTTTAGTAGCCTCAGCCTTGTCTTAAAAGCATTTCCATCATTTAGTAGTGACAATTTTGTTGAGTTTGAATAATGGAAAATTGATCATGTTTTCCCAAGGCCATCTCCATACAATATGCATAGTATAAGGATACCTTCACCTCCTTCAAAAAATAGAGGCTGCAATATAGGTTCTCTTACCTTAGTTGAAAGGCACAACCTCAAACAGTTAGGACAAGATCAAGTCCTATTTGAGTGCTAGTTAGATCATATCCCCAGCTTCAAAATGACATACATCAAGATCTATCTACCTTTGAGCCTCATGCCATATTTTTAAGGTTTCTTAGAATGAAAAGGAGAACAAATTTGAGTAATAGCACTTTTTAGCACCGTTACCAAGGACTTTTTTGAATTCCTAGAAATAATTTACATTACTGAGATTGATTTACTAATTCATTGCTAGTCCATATTTACTTATCCCGTCAACAATACTTTCTGGCACCATTGTCTGGAAAATTATTCAGTATTTTAGATCCCTGGTAATACTTCTTCTATGATTTATGTGCAATTACAAATCTGAGTCTCATTTTCTAATCAAATTTGTAAGGTTTGAGTGAAGATATAAGTTCTTCCTACAAATTTTATCAGTTTCCAGCAGTAGTTGCACTTCATTTACATTTATGATTGATAAATTCAAAGAAAGGAAGGTATGATGTATAAAGTTTGGCAAGATTTTCAGTGCTAATAGATATTTGAGAAAGTATTTTAGTGCATTTTCACAACTAGGGTGAAATTCCTTAGTGGCGAATCCATGTTGATTTGATCTTGATAAACACTAGTGTCTTAACATTTCTGTCATTTAGTTTGGAGTTGCTAATCTTTGAAAAACTGGAAGGAAGAAGATCTCTCTTCACTAGAGACTCTGCTAAGAAGTAATTTACAAATTCAAGAAACTTAGAGTTGGAAGGGAGAAGAGTTTGGAAGGTTGTTAAAGGTCAGACATCAGGAAAAGATATATTCATTGGTGAGAGAGATCAACCTTTGGTAGAGGATTATAACTCTTCTTCAAGTGATTCTAATTCAAGCAATCCTCTCATAAAATTGTTTACCTCAGCTAGTGAAGGTCCTTTTGCTGTACTGGGTAAGTTCCTTCTCCAATCTACACCTTTGTGTTTCAATTCAAATAGAATTTTCCAAGAAAATCTGCAGTTAGAGAATGCCAATCTTGTGAATCACTTTCTTGAGCCCCAAAGACCTTGCACTCCTCATCATCTTGTGTCACCCCCAAGATCACCTCCACCAAAAAATATGGCTCAGCCTAGACCTCCATTTTTTGTTAACACCTTTGGTCCTATAGAATTTAGAGGAATGGATGGTTACCCAAATGTTGTCCCACAAGTTGTCAGAAATAGATTGCCAAAATTCCAAGGTAACGATGCAATAACTGGTGATCAGCATCTCAAACTTTTTGTTAACATGATGGAATATTTTTAGATAGACTTTGAAGATGTGTATATTAAATTGTTCATTCATACACTAGAAGAGGATGCTAGGGATTGGTACAAGGATCTACCTGAGAATTCAATTAATTCTTAGACTGAGATGAAGAATACATTTAGGTTACAATATGGTGATAAGACTGATCTTAGATTTCTCTTGTCTGAGTTTTAGAATATCAAGAAGAACCTGACTAAATCAGTCCATGAATTTAACACAAGTTCTAACAAAACTTTGAGAATTCTGCCTGTTAGTTTGAGGCCTTGTGATGAGTCTTGTTTAATCAAATATGCAAATGCATTTGATAAAAAGGTAGCCCATTACCTAAGAGACAAGAACCCTACCAATCTAAGATAATCTTTGACCATGACACTTCAAATTGAAAACAATATCAAAGAAATTGGGAAACCTCTCAAGAGAGATGGTGTAAAGTTGATAAACCATGAAAAACCTCAAGCTAGCAAGGGTGTTGATTTAGAGGAGGTTGTGAAAAATTTGGAAGGGGAAGTAAAAGAAATATCATATAAGTTGGCAAGAACTGAGAAAGGAATTGGGAAAACTTCACAAGCTCAGCTAAGAGAAAAAAACCATGAAAAATTTTCCAATCATCCTAGAGATGATAAAAGGGAAGATGATAGAGGAAAAGGACCCATGGGGTCTGCAAATAGACATCCTCAATCATGTGAAGGAAGAGTGTTACCTGATCCCCTAAATGCTAGGGTTACTGCAATTGAGGAAGTTACTAATATTGATTGGTTTGATAGGTTTTTTTTACCCCATCCTCCATATGAAGTGGACCAACAAGATGGTGAAGTTAATAATGATGATGGTACTGATGATGATATATGCATGATGGTTTGTTCTTCAAGTCCACAAGGAGGAGCAACATCTACTAAAGTGATAAGTGAAAGGATAGCTATAACCTTTTGGGATTGCATCAAATGGGTACAAGTTCTCCTTCCCCCTCATACTCTTGAAGTTGATGTAGTGCAAGATTTTGAAATTCCTAACAATGACTTTGAATATTTAAGAGCTTTGATGATTAAGAAGTATGATGGTGGTATTCCTTCGGAGGAAGATAAACAATTATTGATGAATGTTGTTGTACCTCAAGAGAAATATTATAACACTAGAAACAAAGTTATTAAAGGATTTGGGCCTAAAGAAGAACCTAAAACACCCTTGCTCACAAGAATTCCAAAAGAATCTCCTAGGAGAGAAAAACTTGCCAAAAGCTTTGTTGTCCCAAGCAAAAATTACAGTCCTCCTCATGCCCAAGTTGCCAAGAATCCCTTGCCATCAAATGAATCTTCTTGTCTCCCTTCCAATGTTGCTTTGCCAAAGAGTGTTCCCTATGACATAGCCCAAGTATTGAGCCAAATCAAAGTGATTGTTCCAATCATTGAGTTGCTTAGAATTCTTGAGCATAAGAAGAGAGCATTTAAGTACTTGGGGTTGAAAGAAGAGAAGACTACTCCAAGCATAAATGTAAATTTTTTTGAGATTCCTCCTCAAATCATTATTGACCTTAAAACACCTCCAGTAGTAGAGTATCTTGGAGAGACACCTAAGGTATATTTGGGGACATCCTTGGTTGAATCCCAATTGAATGTTGATCCATTCTTCACAACTTTGATCATAAAGGATAGGCCACTTCACAATTGTATGTTTGATTCTAGTGCATCATGTAATGTCATGCCTCTAGAAGTCATGAATGAGTTGTATATCAAAGTGACAACAACCTATGGAAAATTTACTGACATGGACTCAAGAGAAGTACCAGTTGTTGGTTGTGTGAAGGGTTTGGTTGTGCAGCTTACATCTTATCCCGAGAGGAATTTAAAATTGGATGTTGTGATTGTTGATTGCCCTGCCAAATGGGGTATGTAATTGCTAAGAAAGTGGGCTGCAAGTGTTAGAGGGATTTTCCAAATGGCTATGTATTTTTCCACCATTCCCATTGAGGGCATCCTTTTCAAGCTCTATGGAGAAAAGAAAATGTTACATCTAATTGAGGACCCAAACAATGCTTCTTATGAAGTATTATTTGTTGATGTTGATGCTGATAATTTTATTGGTTTTGTTGATGGAAAAGAACACAAAATGGATCAGTCAAAGTGCCTTGAATAGGTGTGTTATCCTTGGACCTTACTATTTGGTGGAGCTTGCTCCAAATTTGGAAATGGTACTCGTATAATTCTGATTTCTCCTAGCTTGGAAGAGTTTTTTTTCCTTCAAGATTAATTTTGAATGTACTAACAACATTGTTGAGTATGAAGCCGTGTTGGTCAGTCTAAGAACTACATGGAAGTATGGTGTCAAGGACATCATTGTAAAGGGAGATTTAGATCTAGTTGTCAAACAAATAAGAATACTATATGCTACAAAAAATTAGTGGATGAAACAGTATAAGCATGCAATTTGGGATCTAATTGAGATGTTTGATTCCTTAAATATTGTGCACCATGATAGAAGTTTCAATGTTGATGCTGAAAAGTTGATAGTGATGGGGTCAAGATTTGGAGATTGCACCATTTCACTTTATTGTGGGTATAATGTTGAAGTGTTAACTAGGCCAGCTGTCCCTGACAACATCAAGCATTAGAAAGTGTTTAATGATGATGCAAGAGTGAGTGTAAAGGTTCCTAAAAAATCAAGGTGAGTTTGTAGATCAACATATTGATTGGGTCAAAAAGGACTTTGTTGAGAGCAACAGTCAGGGGACAAGAAGTCCCTCCTCTTTAATGGGAGAGGTTCCCTTATTTAAAGACCAAGCTTATTTACATATGTACAGTGCATAGTTTTAATGTGGAACTTGGATATCATGAAAGTGTTTTAAAATAGAATGGATCATCAATACAAAAGTACAGAGGAATGAAGTAGTGGAAATGAGCAGAAAGGTATTCTCAAGAATTATAGATAACAAAATAATTCCTTATGCATGCCAGAATAAAATTATTTGGAACAAAACCATTTGCATTTGAATTAATAAGATGTTATTGCAAAGACACAAAGTTCCAGAAATAACATCCACAAGAATACAAAGCTTCTTGAAATAATACATACAAATGATTCAAAAGTATCCAGTGGATAGTAATGAAAGAATAAGATCAGATAGACATGGAAAGAAATCTCTTTTGTATTGATTTCTTTGTTACTCTTTACACTTTCAAAAATAAACCAAGTTCCAGCCCCTTGAAAATGGCGTAGAGATCCCATTATATAACTTTACAAATTAGTTACAATTGGTAACTACTTCTTTTAACTAAAATGTTTAGTTAAGGGGATGCTTGACACAAAAGCCCTCAACTAATTACAATAAGCCCGAATTGTGAAAAAGAAGGAAGGAGAAGCTAGGAGGAGAAAACAAATGCTTATGATTGGGGAGGGCCCACCGACTTGAGGATCCGTTGTCTAAAAATTTTCAATTCCGCTATGTCTCGGCCTCATGGGACTGATGTGTTGGTAGTGGCTTGGGTCCAAGATCCCAAACATTTCTCCATTTCTTTATCAAACTCGGTGTGCATATGATATTCTTTATTAGCTTCCTCAATGGCAGATTGGAGAGAGAAGATTTCCTTTATCTTCTCTTTGGTCATTGAGTCCTCCTTGAACAAGTTTTCCTTGACAAAAGCTCTGAATTGAGTCTTAATTTCCTAGAGGGAGAAAGGCACACCTGAAGTATCATCATGGAGGTGACAGTGAATATCCTTAAAAGTAGATACCACCAAAGTTTTGAAGGCCTCTCCTTTCTACCAACTACTCCTCAATTCTCCCAAAGCCTCCTCCAGCACTCTTATTTTCCACTCCATGCTGAAAACCCATGACTTTGACAAATTATCTTTGCATCATCAAAAAATTTACTTGCCATCAATAAATTTTCATCAGTCTACCCCATCAGGTGAAGGTCTACTATGCAACTACTCCAGAGTTTAAGCTCTTTATCCATATTTCCAATTGGAGGAAAGATTTTGTTGTAGATTAATTACCTTCTCATTGAGTTTGAAGGCTTCTCCAATGAAATTCAAACCTGCAATGACCATATCATCAACCATGTCTTCCATAGCTCTCCCATAGATGGAGTACATATGTATGTCTTTGATGCTCTGGACCTCATCTTGACTAAGGATCACAGGTGGTGGAAGGGCAGTCAGTGGGGTAGGATCCAGAACCTTGTCTTTGGATAGCAATGACTTGATGAAACCAAAAAGCACCTGAGCCTACTCCTCCAGCTGCTCTATAGTCTACTTTCCTTTTTCTACCCTTCCAATAACCCTGGTCACTATTTCCTGAAGGTTATGGATTTCACTTTCAGGGGTAGACTCTCCCATTGAGATCCTAGAAAGTTCCAGGTCAGAGGCTTGCAAATCATGTTCTGGCTTGTCAACTTTGGGCTTGGCTACCTCAAGAAATTGCTGGCCTTGGGCATCTGTCACTATCCTTGAAGTTGTTTTGGCTCTCTTTGTAGGAGCAGAAGGAGTAGTGCCCAATAAGGCCACCACAACATCAAAATTAGGCCCTGTCAATTGAGAAGAAGACTTCCTCTTCCTACTGTCAACAAAAGGTAGCACCCATGCAAAAGTGGAGGAAGAAGAAGAAGGAGGAGCAAGAGAACCAAGAGTAAGAGAACTCATGGCACTTAAAGTATTTACCACTATTGCCTCTAGTAGAGATGTGAGTGGAGTAGATGAGGCTTCTTGGACAGAGGAATCCATGGTACTTGGAGGCTCAGTGTTATGAATTTCCTGCTCCTTATCCATTGTAGCTTCTGAAACTCCTGTAGGAACTGGACACTTCACTATCTTCACTTTCACTGAGAACAATGATGTTCTCTGGCCCAGAAGGTAATTCTTGAATGTTTTGGCAGAGGATCTTCCTCAACAGGCTCCTTTTTGACTTCCTTCACCTTCTTCTGATATACCTGAGTGGATGAGGAAGGGGTGGATGATGCAGGTTCTTTACTTGATGAAGGAGGAGGAGTTCATACAGGTACCTCTGAGCTAGGTGTTTGTGACTCCTTCCTCAGTGTTGAAGTGTCTTTGGAAGAAGACTCTCCTGAATTCTTCCTCAGCTCTCAAACCTTTCTATCAAACCAGACTTTGGTTCTTACCAGGACAGGAGCTAGAATCTCAGCCAAATCATCTTTCTCCCTTTTAAACCAGTCTAGATCCTCTAAAGGAGTATGCTTGATCACAGTATCATACTCATATGACAATAGATCTGCATTGTCATCTTGAAGCCCTTCAGGAATCTGATATAGGTTGAGCTCTTGTATTAGTTGGAGGGGAAATCTGCCATAATGCCTCCGTCTTGCCTCAAAGTCATCTGTGCAATCAGCCCAGTAGTCCTTCAGTGTCTACCCTATGATGGTAGTTGATTCTGAGATTCAGCTCAATGAATTTCTTCAAATCAAAATAGGTTCTGGGCCTGAAGAAGTGGACAGTGATGGGAGCAAGGGCTCTCTCTATGTTCTAGGCATCCAGAGTTGTTTTACATGTATAGTTCCCCAAAGATATGGGGAAATGTAGCCCAGTGATTTTCTTGTCCCTACAGGTCCTGTGCAACTTGTCTAGTTGTCTAGCATACCTCAATCAGAGCCATCTTATCATTACAAAATATAGGGAGCTTGAGAGGAGTGCTCTCATAACTGGCTAACCTAATATAAGAAAACCTTCTGAATTGAATGAAGTAAGCTCCATACTTTGCTATCAGGCTCATGGCTTCATCAGAAAATCTCCTAGCAGTATCACTCTCTAGAAGCCTCACAATGTACATGGTGAAAGCATCATTCACCCTCCTGAAGTTGTGATTGCTGGTGTCAAGGGTGAACTGAGGGTAGTAAGCATAGATGGGATCACCCTTCTGAGCCTCAATGTATGTGAAACCAAACCATTGTCTGGATGCTGCTAGGGTATACATAAGATAAGAAGTCATGTAGAACTTCTTAGTTTGTTGTACATTGGACAACTGCTCTGTCAAATTCATGCAGATGATCTCTGCCCAATTGATGTTCTGGGTACCTTCACAAACTATGTTGATGAGCGGGCACATCCAAAAGTGGAACTCACTGGTAGAGGGCAAGCCCATGACACGAGCCAATAGGATGATGAAATCAGATAGCTCCTCATTGAAATCAGCCCTAAACAGAGCTTTTGATAGTCAGGATGCCCCCTTTTTAGGGTTCTTCAACCACGAATTTTCTACCCTAGCTTTGTATTTCTCACTGTCTTGATCGAAGAGAGCTTGTGCTTGATTTTGAGAAATTACCACAGAATTGTCCATTTCAGGGATCCATAGGGCAGCGGAAATGGCAGTAGCATCAAGTTTAGCGATGAGCTCCCCATGTACATTGGTCAATTCACTTGTATCGGGTTGAAGTGGGCTCCGCAAGCGAGCACAGTATCAGCACACTACACTGAGATTGGGAAACCCATAGCAAATGCAAGGCCACTGTCATTAATCATTTGTGCCATGGGAGAGGGGTTTGGGTCTATCAACCTGGTCCAAAAATCACCAAAGTCCAGGTGACGAACTTCACTATCTCTGATATCGGGAACGGAAGACTCGAGTGGAGAAACCTACTCTTGGCCTTGAAACTTGATCTTCATACTGACAGTGTTTAGAAAAATGACCTTACAGCTTGAATCCGCGATGAAAATGTAGGGGAAATGGGGACACGAGCAGATGGTTTCAATTGCAAGGGTATGAGTGAATGGCAGTGAGAAAGTAGTGTGCAAAATGCGTAGAGGGGAGTCCCATTAAATAGCCATTTTAGGAGAGAGAAGGTTATTAAATGCGCATTAAATTCATATACACCAACTCAAAAAGCAAGCATCGGGAAGAGCGGAAAAATTAGCCCGGATGGCCTTTGGTACATTTGGGACATGAGGGACGTGAAAGCGCTGACTTCGGCCGATGCAGGTGATGCGGGAAAAGTGGGGACATAATGCACAAATGCTTCTGGGACAAGCAAGACCAAAGTACGTGAAGGGCACGATGCGGCCGATGTGGGTGATCGGGGAACAGAGAGCCCAAGTGAACTTGGGACAGTTGGAACAAAAAGTTCTGACGGGCCCACAATTTAACAGATTTCAGAGAAAGTGGCTGATCAGGGAACAGAGAGCCCAGAAGAACTTGGGACACATGGGACAAAAATGTCTGACAAACCCGAAAATCACTCAAATGACTCAAAAAATGTGAAATTTTTCTAACTTCTCAACTTTTCTCTTTACTAGAACATCATAGAAAGGTGTTAACTCAAAATTTTCAATTTTTGACTTTCGAAAGAGGGGAAATTTTGAGAGGACAACAGTTGGCTCTTTCTGGGGATGACTTGGCTAGATTCAAAGAATGAGACAAGGTAAGAACTCTCAGAAAACTAGGGGAAGAAGACCAGTGCCTTATCCATTGGGCCACAGAGTCAAAAGAAAACCAATACAAAAAACAACACCCCAAACAAAGAAAGAAAAACACACCAAAAAGCAAGAGAAGGAAAAACACACACAAGAAAGAAAGGACACACCCTATACATAATATACAAAGGACTTCCTACTCACCTAGGACTTAAAAAATTTCAGGTACTGCCCACTATAAGGAAGTGGGAGAGAAGAACCATCCATGTAATCAAGGTAGAAAGAATTCTCACCAGCAAAGTGCCTGATCTTGAAAGGTCCGAGCCAAAGAGAATCAAACTTGCCATGGCTGCCATGAGGTTCATGTCTTTTATCCCATAGTAAAATGATGTCTCCAACTTTGAAATCCCTAGACCTGGCCTTCTTGTCAAACAAGGCTTTTACCTTCTGTTGGTGAGCAGATATTCTATCAGCAACCTGCAATCTGTCTTCATTCAACTTATGAAGATACATGATCCTTTTATCTAAAGAATCATTGAAGCTGGTGTCTTCAATAGCTTTCATTAAATGCAAGGCTGGTAGCTCCACTGTTACTGGTAATTGAGCTTCCACACCATATACTACTTGAAAAGGGGACATCCCAATAGCCTTTTAGGTGTAATCCTGTCTACCCATAGAGCATCATAAAGTTTCTTGTGCCAATTCCTCTGAGATTCGTTAACCAATTTTCTTATTATGGCCACCAGATTTTTGTTTGTTGATTCTGCTTGCCCATTCCCTTGGGGATAATAATCTGAAGAGTGAGCCAGGGAGATGCCATATCCATAACAGAAATCCATCATCTCAGTTGAAGAAAAATTTGAAGCATTATCAGTCACAATCTTGTTTGGCACACCAAACCTTACCAAGATGTTTTCTTTGATAAAATTGCATACTACTTCAAAAGTAGTACTCTTTACTGGAATGGCTTCTACCCACTTAGTAAAATAATCTGTGGCAGTCAATATGTGGGTATGTCTGGCACTTGAAGAGGGATTAAGTGTTCCAATAAAATCTAAACCCCATTGTTGAAAAGGCTCTTCAATCATGACTGGTTTAAGGGGTAAGGCAGCCAACTTGGGTCTACCCACAAAGGTCTAACAAGCTTCACATTTATCAATCCACTTTGATGCATCTTTGAACAAGGTAGGCCAATAGTATCCTGCACGAAAGAATCTTGTGAGTAGTGACAGTAGATGAGTAATGGCCTCCACATGCTTGATCATGGAAAGCTGAAAGAAGCTTCCTCTGTTGTTCCTTATCCACGCATTTTAGAAATCTTCCATCCATCCCATGCTTGAACAACGCATTCTCCCACAATACATATTGGGCTGATCTTAACTTAATAGCTCTTTTCTCCTTGGCAGTCAAATGAGAGGGACACTCTCCATAGGTGAGAAAATGTGTGATATCAGCATACCATTCATCAATTGAGCTGAGAAACAGAATAGTAGGAATATCAACTTCATCCTTAGGTAACTCATGGCCAGCTCCTTCAGTGATGAGTTCACACAAGCCTTTTCCATGGACTAGTTTGGTTGGTCTGATGTCAATATCATATTCTTGAACCTTTGCCACCTAGTTCCCTCTCTTGGATCCAAACTCTTGTTGTGTGAGAATAGACTTGATAGTTGTGTCAGGCACAAGTACTGTGGAGTGAGAGTTAAGAATATAAAAACAAAACTGCTTGACAGCTTTAACCACTGCAAAAGCATGTTTCTCCATCATTGTGTATTTCAACTCATGATTTTTAAGAATGTAGCTCATAAATGCAATTGGGAGTTCATGATCATTAGAATCTTTTTGAGTCAAAACAACAGCCAGGGTGTTATCTGTGGCATAGCAATAGATAATAAAATCTTTGCTAAAATCTGGACATGCTAGGATAGGAGTTCTAGCAATAGCCTTTTTAATACCTTCAAAGGATTCTTTTCCTTCAGAAGACCAGCCAAATGTTTGTTTTCCTTTCATCATTTGGGAGATATTCAAGGTTAGCTCTATGCAAAATCAGGGATGAATCTTCTCAGAAAGTTTATCTTACCGAAGAAAGAATGCACTCCCTTCTTACTGGTTGGAAGAGGAATCTGCTGAATAGCTTGAACTCATTCAGGATCAATTTTGATGCCATCTTTAGAGACAACATGCCCTAACAATTTTCCCTCTGTGACACAAAAGACAGATTTCTTAGGATTCAAAGAGATCCCATGTTCTCTGCACTTCAAGAGAATTATTTCCAGATGCTGAAAATGATCTGCTCTAGTCTTGGAAAACATAGTTAGGTCATCTAGATATACAACAATACATTTCCCTTTCAAATTCCAAAATCCAAGTCCATAGCTCTTTGGAAAGTGGCACCAGCATTAATGAGTCCAAAAGGCATCCTCTTGTAGGAAAAATTACCCCAAGGGGTAGTGAAAGCCGTCTTGTGCTGATCCGCGGTATTGACTTCTACTTGATTATACCCTGAGAAGCCATCAAGCATGGACAACATTTCAGACCCCGTAACAGCTTGCAAGACTTGATCCATCATGGGTAGAGGATAGTTGTCCTTCAAAGAAGCTTGATTCAAATTTCTGAAGTCAACACAGATACGAATCTCACCATTTTTCTTCCTGACAGGCACAATGTTGGCAATCCATGTCGAATGGTGGATGGGAAAAATAATTTTGGCTTTCAACAACTTTTGTATTTCCTAAAAAATAGTGTTGGCTATCTTAGGATTGTATTGCCTTTGCTTTTTCTTGAAAGGTTTAATCCCAGGTTTGAGAGGGATGAAATGTTGCATCTCCTTTGGTTGGAAGGCTTTTAGATCCTCATATGAATATGCAAGAACATCCTTATACTTTTTTAAAAGGTTGATGACCCTCTTCTTTTCTTCTGGTGTACAACATTTTCCAACATTCACAAGCTTGGGGTCAACAAAACTCCCAATATTAGTTTTTTCATACTCAGCAGATTGTTGTGATCCAGTAGAAGCTTTAGACTTAACATACCTATCATGCTTATCAAACAATTCTTCTAAACTCACTAGCCCTTTTGGAATCTTGTTACCTTTGAGTTTGATACACCCATCTTGATCTATTTCCTCTTTGACATCCTCTTCATTGGAAGACACACTCTCACGAGGAAAATTGTCACTTCCTTCAAAGTACAATTGTTCAAAGTTATCCCTGAGCTCTAAGAAAGAAAGAAAATGTGATCATCATTGAAAACTTTCCAGTTACTTGTGTTATCAGGTACACTGGGCCTATGGATCATCTCAATGGTAAACCTATCTTGAGAGAAGTCAGGATGAGGTATCAGCAACGATCCTGAGACAGCTAGTGAATCAGCCCTGGTGTTCTTTTCCCTAGGCACTACTTCAATAGAAAAAGGTCAAGAAATTCAATAGAATCCCAAACCTGATTCCTGTAATGCTTCAACCTTCTATTCTTTACTTGAAAAAGGTTTCTGACTTGTTTGACAACTAGTTCTGCATCTCCGCGAGCTAGAAGATTCTTCACACCTTTTTCTTTTGCCATATTAAGCCCAAGAATGAGAGCTTCATACTCTGTTGTATTATTAGTATTTTCAAATTGTAGTTTGAATGAGAAAGGATGAAATTTTCCCTCAGGAGACACCAATACTACGCCAGCTCCAGAACCAGCCGAGGAACAACTTCCATCAAATTCTAAAATCCAAACCTCATTAGGATCCTCAAGTACTCCTTTGGGAAGTTGAGTTTCCTCCAGAGACATAATCATATAATTACCATGCCCCATATCCTCATAAATTATTTGCACTTTGGGATCATTCTGTCTTTTGTACAATATACTCAGATTGTCTTTTCAGGCAATAGCTTCTTCATTTTCCCATTGACTGGTATGAGGGCATGCGACCAATCCATTTGAATTTCTCCTCCTACATCCTTACAGAAGTTCCTGCTTAACAACATACCATATGAAGGAGGGATATCCGCTACTAGGATAGTAGCCAAGACCTTTTTCTCAGGTAAAGTAGTGAAAGCTACTTGTGCATCTTTAATTCTTCCAACTAGGGGCACTTCCTTACTCTCCATGGAATAACAAGACCCATAAGTGTGTGTGAGAGTTAGACCCAAAGCATGGGCTACTTTGGCAGGCATTACGTTATCTGATGCTCCTGAATCTATGACACAGTTGCTGAGTTTATGGCCTGCTATAAGAAGGGTCACATAAAATGGTTTGATCTTTTCATTAGGTGAGGTGATGGTAGCTACCAGATTGGGTTGGGGTGTGGAGGATGGAGTAGGTAAAAGGCCTTTAGAAGAAGCTTTGGATTGAGAATTGACAAAGTGAACCATTTTGGAAAAAGCTTTGGGATGGGTTTGATAATACTCAGCCTCTAAAATTTGAACCTTTGTCTTTTTTAGGTGATCAATGATATCGAAAGATCCAGAGGTGGATGGGCTATCATCACTTGGAACCTTAGGTTTGTTAGATTTAGGAGTTGTAGAAGAAGAAATTTTAGTAGTAGAATTAGGAAAAGTAGAATTGGCAGAACTCACCTTCTGTGTGGACGTAGTGGGGATAGGAGATCCCCTTTTTGCAATAACAGGGATAGTCATGTGGGATGCTCCTTGGATCTCTTAGTGGGCTGCATCACTTTCTCCCTTTTATTTTTCTACTCTCGAGTCATGACAGCGTATGATTCGCTATTCATGTCTGCTACTACCTCATCATAATCATCTTCCTCATCAACACCTTCAGTAGTGAAGAAATTAACTCGAGATCCCTCAAGTTCCTCCATCTCTCCATCAACTTCTTCTTCAAGTTCTTCACAATCTTCATTAACCTCTTCATCTTTAGGCTCTTCAACCTCACAGGTTGTATTAACAGGAACCTTGATGGGTGGCCCCTCAAGGGCTAGCCTTGTCTGAGAAGCAGGCAAACATGATTTCTAGGCTGAAAATTCCTCCTTGGAACATCTACGCATAGGGGGCATGTGCTGAGCCAATTATTTCTTGATGGCATGAGGTCATTTGCAAGCTTTTGTACTAATGGATCAGTATTAGGCCCGGGAGTGGAAGAGGAGGAAGAAGAAGACCTAGATTTAGAAGGGTCTCTTTTCAACTTTCCAGACATAATCAAATCATCTTCGACACTAACAGCAAGAGTTTGATCCTCGGCCAATGTTGCGAGATTGGCTCTTCTCAATGCGTAACTAACTTCAAGTAATTAAGCATTTAGGAAAAAACATTTTTGTATTTGATCTACAGGTTGAGTGTCTGGTGGGATTTTGTTAATCAACTTGTTGAATCTAGCCACAAATTCCCTCATGGGTTCTTGTGATTCCTTCTTTATTTGAGAAATCTGGGCCAGCAAAGCATGTACATCCTCTACAGGTTTGAAACGGTTCTCAAATATTGTTCTCATCATGGTCCAACTGGTAATGACCCCAGCTGGAAGGTGATAGAACCAATCTGCTGCATTATCTTGTAAAGTCTCTACAAAAATCCTCACCGAGACATCTTCATGTTCAACTCCGAGAACTCCACATGCAACTATGAAGGCTGTGATATGTTCATCAGGATGTACCTTGCCATCACCTCTGAACTTGGGGAAGTTCTTTTTGTTACCTCTGGGTAACTCATGCAAAGGCTGAGGAAGGGTGAGAGGCCCAACAATGGCCCCAAGGAAATGGTGCTACCATCCTTGGAAAGATGGCTTGAAGGGGAATTGAAACACTAGCAAGAATTAGAGCACGGAGATTAGGGCTGAGTTTCTCTGGAGGGATAACACCTATAGGGGTTCTATCTTCAATAGGAGGAGTGCTTATTGAATGAGCTCTTCTATTCCTTCCTGTTGAAGGAAAAGGAAAACCTTGTTGTTCCAAAAGTTGAAACTGAGAATCTTCAATACCAAGGGCCCTCCTTCCACGAGTAAAACGTGGAGTCACCAGATCAAAGGATGATCAATAAATTGTTTATAGAACTGGAATATGTTAAGAAAAATGAATTCCCCAGTGGAGTCACCAAAAAATGTTGGTCGTCAAAAAGGAATTTGTTGAGAACAATAGTCAGGGGATAGAAAGTCCCTCCTCTTTAATGGGAGAGGTTCCCTTATTTAAAGACCAAGCTTATTTACATATGCACAGTACATAGTTTTAATGTGGAACTTGGATATCATGAAAGTGTTTTAAAATAGAATGGATCATCAATACAAAAGTACAGAGGAATGAAGTAGTGGAAATTAGTAGAAAGGCATTCTCCAGAACTATAGATAACAAAATAATTCCTTATGCATGCCAGAATAAAATTATTTGGAACAAAACCATTTGCATTTCAATCAATAAGATGTTATTGAAAAGACACAAAGTTCCAGAAATAACATCCACAAGAATACAAAGCTTCTTGAAATAATACAAACAAATGATTCAAAAGTATTCAATGGATAGTAATGAAAGAACAAGATCAGATAGACATGGAAAGAAAGCTCTTTTGTATTGATTGCTTTGTTACTCTTTACACTTTCAAAAAATAAACCAAGTTCCAGCCCCTGAAAATGGCATAGACAGCCCATTATATAACTTTACAAATTAGTTACAATTGGTAACTACTTATTTTAACTAGAATGTTTAGTTAAGGGGATGCTTGACACAAAGCTCTCAACTAATTACAATAAGATTGAATCGAGAAAAAGAAGGAAAAAGATAAGAAAGGAGGGAACATGAATGCTTATGACTGGGAAGGAT
This sequence comes from Taxus chinensis, assembly GCA_019776745.2. NCBI lineage: Eukaryota > Viridiplantae > Streptophyta > Pinopsida > Cupressales > Taxaceae > Taxus > Taxus chinensis. Next base: position 941,106,403 of record CM034148.1, on the reverse strand, counting down.
CCATTGTCTAAAATTTTTCAATGCTTCTGTTATATCTCGGCCTCGTGGGACTAATGTGTTAGCAGTGGCTTGGGTCCAAGATCCCAAAAAAATTCTACATTTCTTTATCAAACTTGGTTTGTGTATGATATTATTTATTAGCTTCCTCAATGGTGGATTGGAGAGAGCAGATTTCCTTTATCTTCTCTTTGGTCATTGAGTCCTCCTTGAACAAGTTTTCCTTAACAAAATCTCTGAATTGAGTCTTAATTTTTTGGAGGAAGAAAGGCACACCTGAGGTCTCATCATGGAGGTGACAGTGACTATCCTTAAAACCAAATACCACCAAATTTTTTAAGGCCTCTCCTTTCTACCAATTACTCCTCAATTCTCCCAAAGCCTCCTCTAGCACTCTTATTTTCCACTCCACATTGAAAACCCATGACTTTGAAAAATTATCTTTGGCATCATAAAAAAATTTACTTGCCATCGATAAATTTTCATCAGTCTGCCCCGTCAGGTGAAGGTCTACTATTCAGCTACTCCAGAATTTAAGATTTTTATCCATATTTCCAATTGTGAAGGAGAGCTTTTGTTATAGATTAATTACCTTATCATTGAGTTTGAAGGCTTCTCCAATGAAATTCAAACTTGCAATGACCATATCATCAACCATGTCTTCCATAGCTCTCCCATAGATGGTGTACATGTGTATGTCTTTGATGCTCTGGACCTCATCTTGACTAAGGATCACAGGTGGTGGAAGGGTAGTTAGTGGGGTAGGATCCAAAACCTTGTCTTTTGACAACAATGACTTGATGAAACTAGAAAGCACCTAAGCTTGCTCTTCCAAGTGCTCTATAGTCTGTTTGCCTTTTTCTACCCTTCTAATAACCTTGGTCACTATTTCCTAAAGGTTATGGATTTCACTTTTAGGGGTAGAATCTCCCATGAAGATCCTAGAAAGTTCCATATTAGAGTCTTACAAATCTTGTTCTAGCTTTTCAACTTTAAGCAAGGCTACCTCAAGGAATTGCTAGCCTTGGGCATCTACCACTATCCTGTAAGTGGTTCTAGATTTATTTGTGGGAGCAGATGCAGTAGTTCACAACAAGGTAGCCATAACATCAAAATTAGGCCCTATCAATAGAGAAGTACACTTCCTCTTCCTACTGTCAACAAAAGGTTGTACCCATGCAAAAGTGGAGGAAGAAGAAGAAGGGGGAGCAAGAGAACCAAGAGTAAGAGAACTCATGGAACTCAAAGTGTTTACCACTGTTTCCTCTAGTAGAGATGTGATTGGAGTAGATGAGGCTTCTTGGACAGAGGAATCCATGGTACTTGGAGGCTCAGTGTTATACATTTCCTGCTCCTTATCCATTGTAGCTTCTGGAACTTTTGCAGGAACTAGCACTTCACTATCTTCACTTTCACTGAGAACAATGATGTTCTCTAACCCAGAATGTAATTCTGAATGTTTTGGTAGAGGATCTTCCTCAATAGGCTCCTTTTTTTGACTTCCTTCACCTTCTTCTGATATACCTGAGTGGATGAGGAAGGGTTTGATGATGTAGGTTCTTTACTTGATGAAGGAGGAGGAGTTTGTGCAGGTACCTCTGAGCTAGGTGTTTGTGACTCCTTCCTCGGTGTTGAAGTGTCTTTGGAAGAAGACTCTGTGGAATTATTCCTCAGCTCTCAAACCTTTCTGTCAAACCAGACTTTGGTTCTTACCAGGACAGGAGCTAGAATCTTAGCCAAATCATCTTTCTCCATTTTAAACTAGTCTAGATCCTCTAAATGAGTATGCTTGATCACAGTATCATATTCATATGACAATAGATTTGCATTGTCATCTTAAAGCCCTTTAAGAATTTGATGTAGGTTGAGTTCCTTTATCAACTAGAGGGGAAATCTACCATAATGTCTCCGTCTGGCCTCAAAGTCGTCTATGCAATCAGCCCAGTAGTCTTCAGTGTCTGCCTGTGATGGTCAGTTGATTATGAGATTTAGCTCAATGAATTTATTCAAATCGAAATAGTTTTTGGGCCTGAAGAAGTGGACAGTGATGGGAGCAAGGGCTCTCTCTATGTTCTGGGAATCCAGAGTTGTTTTACATGTATAGTTCACCAAAGATATTGGGAAATGTAGCCCAGTGATTTTCATGTCCCTACAGGTCCTGTGCAACTTGTCCAGTTGTTTACATACCTCAATTAAAGCCATCTTATCATTTCAAAATATGGGGAGCTTGAGAGGAGTGCTCTCGTAACTAGCTAACCTATATATAAGAAAACCTTATGAATTAAATGAAGTAAGCTCCATACTTTGCTATCAAGCTCATGGCTTCATCAAAAATATCTTCTAGCAGTATCACTCTCTAGAAGCCTCGCAATGTACATGGTGAAAGCATCATTCACCCTCCTAAGGTTGTGATTGCTGGTGTCAAGGGTGAACTGAGGGCAATAAGCATAGATGGGATCACCCTTCTGAGCCTCAATATATGTGAAACCAAACCATTGTCTGGATTTTGCTAGGGTATACATAAGATAATAAGTCATGTAGAAATTCTTAGTTTTTTATACATTGGACAAATACTTTGTCAAGTTCATACAGATGATCTCTACCCAATTGATGTTCTGGGTACCTTCACAAACTATGTTGATGAACGGGCACATCCAAAAGTGTAACTCACTGGTAGAGGGTAAGCCCATGACACAAGCTAACAGATTGATGAATTAAAATATCTCTTCATTGAAATCAGCCCTAAACAGATCTTTTGAGAGCCGAGATGCCCCTTTCTTAGGGTTCTTCAACCACGACTTTTCTATTCTAGATTTGTATTTTTCACTATCTTGATCGAAGAGATATTGTGCTTGATTTTTAGAAATTACCATAGAATTTTCCATTTTGAGGATCTATAGGGCAGCGGCAATAGCGGGTAACATCAAGTTTAGTGATTAAATCCCCGTGCACATTGGTCAATTCACTCATATCAAGGTTGAAGTGGGCTCCACAAGTGAGTAAAGTATCGACACAGCTACATCGATATTGGGAAACCCACATCAAATCCAAGGCCACTGTCATTAATTATGTTTTCATGGGAGAGGGGCTTGGGTCTATCAACTTGGTCCAAAAATTACCAAAATCCATGTGAGGAACTTCACTATCTCTGATATCAGGAACAGAATACTCGAGCAAAGAAACCTACTCTTGGCCTTGAAACTTAATCTTCATACTGAAAGTGTTTTGAAAAATGACCTTATACCTTTAATCCATGATGAAAACATAGGGGGAAATGGGCATACAAGTAGATGGTTTCAATTGTAAGGGTATGAGTGAATGGAAGTGAGAAAGTAGTGTGTGAAATGCATAGAGGGGAGTCCCATTAAATAGCCATTTTAGGAAAGAGAAGGTTATAAATGCACTTTAAATTCATATACACCAACTCAAAAGGAAATTATTGGGAAGAGTGGGAAAAATTATCCCGGATGGCCTTTTCGTACATTTGGGACATGAGGGACGTGAAAGAACATTTCAGCTGATGTGGGTATAGTGGGGACAGAATGCACAAATGCTTCCGGGACAAGTAAGTCCAAAGTACATGAAGGGCCTGATGTAGCCAATTGGGTAACAAAGACCCCAAGTGAACTTGGAACAGTTGGAACAAAAATTTCTGATGGGCCCACAAGTTAACATATTTCAGATAAAGTGCTGATTGAGGAATAGAGAGCCCAGAAGAACTTGGGACACATGGGACAAAAATCTCCGAAAGACCCAAAAATCACTCAAATGACTCAAAAAACGTGAAATTTTTTCTAACTTCTCAACTTTTCTCTTCACTAGAACATCATAGAAAGGTGTTAACTAAAAATTTTCAATTTTTTGACTTTTGAAAGAGGGGAAATTTTGAGAGGACAACATTACTGAAGGAAGTGAGACTTTTTTTGGAAAATATATTATCTAATTGAAAACTAACACCATTCCTAGAGGTCGTGTTTGCTCTTGAGTAAAATTTTAGAAATGGCGATTACATCATCAATAGAAGCATATCTACCTCAAGGGATGTGGAAGAGAATGACTTGGGAATAAAGGACAAAACAAGAAGAGTTTGGTTGGGCAGTAGTTTAAGCAAGTGAAGGAAAAACAGTCCTACCTCTAATTGTTGAAACAATATCAAGAATGCCTTGCTCGGATCATATTTAGAGTTGAAAGCATATAGAGAAGACGTGTTTCAGCATGAGATCCCTCTTGAGAAAAATTCCAAACCATTTAGATAGGAGCAAAGGCTAATTAATCCAATCCTCTCCATGAAAATGCAAGATGAATTGAAGAAACTGAAGGAGGGAGGGATCATTCAGCGCACGAGGTATTCATCTTAGGTTGCAAACTTATGCCAGTCAGAGAGAAGAATGGAGATATCATGCTTTTTGTAGACTTTAGAAATTTGAATAGAGCTTCATTGAAAGAAAATTATCCTTTTCCAAACATGGAGAACATGTTATAGTTAGTGACTAAATCTAAATTGTTGTCCACCTTGGATGGTTTCTCTGGCTACAATCAGGTAGTTGTCAAGGAGTCAGAAAGATTTAAAACTACCTTTACCACTCCTTAGGGGACATATTTTTATGTGAGAATGTCTTTTGGTCTCATGAATGCTGAAGCTAATTTCCAAAGAGCAATGGATGTTTCTTTTGTTGGTTATATAAATGACTTCATTGCAGTTTATTAGGATGATGTGACTGTATTTTTAAGGAGTAGAAAATATCACTTGCAACATTTAGAAAGAATTTTGATCAAATGTAGAGAATTGTGAATCTCTCTCAATCTAAAGAAGTTTCACTTTGGGGTGAAAAAGGCCAAGCTACTTGATCATATTGTTTCAAAGGTTAGTTTCATGATTGACCCTGAGAGAATAGAAGCAATCAGCAAGGTTCCAATTCCAAGAATGAAGAAGGGCATCCAATATATCTTTGGGTAGATCAAATTCATTAGAAGGTTTGTGTCCAATTTTTTTGAGTTGAATCTTCCTATCACATGCATGTTAAAGAAAGATCAAGTTATCAAGTGGGAGGAGAATGCTATTCAGACTTTTGAAGGAATCAAATAGGCACTTAAACATGCACCTGTCTTGGCAGCCCCAAATTACAAAAAGCCTTTCCAAATCTTCTCCTTTGCTTCTAAAAATACTATTGCATCTGTTTTGCTCCAAAAGGATGAAGGTGGGACTGAGAGGCCTATTTCCTTCTTTATCAAGGCTTTACAAGCTGCTGAGTTAAAATATACAATCATGGAAAAACAAGCATTTTCCTTAGTGAAAGCAACAAAGGTTTTCAGGCCTTATATCTTAAGTTCAAATTTTTTTGCTTATGTTCCCCACACCATGGTAAAATACATCTTATCATAGATGGAGGTCTCAAGTAAAAGATGTAGATGGGTGAATAAACTACATGAGTATGATATGGACATCCAAACCACAAATTTGGTAAGAGGTTTGGGTCTTGCTAAGCTCATGGCTGAGAGAAACTTGCAGACTATGGAAGTGAATGAAGTAGAGGAAGAAAGGGCAGATGTTCTTGGGAAATTGGTAAGTTCTAAATAGTATCAGGATATAATCTTTTACCTCAGACACGTATGCTATCCTGATCATTTAAATAAAAATCAGAAAATATCCCTCAAGATGGCTTCTCAATAATACATAATCACTGACTTTGGGTTGTCTTGGAAGAACCCTGAAGGTGTCCTCTTGAAGTGTGTAACCAAAGATGAAGCTCCCAAAGTGATTACTGATTTCCATGGGGGAGTTTGTGGAGGACACTTTGGTGCAAGGGTTAAAACACACAAGGTTTTGAGAGCTAGTTATTGGTGGCCTACTCTCTTCAAAGATACATCCATGCTGATAAGAAAATGTGAAAGCTACCAGCATTTCTCTAGAAAAATGAAAACTTGAGGCTCCTTTCCTTTGCAGCCTGTATCAATTGAAGATCCTTTCAAATGGTGGGGGATGGAATTCAATGGTGAGGTTTCAGATCCTTCTATTACTAGACATAAATGGATCCTTATAGCCACAGATTACTTCACCAAGTGGGTAGAGGCAATCTCCACCAAGAAAACAACACACCAAGTTATTATGGACTTCTTGTTGAACAATATCATATGCATATTTTGTGTGCCAGTCAAAATTGTGGTTGATAATGCCATGTGTTTTAGAGCCAAGCCTTTGATGGTAATGTGCAAGGAGTATGGAACCAATCTGACTTATTCTTCAAACTATAACCCCCAAGGGAATAGACAAGCTGAGTCTAGTAATAAGAACTTATTGAAGATCATTAGGAGAACCTTGGAGTTTAACAAGAGAAAATGGGGTGAACTACTAAAATTTGCAGTTTAGGCTGATAGAATCACTTCCAAGAGAGCTACTGGTAAGAGCCCATTTGAGTTGGTGTATGGAACTCAAGCTCTGTTGCCCTCACATCTGTATTTATCTTCATTTCAGTTTGTTCAACAACTTGAGGATCAAGAGGTAAGTCCATATAAAGCAAGGATTAGTCAAATTGTCGAGCTAGATGAAGAGAAAAGAGCATCCCACTAGAGGCATGTCAGATTTAGAGAGAAGTTGAAAATATTGTTTAACAATAAGGTCACTCCTAGGGCCTTCAATATTGGAGATCTAGTTTTGTTATGGGACAACATAAATGAAGATAAGGGAAAACATGGAAAATTTGATGCATTATGGATGGGCCCTTACTCCATTGATATCATAATTAGTGAGAATACCTTTTTTCTCAAAGATTTAGATGGGGAATTTATTGAACTGCATGTTAATGGTAGGCATTTGAAGCATTTCTTGGATTAATCCCCAAATTTGAGGTATGCACCACTTGTACAATGTATAGTGTTTGGTTTTTCACTCTGTTTTTGGTGTTTTGTTGATTTGTGGTTTTCCTTGGTGTGTGGCAGCCATTTTTGTCGATTTCTCAACTAGTTTTTGGTGGTTTTGGCTCATGACTCTTTTTCCCAATGGATTATTTAGGCACTTGGTCTACTTATTGTTCTTCTTGTGGCACTCACTGGGAGTGCCCATCCTTGAGAAGGAGACGATGTTGGTGCCCATTTTGATCCTCTATTATTTTCCCATTTTTCCCCTTTGTTCTACGTGCTCAAAAAATGTTTTTCTTTGAGTTTGGTGATCTGCAAGTTTCCCTATCTAGATTAAATGCTTTAAATGGCTCATAAAACTATCATTTTTCCCCAACTTGAAAGAAAAAATACATGGAGGCTCTGTTTTATGCCCTAAATTTCCAAATCCACGGGCCTCTATCATTTTTTCCATTTTCTTAGCCTATGAAGCTCGAATTTTCTCATTTTGTACTTATGTGCCCTCAAAAAACCTTCCCCATGGTAAATAATTTCTTAAAACCACTTCCCATATGTTGTTTGACCAAAAAATTCCTTTACCCATGATGAAAAATTTGAATTCAGGCATCCTTAGGAAATTCTGTGTTTTTTTATGGTTGTAGGGGTGTCATTTGACTATCAAAATTAAGCTCAAATGACGTCTCCTACATGGCCGCTTCTGGTTGGACAAGGATCGGTGGGGTTTCTTTGAAAAAATTAGCATTTTTGGCTTTGGGAAAAAATTCAAAATTACACACAGGAGGACACGTGTCATGTTCTTATGCCAAGGCGGGATGGAAGGCGGGCAAGGAACTTAGGCAATTTTTGCCTTTTTGGTGAAAAGGGAGAAAAGTAGAAGAAAGGCACATGGGTCTATAATGGAGTAAGGGGTGGACACATGGTAGGCATAGGAAGAAGTGCGGGCTATGAAAGAAAAGGGGAAATTTTTCCCTTTTGGTCAAAAAGACTTAGAGCAAAGAAATAAGCCATGGGTCCGAATGAAGCCACGAGGAGACACGTGGCGAAGTTAGAGAAAGTCAGCGGGCTGGCGAAGGTAAAAGGGAATGTTTTACCTTTTGTAAAAAAGACTTAGAATGGAAGATTTAAGGCGTGGCTCTGTGACAAATCAGAACTAGACACATGGCGAGGACCTAATCGGAGGTGCGGACCCACAAGGAGAAATGAGAAAAATTTCCCTTGGACAAAAAAGGTACTAAAACGTGGAATAAGCCTGTGGATTTTTAGCAATAGAGAGGTGGACATGTGTCAAGGACAGAGGTGGAGGTGCAGGCCCACAGGGAAAAAATTGAATTTTTTCCAAACTCCAAAAAAAGGTCAAAATGCGCAGAATTGAGCTACAATCCCAATGGGACCCACCATATACCACGTGTCATCACCAAATTTCAAAGGCAGAGGGGTGGAGAAAAAAGTATATTTTTTCCATTTTTCCAATAATGTTAAAAATTCAAAAACTGAGCTTGAATTCATTCCCAATCGTATTTTGACACGTGGAGGGTCCATATTGAAGGAGAAAGTGTAGATCAAGGGTAACTGTACATTTTCATTTTTGGCTACCATTTTTGCTCCAGGAAGCTTGGAGATGTGAATTTTGCATCATTTTTCATCGAATATTTGGTGAATTCATGTTGTTTGTGCCTGCAAACACCAATGCAAGTGGTTTTAGGGATTAATTTGCATATTTGAGGTGTTTTTGAAATAAATTTTTACTCAAGCCTATGTAAAACATGAAATATCAAATTATAAAGTTGTAGAATAAAATTTTGGAATGATAAGTATGAAATGATGAAATGAAAGGGATCTGCATGCTTGGGGAATGAAAAATGTGCCTCCAAAATGGATAATGATGAAGGATTTGTAATGATTCTACATTTTAGAAACACTTGGCGAATCATGTTGGAATTTTGTAACAAAATTGATGTTGGGCATATTATTTTCTTGGGAAAGAAGGATCAAATGTAATTAAAAGTTATATAATTCATGTTTTGAGACATGCAAAAGTTCGGAGAAACTTAGAATTTCATGGGAAAAATCTGGGAAGAAGCCCATTCTCTGAGAAACCACCTGAGAACCATTTCTAATTCCTTTTGCATCAGATTTATATCATGTTGAGTTGGTTTTAGTTGTAAAGCCATCAACAAGCTTTGATATTGTTCTTATAACATTCCCCTACTGATAAATTTGGTCAATATGGATTATTTTGTGTTATCTCTTGGCAAAATTTGCATGTACTTATGTTTCAGAATGTTTTCAATGTGTTTCTTGATCTTGTTGCAATCTTGTGTTTAACATCTCTCTTGATCATACATGGTCTCATTTCTTGTTGATAGTTTCGTGGCATCTTCAGTCTCACATTTAGAAGATCTTTCATCTGATAAAGAGATAAACAAATTTAAAATCACTTTACCTTCCTTAAATTTTGAGATTGTTTGTAAATCTTTGGGTGCACCTTAGGTTATGATAAAATAGAGATTTCTAGATACTTTTTTGGTTCATCTGCTTCAAGCTTTTGTGGTAGGTTGTCAAATATTGTGTAGAAGAGTGTAGATCTGGGCCTCCATTTGGTGTACATATCCTCGTTGAAGGAGTACCTTAACCCCTTTTGAAGCATTCTGATGTTTAAGTGTTACAAATTTATTGCAAAGGTCCTCAAAGAATTTGGCAAATTTTAGTTAGTCTTGTATAAAATCTCCCACCAAAAAATTCATTCAGAATAGCTAATCCTACCCCATACTACCCATGTATTGCACTGTGTCTCACCAAAAGAATACAATCCATATACAAAAATACACAAAGCAAATCAGGATCATACCATGTCTCTAGCAGCCTCAACCTTGTCTTGAAAGCATTTTCATCATTTAGTAGTGAAAGCTATGTTTAGTTTGACTAATGAAAAATTGGTCATGTTTTCCGAAGGCCATCTCCATACAATATGCACAATCTAAGGATACCTTCACCTCCTTTACAAAATAGAGGCTACAATATAGGTTCTCTTACCTTGGTTGAAAGGCACAACCTAAAACAGTTAGGACAAGATCAATTCCTATTTGAGTGCTATCCATCTCTCCACAAATTTGAGTGTTGGTTAGATCATATCCCTGGCTACAAAATGACATACATAAAGATCTATCCACCTTCAAGCCTCATGCCATATTTCTGAGGCTACTTAGACTGAAAAGGAGAACAAATTTGGGTAACAAAAGATACACCAATGCTGCTCCAATATCTCCCATAACCAAACTTATTGGTTTAATGCTCAATAAGTCTAAAATGAGTCTTTCAACATATGCACCCCACCCTGGATACACATATTTCTTCCTTAGTGTGTGGTATTTGCAATCTACCTGATTTTCATTGAATGTCAGTCACCATGTCTTTGAACTTGTGTACTGACACCTGGAAGTACTTTGTTATGAAGGCTTATGGAAATTTACACCAAGGACTCCATGTTCCATTCTTCATGGTGAACCGTGCTATACAGAAACACTGGTATACAATGAACTAGATTTCCTTTCCAACCACCAAAGGCAAGTCTTTAGGGATGTGTCTTTCTTCCTTAAAAGTCATGTGGAGCCTATCATTCCACTTCTCATCCCTTTTCTTTACCGTGTCTATCATGGATCTCTCACACAAGATCTTCTTGAAGCATTATGTAGGTGATTTTTGTTCCATTAGATACTTCCATACCTTCTCCTTTTGTCCATTAGGTAATCTGATCTCCATGAACACCAATGATAATAGAAAAGATCCAAATTTGATCGTTCCTCCTCTGCGTGCTTCCTCAATGACTATTTCTACAATATAACGTGAAATGTTGTAGACTAGTCCTTCAGACATCTTTTTGGCAATGTGTAGTCACATGGTGTTCACATGTGACAACCTTTCTTGGTCATTTATCTTTGTAACAAGATGTGAGGCTGCTTGCACAAGTGGATACTTCTTTAGTTTATCGATGCCCATACCAATCAGACCCTTTGTGTACCCCAACTCCTTTCTGGACTCCAATATTGTGGTCTTTTATGTTAGATCATCTCACAAATTGTCTCCTGCGCCTTTCAACCCTGTTACCATGGAAATGAGTGCAGCTGAAATTCTAACTCTGTAACCTGTAAAGTAGAAAAAATCATCACGTACTCTACTCATGAGCCATTGGTACAAGGGTTCATATTTCCCAAAGTAAGGGACCCCATATAGCTGGTACACTACTATCTTTTGCAAAATCTTCTCACTAGCATTGTCATACACGGGTATGTCTTCCATTGTGCATTTATTTGTCTTTATGTTTAGCAACGCATCAACCCCCTTCTTATTCTCTATGGTACGGTGATTATACTCACTCACCTTGTTTTTCTTTATGTGAGAATCCCACTCTTGCGATAACCTCTTATGGATATTACATCTCAGAAAATTTTCTTTCAAGAGCCATCTCTTCTTATTCTTCTACCACCTTCTTTCCCTTCACTCCAATTATAACTACTTTCTTAGGTGCCATTTCTACCTTGCAATCCTTTGTAGATCCTTTCCTCTTGAATTCTTAAATGTACAAAGCAAACCCTAGCTTGATTCAACATGCCCTAGGTGAAATCGCATGCCCTAGCTCCTCTTTGTCACCTTGCTTCATTCAAACACTTCACCACTGGGGACACAAGCTCTTTCGATGCACAAATCTCTTCATCATGACTAGTTACACACCTCTCGCACCTTAATATGATCACTTGGCTCTTCGCACTTGGCTCATTTTCAAATACTCGTAATCGTAATGGTAAAAATGAACTCATGTCCCATCCTTATATAGATTTTAAAATTTTTGATGCATTCATTTCTCCTTCACCTACCAAATATCCTCTCATTAATTGACCAATTCCATCCTTTCCGCATGTTACATCCTCACACCTCAGCTATGACCTTCGATCATGCCTTCCTACCCTTTGATCATAGAATTATCTTTAGTGCATGTTGTTGCACCTGAGTAACTCGTCACTACACATTCTAATGGTAGTTATTATGGCCTCTTCTTACCTCACATTATAATTTTTCTTTATTTATCTTCATCTTTGGTAATTTTTTAGAAGAAATCCTCTAACTTGAAGAACACCCATAGTAGCTTATTCTTTTCACCTTTCCATTCCCACAATCTTGTACCTGGATATCAATAACCACCCCACATTAAAAATATGTGTAGTCATATGCACATAAACATGCTTCATATAGTAATTAGATTAATGCGTGTAAGCCTATCACCCAACAGAAGGAAGGAAGGAATCCCTTGCGCTTCGGAATATCACCTAGAAGAAAATAAATGCTCACCCGAGGCATGCGCATGTGCCGAGTCTCTCTTTTATGTGAGTTTTAGTGGGAAGCATTCATCTATGAGTAGTATAAGATTATTCAGGAAAGAAGTTTAGACATACAAGAATCATGGGGATTAGAAAAGCCTCTAAATCCTTGTAGTTCCTTTAGACTGAGTGTTTTAATAGACTCCACAACATATATTGTAATAGAAGGAAAGATACAATCATTCATTCATAGCATGAAAGGAAAGAGAATTTCTATGAATGAAATATACGTAAAACCCACTGATATTCATATCTAATTGTAATAGGAAACCTCATTGTATTCATCCTTTCATTACAAAAAGCCATAGAGGGAAGACCATAGTCATGCACATCACTAGGCTTGCATAAATAAGTCAAAAAGAAAAATAAATTGCAATGCTAAGCTTAGTACATTCCTTTCTACACCAAAGTCCCACTCGTAGTAATCCTGCAGAGCTTCACCCATGTTATCTCTCTCTGTGTGTATCCCTCCTATCTTCTCCACTCATGTACATTTTCCCATGTGTATGTTATTTTAGTCTCCTTATCTTTGTCTCTCTTTTCCCATTGTAGGCACTTATATTTATCACCTTCCCACACTGCCAACTTGTCTTGCCACGCCCTCAGATCCGTCGCCAAGTGTTGGATGTGGTCCTTCAGTGAGAATGTTTCCTCAGGCTTGAGCTCTCCACTCCATCTCATGATGGTCTTCTAGAAGACTCCTTTGTTGGCATTCTCTTTCCTGTGCCACCTTTTGTCAAGCTGGCATCTTATCTGCACATAAATGATCACACTTTTCATGTGTTCTACCTTTTTTTCTTAAATTGGCTAATTCCCGAATCTCTTTTTAGGTGCCACGTGAACCATATGCCTCCTTAACTCTTCCTCTTGTGTGTTTTTTCCTTGTGCACTCTTCTATAACTGGGGTCCCGCATTCCCACACCCATGCGCCTTCATGCTTAGTCAATATTTCAGGGGCCCAACATCACCCCATACTACGCCTATTCTCTTCCCTTAGAAACATCTTACTTGACCAAGGTGCAAGTTGGTTCAATGGAACCAAGATGTAGACAAATTTTACAAAAATGAATAAGGAATGAAAGAATAGGGAAAATAATGAAGAATGGGGGGGAATATTAAATCAAAAGGATGGGGAAGTCCTTCCATAAGTCTACCTCCAACTTACTCAATGTATCGACCTCGTTTTGTGCCTTTTGACAGAGGTCACCAACCAGAAGGTTTACATCATCAAAACTTAGGCCAACTCCCTAGGTTCCCAAAGTGTCCACAATTTGTTCCATATCCTTACCTAGGTCTGTGAGATTTTTGATTCTTTTGGTAATTTGAGGATATAGTTCCTTCAATCATGTTTTGGTTGAGCCCCTTAGTGCCTCAATCTCCTCGGATCTTCTTTCGACTTCTATCGGGACTTTATCCCACTCTACCCTATTTCCTTTATTCTTATCCTGGAACTCTTTCAACTCTATTTCAAGTATGGAGACCAAGAATCTTGCCACCTTATCTCTATCCGTGCATGTGTCATATGTAGCCTCAGCAAATTGGGAAGCATTCTTTACATCTGTGCACACTTTGCTATACTCGACAACAAGTGCTATCACCTTTAACCAGTCCTTCTCCTTCAGGCACGTGGCTACTTCCTCCATAGATTCTAATGCCAAGGGTAGCCTTTCCATGGTGAGGATGCACATAAGTCTTATAGGAATTCCAACATTGATTCATACCTCTGAGGGATAGGTGTTAGATCTGGGTGTTTCAAAATGATAGATATTTTTATTTAGTCTACTTTCTTATAGACCTCCTACACCTTTACCTTTTCCTCCTTGAGCTCACACTTTAGCTACACAATGATTAATTCATCCTATTTTAAGTTTCTATCCACCTTAGCCAACTCTTCCTCCTTCTTAGCCAACTTTCCCTCTAAAGCCCTTATGTTGTCATTCTGTGCGAATAGTCTCACCTCTGTTTCCACCGCAACCTTGTTTAGAGCATTACACACTGACTCGTTTGAGAGCTCCTAGGAATTCACTAAGGGGTTGTCTCCTTTAGAATTTGGTAGTGTGATAAGTGCCTTTTAGTATACTTCAAATTTTGGCTCATCGACATGGGACTCAAATGCCTAAGAAATCATCTTCTTGGTCTTGGGGTACGTGCCCTCCTTCTCGAACGATACCATGGCTATAAGTCTTTCAGTGGGTACCATGCTTTGGAATCATGCACATAACACCTTCCTTGAATCATCCATGTATCCCATTATCTACCTCTGTTCTACATCCAAAGGTCTTCTACCCAAACATGTGCCTTTAGGGAAGCTAACTATCAGAGTGGGGCCTCCTAGGCTATCATGTCCTTTTTCAACTCTCTCCTCCTTCCCTTCCTTTAGCACTATGTCTATGCTACGCTCTAACTCCTGGTCTACAAGTATATCGAGCATCTTCTTTTCTTCTCGCTCTACCACTTCGGTTATCTACTCCTTGGTAAAACCCATGGCACTCTGCCCCTTGGTATCCCTCTAATCTGCCTTTGTATCTTCAGTGCCTTCATCACCTTGTGTGCCTTTTTATCACGCAAATATGAACTCTTGCTTTTCTTCTCCACTCTCCTCCTTTGAGTCATAGACACTAAATATGTGAGGTTCCAAAGGTTCTTTTTCTTTCTCTGGATCTTCCTCCTCATTGCCACCTTCTTCACTCTCATCCTCTCCTTCTCCCAGGTATCTTTCCAAGCTATTGGTCACCCCTGAGTTAGCTTCTTCATCCATCCTCTACTTCTTCCTGAGAGGTGTCTTCTGGTCAGGAGATTCTACCTTCTCTTCTTCTTCTTGTGACTCCTCTACGGTGGTGGGTTGTTTGGGTGCCTCTACTTCTAGCATCTTCTCCTTTATTGGAGACTTCTTCCTCCGAACATAGGTGCTTGGCTTTGCACTCGTAGAAGGCATGCTCACTGTCTGAGCAGCTAGTACACTTGGTGCTCCTTCCTCTCCTCTGCCCCTCTTCTTATACATTGGCTTCTTCTTTCCCAAGGGGTCTTCAAGTATGGAGATCTCATCCACCAAGTACACGTCATTCTCAAACTTTGGTCTTATGTGTATGTATACACGCACTGTGGATCCTCCAGCAATAGGAAGTTTTATTGGTCTAGTCATGTGGATCTTGTGTGACATGTACTTCTCCATGTATGCGTGCTTACCTTTGGGATAGTTCAGTTTCTTCCTCATATACCTATGCTCCCGGTCAAACTTTCCTAGCTCCAGCCTTAGCTTTTTTGATTCTTTAAATTTGTTCACTCTCGCTTGGAAGTACTAGGCAGTGAACACGAAATGGAGCTTGCACCAAGGGCTCCATGATTTGTCAACAAATTTGAACTTTCCCAAGTAGTAGTGCTGGTATACTGCAAACTTAGCTTCTCCTTATGTGCTTGCTGTGAGTTATTTCGGGATCCTCCACTCCACCCTGAATGTATTTCTCAAGCACGTATACCATTTTTTGAGCCACACTTTGTGGGGAGCCATCATTGTATCACATGTATACTTTTCAAACCTCTTTGTGGGTGAAGGGTTTTTGGTTGGGTACTCCCACACAAACTTATCTCGTTCATTTGGCACTCTAATTTCTACAAATACTATGGTGAGAAGGACATTACCAAAGAGTATCTCATCCCCTTCCTTTGCACACTTTACAATTTCCTCGGCAATGTATGCGGACAAGTTGTAATTAGTCCCCTCTGCAATCTTCCTGTAAACATGTAGTCATGGCTTGTTAACTTGCGTCCACCTTTCTTGGCCATTTCAACTTCGTTACCAGTTGCACAACCAAATTCATAACTAGGTCCTTGATTTATGAGATTTCATAATACCAAGACCCTTTCTTACAGGTGTACTCCGTGATGGTCTCATGAATAGCCTCCTTGTCGCCAAGGTCATCTTCTAAGCTATCTCCCTCATATATGAGGCCTGTAAACTGGGCAATCAACTGGGAAGTTACGCACATCTTGCACCCAACAAAGTGGAAGTATTCCTCATGCACCCGAGACATCAACCACTGGTACAAGTGATTCGGCTTCCCAAAATAAGGCAACTCATAAAGTTACAGCAACCCTAACTTCGCCAGCTTAACCTTCACGTCATCATTGTAGATAGGTAACCCTTCAGCTGTTCGCTTGTTGGTTGGGCATACCAAGTCTAATGCCATATATTTTTCTATAGTTCTCGTGTGGTGATTAGAATCACTGACTAATATTCTTCTCAAATTGGATTCTCATTCCTTCTCCATCATCACTCCGTCAGGATACTACATTTCTACATACCATTCTTTGTTTACATCTACCTCGGGTTCTAGTTGTTTAGCCTTTTCTTTTCCCTTCCCTTTCTTTAGTGCCATGGTCATG
Source organism: Taxus chinensis (assembly GCA_019776745.2). Lineage (NCBI taxonomy): Eukaryota > Viridiplantae > Streptophyta > Pinopsida > Cupressales > Taxaceae > Taxus > Taxus chinensis. The sequence continues at coordinate 941,089,796 of CM034148.1, read as the reverse complement.
GTAATCATGTCACTCCAATCCTCTCCTTGTTACTCTACTTTCCTTCTCCCAACCTTTGATCTCAAATCTGCAATACAATTCTCCTAAACCCATGCCCTAGTTTATTGAACCCTAACTTTGATAAATTCTTCACAAGACAACATTTTTTCACTTCATTCCACACCCGTGTAATTCCTTCCTTCTAGTTCATAATCTCAAACTGGATCTTTATGTTTTTAATCAACTAGATCTTCTCCTTGATCGAATATGAAAAATCCCTAGCTTATATCTTTTTCTTATATCTCTAACTCTTTGTTTTCGCAAAGTAAAATGAGAGTGCCCCGACCCTCTATTTATAGTTTTTCCTTTTTCTGGTCATTAAATGCTACTTTTCCTACACTGTAATTTGTTCATTAAATGTGGCTTTTTAAAACAAATTCCATCTTTAACACCTTCACTCACTTGCCCTTCCTATGTGAAAATTCCTACAATCTTCTGGTGCATAACCAAACCAACCTGACATGAAAGTCTTACGCGTACTCAACCTGCACCGAAGGAACTTCTTCTCTCTAGATTCTTGCTTTTACCTATCTCATGTTTCTTTAAATGTGCTTCTTTTTCCTTTGTATGTGGGATCTATGAGTACCTTTACCCTGGCACTAACCATTCTATCTTTTCTCTTCATCTCTCTTTTAACTGGGCTACTCAACAAGGCTCTTCAACACAACCTCCTTGGTACTTTTAATCAGGTGCTTCTTCACTTTTCTCCACCCCACACTTTAAATGATGTGCGGTCCTCTGTGCACTCATAAATTCTCCAAAAATAGCAATAAGGTTACCAGCACCCAAGGTGTAAAACAAAACAATGACGCGAAAGGGAAACCTAAGGAAAGGAAAAAGCATAAAGGAAAATTCTAAACTAACTGGCAAAACTGCCTTATTTACAAACACCAAGAAGACTTATTTATAGTAGGGCTTCATCCTACTGCCATTGAAGTGTCTAAGAAACTTCATTCCATCTAGTGCTTGTGACTGGCACGCGCCTGAATCAAGGATGTACAAAATTATGTAGGGACCTAACCAATGGAATTTCAACTTCCTAGGATGGCACAGAAATTTAGAATCATACAGTAACACCATCTGCCTAACCTCAAATTTCTTGTTCCTAATATGGTGATCATGCCAAGCCTTTTGCTTTTCCTTTTTTACTATTTGGCTCCAATTGTTAAGTGATTGTATTTCATCCAGTTTCATTAGTTCATCAATTCTTTCTTCTAGTGCTTGTTCATTAGCTAATCCTCTTACGCATGCTATTTATAAAGAAGGTAACATAAATTCAATTGGTAACACAGCTTCCATGCCAAACACCAATTGGAAAGGTGTGGCTTTATTTATTCTTTTATATATAGTCCTGTAAGCACATAAAACTGCTAATACCTTGTCATCCCAATCCTGTCTTCCAACATCACAGATTTTGGTCAAGGTATGACTAAGTATTTTCTTGAATGCTTCCACAGTCCCATTTTCTTGTGGGTGATAAGGCGTAGTCTTATAATGAGCCATCATGAACTCAGATAGTAGGATCCTCACGGTCTCATGTAGAAAATGTGTACCCCTATCACTAGTTAAATTCAAAGGGCATCCATACCTGGTGATAATGTTCTCCCATAGGAACCTTGTTGTTGTTGCTGTCATGCATTTTTTATTCAGGGTTGCTTCCACCCACCTCGTGAGATAATCTGTGCAAGTGATGACATAACATGACCTAGTCCTATGCGTTACCAGTGTAATAGGTCCTACAAATTCTATCACCCACTTTTCAAAAGGTTCCGTACCAGGAATAGGACACAAAGGCATTTCATCTCTCCTTCTTGGTTTTCCAATGCACTGACAGTGGTCACATGCTTTACAATAATCTCTATAATCCCTGTACAAGGTTTCCCACCATAAACCTACCATTAAAATATTACACACAATGGTATCACCTACATAAATTCCCACCTAAAATTCCTCCATGTGCTTCCTCCATGATGGCCAGGAGCTCATGTTCTAAAACACATCTGCACACAACTTCATCACGTCCCAATTTGTATAAGTCTCCACTAATCAACATGTAGGGCACGATGTGTATGGCCAATTGCTTCTTTTCCAATGCCCTCATTCCATCTGGTGCCACAACTTCTTTTAAAAATATAGCAATCTCTTCCAAATCTGAGGGTGCATGTTGCAATCTAGATAGTTGTGTGTCTGACATTACTTCCTCAATACTTTGTGTTTCCTCTCCTGAATCAATTCTTGACAGATGATCAGGTCCATAGTTGCTTTTTCCGGGCTTCACTACAACGGTAAAGTCAAACTTTCGAAACAACAAAACCCATCGATATATGCACCCTCGAAGAATGGGCTTGTTCACTAAATACTTTAATGCTATGTGGTCAGTGTAGAATACAAAGGGTGTTTCCAGCAGATACTATCAAAATTTGAAAAGCACATAGATCATTGAAAATGCCTCGCACTCGGTTGGGGTATCATTATGCTCTACTAGTGTTAACTTCCTTCTCATGAAACAGAGAGGATGATCAATAATCCCCTCACCTGGTTGTGCAAGTACTGCTCCAATGGTGGTTCCTGAGGCATCTACATGGATATGAAAGGGCTTGTCCCAAGAGGGAAATCACAAAATAGGTGTGGTAATAAGCCTATATTTTAATGTATTAAACACCCTCTACTATGCCTTTCCCCAATAGAAGGAATTTTTGTGTCTAAGTAGCTCCTCTAAAGGCGTGGTGATCTTGGCATACCCCTTAATGGATTTTCTGTAATATCTCGTATGCCCAAGGAATCCGAGCACTGCGCTCTAGATAGTAGGTTCCCTTAACCCCACAATAACTGCAACCTTAGTAGGATCTACCAACAAGCCTTCCTTACATATGATATGCCCCAATAAATTCCCAAAGGGTGTAGCAAACACACACTTCTTAATGTTGAGGGATATCCTCAACTACCTACACCTTTCAAACATTAATCTCAAGTTCTCACAATGGTCCTTAACCAGACCATATATTATCCAATCATCCAAGTAAACCTGAAGAAACTTATGAATGAAGTCCTAGAATGCTTGCACCACTATGTGTGAAAAGACAGCAGGTGTATTTTTCAACCCAAAGGGCATGATCATATATTTAAAACTTCCTCACTTGGTGGCGAAATTTGTCTTCTCCTAGTCCTCCTCTTCAATCTAGACTTGGTGGTATCCTGAAAATTCATCCGTAAACGAATAGATTTCGCACCCAATGACTCCTTAAAAAAATTATTCAGTGAAGGGGGTCAGAAATGGATCAATGACACAAACTACATTCAATTCCCTATAATCCACACAAATTCTAATCCACCCATCTTTCTTGATGCTAATTACCATCGGACTTATCCATTCTAATTCTTCTACTACCTCAATGATCCCAGAAGCTATCATCTTGTCTATCTCCTCCTTAACCTTCACACGTAAGTTGGGATTCATCCGGTAGGGCCTTTTTCTAACCAAGCACGCACCTTCCTTTATTTTTATCCTCATCTCCCCCAAGGAATGGTGGACACCTTTTAGCTCATAGTACCCATGCAGGAATAAATCCTTGAATTCGTGCAAGAGATCAATGATCTTTGACACTCCCTTCTTTGTCCAATAATCTCCAATAATAGCTTCCTTAGGTTCTTCTTCTGAACTGATGTTAACTTTCTTCATCTTTAAAGGCTCATGGTAGGAACGCATGTGAGCATCCACACTATCCACTACCTCGCATGTTCCTACAGAATGGATAACATCTAAGATTTCCCATTCTTCTCCATCAATCACATATATTAACTTTCCCTTCTCCTTCTCCAAACACATGCACTCAAGTTGTAACTCTTATGTTTCTTCAATATCTTCGAAGCACACCTCTAATCCTAGTTCACCTAGTAATTCCAAAAACCCATCTTCCATTATGACACTATCCCCTATTGTAAGGCACTTGATACCTTGCAATGCCTTATCAAATGATGGCTTGGTACTCTGATACTCAAAGGCTTGAATAAGATCAACTGCAAGCTCTTGCTAATTCCTTTTCTAGCGGTGTGTCTCCGAATGAATGTACCAGGCACATGCATAGCCCTAAAATGTTGAATACAACTTGTGCACCTAGAGGAATGGTGGTAAGGCCTTTATGCCTTCTCTCCATACCCATTCACACTTCTAGATATGGAAAAAGGTGGGCTCCTTCCCATGGTACTCCTTGATGATGGTGGGTATATTACTTCTAGAAAATCTGATAGAGAGCAATTTTTACCTCATACCATTCTAAAAGGCTCTCCTAATACGTGGCCCACCAACAAGCTTCTATGCCGATCAAGATGTAACTTAGCATCTCCCTTTGTTCCTTCTCGTTCTTCCATTAAGCTTCTATCTCCTGCAGAAAGATCTCAGGGAAGGTTCCTTGTGAGTACTTGGGAAATTCTTTTCCTCCAAGGCACCGTACTATGTGCACCTTTGTTACCTTGGTCACTAATCCTCTCAACTGTCATCCAATTAATTTGTATGTCCCATGTGCCCAATTGTCATATGCTAGACTGGTGGTATCACTCACTGACTGAGCATCTTCAAACTGGATAACCTTGTTAATAGGGTGTACCATCTTAGGGTCTCTAATTGAGTGCACATAAATCCTCTCTAGAACTTCTTCTCCCAATGGTTCAATGTAGGGAACTAACTTTCGGTCAACCAAGGGTATAATGACTTTCTCCTCTTTGTTCTCAAAACTAATGTACCCTTTGTTGAACCAGAGGTCTGCATTGTTCTTGTAACACCAAGGGTGCCCAAGTAGTGCTAGGAAATTATCTGCCTGAGCGCCAAGACTTCAAAGTACCCAATAAACTTGGTTCCCTAGATAGTAATAGTTGTATCCCTCAATACATTGATGTGCATTGCCTTAGTCTTATTTTCCATATACAACACATTTGAAGATGGCCGTAATGTAGGTCTCCCCATCTGATGCCATGCATCCAAATTTAAAACATTAACCTCTGTGTCAATGTCAATGAGTATATTTTTGAGGATCCATCCATCCACAACTACATTTAATGTAATCTCTTTATCATAGTCAAGGTTGTGAGGGGGAAGGTTCACATGTAAGACTTGTCTCTCACACTCTTCTCTGATGCATGGTACCTTCTCTCTTAACCAGGATCCTAACAAAGGAATGATGTTTTCCTGCCTTAGAATTTTACACACCTCCTTGACCTCATCCAGGTCATATTTCTTCTCCTTTATTCTCCTTCCTTGTTCCTCACTTATGGATTTCTCCTTGAGACACTGGATCTCCCCTTGAAAGCTTCGAATAACATCCATGGTGTCCTGATATATCTCCTTCTGATGCACAGGGTCTGGGTACTTTCCATGAACAACCTCTTCCCTTGAAACTAGGCTCTTCTATATTGGTATCTCCCTTATGCGTGCAGCTTATGCCCTTGTTGTTACCAAGACAAGCTCCAAACCTTCATCTCGTGTTACCTAAGGCATCCATTATATGTCTGCCTTCTTGATGCTGACCATCGCAGCACCTTTTTACTTCTAGTGCTGCTGATTCATATGCTCATATAACTCCAGGCACTCCTCATACTTATGCTTCTTTCTGCACCATGAGCACTGCAACAAGTCTGGGCACTCACACTTGTAATGTTATGTAGATCCACGATTGAAACATGTTCCATGCTAGAACTCACTTCTTCCTCTGTGGTTACCTCTTCCACATGTGCCTCCATCTGCACAATCCTCATAATGGAAACCATATTTTTTAGAACCACTGGCAATGCTGGTTTGGTGCACCCGATAGTCAATGGCCTCATGTATCTGATCAATGAACCTACAATCTTTAGTATCATGGGTCATGGAGGTGAAAATATTGTAATAACAGGATACATTATTCCTAATCACATGCTTAAGTAAGGGACATCTACTGGCATCATGGTCCCCATGATAGATTTCACAATCTAACATCACAGTGCATACCATCCTCCGGGGGCAATTATTCTTAATGTTCCCCTCTATTTCACAATCCGTGCACCACAAACAACTACAATTCTCATGGACCAAGTTCATAGATAGATTTTCTAACTACTTAGCCATAGCAAAAATCTGTGCCTCTAAGAATGGGTTAACACCCGTATCAATACTACCAACATCTTTGGTGCGTAAGACAACCTCCAATGCTTCGAGTGGATCTGTAAAAGTCTTATGAGATAGAGCCCTTAAAAAAGGGGTGATCAATCCTTCAACAAACCACTATGCATGCTGAGAAAGATGTATATCATATGATAATTTAGATAAGAGAGTCTTAAAGTGCACATCATACTCCCACACACTCTCTTCCATTCCTTGTTGTATCTCCTTCAAATTGCTAATGCTTTTTTGCTCGAACTCAAGAATCTGGAACTCTACCAAGAATGCATTCTTTAAGGCATTGTAATCCACTGCTGTGTGATGAGGATCATACTTTCTATACCAGTTATGCACATGCCCTTGGAACATAGTTGTAAATTAACTATCCTTTCATTCTGGGGTTGTGATACCTTTCACATGCCATAGCAATTCACACTTGTGAACATGTTCCACAGCATCCTTAATGCCCCTGTAATTTGGTAAATGCAGAGACATTTCAAAGAAAACTTGAGGTGGTGGTTGGGGTCCTTGTCCTGAACCAGAGCCTTGGTTCCCTCCTGTGTTTCCTCCACCACCTAATCCACCACGTCCATTGGGTCCTGTACCTCCAGAGCCACCAGATCCACAGAACCACTGGGCCTAATAGGGCATGTAGGAGTTATGCCAAGCATCCCCACAGTCCTACTGAATTATGCACCGATGGTCTGTGATGGCACCCCACTACCTCTACTTTATCCCACACCACTCCCTGATGTGACATCAAAATATTGTACACTTGCTCCTTGTCCAAAAAAAACTCCAAATACTGGAATATGTGTAGCCATAGAAGAAGGAACTGAAAAATTATACCTCCTAGGCATGGATCTATCTCTTCCACTAGTTTCAATTAGATCAATACTTCTTCCTAGATCAGGAAAACCAAGTGCCAGGGCTCGGTCACTAGGTGGGCTCAGATATGCACCAATGACTCTCCTTTCTCCATGTGACAAACTCTCACCAGAAGCCGAAGGGGTCTCCCTCATGAGCTTGCCAAGATGGGGTAGCATAGATTGCTTAGGTTCCATGTCCTCCACGTGAGCCTCAACTCCTTCCCATAACCTTTGTCTCCATAAATCCATCAAACTAGCAATTTCACGTCATCTAGTAATGTCCCTTTCACGTGCTTCACCATACTTGAGTCATCTTTCTTCCCTCTCCTTTTCTGTCATATCATCTGCCATCTTCCTCTAGCCAAGCTTCCTTACCCAATGCTCATAATAGTTTAGCCAGCTATTGGGAGCACCTCTAAACTCATGGTAACCATTAATATCTTCATAGCTAGAGAAATAACATGTAGAAATGATCCTCTAGGTTCTTGTAGAAACTCAAACTCAGCAATCTCTGGGAAAGAATATTTGGAAATGGCATATTCCAGAGTGTAGCTAGCTAGTACTCCTCCCCACCAATGATCTACAACATGGGTCCATGTCAGATCTACATCTTCCAACCTTTGGTAGTCTTCTTTAGTCCATATCTATGATCCATAATGCCAACTTGATCTAGATGCATAGGCTGAAAGCCACCAAATAACTCTACTGGGAAGCAGTAGAAAAAAGTCTCATACATATCATGGTAGAGATTCTCCTCTACCCATCTATGTGTATCAAACTCAGGTATAGTGCTCAATCTCTAGGAAATTTCATCCTTTATGCTCTTGAACCATGATATAACATTTTCCAATGTTAACCGATCCGTCATTGCTCTTTACATAGATCATGATGCATGTTATATCCCACTACAAATTTTAAAAGAGTTCCTAGCAACGGAATCAATATGTAGTCAATTTTACTCCCACTATAAAAGGAAGGAATCCCATGTATGCCAACCTATCACCCAATAGAAGTTGAGAGCTCACCTGAGGAACACGTGGGTGTCGAGTCTCTCTTTTATGTGAGTTTTAGTGGGAAGCATTCATCTATGAGTAGTATATGAGTATTTAGGAAAGAAACTTAGACATTCAAGAATCATGGGGCTCAAAACAGCCTCCAAATCCTTGTAGTTCCTTCACAATGAGTGTTTTAATAGACTCTGTAAACACCAAATTTTGGTCTTACGACGCCATTTTAACTCGTATCTCATCCCGCAACCTAACCCTACCTCACCACCTAAAACCTTACACACCTAATGATTTATTAATTACCTTATAATTAATAAATCCACATCTCCAAACCTACCACCTCATCTCACCACCTCACCATGACCTAGCCCTAACCCTAAACCAACCTAATTAAGACCTATGACTTGGTCCAGACCCACACCCATGACTCATCGCCCCTCACCCGCACCAAAATGATCCAAATAATTACTTGACCAAGCCCACAACTAATCCCTCGGGAGAAAAGGAGGGAAAGATGGTTATTTTACTAAAAATAGCCACTTTGACCTAATCGACATCGGTTCCTACCTGACCGCCATCGGTTACGTAACCACCATTGGTTCCCTGTTAATGACCTCCCCCAACCAAAAAGAAAGGATACAGAATTCATTTGGGTGGAAAAGAGAAGTGAAACAAGTAGAAGAGGTTGTAGAAAAAAGCATCGAGCCGAAGACTACAACGGAGCAACTGGATCACTGTCACCCTCATTCAAGCATTGGAAAAGACTAGGGATAGCTTCATCATCTCACTTTCCAATACCGTATCATCCCAACTAAGCCTTACTATTGCCACCACATTCCTTGGACCTGTACCTTCATCAAGAACTAATAAGTATTATCTTGTGGTTCTTTGTTATCATTTTGCTTTAATTCATATCAAATGGGGAACTGACCACCTTCTAAAGGAAGTCTAATATTTCCTGGGCCTAAGGTAGTTCCCTCACCTATTATGTAATTAAGATCTGGTGGTCTTGTATTCTTACTTACAGGTTGTCCTTCCTAGAAAAAAAGGAGTTCTTCACAATCAATCTGATCTCTCTACGGTATGCGCACACCTCCCAACAGTCAACAGGTATTCCTCCTAGTCCTAACCCTTATCTGTTTCTCAAGAGAATAAAAGGATAGAATCAACTCTATTCCAGAAAGAAATTCTGTGCGAAACATTTTGGCACGCCCATTGGGACCCATTTCGGGTTTCTTTCTTTCTTGCTTGCTTTCATATAGGGAGCATACTTGTTGTTTCTTTCTTCTAAATATTCACAAAATATTTTGTCATTTTGGTAAAATAATTTGTCTTTCTTTGGATTCTTTGAACTAGTGAAATTCATCTTCTTTGCTTCATCGAATATCATTTTCGATTTGGGTTTAAAACACATGCATCACATTCTTTCTTGCGGTTGTTAATTCTAGTGAACGTAGATTAAGTAATAGGTTGTACACGTGGGGTTGATATCCATCATATTGATGAGAAATTAATCTTACTCTCACTACACAACACATACCAAATCACATCATAATCAACACAATAGCTCAAACATCCCCCCTTCCCACGGTATTCCTCTGCCTGATTGAGGAAGCCTTATGAGCTAAAACAAACTTGACATCTCCCTTAGGTCTCTTGTTTAGGATTAACATCATCTAGCATCTAAGGCATAAGCCCAGAGTGATTAAAACTAATCCTAGGGTTAGTCTATTGATTTGCTTGTGCATCTTGCTTGTTTTTAGTTCTGTTTCTCTGACATACATTGTTTCAGTGATCACTTCAAGACAGTTTGGTAGGTATATTAAGCATTGTTATCCCCAAACCAACAGCTTCTTACATCCTCTCTTTGCTTTCACAGTGACCGACATCAGTCCCATACTACCGACATCGGTTAACTGACCGATGCCGGTTACATTTTGACCGACATCAGTTATCTGACCGATATCGGTTACTGTGTTTAATAGTTCTTGACACACTAGCAACCTATCAATTCCAACATTTTGTTGTTGTTTTCATTCCGGATTGATTAAATCCCTACCGTGTCCTCTTTTTCATGGTTGTTATCACTCGGAAACAAGAAGCAGTCATGGTTTCACATGCCTATTCCGTGCCTTTTCCTGAGTCACCCCCTTTGCATCCTATGGGGAATCCTACAGATACCAGCAATTTTCCTATGATCCCTATAGGAGATAAGAAATTTTCTAAATTTTTGGATGCTAATCCTAGCGCCGTACAATATTATTTGTCTCATACCCCTAACCGTGCACTCGACGGTCAACTCCTCGTTGGTATGCCTATTAGTATCGCCGCTCACTTAGCCCCTTCCCCACCTAATAACTTTGCCTCACCATCTTCATCCTTAACCTTGTCTCCCAGCTCAGTAGCTTCGGTGGTTCATACTGCACCGATTGATTTTCCTCTGGTTAATCAGGGACCCCACATATCACTACCATCCACTGCCCCTTTCATAACTTGCTCTCTGCCACCTATCCATATGAGCTTTCCTTCACAAGTTCCTCCCACCTTTTCATTTCCACAAATTCATCAAGTGGCCTCAACCTCTTATATAGGACACCCTTATTCAGCTGCCCCAACACATTCATCACCATTATCTTATCAACATTCAATCCCACCATTGTCTAGTAGTGGCTCTTGGATCAATCCTCCTTTGTTTACAACGACATCACCATCATCTAACCCAACCAATGATTTAATCAAACAGATGATGGACAAGGTGCAAAATCTTAAGGCTTCTGTTTCATGAAGTCGTAACACCCTGACATATGAGCAAGTTTTTCAGGAGCATATTCACCCTTCTGTCCCCCTTCATACATATCCTCCTCAATGGGAATTACAGAAATTTACTCGCTTTAATAGTAAGGAGGACCCTCAACAACACTTGCGATCATTCAAACATGTCTGCTATCTGATTACTCATGACGATGCCTTACTACTCCGTACCTTTCCCATGTCCTTATCAGGACCTGCCTTGGAGTGGTACGATGATTTAACCCAGCATTCAATCTTCTCCTTTAACCAGTTAGCCCAATCTTTCTTGGATCACTTCTCCATCAATATTGCCAAGAAAGTATCCATTACCGACCTCTATGCCATCTGACAATTTGAAGATGAGTCTATCGCAGATTTCGATGGATGATGGCGGGGCCTCATCAACCAACTTACTTACGCCTTACCTCAGGCTGACCTCATCGAACTATTTACGTGGGCCTATGCTAAACACATTTCTCCCACCCTCCAAATTCAAACTTTCTGCACATTTGATGAGGCCTTTACTATGGCTTGGAAACTAGAGATTCGAGCCTTAGAGGAAGAGAAATTGAGGTTACGCAACAAAAACTCAAATTTCTGGACCCAAGACTCTACCACCAAACCCAACACCACCAATTCTCACACATCGGCTGCTTCAAAATCAAAGGGGGCCGTACACGCTGTGATGGTCAAATCTCAAGCACTGTCTAATACCCAGCCGAAAGCCACCTATAAGTATAAATTCGAGCCCATCAACTCTACTCCCTTGGGAGAAACTTATGGTGTGATCTTAAACAAATTTCTTAAAGTAGGAGCTATCACCTTACCTCCTATTAAACCTCACTCTGAGTTTGATTCCACCCACGCTATTCCTTCTTGGTATAAGGAAAATGACTTCTGTAACTTCCATCATGTGAAGGGACTGTTGATGCAAAATCACTGCACCCCCTGGATGTTGATCAGATTTCTAGGTTGATCGCACTAGCATCCAGTGTGATTGCACAACATTGAAACCTCTCTACAAGTGTGGGACTTGTAAAATGAGAGAGGAATCTCCAGAGAAGGCTGGTTCCTGCTCCTAAACTACCTGCCACAAGCTATTCCAGTGTAGGAAAGCTAATCTAATCCTAATCTAACCATGCCAAGGAGACAGAGAGAGAGAAAACAGAAAAACAGAGCCTACACTAAAACGGTGATACACCAGAGAAGGAGAATGTTGAACATCTATCAAAACTACCATGGAACAAGGAGAGGTGAGCAATGGGAAGGATGGACAGATGCATCACAGGCCCAAGGATAGATTTCACACAGAAAATGTCCCAAAAACTCCATGAACACAGCTCCAAACCTGCAATGAACATTTGAACATGCACAAATACCTGCAATGAAGAGAGGAAAGAAGAAAACAAGAAAAAAAATGAGCACGGATGGACAGATGCATCATAAAACACGTTTTTTTGTTGCTCCAGAAGTTTGCACAAAACATCATTTCAATAGTAAAAGGCAAAAACACCATTATAGAGTAGGGGAGGAGGTTCGAACTCCATTTTTTCAACCCTGGAGAAGAAAAGGAAGGGAGGGCAGAGCTGAAAAGATGAACCACTGTAATGTCTAACTCTTTGAAAGAAGCCCCCTATACAATATATAGGAAGAAAGAGAGAGGGAAAAGAGAGGAAATTCGAAACTACCCCAACCACTTCCAGACTACATTTAAATCATATCATTATGGCGGTAGGTGAGAACCCTAGCAAACCCAAAAAGTGGCACGCTGTATTTTGCATCTTTCAAAACTTTTTCTCACCCAATTAAAGATATCCAATTTTAGTTGGATAGAGGACCTTGTAAGCTTTCCGAAAAATCCAACCTTACATGAATCTGAGCTCCCTGTGAAAAGTTATGGCCATTTGAATATCTGCGCCAGTGTCCGCTTCCTGTCGGTGCTCAAAATGTTGTGCCTCCTGAATTAGCACCCTTGGCACACCTTTCAGCATGTCGACAGGAACTTATCATCACCCTTGGCACACCTTTCAGCATGTCGACAGGAACTTATCAGCGCCCTTGGCACACCTTTCAGCATGTCAACAAGAACTTATCAGCGCCCTTGGCGCACCTTCCAGCATGTCGACAGGAACTTATCAATGCCCTTGGTGCATATTTTTCTGTGTCAGCACCTCCTGCTGTGCGCCTCTTTCCTGCGCCATGGGTGAAAATTTTTTGGTGTCAGTACCTCCTGCTGTGCACCTCTTTCCTACGCCATGGGTGCAACTTTTTCGGTGTCAGCACCTCCTGCTGTGCGCCTCTTTCCTGCGCCATGGGCGCAACTTTTTCGATGTCAGCACCTCCTGCTGTGTGCCTCTTTCCTGCGCCATGAGTGCAACTTTTCCGGTGTTAGCACCTCCTGCTGTGCACCTCTTTCCTGCACCATTGGCACAACTTTTTCAGTGTCAGCACCCCCTGCTGTGCACCTCTTTCCTGTGCCATGGGCGTAACTTTTTCGGTGTCAGCACCTCCTGCTGTGTGCCTCTTTCCTACGCAATGGGCGCAACTTTTCTGGTGTCATCACCTCCTGCTGTGCGCCTCTTACCTGCGCCATGGGCACAACTTTTTTGGGGTTTCCATATCCTTTTGCTTGTCTATATTTACCCGAGGAGGGAAAAATATACAACAATTTGGCGACTCAACGGGGGCACCTGCCTGCTAGGTAGAAGATCAATGGCCTTTTAGCAATCCATTGGGTATGGAGTCATAAGAAAGCCTGAAAACTGATCTGAACTTTGAAAAATCCCTTCTGAGCCACTTGAAACCCATTGAACTTGGAGTTGACCTCACCAAAATGCCGTTGAAATGAACTGTGCCAGAGCAAAACCAGCAACACCAAAAACTATGTACAGAACTGAAAATCATACATGCTCCGAATGGAACATGCAGAGTGTGCATAAGCACTTCTTCTACTGAAAGAAAACCTACCTACTCTACTCTAACTGGAAGCAAAAGTGGGCTAAACAAACCCCGCAACTGGTTGTGTAAAATAGCTTCCTTTCTTCAAAATTGGCAACCATGCAACTGATTTGGCACTGAACATGGCTAATTGGATGAATGGAAAATCAACAAGAAGCTGGTCTTCCACCCAAATCATCAAGGTATCAGCTGAAGGAAAATTCAATACCTCTTTTAGTTGTTCTGCATTTGGATTGAAGAGGTATGACAGCTGATCCTTGGTACTTCGCAGCTCACCCTCATGCTCAAAAGCAAGCATGATTGGTTGTGACTTCTCCTTTGGCTCCAATGAAGCCAAATACCTGATTGGGCAAGGTCTGATCCGTTTGATATGCCCATAGCTCTGATTTTCAACTCCAAAAATGGAGTCTTCTTGTAGACCCTCTTCAATGGAGGGTGCGGAAGAAATGGTGGAATACTTTCGTCCTGTCTCTTCCTCCAATGAAGAACATGAAAGATTAAAATCTTCCAATCTTAGTTCCAACGAGCTACTATAAGATGCAGGCTGCTGCAAATGAATGTTCTCCTTCATGACAGTAGAATCAAGTGTTTGGAATGTGGATGATGAAAGAGAGAATGGTGGAAACTCAACCGGCTCCTCTCCATCAAAACAGTCCTCCAAATCTGACAGATAAACTGCCTCATTACTGTCCTGCTGCAAATGCTCCACTTCCTCCATGGTGTCTTCTTGATCTGTAACTTGACCACCATGGTTTCTTTCACCCTCCATCATTGAGTTTGAGAGATCAAAATCCTCTTCAATACTAGAACTTGAGAGAGGTGAAGTATAAAGAAGAACTGAAGGTTCTCCTGTAGCCTGCTTTGTGCTCAAAGCCCTTGGATCTACGATTTTATCCTCCACAGCTGGGATGTGCTCCTCTTCTTGCTGATTTGGAGCAGCTTCTTCCTCCTCTACTACTTGAAGGCAATCTTTCTCTTGATTAAACTCGTCTTCCAACATGAAGTTTGTCAAGTCAAACTCTTCAATGTGTTGCGCTAGAGGACAAGTTGGGGCTGCAAGATCTCCTTCAGTGCTTTCTTCTTTTTGCTCTTCTTCTGCTGCAACGAAATCAGTTCTGACCACCATTTGTTCAACCTTAGCCTCTTCTATAGGCTTTACCAACAAAGGGATATTTTCAATTCCAAATTTAAAAGCCAAACTTACTAAGCTCTTAATCATTTGTTCTTTTCTTGGCTCTTCCTCTTGCTGTCCTTGATGACTGATTTTTACAATTTCTTCTTCTCCACATGGAATTGGGAATGCAAGAGGAGGGACGGGTTGTAACTCAATGGATTTAGCAATTTTTTGTGGTGGTAGAGGAGGTGGAAACTCTCGTTTCCTTGGAGGAGGGGGTATTTCTGTTAGCTCTTGTGGAGGGGATGACTGTCTGGAAGGAAAAAGGAAAGAAGAATTGAGGTGTGGTGGAAGACTGAGAGGTGGAGACATGGGATCAACATTTGGGACAGTGGATGGAGAGTTTAAAATTTGAAATTCCAAATGAGATGATGCTTCTTGAGTAATGGGAAGAGAAAATCCAGATGATGGTGTAGAACTTACCCATTGACAAGGTTATTCAACAACAAGTGTATAGGCCTCTATCTCTGTTGTCCATTGTGCAAGTTGGGGCAGCATCTTCATCATGAAGTCCAGCTTCTCCTGAGGGCTGAAGAGTCTTGGAAAAGGGCTTCCCCATGGACAAGGAGTCCTACAACCAATTCTGAAAGCTCTCATTTGAGCTGTCGCTCTGGACTGCACCATGTTTACCTCCATCTTTTGGATTTTCTCCAACAGACCAGCATCTTGCATCTGATTGTCTTCATTATATGCGTACTCTTGCTCTTGGAAGGCTCCATAGCCAAACTGATTTTGGCATTGCTGCTCATATGGGTATGCATGCTGATTTTGAATTTGTTCAAAATGCTGATTTGGAGGATTTGTAAAACATGTTGGAGGTGTGATATATTGTTGCTGTTGTAAATGTGAGTTCCATGATGGAAATGAAGTCATGGTTGCACAACTTCATGGAATGGAAAAGAATGAAAGGGATGGAAAGAAATATAGATGGAAATGGATGAAAAATAGGTCTACAACTTCAAAAATGGGTTGTTGATCAGATGGAGTCGCCAGATGTGTTTGTAAGTTCCTCTAAAGGCTGAAATCTTCACAAGAACACACCAACCTGCAAAAGATGAAGTGGAAGACCTCTAAGGTCCCACCGGGCATGCCAAAACTATTGATGCAAAATCACTGCACCCCCTGGATGTTGATCAGATTTCTAGGTTGATCGCACTAGCATCCAGTGTGATTGCACAACATTGAAACCTCTCTACAAGTGTGGGACTTGTAAAACGAGAGAGGAATCTCCAGAGAAGGCTAGTTCCTGATCCTAAACTACCTGCCACAAGCTATTCCAGTGCAAGCAAGCTAATCTAATCCTAATCTAACCATGCCAAGGAGACAGAGAGAGAGAGAAAAGGGAAAAACAGAGCCTACACTAAAACGGTGATACACCAGAGAAGGAGAATGTTGAACATCTATCAAAACTACCATGGAACAAGGAGAGGTGAGCAATGGGAAGGATGGACAGATGCATCATAGGCCCAAGGATAGATTTCACACAGAATATGTCCCAAAAACTCCATGAACACAGCTCCAAACCTGCAATTAACATTTGAACATGCACAAATACCTGTAATGAAGAGAGGCAAGAAGAAAACAAGAAAAAAAAACGAGCAAGTATGGACAGATCATCATAAAACATGTTTTTTTGTTGCTCCAGAAGTTTGCACAAAACATCATTTCAATAGTAAAAGGCAAAAACACCATTACAGAGTAGGGGAGGAGGTTCGAACTCCATTTTTTCAACCCTGGAGAAGAAAAGGAAGGGAGGGCAGAGCTGAAATGATGAACCACTGTAATGTCTAACTCTTTGAAAGAAGCCCCCTATACAATATATAGGAAGAAAGAGAGAGGGAAAAGAGAGGAAATTCGAAACTACCCCAACCACTTCTAGACTGCATTTAAATCATATCATTATGGCGGTAGGTGAGAACCCTAGCAAACCCAAAAAGTGACATGTTGTATTTTGCATTTTTCAGAACTTTTTCTCACCCAATTAAAGATATCCAATCTTAGTTGGATAGAGGACCTCGTAAGCTTTCCGAAAAGTCTAACCTTGCATGAATCTGAGCTCCCTGTGAAAAGTTATGGCCATTTGAATATCTGTGCCAGTGTCCGCTTCCTGTCGGCGCTCAAAATGTTGCGCCTCTTGAATTAGCGCCCTTGGCGCACCTTTCAGCATGTCGATAGGAACTTATCAGCGCCCTTGGCGCACCTTTCAGCATGTCGACAGGAACTTATCAGCGCCCTTGGCACACCTTTCAGCATGTCGACAAGAACTTATCAGCACCCTTGGCGCACCTTCCAGCATGTCGACAGGAACTTATCAGTGCCCTTGGCGCATATTTTTCTGTGTCAGCACCTCCTGCTGTGCACCTCTTTCCTACACCATGGGTGTAACTTTTTCGGTGTCAGCACCTCCTGCTGTGCACCTCTTTCCTGCGCCATGGGCACAACTTTTTCGATGTCAGCACCTCCTGCTTGCTCCTCTTTCTTGCGCCATGGGCGCAACTTTTTCGATGTCAGCACCTCCTGCTGTGTGCCTCTTTCCTGTGCCATGGGCACAACTTTTCCGGTGTTAGCACCTCCTACTATGCACCTCTTTCCTGCGCCATGGGCACAACTTTTTCAGTGTCAGCACCCCCTACTGTGCGCCTCTTTCCTGCGCCATGGGCGCAACTTTTTCGGTGTCAGCACCTCCTGCTGTGCGCCTCTTTCCTGCGCCATGGGTGCAACTTTTCCGGTGTCAGCACCTCCTGCTGTGCGCCTCTTACCTGTGCCATAGGTGCAACTTTTTTGGGGTTTCCATATCCTTTTGCTTGTCTATATTTACTCGAGGAGGGAAAAATATACAACAGGGACACAATCATGAAAACTGCAAGATGTTGAAAAACATAGTGCAGGAAATGGTTGATGCAGGGGTTATAACTCTCGATAATCCTAATGCCCCCACTAATCAAAATTTAAAAATTTTCAACAAACCATTTCCTAACCATGCATCTAACAGTCACAAAAATCAAGACACGTCAGCCGAGGAGAAGAGTGTTCATGAAATCCATGCAGTTTTCAACTCCCAACGAAAAGCTTCTATTGAGGAAATTCTAAATCAGGCCTCTTCACTAATGCAGGGATCTGCACCCCCTACAACCCCATCAAGATAAGACGATAACCTTGCCATTCCTTTACCCATAAAGGAATTAACCACCCAGAGTCCTCTTCTCATGAATGAGTCTTC